>OZ014522.1:339158984-340391484 GCA_963966055.1 Lathyrus aphaca | reverse complement strand
CTTCGTTCCGTAATGAGAAAGTCCAGCAGAAAAGTAGCGTACTGGGTTTCTTCAGTTGAGGAAAAATAGGAGTCGTCAAAGACTCGTTGCACGTCTTCATGATAACTTCAAATAAATTGAACACATTTTCCTTGTCACGTTTGTGACATGGGCGTAACGGTCAGATTCTTCAATTCAAGCGCGTCACGATCGTGATAAGGTTGTGACGATCGTGAGACCTCAAAGTAGCGTGTCACGATCGTGATAAGGTTGTGACGACCGTGAGTGTAACAAAAAATGCAGATTTAGCAGAATTGTTCTCTTCATCTTCTTTTCATGCTAGATTTGGTTCATTTGATCTTTTTCTCATAGTTTGGCTCTAGACATGTTATACCTGCAATGTGACATAAAAAACTCGAACAATCGGGAGTTAATAGTATCAATGTGCGATAAAACGGACTTAAAACGTAGTAATAAAGTGATACGATTTCTCGTTATCAAACTCCCCCAAACTTAAACCTTTGCTTGTCCTCAAGCAAATAGTAAATTGAAAAATGATCGAACAATTTTCATCAGACGCATACTCATAACAAACCGTACGAGAAATCATTTAGTTAGATAAACCGGTACTAGAATAGAACACTAACGATACACTAATGACACAAGCAACAAGCTAAGTCGTCGACTTCCTATTAAACGAAACATTCGGTAATTGCGTTATAATTCTACCTAGAGTCCTTCGTTCTTATTTCACCCGGTTTTGTTCTAGCGCAATCACATTAAGCCTTTTGCCTTAGCACGCACGTAGTGGAGTAGCCGGTTAGTGACTTTGATCCTTTATAAGCACGGGGTCTGGTACACGAATGTGGCAACCCTTTACATATTATCCAGATTGGAGGTTGCGGGGGATCGAGCCGTAGCACGCCCTACCAAGTTCAGAACTAGGTACCTCTGAACCAACCAGCAATGGACTCCTTCTTATATTTCTCATCTCTTATATGCGACCGTGTACTTTGGTGCAATTTCTTTTTTATAGCATCGAGAAATGAAGGATCGTTTATAGATTAGGCATCAAACACTTATGTTCATCGGCTCCCCACGTGGTTTGTGTTCAGACGGTGCTGACTGCTAGTATAAACTACTAGGGGTTACTTTAGAACTAAGACTTAAGGTGTAGTCGTAATAATTATCGAAATGGAATGCTTAAGTAGGGAGTCTAAGGTGTCAAGACTGTATTGATCTTGTTGGATCTTTCTCAGCTTCCTAACTATGATTTCATAGGTAAGTCGAGTAATGCGAAGATAAAGCAAAAAAAATTTCGGTATGGCTAAATAAAGCGGGGAAGAATTGAAACTGAAGAAATAGCATAAATATTACTTTGTTTAATTTAAAATGCGGAAAGGGAAATACAATGAAATGGAAAATGCAGAAAGGGAAAGGTACCTCTCCCACACTATATCAGACATTGTCCTCAATGTTGTGATATAATAGCGGGGAAATACAATACAAAAACAAAAATGCAAAAACAAACCAAAAAAAACTAATGCTGCTGACGACCACGGCCTCGGCTTCTGGTGCGAGAGCGTCTGGTAGGAGTGGCTTCCTCATCAAAACCGGTGGTGGTGAGAACGGTGACATCTATACGCAAAGCTTCCAATTCGCTGAAAATCTCTCCTAGCTTCTCATCTGTTGTCCTCTGGTTACTGACAACAGTTGCAAGGAGTGCATCGTATTACTCTTTCTGCCTACGCTCAAGTGCGACATTCATCTGATTCTGCTGATGAATGGCACGGAGGATTTCTTCAAGGGTGACATCAGCTGAAGGCGGATGCCTGGTGGAGGACTTAGGGATGTCCTGAACTGGCTCAGCAGCATCCATCGCATCCTGCATCTCGTCCACAGGTGCATCAGGCTGCTCGTCAATAATCGGAACATGGCCTGCGACATCCGGCAATCCAAATAGCCAATTGGCTCTGTTCGATGGATCAATGCGGTTCCTGCAAGGCAAAGTGATATGGTGATAGATGGTGCCTTGGATCACAGGATTGAACCTACCATCCTCTCGCTGAGAGATCATATGAGCTGACTTGCAGTAGTTCAAGGTAAGCAGCTCTGGTGCTCTATGAGGAAGATGAGTGAGGTGGTCACGAAGCTCCAGCTGTATGGCAAGGGTAGTGACAATCCCGCAAATGTAGAAGGGAGTGGCGCCTCTATGCGCTACAGACTGAATCTGGGCCAAAAGGAACGGAGCGACATTGATGCGTTCTTCATTCAAGGCACAATGCAAGAATAAGAGCTCTTTGGAATTTAGCTTGTGGTTGCTCTCTCTTGCAAAGATTGTGTTGCATATGATACGATGGAAATATCGTATTGCTGGATTATGGATATGAGTGGCATTCAGACTCTGGTAGGCGGAAGCACGGCTGTTTGTGATGTTGTGCCACAAAGTGAAAGCTGCTTCATTAAAGTTGTCGGGCACGCGGAGGTGAGCATCATCGCCGTGACTGAAGCCTAACAGTTCAGCGATTCTGGTTTGAGTGATTTGGAACTCTCTTCCAAGAATTCGGAATTTCGCAATGCCGGTGAGTTAACTCGTTGATCCGGATGGTGTGATATATTGAAACGAACTTAGAAACTCCAAGGTGAGGTTTGCGAATGTCGGTTGCGGTTGACTGCATAAGTCCCACAAGCCAACATGCTCAAGCAGTAGCTTCACTCCGTCGAGCAATCCTAACTCCCTCAAGCAGTCGAGGTCGACGTACCGAGTAGGTTGGATGTCTCGGGTTTGAAACCTTTCAAACTTTTCTCTCTGTGCTTCTCCTTGTTCTCCATCTCTAAACTGAATATTTTCCATTGCATGCAAATGAGGTTTATGTGAGATAGGTGTTTGAGGTTTGGTGAGAAAATGTGAAGAAATGAAAAGGTTGAATGTGAAGTGAATGTGAGGAGTTGTGATTAAATGAAAAGGTTGAATGGATTAATGGAATTGATTTGAGAGTAATGGGTGGTTATAGGAGAAGAAGAGGTAATGGGAGGTTAGAGTGTTGTGAAAATAGAAGTGGGGTTTTGCGAAGAAGAACGGCCTCTGTAACTTCAGAATTCGTGAATTAGGGTTGTCACGGTCGTGGGGGGGTCTTACGGTCGTGACGCGCTAAATAGCTCGTTACGATCGTGAGGGAATGGTGACGACCGTGATGATCACAAAATATGGAATTTTAACAGAATGGATTACCTCAGTTCAGTTCAATTTTAATTCTTATCACTTTCAATATTTAATTCCAACATAACACATAACAGTGGATCAATATATATATAAGCAGTGGATTTCATCACACGAAAATTCACAAAATATTCAGCAATTCAAAGGTATCAGTAAATAATGAAAAGCATGTAAATTGATTAAATTGGAAAATTGCATAAATGGAAGTACTTTGCTTTTGACATAATAGAAAAAAATTACAGTGATAAAAATAAGCTACGAAATGTTGCAAAATATCAAAACTAACTGGAAATAGAAAGCGAAAGGTAAGTTAAATCAAATCACCACAGCATTATCAAAGTTGCTTCTTCAAATCTTCAAGTGCGGAGTTTATATGATTGAATTGTTCACAAGTTATGTCAGTTAAGCCTATAAGGTCCAATCGCATGCTTTTAACTTCATCCTTAACAACATTAATATCAGCTTGGTAAACTTCAAGAGTGTTCAGAATTTTCTTTAAGCTGTCAGCATATCCTACTTGATTTACTTCAGGGGTTTCAATAACTTCATCAGTGTGGTCGATGTCATGGTAACCAGGAGGCGTCTCAGGGTCACTTTCTACATCAGTCATTATATCATCCTTAATTTGGTAGGATTGTGGTGTTTCAGGTGTTGATGGATAGTCAGGAGGGGTAAGCTCATAAAGCCAATTATCTCTATTGTGAACACTGACTTTAGCATGGTTCAGTAATGTGAACAGGTTTACGGTTTCATTTCTAATTAGTTACTCGTACGGTGGTTGTCCTAAGTTTCTTATAATTTGTCGGTTAAAGCAGAAGTTCAGATTCATAGGGTGGACAATACCTAAACGGATGCACTTGTGTAAATGGTATCTGTCGTACCCCGAAAAATACGACCTCACGCGATCCGAATGGACGGAGCCGCGCGGCGGACGGACTGAAGAGTCGCTACCTAATTCTATTTATTCCCGAAGAGGGAAAGGGAAGATATAGATACAACCCGGGAGGAAAAGGATGAGGAGAAAGGTCAACGGAACCATTGTCTGGGTTCGGGAGTCGGTTATGCAGGGGGAAGGTATTAGCACCCCCTACATCCATCGTACTCGATGGGAACCATCTAAGTTAACGCGCGCGAAAGGATGTCTATGCTTAAACAAATTGCTTGCTAGAGGGAAATGAGTTGAATTATAAGTTAGATTGATCCTAGGTGCTCGGCAAGGATTGAGATCCTCGTGCCTACGTACTCCCGTGTGCAATGGGAAAGTCAGAGCCTCGTAGTTCGGCCTACTAAGGGTAATGGATGTTGATTTTATTACCTTTCTTCGACGAAAGGGTTTAGGAGTTGAAATAAACTAAAGACTATGGATAGTTTATCTCGCCCAACAAGACGAGCGTCTTGCGTCGAAAATAATCGGAGCGAGTAACGAGAGCTCGTTATCCTCCTTTCTACCGCTTAAGGCTCGTAGCGTACAAATCTTCTCGTTTTTTTGTTAAAGTGTTTTATTATCCTATGACCGCTTGACGTTGGATCAAGGGTTTGGATCTAATCGAAACATTTTGGTTTTTTGAGGTTAAAGGGGTGGATGCAAATGGAGTTTGATTTTGTGGTTTGTTTAGCGAGGCACGAAGCGCTCGGCTCGCAAGGAGTGGATCCTAATAAACGAAATGAAATAAAAAGGTGCGAGTGTGCAAGTGCAATCGCTTGGCGTTGGACCAAGGATTCAGAATTAAAGTAAATACAAAAAACAAAATGCGTACAAAGTAATGGGAGAGGGATACAAAATAAATACAGGGGATTGCGAGAAATAAATGGTATCATTGTAGTTTGCCCAAGAGGAAGCGTGTGTGCAGTGTTTTTGAACTGTTCGAAGGCGTTCGGCCTTTTAATCGGGACACAACTATTCGAAGGCGTTGGACCTTTTAATCGAGACACAACTATTCGAAGGTGTTGGACCTTTTCGGGACGCGTCGAAATTTAGTTCGTGAACTACCTTAGAATTAATTCAAAATTGGAATCATTCTATAAGGAGTCGAAACGTAATTTTATTTAAATGCGAAAATAAATAAATTGAATAAATTGAATTGCTAGAATAAATTAATTAAATTAAGAATAATGAATAAATCAAATAGTATTAAGAATAAATTAAATAGTATTAAGAATAATAAATTAATTTAAATACTTGTTTGTCCAAAATAATAAAAAAATAATAATAATAATTACAAGGGGGGGCCTCATATTGGCCAAATATCACCGATTTAATGAAATCGGGCGAAAAATGGCCTTTTGTCAAGTCATCGGCCCTAAAATATTCAAAATCAAGAGATTGCTTAACAAATACATATTTTATTCTAATTTATTTTTAAGTCATTTTTCTAAACAAAACAATAAATACCAACCAATCATATTAAAACAATAAAATATAAACTAACTTCTTATATTATTAAATCAAAAAACAAAATAAATGAAATTTATAAAATAGAGGGGGTTTAGCACCAGGTGGCATTGTGTGTGTTCGGTTAGTAACGAAAATGGCATGCATCAAATAACCAAGGAAAAATTATAAAGACACTAAAGAAGAACAAGGGGTGCAGCGCTTAAATGTGTGTGTTTAGGAAAAGGATTGGGCCAAACCCAAAAATCACTTTTATATTAAAAACAATTAACTAATTCATCAGCAACATAAATTAAGGGTTTCTATTTTTCTTTTAAAAAGACAAAGAAAAGAAATAAATAATAAAATAAAAACTTCAGAATGAAAACACACGCAACACGGTAAAAAGAAAGAAGGGGCATCACCCTCAAAAAAAACCTCTTTGCTATCCACCACAAAAGCAAACGGCGCCGACGAAAAACTGCCTCTCGCTCAGCTTTCACGGTCTTGTCGATCTCTCAGACTGTCTATGCATTTTCGGATTCTCTGCTTCGTTTTCGGTTCGTTCTCGTCGGTGATCCGAACGTGTTCTCCGCGGGTTCAAATCAATGAGTTTACGTTTGAATCGATTCGTTCTGCTTTTCTCATGCTTCCACTTTCGAAGGTCCGATTGGGTTTGGATTTCGGTGAGTTTTGTTTCGGATTTTGGTTGATGCTCAGTGTTTTTCTTGGTTGCTGACTGCGTTTTTCAGGCTCACTCGGATTTGTTCTTGCAGTGATGTTTGAGAATGGTGGTCGGGTCTTGCGGGGTTTCGTCGGAGGTTTGAAGGAAGTCGGCGAAGGTGGTGGCTTCGGTTGGCTGGGTTTGCGATTGAAGGAGGTGAGTTCGCGGCTTGGAGGTGGTGGAAAGGTGACGGAGTGATGGCGGTGTCTCTCTCAATCTCTTGCGAAACTCAGTTTTTCACTCAACTCGGTTTGTTTTGTTTTCAGATTCATTTTCGAATATCCTTCACCTTATTCTATGTTGGTTTTTTGGTTTTGATTCATAAATGGATATGTGTTGTTTACGGAAAGTTTGTGGGTTGGTTGGTGGTGAAGTTTTTTTGTTATCAGAAAAAAGGAAGATGGCTGAAGGTGAGTGAAAATGGAAAGGTTGTGAGAAAGCAGAAGCTTGTCTTCTTTTTTTTGTGATAAGTTTCTCGTGGTTTTTATGCGAAGGAGAGAAAAACGGTCAGCAAGAGTGTGGATTGGTTTCAAATTTTTGCTGAGGGTGTAGTGCGGTGATGGTCACGTGGATTTGAAAAAGTTGTTACTTTTTGGAATGGAATTTGTTATTGCAGTGTGAGGATACCGCGAGTATGGAGGATACTTTTACAGGCTGTGAATATTTGTTGCGATGCGTTATCCAGATTTTGTGGGTGTTGAGTGGTAGCGTTGATAGTGGTGTTGCTGGCTTTGGATTATATCTGGAATAAAACAAATAGCAAAATAATAATGACAAATAACAATAATAGTCAAAATAATAATAATACTTGACAATAATAATAACAGAAACAAGGGTAATAATAATAATAATAATAATAATAATAATAGAAATAATAAAAATAGTGAAAGAAATAATAATAATAAGAATAACAAAAATAAAATTTTATAATAGGAAAATAATAATGGAAATAAAAAGTGAATTTTTATTTTTGCATAGAAAAAGATAAATTTACAAATTGATGCTTTTTTTGTAATGACTAGAATGTTGAATGAGACTTAAAGAAAATAATGGTTTATGGTATACTTGAAATGAATTTTTTTTATGAAAACAATTTAAAATAGAAATAATAAAAGAAAATTTAAAATAATAATTAGATATTTAGAAATCATGGAGAATGGTAATAATAATGGAAAATGATGGGATTAGAAAATTGGTTTAGAAATAAAGTTGAAAATATGGATAGTGAATAAAAAGATTTTTTTTAGAAAAAATGCGAAAGTAAAAATAAAAGAGAAAATTTAAATTGATTTTTTTTGCAATCCCGATAAAAGAAATGACATATTTTTTCATATTTTTTTATTTTCAAATATTAGACAGAAAGATAAAGTGGTACATATTTTTTTGATTTTTTTTTTGAAACAATGATTAGACAGTAAAATAAAATGGCGCGGGTAGGACAAATTTGGGGTATGACAGTATCTAAGTCCGAGGGCATCAGCAATCATGGTGACCAGGCCTCCTACCAATATTGGTAGCTCAGGTTCCTCTTGGATGTGGGTAAAGGTTTGCATCATGAATGGTACAACATTAACGGGTTTTCCATCGGTCAAATAGGACATTATGAATATCTCATCTTTAGATACTCCGGTGAGGTTCTCTTCCTTTCCAAAGAAAGTGTGGGCAAGGATTTTATGAAAGTAGCGGATAGCAGGGTTGTGTATTTCATCATTGTTCATGTTATCCGGCTCAGGGTGGTAATTTCCGGTTAAGGTTCCCCAAAAGAAGTCTAGCTCAATATCCATTAATTCTACCTGGGTGGTAGTAAAGGCAAAAGGTCCACTAGGGAATCCTAATAGGTCAGCTAGTTCCTTATGGTTAAAGTCATATTTGATACCGAATAGTCAGAAACTAATGAATCCTTTCCTTAATCCAAATCCGCGCTCGGGTAAGTAAACTAAGGAGCTTAAAAACTCAAGGGTGAGCTCGCGGTAAGTTACATACTTATGTTTTATGAGAGCATTCTCCCATCCAAGTTGGTTAATCAGGTATAGGATGCTATCATGTATGCCTAAAGTTTCCATAGTCTGTTCATCATAGTACAGAGTCAAATCCATTTGTCTCTGTGATAATTCCTCAAATTTCATTATTTGGTTTCTACCTCTAAATTTGGTTTCCATAAAGTTTCTTGGTTGGTTAGCCATAGTTAGTGTTAATGTGGAGGAAACAAATCAGGGGGAAAAGGGAAGGTAGAAAAGACTTTAGAAAATCTGTAGCAAAGTAAATTAAAAAGTGATTTAGAAAATGAAAATTAAAAATAAAGAAAATCAGAAAATAAATGCATAAATAAATTCAATAATAATAATAATGAAATAAAACAATAAAATGATAAAATGGGTTGCCTCCCACTAAGCGCTGTTTTTATCGTCATAAGCCTAATGTAATGCTTAGGCGTAGATTAATCAGGGAAGTTAGTGGACAACTCTAAAAGCTTTAAACTATTCGCATAATCTCTATTTTCAATATTATGGTAATGTTTTAATCGTTGTCCGTTTACTATGAACGGTTCACTATTCCTACCCTTAATTTCTATTGCTCCGCTCGGGAAAACTCTAGTTATTTCAAAGGGTCTTGACCATCTAGATTTTAGTTTTCCAGGAAAGAGCCTAAGTCTTGAATTAAAGAGGAGTACAACGTCTCCCACACTAAATTCTTTCCTAGATAGGCGTTTATCGTGCCATCGTTTGGTTCTTTCTTTATATATCTTAGCATTCTCATAAGCGTCTAACCTTAATTCTTCTAATTCATTAATGTCGAGGATTCGTTTTTCTCCAGCGGCATTGTAGTTTATATTGAGTGTTTTAATTGCCCAATATGCTTTATGTTCTAGTTCTACCGGGAGATGACAAGCATTCCCATACACTAGTTTGAAAGGTGTAGTTCCTATGGGTGTCTTGTAGGCTCTCCTATAAGCCCATAAAGCTTCATTAAGTTTAGATTACCAATCTTTCCTAGATATGGCGACAGTCTTTTCTAGGATTTGTTTTATTTCTCTGTTCGAGACTTCGACCTGTCCACTTGTTTGTGGATGATATGGTGTTGCTACACGATGTCTGACTCCATACTTAGATAGTAGTTTGTCAAATATTTTCGAAATGAAATGCGAGCCACCATCACTAATGACAAGTCTAGGCACACCAAATCTTGGAAATATTATATTCTTGAAAAGCTTAATTACTACTCGTGTGTCATTTGTAGGAGAAGCTATAGCCTCGATCCATTTTGAAACATACTCGACAGCTACGAGTATGTACTTATTACCGAAAGATGATGGGAATGCTCCCATGAAATCTATTCCCCAGACGTCAAAGACTTCTACTTCTAATATTCCTCTTTGAGGAATTTCATCTCTTCTTGAAATATTACCGGTGCGTTGACACCGATCGTAATTTATAACAGCGATGTGGACATCTTTCCATAGATTAGGCCAAAATAGGCCGGCTTGTAAGATTTTTGCACAAGTCTTGGAAGTGCTTGCATGTCCACCATAAGGAGATGAATGACAATGAGCAATGACATCTTCTATTTCTTCTTCGGGTATACATCGACGAAAGATTCCGTCAGGTCCTCTTTTAAACAATAATGGTTCATCCCAATAGTAATGCTTGAGATTGTGGAAGAATTTCTTTTTCTGCTGATAGGTTAAGTCAGGTGGAAGTGCTCCTGCAGCTAAGTAGTTGACAATGTCAGCGTACCATGGAAGTCCTACGGTTGTTTGGATTGTTTCCACGGTTTTTGGTCCATCTATGTTTAACTTAACTGGGTCGCTTCCTATTTGTGCTATCAGCTGTTCATATGGAAAATCGTCGTTAATCGGCACTTGTTCGTTTTTAATACCTTCTATTCTAGATAAATGGTCCGCTACGACGTTTTCAGTACCTTTCTTATCTTTGATTTCGAGATCAAACTCTTGTAAGAGTAAAATCCATCTCAAGAGTCTTGGTTTAGCATCTTTCTTGGTTAATAGATATCTGATAGCAGCGTGGTCTGTGTAGATGATTATTTTCGCTCCTACTAGGTAGGAACGGAATTTATCCAGCGCAAAGACAACTGCTAACAGTTATTTTTCAGTAGTGGCGTAGTTCATCTGAGCAGCATCTAAAGTTCTACTGGCATAGTAAATTGCGTTAAGTTTCTTGTCCTTCCTTTGTCCTAGAACTGCGCCTACAACATAATCACTCGCATCGCACATGATTTCGAAAGGTAATCTCCAGTCAGGTGGTTGCATGATTGGTGCAGTGATGAGGGCTATTTTTAGAGTTTCGAATGCTTTAAGACAATCTTTATTGAATGTGAACTCAGCATCTTTCATTAATAAACCGGTAAGAGGTTTAGTGATTTTCGAGAAATCTTTGATGAATCGTCGGTAGAAACCGGCGTGTCCTAAAAAGCTTTGTATTTCTCGTACGGTCTTAGGGGGTTGAAGATCTTTTATGACTTCTATCTTAGCTTTATCAACTTCAATTCCCTTTTCAGATATAACGTGTCCTAGTACGATTCCTTCTCTGACCATAAAATGGCATTTCTCCCAGTTAAGCACGAGGTTTACTTTTACACATCTTTCTAATACCATTTCTAAATTCGATAGACATCCTTCAAAACTTTGCCCGCATACAGAGAAGTCGTCCATGAACACTTCCATGATGTTATCTATGAAATCTGCGAAGATTGACATCATACATCTTTGAAATGTTGCAGGAGCGTTGCATAATCCAAAGGGCATTCGTCTATAAGCGAACGTTCCATAAGGGCATGTGAATGTAGTCTTCTTTTGATCATCTGGGTGAATCGGGATTTAGAAAAATCCTGAGTAACCATCTAGATAACAGAAGTACGAGTGTTTGGCTAATCTTTCTAACATTTGATCTATAAAAGGTTGTGGGAAATGATCTTTTCGAGTGGCTTTGTTTAGTTTACGATAATCGATGCACACTCTATGTCCAGTCACTACTCTTTGTGATATCGATTCGCCTTTAGCGTTTTTCACAACAGTGATACCTCCTTTCTTTGGTACTACATGTACTGGACTAACCCATTGACTATCAGAGATTGGATATATTATTCCAGCGTCTAGTAGTTTCTTAACTTCTTCTTTTACTACAGTGCTAAGGATTGGGTTAATTCTTCTTTGAGATTCTCTGGAGGTTTTACAATATTCTTCTAGCATAATACGATGCATAAAGATTGAAGGACATATTCCTTTGAGATCAGATATGTTATATCCTAATGCAGTTGGGTATTTCTTTAAGACATCTAAAAGTTTCTTCGTTTCAACTGTTCCTAAACTGTAATTGATTATAATTGGTCGTGTACATTCAGTGTCTAGGAATTCGTATCTTAGGTTCTTAGGTAAGGTTTTTAACTCTAATGTAGGTTTCTTCTTACTTGGCATGGGATCCGGTGTAAGTGCTAAACTTTCGCTTAGACTATAATCATGATACGGTTCACGCCAATTGTCATCTTCGAAAATCGGAGGGATTTGAATTTTCATAATTTCAGAATAAGTAGTTTCTTTCATTTCCATTTCTCTTACACATTCGTCAATTACATCCAATAAATAGCATGTGTCCTCTATAGCTGGTGATTGTAAGAATTGTGTTAAAATAAATTCAACTTTCTCTTCACCTACTTCAAAGGTTAGCTTTCCTTTCTTTACGTCTATAATAGCTCCGGCGGTAGCTAAGAATGGTCTTCCTAGTATGATAGGTGTAGTGGAGTATTCAGAGATGTCCATGATTATAAAATCAGTAGGAATGTAGAATTGTCCTATACGTACTGGGACATTTTCTAGTATGCCTACAAGATATTTAATAGAGTGGTAGACTAGTTGAACATACATTTTAGTTGGTCTTAGGTCTCCCATGTCTAGCCTTTTGCAAATTGTTAAGGGCATAACACTGATACTGGCTCCTAAATCGCATAGAGCTTTGTCAATGACGAATTTTCCAATTACACAGGGTATAGAGAAACTACATGGATCTTTTAACTTAGGAGGCATATTGTTTTGAATTATTGCGCTACACTCAGCAGTAAGTGTAACGGTTCCGTTATCCTCTATCTTTTTCTTATTGGATAAGATTTCCTTTAGAAATTTAGCATACGAAGGCATTTGAGTGATAGCTTCTGTAAACGGAATAGTAATATTCAACTGTTTCAGAAGTTCAACAAATTTCTTAAACTGGCCCATCGTCTTGGAATTGGTTAATCTCTGAGGGTACGGAATTGGTGGTTTATAAGGTGGTGGAGGCACATAAGGCTTTTCTTTCTCCACTTCCTCTTGATTATTATCTTTCTTTTCTTCTGGTTCATTCTCCTTTTCAGTCGGCTTATCTTGCTTTTGGTACATGGCTGGATTGTCAAGTCTTGGATCGGCAGGTCTGTCAAGTTCCTTGCCACTTCTTAGTATCACAGCATTGGCCTGTCCTTTTGGATTAGGTTGGGGTTGTCCAGGAAATACTCCAGTTGGTGCTGCGGTAGGTGTCTGTTGTTAAGCTACTTGTGAAATCTGAGTTTCAATCATTTTGTTATGTGTAGCTAACGCATCTACCTTGCTCACTAATTGCTTAATCTGCTCACTAGTGTGTATGTTTTGATTTAAAAATTCCTTGTTTGTCTGAGATTGGGTAGCTATGAAGTTCTCCATCATTAACTCAAGGTTTGATTTTCTAGGAACATTAGGAGCAGTCTTTTGATATCCTGGTGGTGTAGCTGGTGCTTGACCTGGTGCGTATAAAGCATTGTTATTCTTATAAGAGAAGTTCAGATGGTTCTTCCAACCTGGGTTGTATGTGTTCGAGTACGGGTTTCTTTGAGCATAATTCACTTGATCTGTGGGAATTCCTGCTAATAGTTGACAATCAGGGTCAGCATGTCCTGGAACTCCACATAACTCACAGTTAGGTGTTACCGCAGCCACGGTGGCTGTTGGTGTTATAGCCAAGTTGTCGATCTTTTGGTTAAGTTGGTCAAACTTTGCAATACTTGGTCCATACTACTCACTTCATACATACCTCCTTTTGTTGGTTTCTCAGTTGCGACTCTCTCGCTTCCCCATTGGTAATGATTTTGAGCCATACTCTCGATAAGTGCATAAGCATCATTATATTCTTTGTCCATTAGTGCGCCGCCTGCGGCAGCGTCAATCTTCATTCTTGTGTTGTACAAGAGTCCATTGTAGAAAGTATGGATGACCATCCATTCTACTAATCCGTGATGTGGACAAAATCTCAGCATATCTTTGTAGCATTCCCAAGCTTCGAAAAGTGACTCGTTTTCCTTTTGCTTAAATCCGTTGATTTGAGCTCTTTGCATAGCTGTCTTACTAGGTGGGAAATATCTTGTCAAGAAGACTCTCTTTAGTTCCTCCCATGTAGTTACTGAATTCGAGGGTAGAGATTGAAGCCAGGCTCTCGCTCTGTCTCGAAGTGAGAAAGGAAAAAGGCGTAATCTAATAGCTTCTTGGGTAACTCCATTAGCTTTTACAGTATCTGTGTACTGCACAAATATCGAAAGATGAAGGTTCGGATCCTCGGTAGGATTTCCAGCGAATTGGTTTTGTTGCACGGCTGATATCAGCGAGGGTTTCAATTCGAAATCGTTTCGGTTGATAGCTGGTGCAGCAATGCTGGAATGCGGCTCAGCTTGTGAAGGACTAGCGTAATACTTTAGTGGATGATTTGGTTCTTCAGCCATCTTTGCGTCCTTCGATGTTCCAACTGGTTTAGGTGGATCAACTTGAAGATCTGGAATGTTGTATTTTCGTTGATATTCGAATATTCGTCTTCTTAAATGTAAGAAGCGTTCTAATTCTTGGACTGGAGGTTGCATGTCTTCGCCTTGAGAGCGAGTACTTGGCATACAATCGGTAAATTAGATTAGGAAAAATAATTTGTTACCTTAGTCTAGACAGTGCTACTCTAATAGTGCACTAGTGACTAAATCAAGGTCCCCGGCAACGGCGCCAAAAACTTGATGGGGCGAAGACGCGATATGTGTCTAGCGGTATCTGAACTGCAAGCGCACAACCTATCAAAGTAATATAAAAGATTATCGATCCCATAGGGACTTTGTAATCACTCTAGTGCTAGAAGGTCTGCTAGTTTAGCTAAGGTGGATATTTGTCACGATTATGGTTTTAAGGATTAAAAGCGGGAATTAAATTTAGTTTAAGGAAATAATGAGAAGGCGGTCGGTATGTAATTATTTTAACCTATGCGGGTCAATCTAACCTAAGCTTATAAAGATGGTTCACTTAAATGATTCTGTAGAGATTACCAGTTTAAATACCCTCGACTCACACTCTCGTGGTCTTATCTCAGATCTTACTCCTAAAGCCATATGCCTACTCTCGCTATATTTAAATTAAATGCCTAACTTTAGCTATCCGGTTAAAATCTCACACTCTCGTGGTCTTGACCTAACCTATTTCACTTTTCTTACTCTCGTAACAAAAAGATTAATTTAATTATAAAAAGCCACAGCCAGAATATAAGTTCTTAATTATTTTTTAGCTTAGATTTGATTTAACCGTTTTGGTTTGGTTTATTACATACCGACTAATTAATTTAGCTACTCATTTTTATTATACCAACAGGCAGATGCAGAAATAAATAAACAAATATTAAAACATACATTATATAATAATAATAATATCTTAACATAAATAAATAAATGAATTCAATATAAATTGCAAAAAAATAAAAACTTGGATGATTAAATTCTTAAACTCCTTCTTTCACAGATTGGCAAGCTCGGAGTATCGGAATCGGAATCGAAATACAATAAATAAATTCTGAAGCTAGAAAGAAATTAATTGAAATAACAATTTTCTAATGTTGGAAATTGTTATTGAATTGGGTTGGAAATAGAAACAGAAAACACAGCAAGTACAAGGCTGGAAAAATAAAAGGTTTCAAGAAAAAATACGACAGAGCTTCCGTGAAAAATCAATAAAATACTCTGTAGTTTTTAATTTGCATCTTCGGTATTTATAGGAGATGATTAGGGTGGTTGAATTGGTGAGCGTGGGCTTCGTTCCGTAATGAGAAAGTCCAGCAGAAAAGTAGCGTACTGGGTTTCTTTTGTTGAGGAAAAATAGGAGTCGTCAAAGACTCGTTGCACGTCTTCATGATAACTTCAAATAAATTAAACACATTTTCCTTGTCACGTTCGTGACATGGGCGTAATGGTCAGATTCTTCAATTCAAGCGCGTCACGATCGTGATAAGGTTGTGACGATCGTGAGACCTCAAAGTAGCGTGTCACGATCGTGATAAGGTTGTGACGACCGTGAGTGTAACAAAAAATGCAAATTTAGCAGAATTGTTCTCTTCATCTTCTTTTCATGCTAGATTTGGTTCATTTGATCTTTTTCTCATAGTTTGGCTCTAGACATGTTATACCTGCAATGTGACATAAAAAACTCGAACAATCGGGAGTTAATAGTATCAATGTGCGATAAAACAGACTTAAAATGTAGTAATAAAGTGATACGATTTCTCGTTATCACATAACATAGACACGTCACTGATCACATGCCTTGGCTTGCATAAGCATCATAACATCATTAATCATTTGTGTTCTTTTTCATTCTCAGGGTTCATACTATTCTGATTCTCAGTCATACTGCTACTTCAGAATGGAAGATGTCAGAAAGAGGAATGTGCACTACAAGTTTTTTGAAACCATAGTGGATTTGCTTAATCATATGGTGTCTCTTTTTACCCTGGGTCATCATGGATACTTCAAAGAGAGCTATGGTGACATGTTGGATCGGGTATTTAACCGGGATAGTTCCCAAAGGAATGACATTCATACTTTGTTGTAGTACTATGATCCTAGACTCAGATGCTTCACATTTCCAAACTTTCAGTTAGGCCCTCTACTTGAAGAGTATGATGAGATTTTGGGGGTGCCACTCAAAGATCAGATTCCCTTAAATTCAGAGATGACCTGACCAACTAATCTTGACATTGCCAAAGCTCTTCATTTGAGCTCATCGGAGGTATCTTCTAACCTGACTGCTACCAAAGCTAGAGTACTTGGTTTTCCCCTGGAGTTTCTGGTTAGAAAAGCTGGAGAACTTGTTGTAGCTGATCGATGAGATTCAACTTGTGCTATCTTGGCATTATCCATCTATGGGATCATCCTCTTTGTTGACATGGATAAATTCGTGGATATGATTCCATTCACTTGTTTGTGCTGAAGAATCTGGTGCCCATGCTCCTGGGTGATTTATATTACTCAGTACATTACAAAAACGAGAAGAAGCGGGGTGGTTTGGTTAGGTGATGTGCTCCTTTATTCTACAGATGGTTTATGAGACACCTACCCATTACTGAAGCTTTCACGGACCCCAAGGTAATGTGGGCCCAAAAACTAAGCATGTTGTCTGCCAAGGACATCAGGTGGTTTACCTTGAAGTTAAAAGGGAAAGATCTCATCTCTAGCTGTGGAGGTTATCCCAATGTTCCACTCTTAGGAGGAGCTGGGGGCAACAGTTACAACCCCATCCTCCTAAGAAGACAATTGGGATATACACTCAAGATTGTTCCCAAAGAATCAGAGCTAGTTCAGACCTTCTATTTCCCTTTGAAGGATAACCATCCTTTGGTTCGAGAAGCTGTGGGTGCTTGGAAACTTGTCAAAAGGAAGGGTATAGAACGTTTGGGAAAAAGCAACAATCAGAAGTTCCCCCAATTTGAAATTTGGATAAGAGAGAAAGCTCAAGTATCCTTAATCCTCTTTTCTGCAACAGCTCCATCTCCTATTACTGTGCCATTGGAGGATTACCAAAAGTTGGAGGCTTTGGTCAAACAACTTAGAGCTGAAAATCAGGAGGCCAATAATTCTTGCAAGAGGCTGACGATCCAGAACAAAAAGCTAGAGGAGAGAGCTCATCAAGCTGAAGAGATAGTCAGGCTCAAGCAATAGGACTTCGAAGAACGAGAGCTCTACTTCAAGAAGAGAATGTTGGTTGAAACCCACAAGGCGAGTCAGTGTCGAAAGGATAAGAAAGCCTTAGACAAAGCTAACAAAGTTGTGACCCTTTGGCAAGAGAAGTGACAGGATAATCTGATAAAGCGGAAAAAGGTAGAGATTGGGTATAAGTTGAAGATCAAAAGACTCCAAGAGACTCTGGATGAATAAGGAGAGCTGCTTCAGAAAGCCCATGAGCAACGAAGAGATTACGTTTAGAAGATGTAAAAAGATCAACAAGCAGCTGAAGACATCCAGAAAGAGGTGGAAGAGCAGATGCTTCGGGCCGATGTCAAGAAATTTAAGATTGAGCAGAGCCCTAGCAAAGAAAGGGAGGATGTGTTCCTACAACAGATCAAAAAATTGCATGCTTCCTTTGATTTAAGGGATCTTCTTATTCAGAAGCTCATCCAGGAGCCGAATCATCCAGACATAGCCCAGCTGTTCCAGGATGTCAAGCGTCTTAGCTAGAGGCTGCAAGAAATGGAGCTTCCTAGGGTTTAATCTCATACTTTTGTACATGGATTACTCACAGGCCTGTTGTAGGATTCCTCTTTGCTTTACTTTGTTATTCTCTTGATGTATGAATTGGCACCCTTCGGGGACTTTGTTATCTTCAAATTTCAGTTTATGATATGTTTGACTTGGTTTGAATCTCTAGTTGTTATCTCTTACACTGACATGGGGTACTAAGCACCAATTCTCCACGACTATCATCTCATCTGAACATCATGCGGGGTCTTCTTCCCTAAAATCTGAAAATGCTATCTGAATTCTCAAATACCAGAACGGGAATGTAAAAAACCTTAAGAATGAAAAGAACACATCATCACATGAATTCATGTCATTTGCATTTTTTTCTTTTGTAGGATATGCGGATTTCAGGAAAGATTGCGAGAGCCGCGAAGACTCGTCTACTTCGACAAGATATCCCTCCACACCGGTACGCTACTCTCCGTAATTAGAGGAATTTAATGGATACAGTACAAACCGAGATAAACAAACTTCGCACCAGGATGGGAGAGTTCATGACAATGATGCAGGGAATGGCCCTGGGGAAGCAATAGCTAAGGGCTGCCATGCAAAGGCTTAACCCCCCGCAAATAGATCCCCCGGTGGTCATCTTGGATGCACAGGGAAATCTGATCAACAACAATAGAAGGGATGGACCTCCAGCTCAAGAGACTGGAGGCCCTATTCCTGTCCTTATAGAAGATCGCCAAGAAGATCAGTTCACCTTGGTCAACGGTGATATGAGTTTTGGAACGAGTGGTATCTCCCAAGAATTTCAAATGTTGGCTGAGAAGGTGAGGGCTCTGGAATGAAGAGATACTCTCGGCATTGATGTTTCTGATATGGGCCTGGTTTCAGGGGTGGTCATCCCTCCAAAGTTTAGACCTCCAGGATTCGACAAATACAATGACAAATCTTGCCCTAAGACTCACTTGCAAGCCTTTTGTCGCAAGATCACTACACATACCAAAGACGAGAAGCTTTGGATGTATTATTTCCAGGACAGACTGTCTGGGGGCTCACTGGAATGGTACATGAAACTAGAGAAGAACTTTGTTCACAATTGGAAGGAGCTTGGGGAGGCTTTCCTCAAGAAGTACCAATATAATATCGACATGGCTCCCAGCCGGACTCAACTGCAAAGCATGTCTCAAAATAATTCTGAAAGCTTCAAGGACTATGCATATAGATGGCGCAAGGTCGCAGCCAGAGTTCAACCACCGTTGCTGGAAAGGGAAATGGTTGACCTTTTCATAGATACCCTCCCTGGGCATTTCATGGAAAGGATGATAGACTGTTCATCTAGCGGCTTTTCTGACATCATTTTAACAGGTGAAAGAATCGAAAGTTGGATGAAACAAGGAAAGATTCAGAGCAGCGAAGCGTTAACCTCCGGGGTCAAGAAGCCTTTTGCGAAGTGGAGGGAAGGAGAAGTAGGGGGCGTATATACTCAAAAGAAGAGAGGGGAATCAGAACGCTTATCATCAGGCAACTTTTGTCACTATTTAGGCTCCTGCTAATCAGCAACAGGTTCAGCAACCTCAGCAACAGCTTCAGCAGAACTACCAGTAGTAGAGGGCTCCCCATCAATACTATCCTCCCACACCAAAGGATAGGCATTTCGAGATGCCTCCGATGTCTTATTCCCAATTATTACCAAACCTTCTTCAATTTAAATGATCTAGTTGAGAACCCTGCAACCTCCAATGTCAGGTCAGCTCCCAGTAGGTTATGATGATAATGCCCATTATGAGTTCCATTCTGGAGCTCTTGGCCATAGCACCTAGAATTATCAAGCTCTCAAACATTTCATTCAGGACGTGATAGACTCTAAGGCGATCAACTTCGCTCCAACCTCGAATGTGCTTCAGAACCCCATGCCTAATCATGGAAGGACCGTAGGAGCTGTTGATAGTGGTGAATGTTTGAACCTGATATTTGATGTCAATTCCCTGAAGACATCATTATAGAATGTAAAGGCTTGCCTGGCTAAGAAGAACATATTTTCGGGTTGTGAAAACGGTTGTTCAGACTATGTTAACTCTGACGATGGTTGTAACCGATTGAGATTGGGGATACAAAAGATGATGGAAGAAGGAAGTATACAATTTGACAGGATCGTGAAAGAGGTCTAAGTGTCAATAGTTACGATTTACTATAATCCAACACAAGTTCCTACACCAGTAAAGTTGGCACCGATAACCATTACTACTTCTTGACGAATTCCATACCAGAGTGAGAAAGATGTCCCATGGAATTATGGGGGAGAAGTTTACTACAATGGTCAGAAACAAAACATGGCCACATCCATTTCATCTACACACCAAGTTGAGAATGTTGGGGTCAGAGGATTCACTAGGAGTGGTAGACTATTTGCACCAGAGGCATTAAGAAAAAATGTGTTACCACCGAAGGACAATGCTGAAGCCCAAGCAAGAGAAAAGGGTAAACAAGCCATGACCAATGATACACATTGTAAACACCCCAAATTTTCCCTCATCCATTCACACCATGGCTTGTGATCTTTTCATATGCATAAACTCAATCATAGCATCTCATACCACAATTTTGATTCACTGCATAGATTCAAAGTCATCTGCATCTAGGGTTTGTGATCTGAGCAATCCAAGAGCTTCTTGAGCCACTCCAAAGGCCATCAATCATTTCAAAGGGGTCCATATATGTTCAAGCATCATATTATATCCTCTCAAAGTCAAGAATGTCAAAAAATCACAAGAACTGAGAATGGTATGGAAGCAGAGCCAAGTTTGACTGCACAGATGACCTAAAATTAGGGTTTTGGTTTCAGAGGCCATAACTCCAAATTTTTTGGTCATTCTTGTTTCTATTGGTCTTTATATGGTATAGGGAGTATGCATATCAATTTTCATGAAGAAATTCCTTGAGTAAGTCATCTGATCAAGAGTTGACTTTTCAAGCAAGTCAGTGTAAAATCAGGGCATCTGAGGCCCCCAATGACCCAACCAAAGGGTTTTCTTCATCATTTTGATTATGTATGATCTTTATTTGATCATAGAAGATGTTTGAAGTTCACAAAATTGAAGAATTTCAAGTCTTTTGCAAAGTTGACTTTTTTGGGAAAGTTTGACTTTTAATGAAATTGCCATTTTAGGAAACTTTTTCAACCTTTACTTTTTGATTCAAAAATGCTTCAAATGGAAAAACTTTGGTCATGAAAGTTGTAGAATGGATCATTCCCTTTTCAAAAAGTACAAGAACATGACCTAATTCATTTTGGATCAAAAGTTATGGCTTGTCAAAGTTGGCAAAAATCACAAAATTTCAAGGTTTCTACCAAAGAGGCAAAGTTGCAAATTCACATGTCAAGGCAAATTGGGCTGTCAAATGCACTTCTAATCTTCACAACATGATCATACAACACCTAAATTTCAGAATGGGCCAAGAGATCACACATTTTTATGGCCTATGGAGCAAGAAATCTCATAAGAAGCAAAAGTAAGGCAAGTTGCAAAAACTCACTCAAGTGTGAGTCCACTTGCTTGCTGACTCCATGATCAATCCTAGGGTTCTCCCCACATCATGCTGCGCAGGACACACCTCTTGTCCTTGGCTAGCAAGTAGCCCATGCCTCTCTTACACAACTTTGACATTTTGGAAACTTGAGCCATACCAATCAATAAAGCACACATCAACTCATCTGACCTATCACAATAGTTTATGCAAACAAAAAGCAAGCCAAAGCATACAAAACACAAGCCTAAAAACATCTAGAACTCATCTTGCTCATTTTCCACCTCTTGTGCAAAACTCTTCGAAACTGATTGTACAAGCCTCAAACACAAAAACTAACTTCACAAATCAACTCAACACACTTCCCTGATCACAAACCACCCCTCACCATAGCCTGAAACTCAAAGAATCAAAAACACGATCACCACCTGCCATTGAACAGAACTTCTGCCATCTCTCAAACCATCCATCATACACTTCAAACAAGCACTGAAAGCTTCTCAGGAGGTCAAGTGGAGTTGGTTGCGAGCAAGAAACTAGCCAAAAAGTACCAGAAACTAAAGCTTCAGTTCAGGTAGCCATCTCAAACTTTTTTTCCAGAAACTTCATTTTAAGTTCTTAAAAGCTTCTATGCACTCCCCTGATCATGAATATGTGTTTACTTTTGAAAATGGTTGAGAAACCAGGATGTATGAATGCTCTGAAACTTTTTGCCCTAAAAATGTTTTGATTCGATTTGGCTGATTGATGAATGAAAAATGATGTTTGTTTGAGGGGTTTGATTCGTTTTTGAATGGGGATGAATTCTGGGCAGTTAGATTTCATTTTTGTTGCGTGTGGAGAGAGTTAGGGATTTGAGCTAGCCGGAGAAGACGACCAAAACAGTGTTCCGGTCGCCTGAAAGTGATTAGGGCAGGATTAGGGTTAATGACATTAATTAGGGAAATTTGAATCTCAGCCCTTGGATGTGGCGCCAAGTCAGCTCCCGCGCATGTATGTTTGAATTCTGGCCCTTGATCTTGCATACTTTCACATTTTCAGATTTAATTCATTTTATTTTTTCATTTAATTGCATTGTTTTCTCCATTTTATTTAAAATAGTAAAACAATTTTAAAAAATTCTGAAAATTTTTGTACAAACTTTTATTAATTTTCAGAAACCAAAAACATTTTTATTTTTATTTTTTGCATTAAAAAATATTTTTAAATCATTTAAAAGTTTATTTTTAATTAGTTAATGAGAATTAATTAATTAAAAATACTTTTAGGTATTTAAAAATCACAAAAAATTCATGAAACCTTTAAAACCATTTAGAAACATTGTCCAACCCTCAAACCAAATTTCTTTTTTGATCTTGATGTCTTTTGACAATTTTCAAGGGAATTAAATCATTTCAAGGCAATATTTTGATCCAATCTTTGAAAATTCATTTCTGCCTAACCAATGAGAGTTGGACTTTGATTCTTTTTGCATTATGGCTTGCATATCATGTAGTTTATAGGATTAAATTGGCATGAATTGATCTTGTATTTTCAATTTGTTTGACATTTTTCTTGACAAGGTACCTTAAAACCCTAGCATACTTAAGAAATTCATAACTCTCATTAGGTTAAGAGTTGGATCCCCTCCTTTGGGCAGTGAGTTTGTATAGGTTTAGGGTTCCTTTTGATGCATTTTCAATTTTTTTATCTTGATGTTTGCCTCTGGTTTTGGTTTTTGTTTGATGCATTAATCATAAACCCTAATTTGGGCTTCCATATGCATCCATCTTGCATTTGCTTGCATACCATGACTTGCCATAGCATTTTGTGCATCCATTTGATTCATTAGACATCTTAAGACATGTTAGAAGTATGTTTTATCATTGCATCTTTCATTTGCCATGTTGTATGTCATTTGCATTTCATAACCTTTCATGTATGTTCATGGTTCTAAGCATGCTCCCTTTGCACCCATATGTTTGTATGATCATCCTCATGACTTGTTTCATGTTTTCATCATCTCATAGCATCATTATCATCACACATATGCTTCTGGTTTTGATTTGCATCATGTCATTTCATCTCATCTTGCATTGTACTGCATTTCTTTCACTAACTTTTCAGGTGGTAAGTAACTCTGAGAAGTGAATTTGCCTTCACTTCTCACATTTTCTTTTCATCTATCTTATGCATCATTGCTTCATTTTATCTTGTGCTTAAGATTGAGCTTTCTCATTCTTCTTTTTCTTACTTTCTTTCTTCAAGTGACTTGTCTTCTTGAATGAAGCAAGTTACTTTGCTTCTCTTTACTCCTTTCATCTGCTTCTTGGTGGTTCCTCTGAAGATTTCTCTTGTAAACCTCACCAACTTTAGGAACAACCAAGCATGACAATAATTAGGGTTTTGATTAGTCCCCCATTTAGATTTTACCTTTGTGTCTCATTGAGTCTCCTCTTCTCATCTCACAACCAAGGACTAAATCCTAAAGGCTTTGAGGCTTTGTGATTAAGCTTATGCCTGCATCCTTCTATTAGGATGGAGTGTATAATTTTAATCCTAAGTGTTAAACCCTTAATGTGTTTAAATCCTTTAAGCAATCCATCTAATAATCATCAAGACATCAAGCTTGTAACTTGGGCCTTGCATTAGGGTTCTAATTCTTCCTTAATTGGTTAAGAAGGACTAACCCTAGTGTTAATGGACAAGTCCTCCTCAGGTTGTCTTACAAATCATAAAATCCACTTCATCATCTTATCATTAAGTAAAATCCACTTAATCAAAGGCTTGTTTTGTCATGAGTTTAATCCCTAATCATGGATTAAGTTGAGGAGCTTTCCTCAGCTTAAACATTCTCATCTACTATCCTTCTATTAGGATGGTGTAATGAGTCTGTTTAATCCTTGATTATGGCTTAATCTCATTACTTAACACTAAACAAAAACAACAAAAACATCTAAATAATCACAAGTAGGTTAATGATCTTAATCCTGCATCAAAGGTGATTAAGTGTAAGAAGCTGACTTCACACTTAAGGTATTCTCATTACCCCTAATCAGAGGGAAGATGTGATGAGTTTACTAACCCATTGGTTTAGGCTTAAGCTCATTAACTTATGACACATTTCCAAAAGCAATAAAAGACTGAAAACACAAAAACAAACAATAATCGTCTCCTCCGGGATTCTTTTCTCATCATCTTCACTCACAAACGAGAACTTGCTTCTTCCGTCTAATGCAAGACAGTTTGCACCTGAGCCAGACAGGTCATACACTTGAGCATAGGCAAGTAAGCAGTTCACAAGTCAATTCATCTTCCAGTCTCTTTGGGTCGAACTACGGTGTTCTAACTTCCTCATTGCACGAGAGGATACGTAGGCATAACCTAACAGTTATCGAACAAAAGTCCCTGTATATTCCCCCTCTTTCTAGCTTTATTCTTTTAGCCTCATGATCTTGAGCATTTCATTCTTGTTCTCGCACTGACACTATATATATCACACTTTGCACTTCTTTCACACTGACACCTGTACATCCTTTTCAGCTCCTTTATACACAAATTGCACTGACACTACCCCTTTAAAACACAAATCTTTTAAGCGTGGATCCCGTCGAGTACGACAGACAATCTGGGTGCTAATACCTTCCCAGGTTGTAACCAACCCCCTTTCTCAGTCTCTCTGGTTCGCAACCGTCTTATCCATGTTTTTCTAGGTCTATGCAGCATTACCTTTCCTCCGGGATAAAAATGCCTAGCTGGCGACTCTATTCATTCCCGGTGAGGTCACTCCTGTGTGTCCTCACATCCTCCTCTCGCCGACCGTTCGCGTCTGTACCTTTATCTGGGCCATTCCCATTTATCGGGAGCGACACACATGTGCTTGTGACAGATCCTGGCATCACTTTCGATAAGGAAACGGATGAATTGATGAGAATAATTAAGAAGAGTGATTACAAAATTGTTGATCACTTGCAGCAAAATCCCTCTAAGATTTCAATCGTATCCTTGTTGATGTGTTCAGACTCACACCGAAAATATCTGTTAAAGATTTTGAACAATGCATATGTGATGTAATACATATCTGTAAATCATCTTGAGACAGTGGTGTCAAGTGTGAATTCTAGCCATGGCTTAGGATTTACAGATATGGACTTAACTTCTAAGGGACACAGCCACAATCGAGCCTTACACATTTCTACGGAATGTAAAGGAGATGTGCTCTCTCATGTACTTGTGGATATAGGGTCATCCTTGAATGTACTTCCTAAGAAAGCATTGATTAAGTTGGATTATGATGGGGTTGTGCTTAGGCCAAGTGATTTGGTCATCCGAGAATTTGACGACTCGAAAAGGTCAGTATTTGGAGAGGTGGAACTGCCGATCAAGGTAGGACCACATATTTTCAATACTACTTTTTACGTTATGGATATCCAATCGGCCTACAGCTGTTTGCTGGTACGACCCTGGATACATGCGGTAGGGGCAGTGTCCTCGACCCTCTACCAGAGGCTTAAATTTTTCTAGGAAGGACAAATCGTTACAGTGTGCAGGGAAGAAGATATCTTCATCAGCCATTTGGCCTCGTTTAAGTACGTAGAGATGGATGGAGAGATTGTTGAAACTCCTTGCCAAGCCTTCGAGCTCATCAGGAATGTAAGTACATCATCGTCAGTTGCCTTATCAGAGGATACAAATAAATAAGCATCAATAACCTCCTACAAGAAAGCCCTAAAGGTTGTGGAATCAGGTGCAAATTAGGGCTGGGGAAAAATGATTAAAGTCCTAGAGAAGAAGGATATGTTCGGGGTTGGCTACCAACCTGTTGGTCACACCAGGGAAAAGCGCTAGAGGTCGAAAAGGCCCAATTACCTTCACCAGTGCGGGATGGTTTGATCACGACAACATTTGTGCAGTGCAGGAAGAAACGGTTGATAGTGATTGTGAACTGGACGAATGGATAAGGCCCTGTGTTCCAGGGATGCAACTCAACAATTGGTCGGCCGAATCACTCATCTTCGTCACTCAACCAAAAGAGTAATATTTTTTATGTTTCTATTCTCTTGTATACAAGCTCTATGCCTTGCCCGGGGCATAGCAGCTCATTGTAAGGGTATATTATTCATGATGCAATATCATAATCATTAATAAAGTGGATGTTTTTACATTCATTCATGTTGTTCCTTGTCTTTCATTTTTACTCTTTGTTTTAAAAATAATAAATGGCAATGTTTTTCCATGTCTTCCTCCATTTCTAAAATCTAGCATGAATCATCATTCATGCAGATGCTCCTCATCGGGTCTCATCAATGACGACCTTGCTATGGCTCAGTATGACTTCGATAATCTGATTTACCTAGCCGACAAGGAAGGTGAAGAAGATTGTGAACTACTCAAAGAACTAGCCAGATTTCTCAAGTGAGAAGAGAAAATGATTCAGCCACACGAGGAAGCCATTGAAGTGATAAACCTGGGTACTGAGGAAGACAAAAAAGAGGTCAAGATCGAGAGTATGTTGATGTCTTTGCCTGGTCTTACCAGGACATGCCAGGGATGGACACTGATATTGTAATGCACAAGCTGTCGCTCAAAGAAGATTTCCCACCGGTAAATAAAAAATTAAGAAGAACTCGACCCGACATGGCCATCAAAATCAAAGAAGAGGTTCAAAAGCAATTTTCGCCGGATTCTTGGTTGTGACGAGTTATCCTCCATGGGTTGAAAATATTGTGCCAGTTCCTAAAAAGGATGGTAAAGTCAGAATGTGCGTGGACTTTCGGGACTTGAATCGGGCGAGCCCCAAAGATGACTTCCTGCTGCCACACATTGACGTGTTGGTTGACAACATTGCCTGGTTCTCTATTTTTTCCTTAATGGATGGTTTATCGGGCTACAATCAGATTATGATGTCGCCAGATGATATGGAGAAGACAACCTTCATTACCCCATGGGGCACCTTCTGTTACAAAGTAATGTCGTTTGGTTTGAAAAATGTTGGGGCAACATACAAACGTTCAATGGTGATTCTATTTCACGACATGATTCATCACGAGATTAAGGTCTATAATGATGATATGATCGTGAAGTCACAAACAAAAGAAGAACATCTAGTCAACCTAGCCAAGCTATTTGACAGACTTCGGAAGTTCAGACTAAGGTTAAACCCGAACAAGTGCACATTCGGGGTGCATTCCGGAAAGCTGTTGGGCTTTATTGTTAGTGAAAGGGGGATTGAGGTCAACCCCGCAAAGGTGAAAGCAATTCAGGAGATGCCTGAGGCGAGAACTAAAAAGGAAGTATGTGGCTTCTTTGGAAGGTTGAACTACATTGCACGGTTCATCTCTCACTTAACAGCAACGTGTGAACCTATCTTCAAACTTCTGAGGAAGAACTAGGACATCAGATGGAATGATGACTTCCAACAAGCTTTCAACCGAATCAAGGAGTATCTGCAAGAACCTCTAATTCTCATGCCTCCAGTGCTAAGGATACCTTTAATCAAGTACCTTACAGTGCTCGAGGGATCAATGGGTTACGTACTGGGTCAGCAGGACGAGTCTGGTCGAAAAGATCATACAATCTATTACCTTATTGTAAACACCCCAAATTTGCCCTCACCCATTCACCATGGCTTGTGATCATTCTCATATGCATAAACACAATCATAACATCTCATATCACATTTTTGAGTCACTGCATAGATTCTAAGTCATCTGCACCTAGGGTTTGTGATCTGAGCAATCTCAGGGCATCTTGAGCCACTCCAAAGGCCACCAATAAATTCAAAGGGGTCTAATTGTTTTCTTATATCATTTTATATCCCCACAAAGTCAAAAATGCAAGGGAATCACAAGAACTAGGGTTTGAGTGGATGCAGAGCCAGGATTGACTGCACAGTTGACCTAAAATTAGGGTTTTGGTTTCAGAGGCCATAACCCCAAATTTTTTGGTCATTCTTGTTTCCATTGGTCTCTATATGGTATAGGGAGTATGCATATCAATTTTCATGAAGAAATTCCATGGGGAAGTCATCTGATCAAGGGTTGACTTTTCAGACAAGTCAGTGTAAAATCAGGGCATCTGAGGCCCCCAATGACCCAACCAATGGGTGATCTTCATCATTTTGAGTGTATATGATCTTTATTTGATCATGGAAGAAGGTTGAAGTCCACAAAAATCAAGAATTTAGGGTTTTTGCAAATGTTGACTTTTTGGGTATAGTTGACTTTTCAAGAATGCTTCATTTTAGGTCATTTTTCAAGCCTTGATTCTTGATCCAAAAATGCTTCAAATGGAAAAACTTTGGTCATGAAAGTTGTAGATCTCATCTTTCCCTTTTCAAAAAGTACAAGAACATGACCTAATTCATTTTGGATCAAAAGTTATGGTGTGACAAAGTTGGCTAAAATCACTAAAATTCAAGTTATGCACCAAATGGAAAATTTGCAAAATCTTGTACCAAAGGCATTTGTGACTTCTAATTGGTATCAAACCATTACACAAGCATCACACAAGCCTTAAAGTTCAGATTGAACCAAGAGATCACATGTTTTGTATGGTTTTGAAGCAAGATATTTTCATGAAGCAAAAGCAAAGTCAAGTTGCAAAACCACTCATCACACTTCACCCACTTGATGCATTGGCTGCTGAACCAAGCTAGCCTCACACACACATCATGCTGCGCAGCCCATGCCCATTGTACTTAGCTAGAGCTTAGCCCATGCTTCTCTTACAAAAAAGTTGACTTTTGGCAAAAGCAAACATCCCAATCACCACAGGCCATGTCACATCCTCTGGCCACTTGCAATTGTTTATACTTCTCATTTGCTAGCCAAACATAAGAAGAAAAAAGGCTGAAACAGATCCTAGGGCACCATTCACAAAAACTCTCCCTCTTGCAAAAGCTTTCGATTCTCCCAACTCAATCACTCAACCTTCAAACAAACACCACCATTCATCTCTGGATCATCCACTGACCCAAAACCATCCATCAAAACAGCCAAGAACACACCACAAGCTAGATACGATTTTTGACCAGTTGAGGTGCAAACCCCCAAACCAGCCACATTCAAAGTTATCCAAGCACTGCAAACTCATCAGGAAGGTCATTAGAAGCTTTTTGCACCAAGAAAGCAGCCAGCAAGCTCAAAGGGTGAAAGCTCCATCTCAGGTAGCCTTTCGAATTAACTTTTCCAGGACCTCTATTTTATGTTACAAAATGATTAAGCATGCTTCACTGGTCACATTGAACTAAAAATTATTGAAAATGGTTGAGAAATGAGGTTGTATTGCTTGTCTGAAATTTTGGTCGTTTTTGTTCTTTGCTTCGATTCATGATCATGGCTGGAAATAAATGAGAAATGGGGGTGGGGTTGAGTTTAGGAGAGTGAGAGGAACAAATCTGGAGCTTTAGAGCTCCAGAAATGACCTAGGGAAGGTTTTGGAAATTCTCAGGGAGGGAGGTCACCGGAGAAGACGACCGGAGCTCGTCTCCGGTGACCTGAAAGTCATTAATTTCTAATTAGGGTTAGGGTTTCCAGTTTGAATTTCAGGCGTTGGATGGGTTGACTGAGTCTTTTCCCGCGCGCATCCAATGGCCCAGATCATGTCATTAGTTTAATTAGGTTTAATTTTATTAATTAATTAATATTAGCCCAGTTTGAATGTGGGCCACTAGATCTGGCGCGAAGTCAATGCTTCCAAGCCCAGAACGCATCTCAGCCTCTCCTTTTGATTACTTTCATTTTATTTATTTTTATTTCATTTTCTTTTCAATTAAATTGCATAATTTATTTAAAATAGTTAAAAAGTCCTAAAAATTATGAAACTTTTTCTTCTGAGTTTTATTAATTTTTATGACCCAAAAATATTTTTTATTTTATTTTTTATCATTAAAAAAGTATTTTTAAATATTTAAAAGATTATTTTTAATTGATTAATAGAAATTAATTAATTAAAAATACTTTTAGGTATTTAAAAATCACCAAAAAATTCATGAAATGTTCTAAGACATTTAGAAACATTGTCCAATCTTCAAACCAAATTTCTTTTTTGATCTTGATGCATTTTAAGAATTTTTCATTGAATTAAATCATTTTTTATGCATTAATTTGATCCTAAGTTCAAAAATTCATTTCTGCCTATTTGAGAAGAGTTGGACATTGATTCTTTTTGCTTTGTTTTGTGTTTGGCATGTAGTTTCTAGGATAAAATGGCCATGATTTGATCCTTCAATTTCAATTTGTTTGGCATTTCTTTTGTTTAGGAACCCTAAAAAACCCTAGAATCTTAGAAAAATCATAACTTGATATTGGTTGAGAGTTGAGACCTCCCCTTTGGACATTGGTTTAGTATAGGTTTAGGTTTTCTTTAAGTGGCATTTTCCATTTTTTATCTTAGGTTTTGCTTCTGTTTTGGGTTTTTGTTTGTTGTTTGATCCATGAACCCTAATTTGGGCTTCCTCTTGCATCCTTCTTGCATTCTCTTGCATAACATGACTTGTCTTTGCATTTTACACATTCTTGTGTTTCATTTGACATCTTAAGACATATAGGAAGCATGTTTGATCATTGCATCACATATTTGCCATGTCATTTGCCTTGTATGCTTCATAACTTTTCATGCTCATCCATGCTCCTTAACTTGCATCACTTGCATTCATGAACATTGTATGAGCATCTCCATGTGCCTTGCCTCATGTTTGCAGCACCTCATAACATCATAATCATCATCAACATGCTTCTGGTTTTGCTTATCATCATACCATTTCATCTCATTTTGCATTGCATTGTATTTCTTTCTAACATTTCAGGTGGTAAGTGACTTTGAGAAGTGAATTTGCCTTCACTTCTCATAACTTTTCTTTTCATTTCTCTTGCATCCATTGCTGCATTTCTATATGTGTTTAAGATTGAGCTTGCTCATTCTTGTTTCTCCCACTTTCTTTCTTCAAGTGACTTGACTTCTTGGATGAAGCAAGTCACTTTGCTTCTCTTGATCCTGTTCATCTGCTTCCTGGTGGCCTTTGAAGATTTCTCTTGAAAACCTCAAAAACCTTAGGAACAACCATGCATGACAATGATTAGGGTTTTGATTAGTCTCCCCCCCTTAGTTTCACCTTTGAGTCTCTTTTGAGTCTTCTCTTCTCACCTCATAATCAGGGACTAAACCCTAAAGGCTTTAAGGCTTTGTGATTAAGCTTATGCCTGCATCCTTCTCTTAGGATGGAGTGTATAACTTTAATCCTAAGTGTTAAACCCTTAATGTGTTTAAATCTCTTAATAAATCCACTTAATAATCATCAAGACATCACACTTGTAACTTGGGCCTTGCATTAGGGTTCTAATTCTTCCTTAACTGGTTAAGAAGGACTAACCCTAGTGTTAATGGACAAGTCCCCCTCAAGTTGTCTTACAAATCATAAAAAATACTTCATCATCATATCACTAAATAAAATCCACTTAATCAAAGGCTTGTTTGGTCATGAGTTTAATCCCTAATCATGGATTAAGTTGAGGAGTTTTCCTCAGCTTAAACATTCTCATCTATTATCCTTCTATTAGGATGGTGTAATGAGTCTGTTTAATCCTTGATTATGGCTTAACCTCATTACTCAACACTAAACAAAAACACCAAAAAACATTTAAATAATCACAAATAGGTTAATGATCTTAATCCTATACCAAAGGTGATTAAGTGTGAGAATCTGACTTCACACTTAAAGTATTCTCATTACCCCTAATCAGAGGGAAGATGTGATGAGTTTATTAAATCCATTGGTTTAGGCTTAAGCTCATTAACTTATGACAAACTTTCAAAAGAAATAAAAGACTGAAAATGCAAAAACAAACAATAATCGTCTCCTCCGGGATTCTTTTCTCATCTCATTCACTCACAAACGAGAACTCGCTTCTTCCGTCTAATGCAAGACAGTTTGCATCTGTGCCAGACAGATCATACACTTGAGCATAGGCAAGTAAGCAGTTCACAAGTCAATTCATCTTTCAGTCTCTTTGGGTCGAACTACGGTGTTCTGACTTCCTCATTGCACGAGAGGATACGTAGGCATGACTTAACAGTTATCGAACAAAAGTCTCTGTGTATTCCCCCTCTTTCCAGCTTTATTCTTTAAGCCTCATACTCCTGAGCATTTCACTCTTGTTTTTACACTGACACTGTATATATTACATTTTACACTTCTTTCACACTGACACCTGTACATTCTTTTCCAGCTATTTTACACACAAATTGCACTGACACTACCCCTTTTAAAACACAAACCTTTTAAGCGTGGATCCCGTCGAGTATGGCGGACAATCTGGGTGCTAATACCTTTCCAGGTTGTAACCAACCCCCTTTCTCAGTCTCTCTGGTTCGCAACCGTCTTATCCATATCTTTTCCCAGGTCTATGCAGCATTGCCTTTCCTCCGGGATAAAAATGCCTAGCTGGCGACTCTTTTCATTCCCCGTGAGTTCACTCCTGTGTGTTCTCACATCCCTTTCGCCGACCGCTCGCGTCTGTACCTTCATCTGACCCTGTTTCATTTGTCGGGAGCGACAGCTTGGCGACTCTGCTGGGGATCCTTATATTGCAACCAGGGCTTCTGGTTCTTTTTGTGGGTTCCTCCTAGCGCTTGTTTGATTTGTGTTTACCGGGGTGTTATGTGCTTATTTGTGTTTGTATATTTGTATTTATTTTTGCTTTATGTACAGTTTTGTTTATTGCTTTCTTTATAGCTTTGCATTATATCATATTGTCATACTGTGCTGCTGGCTGGATCTGGTTTTCCTTTTGGTGGGTGGGGTTCCATTGAGAGTTAAGGTCCTATACCTGGGACCTGAGTGACACCTAGGCTATAGTGAATCATATTCTTTCCCATTCCATTTCGGTCTGGTGCGGGAATATGAAACACGGTTCAGATATGGGTTTCTTCTTGAGAACTCTGTGTTGCAGATTTCCTGCAATGCTAGGGCTATCTGGGAAGCCTTCTAAGTCTGGATGACCTTTAGTATTGACCTTCAGAAACTGAGGTGAATTAGAGGAGGAACTTTTATGGTTATTGTAAACACTGTACCTCCGGGTTAGAAGTGTTTACACTTCTCATAACTGATCCAAGTCTAAGGATCCTTGTTTTAGAACACCACCTGTGAGGGGGTTGGGCTGTTTACAGGTTTGCAGGTACCTTGACCTCAGAATACCTTTTTACTTTGATTTGATTAAGAATACTCCATGTTGGAACAGTTCTTATGATTCTAAAACCCTGGACATGTGTCTCTTTATTTGAGCCCCCCACCTTGGTTACTGGATTTATAGACCTCCATCTGGTATTTTTGGATATATCTTGGACTTATATCAGAGCTCTTGATCAGATCCAGCTCAGTCACAAACCCTTGCATATCATTTGCATACATAATCATTGCATCATATTGACATTTGCTTATTTGTGTTTCAGGGTATCCATCTTCATCTGGTTTTGGTTTTGACCCCATCTTCAGTTTTTGACCTGCTTTCATCAGCACTTGCTACCAGCTATCTATTCCAGCCAGTCAGTGGCCCTTCTCTTCAGTATCTTCATCAACATTTGTCATCATGGCTCCAAAGAAAAGCAACATCACCTATCACTTCTTCCAGCCAGACTTATCAGACATCAGGAGGATCCAAACCCTGATCACTCCAGATCACATACCTTTGTTCAGGGAGAGTTATGGAGATATACTGGACATGGTTATGGATCTGGACCCTTCACAGAGGAGCCTCATCCACACCTGCATTCAGTTTTATGATCCTCCACTGAGATGTTTTACTTTTCAAGACTTTCAGTTGGGCCCCTTATTGGAAGAGTACTCCTCATTAGTTGGTATGCCTATCAGGAGAGAAATTCCTTTCAACCCTGAGATGGTCTTTCCTACTAACGGAGAAGTAGCAAAGGCTTTGCACCTGGAACCTGTCCTGATTGAGCAGCATATGACCTCTAAAGCTGGGATCCCTGGTTTTCATCTGGACTTCTTAATTTCTCAGGCTAGTCTGAAGGCTTCCCTGGGGGAGTGGAAAGCTGTTTGTGCTTTGTTGGCCCTAAGTGTATATGGAATGGTGCTGTTTGCAGATGAGCCTCGATTCATTAGCAAGAATGCAATCCATCTGTTCATCTTGAAGAACCCAGTGCCAACTTTATTGGGGGATCTTTATTATTCAGTGCATCAGAGGAATGAAAAGCAGAGGGGGAGGTTAGTGAGGTTTTGTGCTCCATTGTTTCACACTTGGCTTCTCAGGCATCTACCCAGGACAGATGCATTCCTAAACCCTCATCAGCAGAGCAACTGGGCTAAGAGACTCACTGTTCTAACTTCAGCAGATATCAGATGGTGCACTCAGAGCACCAAGGGCAGGGATATCATCACCAGCTGTGGACATTTTCCCAATGTGCCTTTAATAGGAGTTAAGGGTAGCATCAATTACAATCCTCTGTTGTTCAGAAGGCAACTGGGCTATGCACTGGTCCACACTCCTAGGGCACAGGACTTGGTGGAGACCCTTTATTGTGAGAACAAGATTAGTTTGGCTGTTGTTAGGCAGGCTGCCTGGGCCTGGGATAATGTTCAAACCAAGGGAGTCACCATTCTGGGGAAGTGTAATAATGTGGCATCAGCACAATGTTATGAGTGGTCCCGTGCCAGGGCCCAATTCTCTGGAATGCCCTTTACCATAGAAGACATGCCTGAGTCATCTTCAGCACCACCCCCTGCCACCATCAGTTTGGAGGAGTTTGAGAGCTTGAAGGAAAGAAATGAGAAGCTAACCCAGGCTTTGCAGAAGACCCTCCGGGAGAGGAGTGAGGGTATGAGGGAGATTGAGAGATTGGAGAAGTTGAGAGTGGAGCATTTGACTAAGATTGAAAAGTCTGGGGATTATATCAAAAAGTCTAAAGCTGGTGAACAAATTCTGAAGAATGCTTGCAAAGAAGCCCAGTTCCAGAGAGCAAGAACAGACTTGTACTTGAAGGAGAGTCAAGCCCGGTGGGTCAGGATCACCGAAGCTCGTACCCTGGAGAACAAGAGAGTTCAAGACAAGATGGGACAACTGGAAGCTAGTGCAAAAGAACAGCAAGAAGCCCTGGCAGCAGCCCAGAGGGAAATATCAGAATTGAAGATTAAGGCAGGGGTGAAGAGGTCCAAGGACCAAACTCAGCACAAGAAACTAGCAGCAGCTATTGCAACCCGGAACCTCCTTATCCGGAATCTCACGGAGCGTCCGGCTGATCCTGTGACCGAAGCACTTCTCAAGGAAGTTCGTGAGGATGAGTTTGGCCTTGGAGTTTGATCATTTGCTTGTTGTTGTTCCTGTTCCATGTACTTTTAGCTTTTTTGTGATGTATTTTGACCCTTTTAAGGGCTTGTGTTGTAAAATGAACAAATTGTATTATTTCACCTTATGTAATATATTCATGTTAGTTTACTTCGAAAGCAACTTCAACAGCAGCATCTTCAAGGGTCTGGAAGGGTCAAAACTGAAGGCCAAACCGGATACCTTGAGAGCAAATAAGCATAACTGCATTGCATACTAACCCTTTTGTTTGTTTTGTAGGTTTTTGTTTTGTTGTTACTAACCTCTGTTGTGAATCTCAGGAATTATTGCTCGCCGCCGGGTATTTCCCCTCAACAGGCCACACAGGTACCCAACTAGAAACAATCTTCCGGGCATCCAGATGGACCAGATGCAGCAGGACCTTACGGAGGTCAGAAACCAGATGGCCAACGAAAGGTTGGAGATGAGAACTCAGATAACACAGTTCATGGAAGTAATGAACAACTTAGCTCAAAGCCAGGAGAGGCTCAGAGCTTTGGTAGAAGGGAGGAATCAAGAGGAACCCCATGTGGGAACTGCTGGCACAAGTAACAACGAGAGGGTCCAACCTCATGTCAATCCCCCAGTTTTTGGACCCCATCTCCATCCAGAGGCCAACATCCCTGTCAATATACAAGGGACTGCCACAGCAGGGAGGGTACTACAGGAAGACCCTCAAGAAGACCAGTTCACAGTAATGGGTGCTGGAGAAGAGGCTTATGATAGAAGATTGGATGAGATAGCTGAGAAGTTGAGGTCCTTAGAATCTCAAAACTCTTTGGGCTTCGACGTCATGGATATGGGCTTGGTAGACGGGGTCAGGATTCCCCATAAGTTCAAGCCTCCTTGTTTCGAAAAGTATAATGGGACTTCATGCCCCCGGACTCACTTACAGTCATTTCTGGGAAGGCTGAAGGCCTATACCATGGATGAGAAATTGTGGATGTTCTATTTTGAAGATAGCTTAACTGGAGCGTCGAGAGAGTGGTACTCCCACTTGACAAGGGCAACTATTAGATGCTGGAAGGACCTGGCAGAGGCCTTCATCAGACAGTATCAGTATAATCTAGACATGGCACCCAACAGGACCCTCCTAATGGGAATGTCACAGTCTTCAAGGGAGAGTTTCCGAGAATACGCCCAGAGATGGAGGCAACTGGCTGCTGCTGTTCAACCACCTATGTCTGAACGGGAAATGGCGGATATGTTCATGAACACCCTTCAGGGAACATATATTGACAGGTTGGCAGCTTTCTCTTCCACTAGCTTTGCAGATGTTGTCATAGCCGGGGAGAGAATTGAAAGCTTGTTAAAAATGGGAAAGATCTCAGACAACGGTGCAAGTTCGTCCAGTGGTACAAGAAAGCCTTTTGCAGGCCCGAGAAGAACTGGCGAGACCAATGCCATCCACACCAACAGGGGCAGGCCCCAGTATGCTCAAAGGTCAATAGCAGCGGTCACCATTCCTGCTCCAGCTCATCCTCAACCAGTCTATCAACCTCCTCAGCAAAACTATCATCAGCAAAATCAGTATCCTCCAAGAAATTACAACAATAGCAACACCAACAACAACAATCAACAGAGGCCATTTCAGCAGAGGCCTTCTCAAGCTAACAGAGTGATCGATCCAATCCCAATGCCATATGCTACCTTGCTGCCACAACTTCTGAAACTCAACCTGGTTGAGCTAAGAACGTTGGCACCTCCGGATCCCAACAGTCTACCAAGGAATTATGACTCCAATGCTAGGTGTGCCTTTCATTCAAACGCACCTGGCCACAGCACAGAAAAATGCAGGGCTCTGCATATGAAGGTACAAGATCTGGTAGACTCCAAGGCTCTGAATTTCGCACCACCACCCAATGTCAATAAAAACCTGATGCCAAACCATGGTGGTCCCCGGATTAACGCTATTGAAGAAGACAAGCCGTCTTATTTAATAACCAGTGTGGGACAGATCAGGACACCATTGGTAGAAATCAAAGCTCAGCTCTTGGAATATCAAATGTTCCCGGGGTGTGAGTTAGGCTGTGCTTACTGCAATATCTCGGTAAATGGGTGCGATAATTTGAGGAATGGCATAGATGGCCTCATTCAGAGTGGCCAGCTTCAGATCACCACATCATTTCCAACAAATCCAACAATATCATCAGCAACGGTTTCAGAACCTCCTACAACTGCAGCAACTATTGTTCCTGTCAATTCTTCGGTTTCATCAACAAGTACTTCATCCATCATCTCAACCGATCAGTCTTCAACAAATTTTCCTGCTACAACTTCAGCTTCACTTCATTTTGAACCTCCAACAACAACAACATCGTTTCTTCCGACGATATCTCCTACAACTCCAGCAATCAATCATGAAGATGTCTCTACCGTCACAATATTTTATGATCTTGAAAACAACTCTGCCTACCATTCAGAAGGTGCTGCTCCCACCAGAGCACCAGTTACAATCTTTTATGATCCACAAACAATTACAGTCCCTTCAGCAGCAACAATCAGTCCAGTCACTGTCACGGTGCCTGGACCAGTACCATATGAAAGCAATAGGGCCATCCCTTGGCACTATGGCTCTGACGTGTACTGCGAAGGAAAAAGAATCACTCTTGAAACGTCAACACCTGCACCACAAATTGACAATGTGGGGGGAGGCGGAGGCTTCACCCGAAGCGGACGTCTCTTCGCCCCACAAATTCAAAGGCCTACAGCCGAAGCAGAAGCTGCTGCTAAGGCAAAAGGAAAGAGCCCTGTGCAGGAAGATCAAGCTGTTAAAGAAGCCTTGAAGACACCGTTCGATCAAGAAGTTGATGATTTTATGAGAATCATCAAAAAGAGTGATTACAAAATTGTGGATCAGCTTCACCAAACGCCATCCAAAATCTCTATCCTCTCACTGCTAATGTGTTCCGAAGCTCATCGGAATGCATTACTCAAAGTCTTGCACGCAGCTTACGTGCCTAAAGAGATTACTGTCAACCAGTTGGAAACCGTGGTTGGAAATGTTACTGCTAGCAATGGGCTAGGGTTCACCAATACTGACTTGACAGCAGATGGCCGCAACCACAACAAAGCCTTGCACATAACCATGGAATGCAAAGGAGCTGTCCTTTCTCATGTGCTGGTAGACACAGGGTCGTCCCTTAATGTCTTACCAAAGAAGGCTCTGGTGAAGTTAGAATATGATGGTTTGGCATTGAGACCCAGCAACCTGGTGGTAAGAGCCTTTGATGGTTCTAAGAGATCGGTTCTGGGAGAGATTGAGCTACCTGTGACAATTGGCCCACAGACCTTTAAAACTATCTTTTATGTGATGGACATTCAGCCCGCCTACAGCTGTTTGTTGGGTAGACCCTGGATTCACGCCGCCGGCGCAATAACGTCTACCCTTCACCAAAAGTTAAAATTTGAGTGGGAAGGCCAAGTTGTCACAATCTGTGGAGAGGAGGACATTTTTGTCAGCCACCTGGCAACCTATAAGTACATTGAAATGGATGGAGAGATCCATGAAACAATGAGCCAGGGGTTTGAAGCTTTGAATGTGAATGAAGCATCTGTTGTATCTGGAATCTCCATGTCATCATACCAACAAGCCCGGAAGGTTGTTGAGGAAGGAACTGCCCTAGGCTGGGGCAAGGTTTTAGCTGTGGAGGAGAAGAAAGACAAATTTGGGTTGGGTTACAGACCAACTCAACATCAAGCAAAGGCTGTTGGAGAGCCTGGTTTTGTCAGTGGAGGGATGCTTACCCCCGATGCTATCAACTGTCTGGAAGACGAGCTGGAAGAAGAACGCAACCTGGAAAGCTGGATTCGTCCAAAGATCCCGGGGAGCAGTATCTCGAACTGGTCTTCCCAGGAAATTATAAGAGTTACTCGATCAGAGTAATTATTATTTCCTGTATTTTTATAAGCATGCATCAAAGTCTTGCATCTTGCCCAAGATGACAAGACTCATTTTGTAATCGGGCCATCTGTACTTTTTTGTGCAAACAAGATCAATTAATGAAATATCAGACATCTTTTTGCAAACGCGTCTTTTTTCTTTTCGTTCACTGTTTTTCCATTTTTCTTTTTTGTACAAAAAAATAAATGGCAGTGTTTTCAAAATGACAATTTCCTTTCACTTTTCTAAATAAGACTAAAATCAGATCACTAAAATGAACAACTTAACCCTTGCAGAGAGTGCCTTCCAGACAGCACTGACAACAGCACGGCAATGACTTCGTATGACTTTGACAATCCAATCAATCAAGCTGATGAAGGGGTTGAAGAAGAATATGAGCTTCCTGAAGAGCTAGCCAGGTTGTTGAGACAGGAGGAAAAGGTTATTACTCCTCACCAGGAGGAGGTTGAAGTGATTAATCTTGGTACAGAGGAAGACGTGAAAGAGGTTAAAATCGGGGCCTGCCTGCAAGACTCAGTGAAGAAGCAACTGGTTGATCTACTTCAGGAGTATGTGGATGTGTTTGCTTGGTCGTATCAAGACATGCCAGGGTTGGATACCGACATTGTGGAGCACAAGCTGCCTTTGAGAGAAGAGTGCCCGCCGGTCAAACTGAAACTGCGCCGTACTCGTCCAGACATGGCTATGAAAATCAAGGAAGAGGTACAAAAGCAGTGGGACGCCGGGTTCCTTGCTGTAACTAGCTACCCGCCGTGGGTTGCTAATATAGTACCTGTGCCTAAGAAGGACGGCAAAGTAAGAATGTGTGTTGACTACCGGGATCTGAACAGAGCCAGCCCGAAAGATGATTTCCCTCTACCTCACATTGATGTATTGGTGGATAATACGGCTCAGTTCTCGGTATTCTCCTTCATGGATGGATTTTCAGGATACAATCAGATTAAAATGTCACCTGAAGACATGGAGAAGACAACATTCATCACACCCTGGGGAACGTTCTGCTACAAGGTAATGCCATTTGGGCTCAAGAATGCCGGTGCAACGTATCAACGGGCTATGGTAACATTGTTCCACGATATGATCCACAAAGAAATAGAATGTTATGTGGATGATATGATTGCCAAGTCCCTTACTGAAGAAGATCATCTGGTGAATCTGCTCAAGTTGTTCAAGCGTCTGAGAAAGTATCAACGGAAGTTGAACCCCAACAAATGCACATTCGGGGTAAGGTCCGGTAAGCTGCTGGGATTTATTGTAAGCGAGAAAGGGATTGAAGTTGACCCTGATAAAGTCAAAGCCATTCAAGAGATGCCTGCACCGAAAACTGAGAAAGAAGTTCGAGGGTTCTTAGGTCGATTGAACTACATTTCAAGGTTCATATCTCACCTGACAGCAACCTGTGAACCCTTGTTCAAACTATTGAGAAAAGAACAGACGGTCAGGTGGAACGAAGATTGCCAAAAGGCTTTTGACAAGATCAAGGAGTATCTGCAAGAACCTCCAATCCTTATGCCCCCAGTTGAAGGAAGACCTCTGATAATGTACCTGACAGTATTAGAAGAGTCGATGGGGTGTGTGTTGGGCCAGCATGACGAGTCTGGTCGAAAAGAGTATGCAATATACTACCTAAGCAAAAAGTTTACCGACTGTGAACAACGTTATTCACTGCTCGAGAAAACTTGCTGTGCTTTAGCGTGGGCTGCTCGCCGACTGAGACAGTATATGTTGACCCACACTACCTTGTTAATCTCCAAAATGGATCCAGTTAAGTACATTTTCGAGAAGCCAGCTCTTACCGGACGGGTTGCAAGATGGCAAATGATCCTTACGGAATATGACATCCAGTACACATCTCAGAAAGCCATCAAAGGCAGTGTACTATCTGAATATCTTGCTGAGCAACCCATTGATGACTACCAGCCTATGAGATTTGACTTCCCTAATGAAGACATCATGTTCATTAAATCAAAAGATCATGAAAAGCCTGTTCACACTGAAGGGCCCGACCCGGAGGAAGAATGGATTATGATGTTCGATAGGGCTGTTAACATGAATGGCCGTGGTGTTGGTGCAGTCCTTATTACACCCAAAGGAGTTCACATGCCTTTCTCGGCAAAACTCACTTTCAACTGCACTAACAACGAAGCTGAGTACGAAGCTTGCATTATGGGTCTTGAGGAAGCCATTGACCTCAGGATCATGACATTGACCGTATTCGGAGATTCAGCTTTGGTAATCAATCAGACCAACGGAAAATGGTACACCCACCAGGATCATCTGATACCTTACAGGGATTATACAAGAAGGTTATTGACTTTCTTCACAACAGTCAAACTTGAGTATATCCCTCGGGATGAGAATCAGTTTGCAGATGCCTTGGCTACCATTTCGTCCATGATCAAAGTTCAAGCTGCTAACTTTGTACCTCGGATTTCAGTGTCCAGACTTGACAGACCAGCATATGTGTTCGCGGCAGATGTTGTTAAAGATGATAAGCCTTGGTTCCATGACATTAAGTGCTTCTTGGAGGATCAAACATACCCATCTGGGGCATCTTCCAATGACAAGAAGACTTTGAGAAGGCTTGCTGGAAGTTTCTTTCTGAACACTGATGGATCTCTATACAAAAGGAACCTTGATATGGTACTCCTCCGATGTGTTGACAAGACGGAAGCAGATTTACTGATGCATGAAGTGCATGAAGGATCTTTTGGTACCCATGCTGGAGGACATGCAATGGCTAAGAAGTTGTTAAGATCAGGCTATTATTGGATCACAATGGACGCAGACTGTTGTGCCTACGCCAGAAAATGCCATAAATGCCAGATTTATGCAGATAAGGTGCATGTGCCTCCCAATCCCTTGAACCTAATGTCTTCACCCTGGCCCTTTGCCATGTGGGGCATTGATATGATTGGCAAGATTGAGCCGACTGCTTCAAACGGCCACAGATTCATCCTGGTCGCCATCGACTATTTCACTAAATGGGTTGAAGCAGCCTCATATGCAAATGTTACAAGACAAGTGGTAGCCAGATTTCTGAAGAGAGATATCATCTGTCGATACGGAGTGCCCGAGCGAATCATTACTGATAATGGTTCCAATCTCAACAACAAGATGATGGCCGAACTATGCCGGGACTTCAGGATCCAACATCACAATTCTTCTCCTTACAGACCAAAGATGAATGGTGCTGTTGAGGCAGCAAATAAGAATATCAAGAAGATTGTGCAGAAGATGGTAGTCACCTATAAAGACTGGCATGAAATGCTACCATTTGCCTTGCATGGGTACCGCACGTCAATCAGAACATCCACTGGGGCAACACCGTACCAGCTTGTGTATGGAATGGAAGCAGTCCTACCAGTTGAAGTTGAATTACCCTCCTTGCGAGTCTTGATGGATGTCAAACTGAGTGAAGCAGAATGGGTTAGGTCCCGATACGAGCAACTGAGTCTGATCGAAGAGAAGAGATTGGCTGCAATCTGTCATGGGCAGTTGTATCAGAAAAGAATGAAGAAAGCCTTCGATCAGAAAGCCAGGCATCGAGAGTACCAAGTGGGAGATCTTGTGTTGAAGAGAATCCTCCCTCCTCATACAGACCACAGGGGCAAATGGACTCCAAATTACGAAGGACCGTTTGTGGTAAAGAAAGTTTTCTCTGGTGGAGCACTGATGCTCAGCACCATGGATGGTGAAGATTTCCCGTCCCCTGTGAATTCAGATGCAGTTAAAAAATAATTCGCATAAAAAATGACCCGCTGGACATAAAAAACAGAATGTAAGTCCAGGCAAAAATAGGGCATCCCGGCGAGTCAAAAACAGAATAAAAGACTCGGGCAAAAATAAGGGAAGTAAATGAAAAGATGTACACCCGCTGAGTTGAAAGGCCGCATTGGACAACTCAGGCAAAAATGGGTATCCCGATGGATTGAAAACCCGAAAGGGCGATCCATGCAAAATAAGGAAATAAGCGAACAACTGCATTCTGAATTCGTCTGTATCACTTACAACTTGGAAAGCTTCAACAGAGTCAAGTTTCAATCAGAATCAGCCTTTTCAGAAAGCAAGACGAGAAGAACGTCATTGTCATACGAGTCATAGCAGGAGAGGAAGCTCCTCAAAGCGTCGCCAACACTGCCAGCACTCTGTTTCTCGATTTATAACAATCTCCTCATTTCAGGAGATATGTTTCTTTGACTGTATCTTGCCAATTCAGGGCACATGAATTAATAAAATCAGATTTTTCAGTCATGTTTCGTTTCGTATTTTTATTTGCAAAGGATGTCTGGTGTCTCTAAAAAACCAATTGCATAAGTACATATGTTTTTCTCCCAAAAATACTAATAATAAAACACATGCTTACAGGGAATATACTTACTCTCGAAAGTACTTAACTCCTATGACGGAATCCAGTAAAGGATACCTCGGGACCTTTTGTGCGTTTCCTTATCTTTGCAGGATCGCAGGTATACAAGACGCAACTTGGGGCATGTAAGCTTCATCCCAGCAAGCTGGCAAATCAACCAAAGATCTCAGCATCCGAAATGCTCTATCCCCAGCTGAGTTGCCTCTTGTTGCTCTCCCCAGCTGAGTTGCCTCTAATAATTCCCCAGCCGAGTTGCCATCTCATCCTCAGCTGAGTACAGGAGTCAGGGAATCATCTCCCCACAGAATCTTCAGCCTCTATCCAGAAGAGCGGCGCATAGAAGATCACAACAGAGTGGAGAAAGCCTCTACAAACCCCAGCTGGGTCTCTCATGTCAAAGGATATGTCAATCGGTGACCTATATCCCCAAGCAGATACCTCTCATCAGATCTACCAATGATCTCATCCCCAGCTGGGAGGTTCGTCTCAAACAGATCAGCCAGAGATCTTCGCGGCAACGGGATCCGAATCCCGGTTTGATATCTTTGCATAATCATGGCATTCGCATCATATTTTCCCTCAGAGCGTAGCATTCCGTCTAACACGGAGCATTACGGCAAAAATCAAACGCATAGCATAATCATAAGCCATGTTCGGAATCAACACTTGTGAATAATAATCATATACTTCCACCCCAAAAATCCTCACCAGAGTCCCAGCAAAAGCAGTTGCCTCATATTCACAAATACCAGCATATTTCCTTTTGATACCCGTCCGTATCATCACTCCCCAGTAAAGTCGCCAGAACACTCTTTACGAACAAAATCACCCGTATTACAGATACTTCATGACACCCGTCCGTGTCATATTACCAGCAGAAAGCCAAAGACACCCTCTTTGCACTCACACATACCTGTATACACTTTCCTGACACCCGTCCGTGTCATATCCCCAGCGCAGCCGCTTACACCTTCATCACCCATACACTTGTTATTACACTTTTCTCTCTTGGCACCCGTCCGTGTCACTCTCCCCAGCAGATAACTATTCATCTATATACCATTCTCACTACTCATATTATACTTATACAGATACTCTTCCGTATCTTGTATACACCATCACTTATCCCCCCACAGATTCGGCACTAGTCCTTGTTCTTTGTTAACTCGTTGGTACTCGTCCGTATCATCATCTCAGAACATGCGTCAAGCGTTTGTTTCTACATGATACTCGTCCGTATCATAGTCTTAAGGATGCTCGTCCGCATCTTTAATCCATACACTGTGTCAAAAAACTTTTTTCCTTCTTGAATATAGATACTCGCCTGTGTCTACTATTCCCCGGAAGAGTCCTCAGATTCAACACTCGTCCGTGTTCTCTGTTAACCAGTTGATACTCGTCCGTATCATCATCTCTGAACATGTGTCAGTTTGTTTCTACATGATACTCGTCCGTATCATAGTCTAAGGATGCTCGTCCGCATCTCTAATCTATGCACTAACATCTAAACACTTGTACCTTTTGTTTCTTGGATGTAAACACTCGTCCGTGTTTGCCATTCCCCAGTAGATTACCAACAAGGAAAATTTTCCATCTTATCTGACACTCGTCCTGTGTCATGATAAACCCTGAGAGCAGCCGTACCCTGCTGAGTGGTCGTCCTCCACTTCTTGATGGTCGTCCTCCATCATGCTCGTCCGATGGCCGTCCCCATCGTTGATTTTAGCAGCCGTCCCCTGCTAGGTGGTCGTCCTCCACCTTTTGATGATCGTCCTTCATCATTTTATCCAATGGCCGTCCCCATTGTTGATTTTGGTTATCTGGCATTCGTCCTATGTCATGAGAAACCTCGAGAGCAGCCGTACCCTGCTGAGTGGTCGTCCTCCACTTCTTGATGGTCGTCCTCCATCATGCTCGTCCGATGGCCATCCCCATCGTTGACCTTTTCTATACGATGGTCGTCCCCATCGTTGATATTTTCGGCAGCCGTACCCTGCCAGGTGGTCGTCCTCCACCTTTGATGGGCGTCCCCATCATAATTCCTTTATTCCCCAACAGAGCAGCCGTCCCCTGCTAGGTGATCGTCCTTCACCTTTGATGGCCGTACCCCATCATCTGTTTATTTCGTTTATTCTTTAACCCGATGGCCGTCCCCGTCGTGGTCCCTTTTCCTTTTAGCCCGATGGCCGTCCCCATCGTTGGTTACTTTACCTTTATGAACTTGATGGCCGTCCCCGTCATGTTTCATTAATCCCTAGAGAATTTTACAGCTTTATCTTGATGGCCGTCCCCATCATAATTTCTTTTTTTTCCAGCTAGTCGGCCGTCCCCGTCTTAGCTTTACCTTCTCCCCAGCATGTCGGCCGTCCCCGTCATCGCTTTACTTCACACACTTTTCCCAGCATGTCAGCCGTCCCCGTCATTGCTCCTTGCCCAGCAGTCGTCCTCTGCTCGACGGTCGCCCTCCGTCGCCCACTTTACAATATACTTTGTTTTCTTTTACAATCTATATCCCTTTTCTTCTTCATTCTGTGAGTGCAAATTTTGGACTGTCTTTGGTATTCAACCACAAGTTATCTTGTTTGCCTGTTAAGCCGTTGCTTACATCCTGCACAGCTAACTCATGTTTGAATAGGGGCAGCTGTAAACACCCCAAATTTGCCCTCACCCATTCACCATGGCTTGTGATCATTCTCATATGCATAAACACAATCATAACATCTCATATCACATTTTTGAGTCACTGCATAGATTCTAAGTCATCTGCACCTAGGGTTTGTGATCTGAGCAATCTCAGGGCATCTTGAGCCACTCCAAAGGCCACCAATCAATTCAAAGGGGTCTAATTGTGTTCTTATATCATGTTATATCCCCACAAAGTCAAAAATGCAAGGGAATCACAAGAACTAGGGTTTGAGTGGATGCAGAGCCAGGATTGACTGCACAGTTGACCTAAAATTAGGGTTTTGGTTTCAGAGGCCATAACCCCAAATTTTTTGGTCATTCTTGTTTCCATTGGTCTCTATATGGTATAGGGAGTATGCATATCAATTTTCATGAAGAAATTCCATGGGGAAGTCATCTGATCAAGGGTTGACTTTTCAGACAAGTCAGTGTAAAATCAGGGCATCTGAGGCCCCCAATGACCCAACCAATGGGTGATCTTCATCATTTTGAGTGTATATGATCTTTATTTGATCATGGAAGAAGGTTGAAGTCCACAAAAATCAAGAATTTAGGGTTTTTGCAAATGTTGACTTTTTGGGTATAGTTGACTTTTCAAGAATGCTTCATTTTAGGTCATTTTTCAAGCCTTGATTCTTGATCCAAAAATGCTTCAAATGGAAAAACTTTGGTCATGAAAGTTGTAGATCTCATCTTTCCCTTTTCAAAAAGTACAAGAACATGACCTAATTCATTTTGGATCAAAAGTTATGGTGTGACAAAGTTGGCTAAAATCACTAAAATTCAAGTTATGCACCAAATGGAAAATTTGCAAAATCTTGTACCAAAGGCATTTGTGACTTCTAATTGGTATCAAACCATTACACAAGCATCACACAAGCCTTAAAGTTCAGATTGAACCAAGAGATCACATGTTTTGTATGGTTTTGAAGCAAGATATTTTCATGAAGCAAAAGCAAAGTCAAGTTGCAAAACCACTCATCACACTTCACCCACTTGATGCATTGGCTGCTGAACCAAGCTAGCCTCACACACACATCATGCTGCGCAGCCCATGCCCATTGTACTTAGCTAGAGCTTAGCCCATGCTTCTCTTACAAAAAAGTTGACTTTTGGCAAAAGCAAACATCCCAATCACCACAGGCCATGTCACATCCTCTGGCCACTTGCAATTGTTTATACTTCTCATTTGCTAGCCAAACATAAGAAGAAAAAAGGCTGAAACAGATCCTAGGGCACCATTCACAAAAACTCTCCCTCTTGCAAAAGCTTTCGATTCTCCCAACTCAATCACTCAACCTTCAAACAAACACCACCATTCATCTCTGGATCATCCACTGACCCAAAACCATCCATCAAAACAGCCAAGAACACACCACAAGCTAGATACGATTTCTGACCAGTTGAGGTGCAAACCCCCAAACCAGCCACATTCAAAGTTATCCAAGCACTGCAAACTCATCAGGAAGGTCATTAGAAGCTTTTTGCACCAAGAAAGCAGCCAGCAAGCTCAAAGGGTGAAAGCTCCATCTCAGGTAGCCTTTCGAATTAACTTTTCCAGGACCTCTATTTTATGTTACAAAATGATTAAGCATGCTTCACTGGTCACATTGAACTAAAAATTATTGAAAATGGTTGAGAAATGAGGTTGTATTGCTTGTCTGAAATTTTGGCCGTTTTTGTTCTTTGCTTCGATTCATGATCATGGCTGGAAATAAATGAGAAATGAGGGTGGGGTTGAGTTTAGGAGAGTGAGAGGAACAAATCTGGAGCTTTAGAGCTCCAGAAATGACCTAGGGAAGGTTTTGGAAATTCTCAGGGAGGGAGGTCACCGGAGAAGACGACCGGAGCTCGTCTCCGGTGACCTGAAAGTCATTAATTTCTAATTAGGGTTAGGGTTTCCAGTTTGAATTTCAGGCGTTGGATGGGTTGACTGAGTCTTTTCCCGCGCGCATCCAATGGCCCAGATCATGTCATTAGTTTAATTAGGTTTAATTTTATTAATTAATTAAGATTAGCCCAGTTTGAATGTGGGCCACTAGATCTGGCGCGAAGTCAATGCTTCCAAGCCCAGAACGCATCTCAGCCTCTCCTTTTGATTACTTTCATTTTATTTATTTTTATTTCATTTTCTTTTCAATTAAATTGCATAATTTATTTAAAATAGTTAAAAAGTCCTAAAAATTATGAAACTTTTTCTTCTGAGTTTTATTAATTTTTATGACCCAAAAATATTTTTTATTTTATTTTTTATCATTAAAAAAGTATTTTTAAATATTTAAAAGATTATTTTTAATTGATTAATGGAAATTAATTAATTAAAAATACTTTTAGGTATTTAAAAATCACCAAAAAATTCATGAAATGTTCTAAGACATTTAGAAACATTGTCCAATCTTCAAACCAAATTTCTTTTTTGATCTTGATGCATTTTAAGAATTTTTCATTGAATTAAATCATTTTTTATGCATTAATTTGATCCTAAGTTCAAAAATTCATTTCTGCCTATTTGAGAAGAGTTGGACATTGATTCTTTTTGCTTTGTTTTGTGTTTGGCATGTAGTTTCTAGGATAAAATGGCCATGATTTGATCCTTCAATTTCAATTTGTTTGGCATTTCTTTTGTTTAGGAACCCTAAAAAACCCTAGAATCTTAGAAAAATCATAACTTGAGATTGGTTGAGAGTTGAGACCTCCCCTTTGGACATTGGTTTAGTATAGGTTTAGGTTTTCTTTAAGTGGCATTTTCCATTTTTTATCTTAGGTTTTGCTTCTGTTTTGGGTTTTTGTTTGTTGTTTGATCCATGAACCCTAATTTGGGCTTCCTCTTGCATCCTTCTTGCATTCTCTTGCATAACATGACTTGTCTTTGCATTTTACACATTCTTGTGTTTCATTTGACATCTTAAGACATATAGGAAGCATGTTTGATCATTGCATCACATATTTGCCATGTCATTTGCCTTGTATGCTTCATAACTTTTCATGCTCATCCATGCTCCTTAACTTGCATCACTTGCATTCATGAACATTGTATGAGCATCTCCATGTGCCTTGCCTCATGTTTGCAGCACATCATAACATCATAATCATCATCAACATGCTTCTGGTTTTGCTTATCATCATACCATTTCATCTCATTTTGCATTGCATTGTATTTCTTTCTAACATTTCAGGTGGTAAGTGACTTTGAGAAGTGAATTTGCCTTCACTTCTCATAACTTTTCTTTTCATTTCTCTTGCATCCATTGCTGCATTTCTATATGTGTTTAAGATTGAGCTTGCTCATTCTTGTTTCTCCCACTTTCTTTCTTCAAGTGACTTGACTTCTTGGATGAAGCAAGTCACTTTGCTTCTCTTGATCCTGTTCATCTGCTTCCTGGTGGCCTTTGAAGATTTCTCTTGAAAACCTCAAAAACCTTAGGAACAACCATGCATGACAATGATTAGGGTTTTGATTAGTCTCCCCCCCTTAGTTTCACCTTTGAGTCTCTTTTGAGTCTTCTCTTCTCACCTCATAATCAGGGACTAAACCCTAAAGGCTTTAAGGCTTTGTGATTAAGCTTATGCCTGCATCCTTCTCTTAGGATGGAGTGTATAACTTTAATCCTAAGTGTTAAACCCTTAATGTGTTTAAATCTCTTAATCAATCCACTTAATAATCATCAAGACATCACACTTGTAACTTGGGCCTTGCATTAGGGTTCTAATTCTTCCTTAACTGGTTAAGAAGGACTAACCCTAGTGTTAATGGACAAGTCCCCCTCAAGTTGTCTTACAAATCATAAAAAATACTTCATCATCATATCACTAAATAAAATCCACTTAATCAAAGGCTTGTTTGGTCATGAGTTTAATCCCTAATCATGGATTAAGTTGAGGAGTTTTCCTCAGCTTAAACATTCTCATCTATTATCCTTCTATTAGGATGGTGTAATGAGTCTGTTTAATCCTTGATTATGGCTTAACCTCATTACTCAACACTAAACAAAAACACCAAAAAACATTTAAATAATCACAAATAGGTTAATGATCTTAATCCTATACCAAAGGTGATTAAGTGTGAGAATCTGACTTCACACTTAAAGTATTCTCATTACCCCTAATCAGAGGGAAGATGTGATGAGTTTACTAAATCCATTGGTTTAGGCTTAAGCTCATTAACTTATGACAAACTTTCAAAAGAAATAAAAGACTGAAAATGCAAAAACAAACAATAATCGTCTCCTCCGGGATTCTTTTCTCATCTCATTCACTCACAAACGAGAACTCGCTTCTTCCGTCTAATGCAAGACAGTTTGCATCTGTGCCAGACAGATCATACACTTGAGCATAGGCAAGTAAGCAGTTCACAAGTCAATTCATCTTTCAGTCTCTTTGGGTCGAACTACGGTGTTCTGACTTCCTCATTGCACGAGAGGATACGTAGGCATGACTTAACAGTTATCGAACAAAAGTCTCTGTGTATTCCCCCTCTTTCCAGCTTTATTCTTTAAGCCTCATACTCCTGAGCATTTCACTCTTGTTTTTACACTGACACTGTATATATTACATTTTACACTTTTTTCACACTGACACCTGTACATTCTTTTCCAGCTATTTTACACACAAATTGCACTGACACTACCCCTTTTAAAACACAAACCTTTTAAGCGTGGATCCCGTCGAGTACGGCGGACAATCTGGGTGCTAATACCTTCCCAGGTTGTAACCAACCCCCTTTCTCAGTCTCTCTGGTTCGCAACCGTCTTATCCATATCTTTTCCCAGGTCTATGCAGCATTGCCTTTCCTCCGGGATAAAAATGCCTAGCTGGCGACTCTTTTCATTCCCCGTGAGTTCACTCCTGTGTGTTCTCACATCCCTTTCGCCGACCGCTCGCGTCTGTACCTTCATCTGACCCTGTTTCATTTGTCGGGAGCGACACTTATCAAAACGTTTACCTACTGTGAGACACACAACTCACTGCTCGAGAAAACTTGTTGCGCTTTGGCATGGGCTGCTCGCCGACTAAGACAGTACATACTGACTCATACCACTTTAATGATTTCCAAGATGGACCCCGTTAAGTACATCTTTGAAAAGCCAGATCTAACTGGAAGAGTAGCTCGGTGGCAAATGATTCTAACAGAATACAATATCCAATATACTTCACAAAAGGCTATCAAGGGAAGTGTATTGTCGGATTATTTGGCCCAGCAGCCCATTGATGACTACCAACCAATGAGGTTCGAGTTCCTGGATGAGGACATCATGTTCCTCAAGTCGAAAGACTGTGAAGAAACACTCCCGGAGGAAGGGCGAGACCCCAAATCCAAATGGAGTCTGATGTTTGACGGAGCCGTTAACATGAACGGTAGTGGAGTTGGTGATGTTATTATCTCGCCGGAAGGGATCCATATGCCCTTCAGTGCCTGGCTGACATTCAAATGCACTAACAATGAAGCAGAGTATGAAGCCTGCATAATAGGGATTAAGGAAGAAATTAATTTGAGAATCAAGAATTTCGAGATCTTTAGTGATTCGGCTTTGGTTATCAACCAAGTTAACGGCAAATGGTTGATTCATAAACGTCATCTGACTCCTTATAGGGATTATACCAGAAGGTTGCTAACTTTATTCACAAAGGTCAAGCTCCACTATATACCTCGGGACGAGAATCAGTTTGATAATGCCTTGGAAACCTTATCTTCCATGATCAAGGTTCATCAAGAGAAATATATGCCCAAAATCGATGTATCTCGTCTCGAAAGACCGATATACATGTTTGCAGTTAATGGGGTTGGTGATGAAAAACCTTGGTACTACGATATCAAGTGCTTTCTGAAATCTCAGGAATAACCAGAAGGGGCATCAAGCAAAGACAAGAAGACCCTTATGAGGTTGGCAGGTGGGTTCTTCTTAAACCAAGATGATGTGCTCTATAAACAAAACTTCGACATGGTCTTGCTTAGATACGTGGATAGACACGAAGCATACATGTTGATGCAAGAAGTTCACGAAGGCTCCTTCAGTACCTATGCTGAAGGGCATTCTATGGAAAAGAAATTGCTAAGGTCGGGGCATTATTGGATCACCATGGAATCTGATTGTTGCAAATACTCCTGCAAGTGCCTCAAGTTCCAAATCTATGATGATAAGGTTCATGTACCTCCAAATCCATTGAGTGTCATGTCTTCACCTTGGCCCTTTTCCATGTGGAGCATTGATATGATTGGCAAGATTGAGCCAACTGCTTCCAACGGTCACCGCTTCATCCTGGTTGCCATAACTTATTTCAAAAAGTGGGTTGAAGCGCCGTCCTATGCCAACGTCACTAAACAAGTGGTAGCCCGATTCATAAAAAAGGATATCATCTTCCGGTATGGAATTCCCGAAAGAATCATTACTGACAATGGTTCTAATCTCAACAATAAAATCATGGCGGACTTGTGTCGGGATTTCAAGATTGAGCATCACAACTCTTCACCGTATCGCTCGAAGATGAATGGCGCCGTCGAGGCGGCTAACAAGAACATTAAAAAGATTGTTCAAAATATGGTTGTGACATACAAATATTGGCATGAGATGTTTCCATTCACATTGCATGGGTACCGAACATCTGTGCGCACATCGACAAGGGCAACCCCGTTCTCGCTGGTGTACAGTATGGAGGCAGTCCTACCGGTTGAAGTCGAGATTTCCTCACTGAGAATAATGATGGATGTCAAACTTGACGAAGCTGAGTGGATCCGATCTAGGTAATCAACTGAACCTTATTGAAGAAAAACTCCTAGCAGTTGTATGCCATGGACAATTGTATCAAAGGCGAATGAAACGGGCTTTCGACCAGAAAGTACGACCTCAATGCTACGTATCCGACGACTTAGTGCTGAAAAGGATTCTTCCTCCTAATACAGATCACAGGGGAAAGTGGACACCCAACTATGAAGGTCCATTTATGGTTATAAAGGTCTTCTCGGGCAGAGCCTTAATGTTAACAACCATGGATGGTGAAGATTTCCAATCCCTTGTCAATGCAGATGCTGTTAGAAAATACTTCGTATAAAGAGACCCGCTGGACAAAAACAGAATAAAGGTCCAGGAAAAAAAGGGCATCCCGGCGAGCCAAAAACATAATAAAAGGCTCGGGCAAAAGTTAAGGAAATATTTGAAAAAAGGTACACCCGTAGAGTTGAAAAGCCACATCGGACAGCTCAGGCAATAAAGGGTATCCCGGTGGATTGAAAACCCGAAAGGGAGATCCACGCAAAATAGGGATTAAAACGAACAACTGCGATCTGCGAAATATGTGATTCGTCATTTGCAATCAAAGGTAATCCAAGGGTTGATGATCAATTCAATCATCTTCCTCAAAAGCGAAGCATGCGAAGAGTCTTGAGGACATACAAGTCATATCCAGGTCGAAGCTCGATGAGATCTGGTTTTCAAATTGCCATTAGGATAGTTTATTTTCCTTTTGTGCAATTTCCTCTTTCTAGGGATTGCTTCCCGGTGTAATGCTTATTCATGGCCATGTTCCATCAATAAAAGTGAAATTTCAATCAAATTTGTTTCCATATGTTTTTGTTTTTGTTTTTCATCTACTTTTGATCGATTGCAAAAACGTCGAACAAAATTGTGATAGATATTGCATTGCAAATATATGAATACTTTATAATACATACAGGAGAATAAAAACATTTGGCATATATCTGATGTGTTGAGTAACCTGGATGGTGATTCGGACCATGAACTCGGGGCATGCAGGCTAAACTAACTCTCCATTTTGCAGGCACTATAAATCGTGTTCATGTAGGTACAGGTGTTGATAGCAAAGCCATTACCAGTACAGAACTTTAGGAAGCCTTCCTCAGCAGGTTATTGAGCAAGATTCCTCAGGAACATCCTCTTTGATGTTTTCCATTATCCCCAGTAGATTTGTAAATTGAAATCTTCCCCAGCAAGGTAATAGAAGGATGATGATGTTCACCCCAAGCAGAGAGTTTTCCTTCAATGAAGAAATATCCCTCACCTGAGTCTTCTTAGCCCCAGCAGTACATGAAGATTAATTACTCCCTAGAAGTGGTGAGGATAGTGAGAAGCCTGATGGTTTTCCTTCTTTCACAACATTGTTCACAATTTTCCCTAGTGAAGTCGTTAACCAAAAGTCCAATCCTTATTGGAATCTTTTCCACAGGCAGAAGGTTGTGTATTTGAGGAATTTCCCAGCAGTTTTCTATTACAACAAAGTACCAACACATCTGATTCCCTAGCCGAGTGAGAAGGATATTACTTCCCCTAACGAAGTTTAACGGGTAGCATACCTCCCAGACCAAGTTCATCCCCAACAGGGTCTTTGCTCTCCAATCTTAAAGTCCAATTAATTTTTGGAAATGGCGGCAATTCGGAGCCAGTGTGTCATTAACACTATTCCACACAAAAATGCTTTTCCCCACGGGGATTCATCAAATCAATTCAGTGATTATTTCTTCCCCAGTAAAGCTACTTGGGATACCTGTTATCTCCTTGTCAGGAGATCTCCTTTTCATTTGCATCCTCAAAAAGCGTAGCATTTCCATCAATATGGAACATTACGCCATGGAAAAATTAAAACATATGCATACCAACATAGGCCAGTTTTGGGTACCTCACACAAAAGCACGAAACATCTATTCTTCAAACAATCTGAAGTATTCCCTACAGAGAATGCCAAGTTCATTTTCCAAACACTATTATTTTTACAAGTCAATGCTTGTTATCCCCAGTTGAGTTATCATCCACGCTATGATAGTCTCTTTTTCAATCTTTATCTCCCACGTGGGATAAATACTTGTCGATTCCGACAAGTCCAGTTTCGTTTGTTTGATTTATCATACAGGCTATGATAGTCTATTTTTCATGCTTTATCTCCCACGTGGGATAAATACTCGTCAATTCCGCCAAGTCCAGTTTCATTTGTTTGAGTCATATTCCACGATATGATAGTCTCTTTTTCAGGTTTTATCTCTCACATGAGATAAATACTTGTCAATTCCGCCAAGTCCGGTTTCATTTCTTCGAGTTATCATCCATGCTATGATAGTTTCTTTTCAGGTTTTATCTCCCACGTGGGATAAATACTTGTTGATTCCGCCAAGTCCGGTTTGGTTTCTTCGAGTTATCATCCATGATATGATAGTCTCTTTTCAGGTTTTATCTCCCACGTGAGGAAAATACTTGTCGATTATGCCAAGTACGGTTTTGTTTCTTTGAGTTATCATCCATGCTATGATAGTTTCTTTTTAGGTTTTATCTCCCATGTGGGATAAATACTTGTCGATTCCGCCAAGTCTGGTTTCGTTTCTTTGAGTTGTCATCCATGCTATGGTAGTCTCTTTTCAGGTTTTATCTACCACGTGGGATAAATACTTGTCGATTCTGCCAAGTCCGATTTCGTTTCTTCGAGTTATCATCCACGTTATGATAGTCTCTTTTCGGTTTTAATCTTCCATGTGGGATAAATACTTGTCGATTCCGCCAAGTCCGGTTTCGTTTCTTCGAGTTATCATCCATGCTATGATAGTCTCTTTTCAGGTTTTATCTCCCACATGGGATAAATACATGTCGATTCCGCCAAGTCCGGTTTCGTATCTTCGATTTATCATCCATGCTATGATAGTCTCTTTTCAGGTTTTATCTCCCATGTGGGATACATACTTGTCGATTCCGCCAAGTCCGTTTTCATTTCTTCGAGTTATCATCCATGCTATGATAGTCTCTTTTTAGGTTTTATCTCCCACGTGGGATAAATACTTGTCGTTTCCGCTAAGTCCGGTTTGGTTTGTCGAGTTATCATCCATGCTATGATAGTCTCTTTTTAGGTTTTATCTCCCACGTGAGATAAATACTTGTCGATTTCATCAAGTTCGGTTTCGTGTCCTTGAGTTGTCAACCAAGTTGTGATGGTTTCTTTTCTGACCCACTCACGGTGTGTTTTGTTTGCTTCGTCATTGCCGCTCCCACCAAATGACACCTGGTCAGATAGGGTACAGACGCGAACGGTCGGCGAAGGAGAAGAATGAAAAGAGTCGCCAGCTAGGCATTTTTATCACGAAGGAAAGGTAATGCTGCATAAACCTAAAAAAGGATGGATAAGACGGTTGCGAACCAGAGAAACTGAGAAAGGGGGTTGGTTACAACCTGGGAAGGTATTAGCACCCAGATTGTCCGTCGTACTCGACGGGATCCACGCTTGAAAGATTGTGTTTAAAAGGGGTAGTGTCAATGTTATTCTGTGTGCAAAAGCTGGAAAAGAATGCAAGTGTCAGTGCAAAAGAAATGTGAAGTGAAATGAAAGAAGTGTCAGTGTGAGAACAGGAATAAAATGCTCAAGAATATGAGGCTCAAAAGAGTAATGCTCGAAGAGGGGGAATATACAGAGACTTTTGTTCGATAACATTTAAGTTATGCCTACGTATCCTCTCGTGCAATGAGGAAGTCAGAACACCGTAGTTCGACTCAAAGAGACTGAAAGATAAATTGACTTGTGAACTGCTTACTTGTCTATACTCAAGTGTATGACCTGTCTGACTCAGGTGCTAACTGTCTTGCATTAGACGGAAGAAGCATGTTCTCGTTTGTGAGTGAAGATGATGAGAAAAGAATCCCGAAGGAGACGATTATTGTTTGTTTTTGGTGTTTTCAATCTTTTATTGCTTTTTGGTGTTTGTCATAAGAAAATGAGCTTAAGCCTAAACCAAGGGTTAGTAAACTCATCACATCTTCCCTCTGATTAGGGGTAATGAGAATACCTTATGTATCAAGTAAGCACCTCACACTTAATCACCCTGATGCAGGATTAAGATCATTAACCTACTTGCCATGATTTAGATGTTTTTGGAGTTTTTTGTTTAGTTTTAAGTAATGAGTTTTAAGCCATAATCAAAGATTTAATGGACCTATTACACCATCCTAATAGAAGGATAATAGATGAGAACATTTAAGCTGAGGAAGATACCTCAACTTAATCCATGATTAGGGATTAACCTCATGAAAAAACAAAGCCTTTATTAAAGTGCATTTTAGTTAATGGTAAGATTAAGAAGTGGATTTTAGGGTTTGTAAAACAACTTGAGGGGGACTTGTCCATTAACACTAGGGTTAGTCCTTCTTAACCAATTAAGGAAGAATTAGAACCCTAATGCAAGGCCCAAGTTACAAGCTTGATGTCTTAGTGATTATTAGGTGAATTGATTAAGGATTTAAACACATTAAGGGTTTAACACTTAGGATTAAAGTTATACACTCCATCCTAATAGAAGGATACAGGCATAAGCTTAATCACAAAGCCTTAAAACCCTTAAGGTTTAGTCCTTGATTCTGAGGTGAGAAGAGAAGACTCAAAAGATGACACAAAGGTAAAACTAATGGGGGGACTAATAAAACCCTAATTGTGATCATGCTTGGGTGTTCCTAGGGTTTATGAGGCTTGCAAGAAGACCTTCAAGATAAAAGTCACCATGGAAGAAACAGGATGAAGGGAGAGAAGCAAGATGAAGCAAGACAACATACTTCACTTAAGAAGACAAGTTGCTTGAAGAAATAAAGAGGAGAAAGAGCATGAATGAGAAACCTCACTCAAATACAAAAGCAAAATGCAGCAATGGATGCATAAGAGAGATGAGAAAAGACTATGAGAAGTGAAGGCAAATTCACTTCTCAATCACTTACCACCTGAAAAGTTAGCAAAAAGAAAAGAAATGAAATGAAAATGAGATGGAATGCAAAGATGAAAGCCAAAGTCAGAAGCATATTCATGATGCAAATGATGATATGGGATGGTATGAAAGCATGCCAAGTGATGAGGATGATCATACAAAGGATGGGAATGCAAATGAGACATGTAAGGAGCATGAAAGTTCATGAATACATATGGCATGAAATGAAAGTAAAATAGTGGCAAATGGATGATTCAATGATCAAACATGATTCCTAAGATGTCTTATATGTCATGTGGATGCACAAAATGTCATGGCAAGTTCATGTGTGCAAGCTTATGTAAGATGGATGCAAATTAGGGTTTATGTACAACATGAGATGCAAAAATCCAAAATCAGAAGCAAAGCATGAGATAAAAAATTGAAAATGGCATCAAAGGGACCCTAAACCTATACAAGTTCACTGCCTAAAGGGGAAGGTCAGAAGCTAAACCCTAAAGGACTTATGATTTTTCTAAGTTTCAAGGGTTTTAAGGATGATCCTAAAGGGAAAATGCCAAACAAATTGAAAATGCAAGGTAAAAGTGAAACAAAAATATTTTTAGATGCTTGAAAGGATGTATAACACAATGCAAAAGGAACCATTCACAAACTCAACTTGGATCAAAAGTTATGAATTTTTGAAGTTAGGGTTAGAAATATTCAAATTAAAGAACCCTAATTCAAATGAAAATTGCCAAAATATGATCAAAACCAAAACGGAAATTGTGTTGTGAGTTTTTAAATGTTTCTAAATGTTTGAAAATGCTCTCTGAATTTTTTTATGATTTTTAAATACCTAAATGTATTTTTAATTAATTAATTCTCATTAACTAATTAAAAATAATCATTTAAATGATTTAAAAAAAATATTAATGCAAAAAATAAAAATAAAAATATTTTTGGGTTCTGAAAATTAATTAAAGTTTGGATAAAAAATTTCAGAATATTTTGATGTGGTTTGCTATTTTTAAAAATTCGTAGAAATTAAATAGAAGTAAAATGAAATAAAATTAAATAAAAGGGAAAGTTTGAGGATCTTGAGGCTGAGATTCAAAGTTGAGAGAAAATAGTTGACTGGCGCGCCAATGAATGGTCTGGATTTGTCCTAACTAAATAAACGTAATTAATTAATTTAATGATGGATTAGGGTTTAATCAGATGATATGGGACGTCCACACGCGCGGGTAACTTGGATCTAAGGGCCACAATTCAATCCTAGCCTAATTACAGGATTATGCCCTAACTACTTTCAGGTGAACGAAACAGTGTTCCGGTCATCTTCTCCGGCCATCCAACTTTGCTAGCTCACTCAATTCGTAAAATCAAACCACTAAACTCTCCCGAAATGATCCCTACCCCATTCTAAACAAGATTTAGCCATCGAACATCATTTATTTCACATGAACAATGAGATTCGAAGCAAAACGGAAAATCATTCAGAAATTTCAGAAGCTTCATACATGCTTAAAACTTAATCATTTTCAAAACCAAAAGGTGCAGTGTGATCAATGAAGCATGTAGAACAATCTAAGAACTTAAAAAATCATTTCTGGAAAATTTGTTCTTGATGTTACCTGAAATGGAGCTTTCGAAAATGGCATTGTCTGGACCTTTCCTTGGTGCTTTTCTCCTTCTTTTGACTCTCTCTTGCTTCTGGGATGCTTGGCTGAAGCTTTTGTGGACTCTTTTGGAAGTTTGCTGGAGTTCAGTTCAAGGAGGGGCCAAAATCGTGTTTTTGATATGGCTATTTTCAGGGCAAGATGAGGGTTGGGAAATGATCAGTGGTTCATGGTGAGTTGTTCTATGAAGTTTGTTTTGATGTTTGTAGCTTGTGTGCTGAGTTTCGAAGAAAAATAAATAAGAGGGAATTTTTGTGGTTGCTGAGTTATGGGAGCATTCGGGCTTGCTTGTTGTGTGAAATGGCTTGCTTTTAGTCCATGTATCAAGCTTTGATAAGTTAGAGAGTTGTTGTGGAACAGTTTGATTGGTATGGCTCAAATTGCATAAAGTCAAGGTTTGGTGTCCTTTGGAGTATGGGCTGTTTCAGGCCAAGGACAAGGGGGTGTCTGGTGCAGCTTGATTCATGGGCAACCATGGAATTCAGATTGAGGCAAAGTAGCAAGTGGAATGAAGCTTGTGGGTGGTTTTGCAAATTTCATGAAGTTTGGCCCTTTCTTGATTTCTTCATGCACAAGTCATGAAACTTGAGAATTCTTTGGGCAATTATGAGTTTTAGGTCATGTATCATGTTTGTGTAATGCTTAGAAGTTAGTTAGAGGTCACATTTTGCCTTGGTATGAGTTTTTGCAAGTTTCCCTCTTTGGTACATAAGTGAAATTTAGTGATTTTTCCCAACTTTGCATGGCCATAACTTGAGTTCTATGATGAATTAGATCAAGTTCTTATACTTTTTGGAAAGGGAATGATCCAATCTACAACTTTCATGACCAAGAATTTTTCATTTGAAGCATTTTTGGAATCAAACAGAGGAGGTTGAAAAACTTTCCCAAAATGGCAAGTTTACATTACAAGTCACTTTCCCAAAATGGCAACTTTGCAAATGGCTTGAAATTCTTCAATTTTGTAAACTTCTAAACTCTTATAAGATCAAATAAAGATCATATACACCCAAAATGATGAGGAAGACCCTTTGGTTGGGTGATTGGGGGCCTCAGATGCCCTGATTTTGCACTGACTTGCTCAAGAAGTCATCCATTGATCAGATGCCTTCCCCATTGAATTTCTTCATGAAAATTGGTATGTAGGATCCTTATAACAAATAGAGACCAATAGAAATAGGAATGGACAAAAAAATTGGAGTTATGGCCTCTGAAACCAAAACCCTAATTTTAGGTCATCTGTGTAGTTAAACCTAGCTCTACTTCCATGCCTTTCTCAGTTCTTGTGATTTTCTGACTTTCTTGATCTTGGGAGAACATAATATGATGCTTGAACATACATGGACCCTCTTGATATGATTGAAGACCTTTGGAGTGGCTCAGATGGCTCATGGATTGCTCGGATCACAAACCCTAGATGCAGATGAATTTGAACCAATGCAGTGAAGCAAAAGTGCAACATGATATGATATGATTGAATCAATGTAAATGAAAAGATCACAAGCCATGATGTGAACTTAGTGAGGGAAAATTTGGGGTGTTTACAGCTGCCCCTATTCAAACATGAGTTAGCTGTGTAGGATGTAAGCGGCGACTTATCAGGCAAACAAGATAACTTGTGGTTGAATACCAAAGACAATCCAAAATTTCCACTCACTAAATGAAGAAGAAAAGGGATATAGATTGTGAAAGGAAGTAAAGTATGATTAAAAAAGTGCGAGCGATGGAGGACGACCATCGAGCAGAAGACGACTGCTGGGGATAAGCAATGACGGGGACGACCGACATGCTGGGGAAATAAAGGATTATGATGGGGACGACCATCAGGTAAAGTAACAAAATTCTCTGGGGACTATAGGTAAAGTCAATGATGGGGATGACCATCGGGCTAGTAAAATAAATGAAATAAATGATGAGGTACGGTCATCAAAGGTGAAGGACGATCACCTAGCAGGGGACGGCTGCTCTGTTGGGGAGAAAGATGAGGGACGGTCATCTAAGGTGAAGGACGATCACCTGGCAGGGGACGGCTGCTGAAAATATCACGACATAGGACAAATGCCGGATTGAAAAGGTCGACGATGTGGACAGCCATCGGATAAGCATGATGAAGGACGATCATCAAGAGGGGAAGGACGATCACCTAGCAGGGTACAGTTGCTCTCGGGGTTTATCATGACATAGGACGAATTTCAGATAACAAGATCAACGATGGGGATGACCATCGGATAAAAGTGATGAAGGACGATCATCGAAAAGGTGAAGGACGATCACCTAGCAGGGGACGGCTGCTAAAATATCACGGCATAGGACGAATGCCGGATAGAAAAGGGGTTCCAATAATGGAGACTCCGCTGGGGACATGGATGAGGGACGGTCATCCAAAGGTGAAGGACGATCACCTGGCAGGGTACGGTTGCCGAAAGTATCATGACATAGGACGAATATCAGATAGAAAAGAAATAATTTACTGGGACTTGTTGGGGACTCTTCTGGGGAACGGTGACACGAACGGATGTTCACATTCAAGAAGTGAAAGGTATAAGTGTTTGACACTGTGTATAGATTAAAGATGCGGACGAGCATCCTTAAGACCATGATACGGATGAGTATCGGTAGAAACAACCGCAGACGCATGTTTAGAGATGATGATACGGACGATTACCAACTGGTTAACAAAGAACACAGACGAGTGTTGAATCTGGAAAAGATAAGTGGTGTATACAAAATACAGACAAGTATCTGTATGAGTAAAAAGTAAACATGAGAGAGACAGAAATGAGTGTTCAACTTGCTGAGGAGAGTGTGACACGGATGGGTGTCAAAAGAGAAAAAGTATAAGTTATGAACTTATAATTATAAAAGGTGTTTGATGACCTGTGGGGATAGGATGACACGGACGGGTGTCGAAAGAAGTGTATTATAAACAAGTGTTTAGTTTACAATAAATGTTTAGGTAACCATGCTGGGGGAGTGGTGACACGGACGTGTGTCAGGAAAGTATAATAAGCAAGTGTTTAGGCAACTGTGCTGGGGATAGGTGACACGGACGGGTGTCAAGAGAGTGTGTATGTTTCTATATTCAAAGAAGTATACTCGTGGCTTACATCTGCAGGGGGTATGTATTTGTGAGTGCAAAGGTAACACTTTGGCTTTCTACTAGGAATATGACACAGACGAGTGTCAAGGAGTATCTGTTATGTACAAGTATCTGTTTGCGGAAAGTGTTCCAGCGACTTTCTGGGGAAAGAAAATATGGAAGAGTGCCAAAAGAAACATGTATCTGTATTTTTGGGAATGTAAAGAAGATGCTTTGACATTCTGCCAGGGAATTTGAGAGGTATTTTGTATGTCGTTGATGGTATGTCAGTATTCACATGTGACTGATTCAAAACATGGCTTGTGATTATGCAATATGTTTGATTTTTTCCGTAATGCTCCGTATTAAACGGAATGTTACGCTTTGGGGGAAATATGATGTAAATGCTATGATTATGCAAAAGATACCGATCCAGGATTCGGATCCTGCTGCCGTAGGGATCTCTGACCGATCTTCCTTGAAAGAATATCCCAGCTGGGGATGAGACCATTAGTAGATCTGATAGAGATGATTCTGCTTGGGAAAATATGCCACTGATAGACCAATCTTGATAATGAGGAACCCAGCTGGGGGCTGTGGTAGCTTTCGTCACTTTGTCGTGAGATTTTCAGACATCGCTCCTCTGGACAGAGGCTGAAGTTCTAAGGTGAGATGGTCCCCTGTCTAGCACTTGGCTGGGGAGGAATGATCACTGAACGATCTTCCTAGAGATTTCTGTATGGATCCTGCTAAGGATGGAAGTATCTGTCAACTCTGCTGGGGAAATAGGCATCTTTTGATGCTATCCTGACAGATGTGCCGGAGAAGCGATGTCTGATAGCTCTGATGGAAGGAAAGAGGTTCCCTGGTGATGTTTGGAAGATGTGCTGAGGAAATAATGTTCTGACAGCTTGCTGGGGAGAATCTTTCATGCCCCATGTTGCACTTTGAGCACCTGCAATCAGGTTATAACAAAGAAACGTACAAGTACCCCGAGGTATCCCTTATTGGATTCCATCATAGGAATTTAGACACTCCCGGGAGCAAATATATTTCCTGTAAGCATGTAATTTAGAAAAGACGCATCCGTATTTATGCAATCGATATTTTAAGGACATCGAACATTTTTTTGCAAATGAAATAAAAATGTACAAGGCGGAGTATGACTGAAAATCTGATTTTATTAATTTGTGTGCCCAGAATTGGCAAGTACAGTCAAAGAAATAGATCCCCTGAAATGAGGAAATTGTTACAAATTGAGAAACAAAAAGATGCTGGCAATGTTGACGACGCTTCAGTGTGCTTCCCTTTTGCTATGACTTGTATGACTTTGACGTTCTTCTCATCTTGCTTTTGAAGAGGGTTGATTCTGACTAATGCTTCAACCTTTTGAAGCTTGCCATGTTGTAAGTGATACAGACGAATTCAGAATGCAGATGTTCGCTTATTCCCTTATTTTGCGTGGATCGCCCTTTCGGGTTTTCAATCCACCGGGATACCCATTTTTTCCTGAGCTGTCCAATGTGGCTTTTCAATTCAGCGAGTGTACATTTTTTATTTATTTTCCCTTATTTTTTCCCGAGTCCTTTATTCTGTTTTTGACTCGCCGGGATGCCCTATTTTTGCATGGACTTACATTCTGTTTTTATGTCCAGCGGGTCATTTTATGCGAAATATTTTTTAACTGCATCTGAATTCACAGGGGACAGGAATTTTTCACCATCCATAGTACTGAGCATCAGTGCTCCGCCAGAGAATACTTTCTTTACTATGAACGGACCATCATAATTCGGAGTCCACATGCCCCTGTGGTCTGTACGAGGAGGAAGGAGTCTTTTCAGCACAAGATCTCCTACTTGGTATTCCCGAAGCCTGACTTTCTGATCGAAGGCTTTCTTCATTCTCTTTTGATACAACTGCCCATGACAAATTGAAGCTAATCTTTTCTCTTCAATCAGACTCAGTTGTTCGTATCGAGATCGGACCCATTCTGCTTCATTCAGCCTAACATCCATTAGTACTCGCAAGGAGGGTAATTTAACTTCAACAGGTAGGACTGCCTCCATACCATACACAAGCTGATACGGTGTTGCCCCAGTGGATGTTCTGATTGAGGTACGATACCCATGCAAAGTGAATCGTAGCATTTCATGCCAGTCTTTGTAGGTGACCACCATCTTCTGCACAATCTTCTTGATATTCTTGTTAGCTGCCTCAACAGCGCCATTCATCTTTGGCCTGTAAGGAGAAGAATTGTGGTGTTGGATCTTGAAGTCCCCGCACAGTTCTGCCATCATTTTGTTGTTTAAGTTGGAACCATTATCAGTAATGATTCGCTCGGGCACTCCATACCGACAGATGATGTCTCTCTTCAGGAATCGGGCTACCACTTGCCTGGTGACGTTTGCATACGAGGCTGCTTCAACCCACTTAGTAAAATAGTCAATGGCTACCAGGATGAATCTGTAGCTAAGGGCCAAGGTGAATACATCACATTCAAAGGATTCGGAGGCACATGCACCTTATCTGCATAAATCTGGCATTTGTGGCACTTTCTGGCATAGGCACAATAGTCTGCATCCATTGTGATCCAGTAATAGCCTGATCTTAACAACTTTTTAGCCATTGCATGCCCTCCAGCATAGGTACCAAAAGATCCTTCGTGCACCTCGTGCTTCAACAAGTCTGCTTCTGCCCTATCAACACACCTGAGAAGTACCATATCAAAGTTCCTCTTGTACAAGGAACCATCAACATTCAGGAAGAAACTACCAGCCAGCCTTCTTAATGTCTTCTTATCATTGGATGATGCTCCAGTGGGTATGTTTGATCCTCTAAGAAGCATTTGATGTCATAGAACCAAGGCTTATCATTTTTAGCAAGGTCTGCAGAGGATACGTATGTTGGTCTGTCAAGTCTGGATACTAAAATTTGAGGCACAAAGTTGGCAGCTTGAACTTTGATCATGGATGAAATGGTAGCCAGAGCATCCGCAAAATGATTTTCATCTCGAAGGATATACTCATGTTTGACTGTAGTGAAGAAGGTCAGTAATCTCCTCGTATAATCCCTGTAAGGTATCAGATGCTCCTGGTGCCATTTGTCGTTGGTTTGATTGATTACCAGAGCTGAATCTCCGAATACAGTTAAAGTCTTGATCCTGAGGTCAATGGCTTCCTCAAGACCCGTGATGCAGGCTTCGTATTCAACTTCGTTGTTAGTGCAGTTAAAAGTGAGCTTTGCCTAGAAAGGCATGTGAACTCCTTTAGGTGTAATAAGAATTGCACCAACTCCACAACCATTCATGTTAACATCCCCATCAAACATCATTGTCCATTCTTCTTCTGGGTAAGGCCCTTTAGTGTGAATAGGCTCTTCGTGATCTTTTGCTTTAATGAACATGATGTCTTCATCAGGGAAGTCAAATCTCATAGGTTGGTAATCATCAATGGGTTGCTCAGCTAGATAGTCAGACAATACACTGCCTTTGATGGCTTTCTGAGGTGTGTACTGAATGTCATATTCCGTGAGAATCATTTGCCATCTTGCAACCCGTCCGGTAAGTGATGACTTCTCAAATATGTACTTAACTGGGTCCATCTTTGAGATCAATAAGATAGTGTGGGTCAACATATACTGCCTTAGTCGTCGAGCAGCCCACGCTAAAGCACATCAAGTTTTCTCGAGCAGTGAATAACGTTGTTCACAGTCGGTAAACTTTTTGCTTAGGTAGTAAATTGCATACTCTTTTCGACCAGACTCGTCATGTTAGCCCATCACACACCCCATTGACTCTTCTAATACTGTCAAGTACATTATTAGAGGTCTTCCTTCGACTGGAGGCATAAGAATTGGAGGCTCTTGTAAGTATTCCTTGATTTTGTCAAAAGCCCTTTGGCAGTCTTCATTCCACCTAACCGTTTGTTCTTTTCTTAACAACTTGAACAAGGGCTCACAGGTTGTGGTAAGGCGAGATATGAACCGCAAAATGTAGTTCAATCTACCTAGGAACCCCCGAACTTCTTTTTCAGTCTTTGGTGCAGGCATCTCTTGAATGGCTTTGACTTTGTCAGGGTCAACTTCAATCCCTTTCTCACTTAAAATAAATCCCAGCAGTTTACTGGATCGCACCCCGAATGTGCATTTGTTGGGGTTTAACTTCAGTTGGTACTTCCTCAGACGCTTGAATAGCTTCAACATATTCACCAGGTGGTCTTCTTCTGTAAGGGACTTGGCAATCATGTCATCCACATAACATTCAATTTCTTTATGGATCATGTCATGGAATAATGTTACCATAGCCCGTTGATAGGTGTCACCAGCATTCTTCAGTCCGAATGGCATCACCTTATAGCAGAACGTGCCCCAGGGTGTGATGAAAATAGTCTTCTCCATGTATTCAGGTGACATCTTTATCTGATTATATCCTGAAAATCCATCCATGAAGGAGAATACCGAGAACTGAGCCGTATTGTCGACCAATACATCAATGTGAGGTAATGGGAAGTCATATTTTGGGCTGGCTTTGTTCAGATCCCGGTAATCCACACACATCCTAACTTTGCCGTCCTTCTTAGGCACAGGTACAATGTTAGCAACCCACGGCGGGTAACTAGTCACAGCAAGGAAACCGGCGTCCCACTGTTTTTGTACCTCTTCTTTTATCTTCATGGCCATATCTGGACGAGTACGACGCAACTTCTGTTTTACTGGAGGACAATCTTCTTTTAGAGGCAGCTTGTGCATAACAATGTCGGTATCCAACCCTGGCATATCCTGATAAGACCAAGCAAAAACATCCACATACTCCCGAAGCATATCAATAAGTTTCTCTTTCACTGAATCTTGCAGACGGGCCCCGATTTTCACTTCTTTTAAATCTTCTTCGGTACCAAGATTAATTGTCTTAACTTCCTCCTGATGAGGAGTGATAACCTTCTCCTCTTGTCTCAACAATCTGGCTAGTTCCTCAGGTAGCTCATAATCTTCTTGAACCCCTTCATCTACTTGATTTATCGGATTGCCAAAGTCATACGAAGTCATAGCGGTGTTGTTGTCGATGCAGTCTGGAGGGCACTCTCTGCAAGGGTTTAGATTTGTTCATTTTAGTGATCAGTTTTATCTTGCTTAGAAAAAGTGAAAATGAAGTTATTATTTTGAAAAACATTGCCATTTTATTTTTGTACAAAAAATGAAAAATGAAAAACAGTGAGCGGAGAAAGACAAAGACTCATTTGCAAAAGATGTCTTGATATTCATTAATTGATCGTTTGCACAAAATACAAGATGGCCCGATTACAAAATGAGCCCTGACATCTTGGGCAAGATGCAGGACTTGATGCATGCTTAAAGATAGGAAATAATAATTACTTTGCAGGAGTAACTCTTATAATTTCCTGGGATGACCAGTTTGAGACTTGGTTCCCCGGGATCCTTGGACGTATCCAACTTTCCAGGTTGCACTCATCTTCTGACTCATTTTCCAAACTATTCACAGCATCCGGGGTGAGCATCCCCCTGCTGACAAACTTGGGCTCCGTTGCAGCCTCTGGTTGATCTTGTCGAGTTGGTCTGTAACCCAACCCGAATCGGTCTTCTTTCTTCTCAACTGGCAGCAGCTTGCCCCAGCCTTGGGCGGTACCCTCCTCAACAACCTTTCGGGCCTGTTGATATAATGTGATGGAAGTCTCAAGCACAGCAAATGCTTCATTAATATTAAGGGCCTCAAACCCTTGACTCATGGTCTCATGGATCTCTCCATCCATTTCTATGTATTTATAGGTAGCCAACTGGCTAACAAAGATGTCCTCCTCCCCACAGATGGTGATGATCTGGCCTTCCCACTCGAATTTTAACTTCTGGTGAAGGGTAGACGTAACAACGCCAGTGGCGTGAATCCAAGGTCTACCCAACAGACAACTGTAGGCCGGCTGTATGTCCATCACAAAGAATGTAGTTTTGAAGGTCTGCGGGCCAATCAACACAGGTAGATCGATCTCCCCAAGCACTAATCTTTTAGAGCCATCAAATGCTCTCACTACCGAATTACTCGGATGCAATGCCAAGCCATCATATTCCAGCTTCACTAAGGCCTTCTTTGGTAGAACATTGAGTGACGACCCAGTATCCACCAGTACATGAGATAGAACGACACCTTTGCATTCCAAGGTGATATGTAAAGCCTTGTTATGGTTGCGCCCCTCCGTTGTTAAGTCAGCATCGGTAAAGCCCAGTCCATGACTGGTGTTGAGATTTGCAACCACAGTTTCTAGCTGATTAACAGTAATCTCTTACGGCACATATGCTCCGAACGTCAACAGAAATCCTATGCCTAATCATGGTGGGCCTAGGATTAATGCCATTGAGGAGGACCAACCATCTATATTGATTGTTAATGTTACACAGATTCAAACACCACTGACTGAAGTCAAAATTCAACTTTTAAGATGTCAAGTGTTCTCGGGCTGTGGGGCCTGCTGTGAATTGTGTAAGACAACCAGCAATGGTTGTGAGAAGCTAAGGATTGGCATAGATGGCCTTATCCAAGATGGGATTTTACAAATTACTTCAACAACTCCTGCAGCAACTCTTGTCTCCACAACAACGGAACCTCCTACAACATCAACAATCATTCCTCCAGCAACAACAAATTCTCCTACAACAGCAACAACAATCATTCCTACTGATTCATCATCACCAGCAATTACTCCGTCCACCATTTCAACAAGTCAAATTTCAACAACCGTTTCTTCTACAACATCAGCATCCATTTTACCAAAGGAATCTTCTACAACGCAAGCAAAAATCAATGAAGATGTCGTAACGGTCACAATCTACTATGACCCATCAAATGTTCATAACACCAATGATTTCCAACAACAAACTGTGGCACTTCCTGCCAGATCACCAGTCACTATTTACTATGATCCGCACACCATTACAGTACCTTCATCTGCAGCAATCAGTCCAGTCACCATTACGGTACCTGGGCCTATTCCTTATGAAAGCAGTAATGCCATACCTTGGCACTACGGCTCCGATCTTTACTGCAATGGGGAGAAAATCACTCTGGATTCATCAACCTCTTCACCACAGATTGATAATGTTGGGGGAGGCGGAGGCTTTACCAGAAGCGGACGCCTTTTTGCCTCACAAATACAAAGATATAATGCTGAAGCAGAAGCTGTTGCCAAGGCAAAAGGAAAGAGTGTGGTATCTGAAGAGCCATCTGCCAAAGAAACTCAGAAGACATCTTTTAAACAAGATGTAGACGAGTTCATGAGAATCATAAAAAGGAGTGATTACAAGGTGGTGGACCAGCTTCACCAAACACCCTCCAAAATCTCCATATTATCAATGTTAATGTGTTCCGAAGCCCACAGGAACGCATTGTTGAAAGTCCTACACGCAGCATATATGCCGGAAGAGATTACTGTTAATCAGCTAGAAATTGTTGTTGCAAATGTCAACACCAGTCATGGACTAGGCTTTACCAATGCTGACTTAACAACATAGGGGCACAACCATAACAAGGCTTTACATATCACCTTGGAATGCAAAGGTGCCGTTCTGTCTCATGTACTGGTGGATACTGGGTCGTCACTCAATGTTCTATCAAAGAAGGCCTTAGTGAAGCTGGAATATGATGGTTTGGCATTGCGTCCGATTAATTTGGTAGTGAGAGCATTTGATGGCTCTAAAAGATCAGTGCTTGGGGAGATCGATCTGCCTGTGTTGATTGGCCCGCAGACCTTCAAAACTACATTCTTTGTGATGGACATACAGCCGGCCTACAGCTGTCTATTGGGTAGACCTTGGATTCACGCTGCTGGCGCTGTTACGTCTACCCTTCATCAGAAGTTAAAATTCGAGTGGGAAGGCCAGATCATCACCATCTGTAGGGAGGAGGACATCTTTGTTATCCAGTTGGCTACGAATAAATACATAGAAATGGATGGGGAGATCCATGAGACCATGAGTCAAGGGTTTGAGGCCCTTAATATTAATGAAGCATCTGCTTGCTTGGGACTTCCATCACATCATATCAACAGGCCCGAAAGGTTGTTGAGGACGGTACCGCCCAAGGTTGGGGCAAGCTGCTGCCAGTTGAGAAGAAAGAAGACCGATTCGGGTTGGGTTACAGACCAACTCGACAAGATCAACCAGAGGCTGCAACGGAGCCCAAGTTTGTCAGCGGGGGGATGCTCACCCCGGATGCTATGAATAGTTTGGAAGATGAGTCAGAAGACAAGCGCAACCTGGAAAGTTGGATACGTCCAAGGATCCCGGGGAACCAAGTCTCAAACTGGTCATCCCAGGAAATTATAAGAGTTACTCCTGCAGAGTAATTATTATTTCCTGTCTTTAAGCATGCATCAAGTCCTGCATCTTGCCCAAGATGTCAGGGCTCATTTTCACTTTTCTAAGCAAGATAAAACTGATCACTAAAATGAACAAATCTAAACCCTTGCAGAGAGTGCCCTCCAGACTGCACCGACAACAACACCGCTATGACTTTGTATGACTTTGACAATCCGATAAATCAAGCCGATGAAGGGGTTGAAGAAGATTATAAGCTACCTGAGGAACTATCCAGAATGTTGAGATAAGAGGAGAAGGTTATCACTCCTCATCAGGAGGAAGTTGAGACAATTAATCTTGGTACCGAAGAAGATTTAAAAGAAGTTAAAATCGGGTCCCGTCTGCAAGATTCAGTGAAAGAGCAACTTATTGATATGCTTCGGGAGTATGTGGATGTTTTTACTTGGTCTTATCAGGATATGCCAGGGTTGGATAACGACATTGTTATGCACAAGCTGCCTCTAAAAGAAGATTATCTTCCAGTAAAACAGAAGTTGTGCCGTACTCGTCCAGATATGGCCATGAAGATAAAAGAAGAGGTACAAAAACAGTGGGACGCCGGTTTCCTTGTTGTGACTAGTTACCCGCCGTGGGTTGCTAACATTGTACCTGTACCTAAGAAGGACGGCAAAGTGAGGATGTGTGTGGATTACCGGGATATGAACAAAGCCATCCCGAAAGAAGACTTCCCATTTCCTCACATTGATGTATTGGTTGACAATACGGCTCAGTTCTCGGTATTCTCCTTCATGGATGGATTTTCAGGATATAATCATATCAAGATGTCACCTGAAGACATGGAGAAGACTACTTTCATCACACCCTGGGGCACATTCTGCTATAAGGTGATGCCATTCGGACTGAAGAATGCTGGTGACACCTATCAACGGGCTATGGTAACATTATTCCATGACATGATCCATAAAGAAATTGAATGTTATGTGGATGACATGATTGCCAAGTCCCTCACAGAAGAAGACCACCTGGTGAATCTGTTGAAGCTATTCAAGCGTCTGAGGAAGTACCAACTGAAGTTAAACCCCAACAAATGCACATTCGGGGTGCGATCCGGTAAACTGCTGGGATTTATTGTAAGTTAGAAAGGGATTGAAGTTGACCCTGACAAAGTCAAAGCCATTCAAGAGATGCCTGCACCAAAGACTGAAAAAGAAGTTCGGGGGTTCCTAGGTAGATTGAACTACATTTCACGGTTCATATCTCACCTTACCGCAACCTATGAGCCCTTGTGCAAGTTGTTAAGAAAAGAACAAACGGTCAGGTGGAATGAAGACTGCCAAAGGGGTTTTGACAAAATCAAGGAATACTTACAAGAGCCTCCAATTCTTATGCCTCCAGTCGAAGGAAGACCTCTAATAATGTACTTGATAGTATTAGAAGAGTCAATGGGGTGTGTGCTGGGCCAGCATGACGAGTCTAGTCGAAAAGATTATGCAATTTACTATCTAAGCAAAAAGTTTACCGACTGCGAACAACGTTATTCACTGCTCGAGAAAACTTTTTGTGCTTTAGCGTGGGCTGCTCGCCGACTAAGGCAGTATATGTTGACCCACACTACCTTATTGATCTCAAAGATGGACCCAGTTAAGTACATATTTGAGAAGCCAGCACTTACCAGACAGGTTGCAAGATGGCAAATGATTCTCACGGAATATGACATTCAGTACACATCTCAGAAAGCCATCAAAGGCAGTGTATTGTCTGACTATCTAGCTGAGCAACCCATTGATGATTACCAACCTATGAGATTTGACTTCCCTGATGAAGACATCATGTTCATTAAAGCAAAAGATCACGAAGAGCCTATTCACACTGAAGGGCCTAACCCAGAAGAAGAATGGACAATGATGTTTGATGGGGCTGTTAACATGAATGGTCGTGGAGTTGGTGCATTGCTTATTACACCTAAAGGAGTTCACATGCCTTTCTCGGCAAAGCTCACTTTTAACTGCACTAACAACGAAGCTGAATACGAAGCCTGCATCATGGGTCTTGAGGAAGCCATTGACCTCAGGATCAAGAATTTAATTGTATTCGGAGATTCAGCTCTGGTAATCAATCAAACCAACGACAAATGGTACACTCACCAGGAGCATCTGATACCTTACAGGGATTATATGAGGAGATTACTGACCTTCTTCACAACATTCAAACTTGAGTATATCCCTCGAGATGAAAATCAATTTGCGGATGCTCTGGCTACCATTTCATCCATGATCAAAGTTCAAGCTGCCAACTTTGTGCCTCGGATTTCAGTATCCAGACTTGACAGACCAGCATACGTATTCTCTGCAGACCTTGCTAAAAATGATAAGCCTTGGTTCTATGACATCAAATGCTTCTTAGAGGATCAAACATACCCACCTGGAGCATCATCCAATGATAAGAAGACATTAAGAAGGTTGGCTGGTAGTTTCTTCCTGAATGCTGATGGTTCCTTGTACAAGAGGAACTTTGATATGGTACTTCTCAGGTGTGTTGATAGGGCAGAAGCAGACTTGTTGATGAACGAGGTGCACGAAGGATATTTTGGTACCCATGCTGGAGGGCATGCAATGGCTAAAAGATTGTTAAGATCAGGCTATTACTGGATCACAATGGATGCAAACTGTTGTGCCTATGCCAGAAAGTGCCACAAATGCCAGATTTATGCAGATAAGGTGCATGTGCCTCCGAATCCTTTGAATGTGATGTCTTCACCTTGGCCGTTCGCCATGTGGGGCATTGATATGATTGGCAAGATTGAACCGACTACATCAAATGGCCACAAATTCATCCTGGTAGCCATTGACTATTTTACCAAATGGGTTGAAGCAGCCTCGTATGCAAACGTCACCAGGCAAGTGGTAGCCCGATTCCTGAAGAGAGACATCTTCTGTCGGTATGGAGTGCCCGAGCGAATCATTACTGATAATGGTTCCAACTTAAACAACAAAATGATGGCAGAACTGTGTCGGGACTTCAAGATCCAACACCACAATTCTTCTCCTTACAGGCCAAAGATGAATGGCATTGTAGAGGCAGCTAACAAGAATATCAAGAAGATTGTGCAGAAGATGGTGGTCACCTACAAAGACTGGCATAAAATGCTACCATTAGCTTTACATGGGTACCGTACCTCAATCAGAACATCCACTGGGGCAACACCATATCAGCTTGTGTATGGTATGGAGGCAGTCCTACCTGTTGAAGTTGAATTACCTTCCTTGCAAGTACTAATGGATGTTAGGCTGAATGAAGCAGAATGGGTCCGATCCCGATACGAACAACAGAGTCTGATTGAAGAGAAAAGATTAGCTGCAATTTGTCATGGGCAGTTGTATCAGAAGAGAATGAAGAAAGCCTTCGATCAGAAAGTCAGGCTTCGGGAATACCAAGTAGGAGATCTTGTGCTGAAAAGACTCCTTCCACCTGATACAGACCACAGGGCCAAGTGGACTCCGAATTATGATGGTCCGTTCATAGTAAAGAAAGTATTCTCTGGCGAAGCACTGATGCTCAGTACTATGGATTGTGAAGACTTCCTGTCCCCTGTGAATTCAGATGCCGTTAAAAAATATTTCGCATAAAATGACCCGCTGGACATAAAAACAGAATGTAAGTCCAGGAAAAAATAGGGCATCTCGGCGAGTCAAAAACAGAATAAAGGACTTGGGCAAAAATAAGGGAAAATAAATAAAAAATGTACACCCGCTGAATTGAGAAGCCACATTGGACAGCTCAGGCAAAAATGGGTATCCCGGTGGATTGAAAACCCAAAAGAGCAATCCACGAAAATAAGGGAATAAGCGAACAACTGCATTCTGAATTCGTCTGTATCACATACAACATGGCAAGCTTCAAAAGGTTGAAGCATCAGTCAGAATCAACCCTCTTCAAAAGCAAGATGAGAAGAACGTTAAAGTCATACAAGTCATAGCAAAAGGGAAGCACACTGAAGCGTCATTAACATTGCCAGCATCTTTTTGTTTTTCAATTTGTAACAATCTCCTCATTTCAGGGGATCTGTTTCTTTGACTGTACTTGCCAATTCAGGGCACACAAATTAATAAAATCAGATTTTCAGTCATACTCCGCCTTCTACATTTTTATTTCATTTGCAAAAAAATGTCCGATGTCCTTAAAATATCGATTGCATAAATACGGATGCGTCTTTTCTAAATTACATGCTTACAGGAAATATATTTGCTCCCGGGAGTGTCTAAATTCCTATGATGGAATCCAATAAGGGATACCTCGGGGTACTTGTACGTTTCCTTGTTATAACATGATTGCAGGTGCTCAAAGTGCAACATGGGGCATTAAAGCTTCTCCCCAGCAAGCTGTCAGAACATTATTTCCCCAGCACATCTTCCATACATCACCAGGGAACCTCTTTCCTTCCATCAGAGCTATCAGACATTGCTTCTCCAGCACATCTGTCAGGATAGCATCAGAAGATGCCTATTTCCCCAGCAGAGTTGACAGATACTTCCATCCTCAGCAGGATCCATACAGAAATCTCTAGGAAGATAGTTCAATGATCATTCCTCCCCAGCCAAGTGCTAGACAGGGGACCATCTCCCCTTAGAACTTCAGCCTCTGTCCAGAGGAGCGATGTCTGAAAATCTCACGACAAAGTGATGAAATCTACCACAGCCCCCAGTTGGTTCCTCATTATCAAGATTGGTCTATCAGTGGCCTATTTTCCCAAGCAGAATCATCTGTATCAGATCTACCAATGGTCTCATCCCCAGCTGGGATATTCTTTCAAGGAAGATCGGTCAGAGATCCCTACGGCAGCAGGATCTGAATCCCGGATCAGTATCTTTTGTATAATCATAGCATTTACATCATATTTCCCCCAAAGCGTAGCATTCCGTTTAATACGGAGCATTACGGCAAAAATCAAACATATTGCATAATCAAAATCCATGTTTTGAATCAGTCACCTATGAATACTGACATACCATCAACGACATACAAAATACCTCTCAAATTCCCCGGCAGAATGTCAAAGCTTCTTCTTTGAATACAAAAACATACACACTCTCTTGACACCCGTGCGTGTCACCTATCCCCAACACAATTGCCTAAACACTTGCTTATTATACTTTCCCGACACACGTCTGTGTCACCACTCCCCCAGCATGGTTACCTAAACATTTATTGTAAACTAAACACTTGTTTATAATACACTTCTTTCGACACCCGTCCGTGTCATCCTATCCCCACAGGTCATCAAACACCTTTTATACTTATAAGTTCATAACTTATACTTTTTCTCTTTTGACACCCGTCCGTGTCACACTCTCCTCAGCAAGTTGAACACTCGTCTGTGTCTCTCTCATGTTTACTTTTTACTCATACAAATACTTATCTGTATCTTGTATACACCACTTATCTTTTCCAGATTCAACACTCGTCTGTGTTCTTTGTTAACCAGTTGGTACTCGTCCGTATCATCATCTCTGAACATGCTTCAGCGGTTGTTTCTACCGATACTCATCCGTATCATGGTCTTAAGGATGCTCGTCCGCATCTTTAATCTATACACAGTGTCAAACACTTATACCTTTCACTTCTTGAATGTGAACACCCGTCCGTGTCACCGTTCCCCAGAAGAGTCCCCAACAAGTCCCAATAAATTATTTCTTTTATATCTGATATTCGTCCTATGTCATGATACTTTCGACAGCCGTACCCTGCCAGGTGATCGTCCTTCACCTTTGGATGACCGTCCCTCATCCATGTCCCCAACGGAGTCTCCATTATTGGAATCCCTTTTCTATCCGGTGTTCGTCCTATGCCATGATATTTTAGCAGCCGTCCCCTGCTAGGTGATCGTCCTTCACCTTTTCGATGATCGTCCTTCATCACTTTTATCCGATGGTCATCCCCATCATTGATCTTGTTATCTGACATTCGTCCTATGTCATGATAAACCCCGAGAGCAGCCGTACCCTGCTAGGTGATCGTCCTTCACATCTTGATGATCGTCATTCATCATGCTTATCCGATGGTCGTCCCCATCTTCGACCTTTTCTATCCGGCATTCGTCCTATATCGTGATATTTTCAGCAGCCGTCCCCTGCCAGGTGATCGTCCTTCACCTTAGATGACCGTCCCTCATCTTTCTCCCCAACAGAGCAGTCGTCCCCTGCTAGGTGATCGTACCTCATCATTTATTTCATTTATTTTATTAGCCCGATGGTCGTCCCCATCATTGACTTTACCTATAATCCCCAGAGAATTTTGTTACTTTACCTGATGGTCGTCCCCATCATAATCCTTTATTTCCCCAGCATGTCGGTTGTCCCCGTCATTGCTTATCCCCAGCAGTCGTCTTCTGCTCGATGGTCGTCCTCCATCGCTCGCACTTTTTTAATCATACTTTACTTCCTTTCACAATCTATATCCCTTTTCTACTTCATTCAGTGAGTGCAAATTTTGGATTGTCTTTGGTATTCAACCACAAGTTATCTTGTTTGCCTGATAAGCCGTCGCTTACATCCTACACAGCTAACTCATGTTTGAATAGGGGCAGCTGTAAACACACCAAATTTTCCCTCACTAAGTTCACATCATGGCTTGTGATCTTTTCATTTGCATTGATTCAATCATATCATATCATGTTGCACTTTTGCTTCACTGCATTGGTTCAAATTCATCTGCATCTAGGGTTTGTGATCTGAGCAATCCATGAGCCATCTGAGCCACTCCAAGGGTCTTCAATCATCTCAAGAGGGTCCATGTATGTTCAAGCATCATATTATGTTCTCCCAAGATCAAGAAAGTCAGAAAATCACAAGAACTGAGAAAGGCATGGAAGCAGAGCCAGGTTTAACTACACAGATGACCTAAAATTAGGGTTTTGGTTTCAGAGGCCATAACTCCAATTTTTTGGCCATTCCTGTTTTTATTGGTCTCTATTTGTTATAAGGATCCTACATACCAATTTTCACGAAGAAATTCAACGGGGAAGGCATCTGATCAATAAATGACTTCTTGAGCAAGTAAGTGCAAAATCAGGGCATCTGAGGCCCCCAATCACCCAACCAAAGGGTCTTCCTCATCATTTTGGGTGTATATGATCTTTATTTGATCTTATAAGAGTTTATAAGTTCAAAAAATTGAAGAATTTCAAGCCATTTGCAAAGTTTCCATTTGGGGAAAGTGACTTGTAATGCAAACTTGCCATTTTGGGAAAGTTTTTCAACCTCCTCTTTTTGATTAAAAAAGGCTTCAAATGAAAAATTCTTGGTCATGAAAGTTGTATATTGGATCATTCCCTTTCCAAAAAGTATACGAACTTGATCTAATTCATCATAGAACTCAAGTTATGGCCATGCAAAGTTGGGAAAAATCACTAAATTTCACTTATGCACCAAAGAGGGAAACTTGCAAAAACTCATACCAAGGCAAAATGTGACCTCTAATTGGCTTCTAAGCATTACACAAACATGATAAATGACCTAAAACTCATAATTTCCCAAAGAATTCTCAAGTTTCATGACTTGTGCATGAAGAAATCAAGAAAGGGCCAAACTTCATGAAATTTGCAAAACCACTCACAAGCTTCATTCCACTTGCTATTTTTCCTCAATATGAATTCCATGGTTGCCCATGAATCAAGCTGGACCAGACACCCCCTTGTCCTTGGCCTGAAACAGCCCATACTCCAAAGGACACCAAACCTTGACTTTATGCAATTTGAGCCATACCAATCAAACGGTTCCACAACAACTCTCTGACTTATCAAGGCTTGATACATGGACCAAAAGCAAGCCATTTCACACAACAAGCAAGCCTGAGTGCTCCCACAACTCAGCAACCACAAAAACTCCCTCTTATGCATTTTCTTTGAAACTCAGCACACAAGCTACAAACATCAAAACAAACTTCATAGAACAACTCACCATGAACCACTGATCATTTCCCAACCCTCACCTTGCCCTGAAAACAACCATATCAAAAACACGATTTTGGCCCCTCCTTGAACTGAACTCCAGCAAACTTCCAAAAGAGTCCACCAAATCTTCATCCAAGCATCCTAGAAGCAAGAGAGAGTCAAAAGAAGGAGAAAAGCACCAAGGAAAGGTCCAGACAGTGCCATTTTCGAAAGCTCCATTTCAGGTAACATCAAGAACAAATTTTCCAGAAATGATTTTTTAAGTTCTTAGATTGTTCTACATGCTTCACTGATCACACTGCACCTTTTGGTTTTGAAAATGATTAAGTTTAAGCATGTATGAAGCTTCTGAAATTTCTGAATGATTTTCTGTTTTGCTTCGAATCTCATTGTTCATGTGAAATAAATGATGTTTGATGGCTGTATCTTGTTTAGAATGGGGTAGGGATCATTTCTGGAGAGTTTAGTGGTTTGATTTTACGAATTGAGTGAGCTATTAAAGTTGGATGGCCGGAGAAGATGACCGGAACACTGTTTCGGTCACCTGAAGGTAGTTAGGGCATAATCTTGTAATTAGGCTAGGTTTGAATTGTGGCCCTTAGATCCAAGTTACCCGCGCGTGTGGACGTCCCAGATCATCTAATTAAACCCTAATCCATCATTAAATTAATTAATTAGGTTTAATAAGTCAGGACAAATCCAGACCATTCATTAGCGTGCCAGTCAACCATTTTCTCTGAACTTTGAATATCAGCCTCAGGATCCTCATACTTTCCCTTTTATTTAATTTTATTTCATTTTACTTCTATTTAATTTCTACGAATTTTTAAAAATAGAAAAACACATCAAAAAATTCTGAAATTTTTTATCCAAACTTTAATTAATTTTCAGAACCCAAAAATATTTTTATTTTTATTTTTTGCATTAAAATTTTTTTTAAATCATTTAAATGATTATTTTTAATTAGTTAATGATAATTAATTAATTAAAAATACATTTAAGTATTTAAAAATCATAAAAAAATTCATAGAGCATTTCCAACATTTAGAAACATTTACAAACTCACAACACAATTTTCTTTTTGGTTTTTGTCATACTTTGGCAATTTTCATTTGAATTAGGGTTCTTTAATTTGAATATTTCTAACCCTAACTTCAAAAATTCATATCTTTTGATCCAAGTTGAGTTTGTGAATGGTTCTTTTTGCGTTGTGTTATGCATCCTTTCAAGAATCTAAAAATATTTTTGTTTCACTTTTACCTTGCATTTTCAATTTGTTTGGCATTTTCCCTTTAGGATCATCCTTAAAACCCTTGAAACTTAGAAAAATGATAAGTCCTTTAGGGTTTAGCTTCTGACCTCCCCCTTTGGGAAGTGAACTTGTATAGTTTTAGAGTCCCTTTGATGCCATTTTCAATTTTTTATCTCATGCTTTGCTTCTGATTTTGGATTTTTGCATCTCATGTTGTACATAAACCCTAATTTGCATCCATCTTACATAAGCTTGCACACATGAACTTGCCATGATATTTTGTGCATCCACATGAGATATAAGACATCTTTGGACATATTGAAATCATGTTTGATCATTGCATCTTCCATTTGCCACTATTTTACTTTCATTTCAAGCCATATGTATTCATGAACTTTCATGCTCCTTACATGTCTCATTTGCATTCCCATCCTTTGTATGATCATCCTCATCACTTGTCATGCTTTCATACCATCCCATAGCACATTTGCATCATGAATATGCTTCTGACTTTGGCTTTCATCTTTGCATTCCATCTCATTTTCATTTCATTTCATTTCTTTTTGCTAACTTTTCAGGTGGTAAATGATTGAGAAGTGAATTTGCCTTCACTTCTCATAGTCTTTACTCATCTCTCTTATGCATTCATTGCTGCATTTTGCTTTTGTATTTGAGTGAGCTTGCTCATTCATGCTCCTTATCCTCTTTCTTTCTTCAAGCAACTTGTCTTCTTAAGTGAAGTAAGTTGTCTTGCTTCTTCTTGCTTCTCTCCCTTCATCCTGTTTCTTCCATGGTGGCTTTTCTCTTGAAGGTCTTCTTGCAAGCCTCATAAACCCTAGGAACACCCAAGCATGATCACAATTAGGTTTTGATTAGTCCCCCTATTAGTTTTACCTTTGTGTCATCTTTTGAGTCTTCTCTTCTCAACTCATAATCAAGGACTAAACCTTAAGGGTTTTAAGGCTTTGTGATTAAGCTTATGCCTGTATCCTTATATTAGGATGGAGTGTATAACTTTAATCCTAAGTGTTAAAACCTTAATGTGTTTAAATCCTTAATCAATTCACCTAATAATCACTAAGACATCAAGCTTGTAACTTGGGCCTTGCATTAGGGTTCTAATTCTTCCTTAATTGGTTAAGAAGGACTAACCCTAGTGTTAATGGACAAGTCCCCCTCAAGTTGTCTTACAAACCCTAAAATCCACTTCTTAATCTTACCATTAACTAAAATCCACTTTAATAAAGGCTTTTTTTTGTCATGAGGTTAATCCCTAATCATGGATTAAGTTGAGGTATCTTCCTCAGCTTAAAAGTTCTCATCTATTCTCATTACCCCTAATCAGAGGGAAGATGTGATGATTTTACTAACCCTTGGTTTAGGCTTAAGCTCATTTTCTTATGACAAACACCAAAAAGCAATAAAAGATTGAAAACACCAAAAACAAACAATAATCGTCTCCTCCGGGATTCTTTTCTCATCATCTTCACTCACAAATGAGAACATGCTTCTTCCGTCTAATGCAAGACAGTTAGCACCTGAGCCAGACAGGTTATACACTTGAGCATAGACAAGTATGCAGTTCACAAGTCAATTTATCTTTCAGTCTCTTTGATTCGAACTACAGTGTTCTGACTTCCTCATTGCACGAGAGGATACGTAGGCATAACTTAACTGTTATCGAACAAAAGTCTTTGTATATTCCCCCTCTTCCAGCATTACTCTTTTGAGCCTCATATTCTTGAGCATTTTATTCCTGTTCTCACGCTGACACTTCTTTCATTTCACTTCACATTTCTTTTGCACTGACACTTACATTCTTTTCCAACTTTTTCACACAGAATAGCACTGGCACTACCCCTTTTAAACACAATCTTTCAAGCGTGGATCCCGTCGAGTACGACGGACAATCTGGGTGCTAATACCTTCCCAGGTTGTAACCAACCCCCTTTCTCAGTTTCTCTGGTTCGCAACCGTCTTATCCATCCTTTTTTAGGTTTATGCCGCATTACCTTTTCTTCGGGATAAAAATGCTTAGCTGGCGACTCTTTTCATTCTTCTCCTTCGCCGACCGTTCGCGTCTGTACCCTATCTAACCAGGTGTCATTTGGTGGGAGCGACAGCTTGGCGACTCTGCTGGGGAGCCTTATATTGCAACCAGGGCTTCTGGTTCTTTTTGTGGGTTCCTCCTAGCGCTTGTTTGATTTGTGTTTACTGGGGTGTTATGTGCTATGTGTGTTTATTGCATTTTGCTTTATTTATTGCTTTATGTACATCTTTATTTATTGCTTTCTTTACAATTATGCATATTTCATACTATCATTGCTGGATCTGGTTTTCTTTGGTGGGTGGGGTTCCATTGAGAGTTTAAGGTCTTATACCTGGGACCTGAGTGACACCTAGGCTAGAGTGGTTCATGTTCTTTCCCATTCCATTTCGGTCTGGTGCGGGAATATGAAACACGGTTCAGATATGGGTTTCTTCTTGACAACTTTGTGCTACAGATTTCCTGTAGTGCTAGGGCTATCTGGGAAGCCTGCTAAGTCTGGATGACCTTTATTATGACCTTCAGAAACTGAGGTGAATTAGAGGAGGATCTTTTATGGTTATTATAAACACTGTACCTCCGGGTTAGAAGTGTTACACTTCTCATAACTGATCCAAGTCTGAGGATCTTTGTTCTAGAACACTACATGTGAGGGGGATGGGTTGTTTACAGGTTTGCAGGAGCCCTTGACCACAACATACCCTGTTACTGTTTTGTTTAAGAATACTCCACTGTGGATAATTCTTGTGATTAACCCCGGACATGTGACTCTTTATTTGAGTCCCCCACCCTGGTTACTGGATTTCTGAGCCCTCATCCTAAACCTTTGAACATATATGGACCTTATATCAAGACAGAAAATCAGATCTAGCCTGATCACAAACCCTTGCATATCATTTGCATACCTCATCATTGCATCATTTAAGATTTGTTTATTTGCTTTTCAGGGTATCCATTTCATTGTATCTTGGTTTTGATTTTGACCCTTTCTTCTGCATAGACCTCTACTTCAGCTGTCTTCATCAGTTATCTGCTTCAGTCATCTCCATCCTCACCAGCATCAGCCTGCCAGAGATTTACTTCCAGCATTAGTCTGTGCTCTTCATCAGCATTTGTCTTCAGCTTCTTCAGCAGCACTCATGGCTACTCCCAGGAAGAGCAACATATCCTACTACTTTTTTGAGCCTGTTTTGACTGGTATCAGGCAGGTCCAGTCAATTATCACACCTAACCACATCCCACTGTTCAGAGAGCACTATGGGGGTATCTTGGATATGGTTATGGACCTTGATCCTTCTCAGAGGAGCATGATCCACACATGCTTGTAGTTTTATGATCCTCCATTGAGATGTTTCACCTTTCCAGACTTTCAGTTAGGGCCTCTGCTGGAAGAGTTTTCTTTGTTGATTTGAGTGCCTATCAGAGGAGGGATCCCCTTCAACCCAGAGATGACTGCTCCTATGAATGAGGAGATAGCAAGGGCACTGTACTTGGAGCATGCCCTGATTGAGCAAAGTATGACAACAAAGGCTGGAATCCCTGGTCTACATTTGGATTTCTTGATTTCTCAGGCCCTCCTGAAAGCTTCATTGGAAGAATGGAAGGCAGTCTGTGCATTATTAGCCCTTAGCATATATGGGGCTATACTGTTTGCAGATGAGCCTAAATTTGTCAGCAAGAATGCCATCCATTTGTTTCTTATGAAGAACCCAGTATCTACACTACTAGGGGATTTCTACTACTCCATTCATCAGATGAATGAGAAGCAAATGGGGAAGTTGGTAAGATGTTGTGCTCCTTTGTTTTATTCCTGGCTGCTCAGACACCTGCCTAAATCAGATGCCTTCTTGAACCCACATCAGCAGAAGAATTGGGCCAAGAGGTTCATTGCCTTGACTTCAGATGATATCAGATGGTGCACCCAGAGCACCAAAGGAAAAGACATTATCACCAGCTGTGGACAATACCTAAATGTGCCTCTGATAGGAGTAAAGGGTTTCATCAATTACAATCCTTTACTATTTAAGAGACAATTGGGCTATGCCTTAGTTCACTCGCCCAGAGGACAGGATTTAGCTGAGACCCTATATTGTGAAGTGCAACCTAATTCAGCTGTTGCCAGACAAGCATCCTGGGCTTGGGACAACATCCAGACAAAAGGGATAGCTATTCTTGGAAGATGTAACAATGTTACTTCAGCTCAGTACTCAGACTGGTCCCGTACCAGAGCTCAGATTACCAGAATGCCTTTCACCTTGGAAGACATGCCTGGACCATCTACAGTACAGCCTGCAACAATAGTTAGCCTGTAGGAATTTGAAAAGTTGAAGGAAAGGAATGAGAAGCTATCCCAAGCCTTGCAGAAGACCCTTTGGGAAAGGAGTGATGGTCACCTGGACATTGAAAGATTGGAAAAGCTTAGGGTTGAGCACCTTGCCAAAATTGAAAAGACAGAGGACTACATAAGGAAAGCAAGGGCCGGGGAACAGATATTGAAGAATGCCTGTAAAGAGGCTAAGATTCAGAAATCTAGGGCTGAGCACTATCTGCAAGAGAGCCAGGCTAGGTGGGTCAGGATCACCGAAGCCCGTGCACAAGAAGACCAGAAGACCCAAGCCAGGATTGAACAGCTGGGAGCCAATGAGAAGAAGCAGCACGAAGCTTTGCTGGAAGCTCAGAAGGAGATTTCAGAATTGAAGCTCAGAGCAGGATTGAAGAGATCAAAAGACCAGGACAGTAATAAGAAGCTGACTAATGCCATTGCTACCAGGAACCTCCTCCTTAGGACCATTACAGAGCACCCAGCTGGTCCAGTGACTGACCACACCCGAGAACAGTGGGATGTGGTCAGGTGTGATAAGTGACTGGACCTGCCTGGTACCAGTCAAAACAGGCTCAAAAAAGTGGTAGGATATGTTGCTCTTCCTGGGAGTAGCCATGAGTGCTGTTGAAGAAGCTGAAGCCAAATGCTGATGAAGACCACAGACTGATGCTGGAAGTAAATCTCTGACAGGCTGATGCTGGTGAGGATGGAGATGACTGAAGCAGATAACTGATGAAGACAGCTGAAGCAGAGGTCTATGCAGAAGAAAGGGTCAAAACCAAAACCAAGATACAATGAAATGGATACCCTGAAAAGCAAATAAACAAATGTTAAATGATGCAATGATGAGGTATGCAAATGATATGCAAGGGTTTGTGATCAAGCTGGATCTGATTTTCTGTCTTGATATATGGTCGATATATGTTCAAAGGTTCAGGATGAGGGCTCAGAAATCCAGTAACCAGGGTGGGGGACCCAAATAAAGAGTCACATGTCCGGGGTTAATCACAAGAACTGTCCACAGTGGAGTATTCTTAAACAAAATAGTAACAGGGTATGCTCTGGTCAAGGGCTCCTACAAACCTGTAAACAACCCATCCCCCTCACATGAAGTGTTCTAGAACAAAGATCCTCAGACTTGGATCAGTTATGAGAAGTGTAAACACTTCTAACCCGGAGGTACAGAGTTTACAATAACCATAAAAGATCCTCCTCTAATTCACCTCAGTTTCTGAAGGTCATAATAAAGGTCATCCAGACTTAGCAGGCTTCCCAGATAGCCCTAGCACTACAGGAAATCTGTAGCACAGAGTTCTCAAGAAGAAACCTATATCTGAACTGTGTTTCATATTCCCGCACCAGACCGAAATGGAATGGGAAAGAACATGAACCACTCTAGCCTAGGTGTCACCCAGGTCCCAGGTATAAGACCTTAAACTCTCAATGGAACCCCACCCACCAAAGAAAACCAGATCCAACAATGACAATATGAAATATGCATAATTGTAAAGAAAGCAATAAATAAAGATGTACATAAAGCAATAAATAAAGCAAAATGCAATAAACACACATAGCACATAACACCCCAGTAAACACAAATCAAACAAGCGCTAGGAGGGACCCACAAAAAGAACCAGAAGCCCTGGTTGCAATATAAGGCTCCCCAACAGAGTCGCCAAGCTATCGCTCCCACCAAATGACACCTGGTTAGATAGGGTACAGACGTGAACGGTCGGCGAAGGAGAAGAATGAAAAGAGTCGCCAGCTAGGCATTTTTATCCCGAAGCAAAGGTAATGCTACATAAACCTAAAAAAGGATGGATAAGACGGTTGCGAACCAGAGAAACTGCGAAAGGGGGTTGGTTACAACCTGGGAAGGTATTAGCACCCAGATTGTCCGTCGGACTCAAAGGGATCCACGCTTGAAAGATTGTGTTTAAAAGGGGTAGTGTCAGTGTTATTCTGTGTGCAAAAGCTGGAAAAGAATGCAAGTGTCAGTGCAAAAGAAATGTGAAGTGAAATGAAAGAAGTGTCAATGTGAGAACAGGAATAAAATGCTCAAGAATATGAGGCTCAAAAGAGTAATATTGGAAGTGGGGGAATATACAGAGACTTTTGTTCGATAACAATTAAGTTATGCCTACGTATCCTCTCGTGCAATGAGGAAGTCAGAACACCGTAGTTCGACTCAAAGAGACTGAAAGATAAATTGACTTGTGAACTGCTTACTTGTCTATGCTCAAGTGTATGACCTTTCTGGCTCAGGTGCTAACTGTCTTGCATTAGACAGAAGAAGCATGTTCTCGTTTGTGAGTGAAGATGATGAGATAAGAATCCCGGAGGAGACGATTATAATTTGTTTTTGGTGTTTTCAATCTTTTATTGCTTTTTGGTGTTTGTCATAAGAAAATGAGCTTAAGCCTAAACCAAGGGTTAGTAAACTCATCACATCTTCCCTCTGATTAGGGGTAATGAGAATACCTTATGTATCAAGTAAGCACCTCACACTTAATCACCCTGATGCAGGATTAAGATCATTAACCTACTTGCCATGATTTAGATGTTTTTGGAGTTTTGTTTAGTGTTAAGTAATGAGTTTTAAGCCATAATCAAAGATTTAATGGACCCATTACACCATCCTAATAGAAGGATAATAGATGAGAACATTTAAGCTAAGGAAGATACCTCAACTTAATCCATGATTAGGGATTAACCTCATGACAAAACAAAGCCTTTATTAAAGTGGATTTTAGTTAATGGTAATATTAAGAAGTGGATTTTAGGGTTTGTAAGATAACTTGAGGGGGACTTGTCCATTAACACTAGGGTTAGTCCTTCTTAACCAATTAAAGAAGAATTAGAACCCTAATGCAAGGCCCAAGTTACAAGCTTGATGTCTTAGTGATTATTAGGTGAATTGATTAAGGATTTAAACACATTAAGGGTTTAAAACTTAGGATTAAAGTTATACACTCCATCCTAATAGAAGGATACATGCATAAGCTTAATCACAAAGCCTTAAAACCCTTAAGGTTTAGTCCTTGATTATGAGGTGAGAAGAGAAGACTCAAAAGATGACACAAAGGTAAAACTAATGGGGGGACAAATCAAACCCTAATTGTGATCATGCTTGGGTGTTCCTAGGGTTTATGAGGCTTGCAAGAAGACCTTCAAGAGAAAAGCCACCATGGAAGAAACAGGATGAAGGGAGAGAAGCAAGAAGAAGCAAGACAACTTACTTCACTTAAGAAGACAAGTTTCTTGAAGAAAGAAAGAGGAGAAGGAGCATGAATGAGCAAGCTCACTCAAATACAAAAGCAAAATGCAGCAATGGATGCATAAGAGAGATGAGAAAATACTATGAGAAGTGAAGGCAAATTCCCTTCTCAATCACTTACAACCTGAAAAGTTAGCAAAAATAAATGAAATGAAATGAAAATGAGATGGAATGCAAAGATGAAAGCCAAATTAAGAAGCATATTCATGATTCAAATGATGCTATGAGATGGTATGAAAGCATGCCAAGTGATGAGGATGATCATACAAAGGATGGGAATGCAAATGAGACATGTAAGGAGCATGAACTTTCATGAATACATATGGCATGAAATGAAAGTAAAATAGTGGAAAATGGATAATGACTTGATCAAACATGATTTCAATATGTCCTAAGATATCTTATATGTCATGTGGATGCACAAAATGTCATGGCAAGTTCATGTGTGCAAGCTTATGTAAGATGGATGCAAATTAGGGTTTATGTACAACATGAGATGCAAAAATCCAAAATCAGAAGCAAAGCATGAGATAAAAAATTGAAAATGGCATCAAAGGGACCCTAAACCTATACAAGTTCATTGCCCAAAGGGGAAGGTCAGAAGCTAAACCCTAAAGGACTTATGATTTTTCTAAGTTTCAAGGGTTTTAAGGATGATCCTAAAGAGAAAATGCCAAACAAATTGAAAATGCAAGGTAAAAGTGAAACAAAAATATTTTTAGATATTTGAAAGGATACATAACACAATGCAAAAAGAACCATTCATAAACTCAACATGGATCAAAAGTTATGAATTTTTGAAGTTAGGGTTAGAAATATTCAAATTAAAGAACCCTAATTCAAATGAAAATTGCCAAAGTATGATCAAAACCAAAAAGAAAATTGTGTTGTGAGTTTGTAAATGTTTGTAAATGTTTGAAAATGCTCTCTGATATTTTTTAAGATTTTTAAATACCTAAATGTATTTTTAATTAATTAATTCTCATTAACTAATTAAAAATAATCATTTAAATGATTTAAAAAAAAATTTAATGCAAAAAATAAAAATAAAAATAATTTTGGGTTCTGAAAATTAATTAAAGTTTGGATAAAAAATTTCAGAATTTTTTGATGTGTTTTGCTATTTTTAAAATTTCATAGAAATTAAATAGAAGTAAAATTAAATTAAATTAAATAAAAGGGAAAGTATGAGGATCCTGAGGCTGAGATTCAAAGTTGAGAGAAAATGGTTGACTGGGGCGCTAATGAATGGTCTGGATTTGTCCTGACTAATTAAACCTAATTAATTAATTTAATGATGGATTAGGGTTTAATCAGATGATTTGGGACGTCCACTCGCGCGGGTAACTTGGATCTAAGGGCCACAATTCAAACCTAGCCTAATTACAAGATTATGCCCTAACTACTTTCAGGTGACCGGAACAGTGTTCCGGTCATCTTCTCCGGCCATCCAACTTTGCTAGTTCACTCAATTCGTAAAATCAAACCACTAAACTCTCCAGAAATGATCCCTACCCCATTCTAAACAAGATTCAGCCATCAAACAACATTTATTTCACATGAACAATGAGATTCGAAGCAAAACGGAAAATCATTCAGAAATTTCAGAAGCTTCATACATGCTTAAAACTTAATCATTTTCAAAACTAAAAGGTGCAGTGTGATCAGTGAAGCATGTAGAACAATCTAAGAACTTAAAAAATCATTTCTGGAAAATTTGTTCTTTATGTTAATTGAAATGGAGCTTTCAAAAATGGCATTGTCTGGACCTTTCCTTGGTGTTTTTCTCCTTCTTTTGACTCTCTCTTGCTTCTGGGATGCTTGGCTGAAGCTTTTGTGGACTCTTTTGGAAGTTTGCTGGAGTTCAGTTCAAGGAGGGGCCAAAATCGTGTTTTTGATATGGCTGTTTTCAGGGCAAGATGAGGGTTGGGAAATGATCAGTGGTTCATGGTGAGTTGTTCTATGAAGTTTGTTTTGATGTTTGTAGCTTGTGTGCTGAGTTTCGAAGAAAAATTCATAAGAGGGAGTTTTTGTGGTTGTTGAGTTGTGGGAGCATTCGGGCTTGCTTGTTGTGTGAAATGACTTGCTTTTGGTCTATGTATCAAGCCTTGATAAGTCAGAGAGTTGTTATGGAACAGTTTGATTGGTATGGCTCAAATTGCATAAAGTCAAGGTTTGGTGTCATTTGGAGTATGGGCTGTTTCAGGCCAAGGACAAGGGGGTGTCTGGTGCAGCTTGATTCATGGGCAACCATGGAATTCAAAGTGAGGCAAAATAGCAAGTGGAATGAAGCTTGTGAGTGGTTTTGCAAATTTCATGAAGTTTGGCCCTTTCTTGATTTCTTCATGCACAAGTCATGAAACTTGAGAATTCTTTGGGAAATTCAGAGTTTTAGGTCATGTATCATGTTTGTGTAATGCTTAGAAGTCAATTAGAGGTCACATTTTGCCTTGGTATGAGTTTTTGCAAGTTTCCCTCTTTGGTGCATAAGTGAAATTTAGTGATTTATCCCAATTTTGCATGGCCATAACTTGAGTTCTATGATGAATTAGATCAAGTTCTTATACTTTTTGGAAAGGCAATGATCCAATCTACAACTTTCATGACCAAGAATTTTTCATTTGAAGCATTTTTGAATCAAAAAGAGGAGGTTGAAAAACTTTCCCAAAATGGCAAGTTTGCATTACAAGTCACTTTCCCAAAATGGCAACTTTGCAAATGGCTTGAAATTCTACAATTTTGTGAACTTCTAAACTCTTCTAAGATCAAATAAAGATCATATACACCCAAAATGATGAGGAAGACCCTTGTGTTGGGTGATTGGGGGCCTCAGATGCCCTGATTTTGCACTGACTTGCTCAAGAAGTCATCTATTGATCAGATGCCTTCCCCATTGAATTTCTTCATGAAAATTGGTATGTAGGATCCTTATAACAAATAGAAACCAATAGAAATAGGAATGGCCAAAAAAATTGGAGTTTTGGCCTCTGAAACCAAAACCCTAATTTTAGGTCATCTGTGCAGTTAAACCTGGCTCTACTTCCATGCCTTTCTCAGTTCTTGTGATTTTTTGACTTTCTTGATCTTGGGAGAACATAATATGATGCTTTAACATACATGGACCCTCTTGAGATGATTGAAGACATTTGGAGTGGCTCAGATGGCTCATGGATTGCTCAGATCACAAACCCTAGATGCAGATGAATTTGAACCAATGCAGTGAAGCAAAAGTGCAACATGATATGATATGATTGAATCAATGCAAATGAAAAGATCACAAGCCATGATGTGAACTTAGTGAGGGAAAATTTGGGGTGTTTATAGCTGCCCCTATTCAAACATGAGTTAGCTGTGTAGGATGTAAGCGATGGCTTATCAGGCAAACAAGATAACTTGTGGTTGAATACCAAAGACAGTCCAAAATTTTCATTCACTGAATGAAGAAGAAAAGGGATATAGATTGTGAAAGGAATTAAAGTATGATTAAAAAATTGCGAGCGATGGAGGACGACCATCGAGCAGAAGACGACTGCCGGGGATAAACAATGACGGGGACGACCGACATGCTGGGGAAATAAAGGATTATGATGGGGACGGCCATCAATTAAAGTAACAAAATTCTCTGGGGATTATAGGTAAAGTCAATGATGGGGACGACCATCGGGCTAATAAAATAAATGAAATAAATGATGAGGTACGGTCATCAAAGGTGAAGGACGATCACCTAGCAGGGGACGGCTGCTCTGTTGGGGAGAAAGATGAGGGACAGTCATCTAAGGTGAAGGACGATCACCTGGCAGGGGACGGCTGCTGAAAATATCACGACATAGGACGAATTCCGGATAGAAAAGGTCGACAATGGGGACGGCCATCAGATAAGCATGATGAAGGACGATCATCAAGAGGTGAAGGACGATCACCTAGCAGGGTACAACTGCTCTCGGGGTTTATCATGACATAAGACGAATGTCAGATAACAAGATCAACGATGGGGATGACCATCGGATAAAAGTGATAAAGGACGATCATCGAAAAGGTGAAGGACGATTACCTAGCAGGGGACGGCTGCTAAAATATCACGGCATAGGACGAACGCCGGATAGAAAAGGGGTTCCAATAATGGAGACTCCGCTGGGGACATGGATGAGGGACGGTCATCCAAAGGTGAAGGGCGATCACCTGGCAGGGTACGGCTGCCGAAAGTATCATGACATAGGACGAATATCAGATAGAAAAGAAATAATTTACTGGGACTTGTTGGGGACTCTTCTGGGGAACGGTGACACGGACGGGTGTTCACATTCAAGGAGTGAAAGGTATAATTGTTTGACACTGTGTATAGATTAAAGATGCGGACGAGCATCCTTAAGACCATGATACGGATGAGTATCGGTAGAAACAACCGCTGACGCATGTTCAGAGATGATGATACGGACGAGTACCAACTGGTTAACAAAGAACACGGACAAGTGTTGAATCTGGAAAAGATAAGTGGTGTATACAAGATACAGACAAGTATCTGTATGAGTAAAAAGTAAACATGAGAGAGACACAGACGAGTGTTCAACTTGCTGAGGAGAGTGTGACACGGACGGGTGTCAAAAGAGAAAACGTATAAGTTATGAACTTATAAGTATACAAGGTGTTTGATGACCTGTGGGGATAGGATGACACAGACGGGTGTCGAAAGAAGTGTATTATAAACAAATGTTTAGTTAACAATAAATGTTTAGGTAACCATGCTGGGGGAGTGGTGACACGGACGTGTGTCGAGAAAGTATAATAAGCAAGTGTTTAGGCAACTGTGTTGGGGATAGGTGACACGGACGGGTGTCAAGAGAGTGTGTATGTTTCTGTATTCAAAGAAGTATACTCGTGGCTTACATCTGCAAGGGGTATGTATTTGTGAGTGCAAAGGTGACACTTTGGCTTTCTGCTGGGAATATGACACAGACGAGTGTCAAGGAGTATCTTTTATGTACAAGTATTTGTTTGCGGAAAGTGTTCCGACGACTTTCTGGGGAAAGAAAATATGGACGAGTGCCAAAAGAAACATGTATCTGTATATTTGGGAATGTAAAGAAGATGCTTTGACATTCTTCCGGCGAATTTGAGAGGTATTTTGTATGTCGTTGATGGTATGTCAGTATTCACAGGTGACTGATTCAAAACATGGCTTGTGATTATGCAATATGTTTGATTTTTGCCGTAATGCTCTGTATTAAACGGAATGCTACGCTTTGGGGGAAATATGATGTAAATGTTATGATTATGCAAAAGATACCGATCCGGGATTCGGATCCTGCTGCCGTAGGGATCTCTGACCGATCTTCCTTGAAAGAATATCCCAGCTGGGGATGAGACCATTGGTAGATCTGATACAGATGATTCTGCTTGGGAAAATAGGCCACTGATAGACCAATCTTGATAATGAGGAACCCAGCTGGGGGCTGTGGTAGCTTTCGTCACTTTGTCGTGAGATTTTTCAGACATCGCTCCTCTGGACAGAGGCTGAAGTTCTGCGGGGTGATGGTCCCCTGTCTAGCACTTGGCTGGGGAGGAATGCTCACTGAACGATCTTCCTAGATATTTCTGTATGGATCCTATTGAGGATGGAAGTATTTGTCAACCCTGCTAGGGAAATAGGCATCTTTTGATGCTATCCTGACAGATGTGCCGGAGAAGCGATGTCTGATAGCTCTGATGGAAGGAAAGAGGTTCCCTGGTGATGTTTGGAAGATGTGCTGAGGAAATAATGTTTTGACAGCTTGCTGAGGAGAAGCTTTCATGCCCCATGTTGCACTTTGAGCACCTGCAATCATGTTATAACAAAGAAACGTACAAGTACCCCGAGGTATCCCTTATTGGATTCCATCATAGGAATTTAGACACTCCCGGGAGCAAATATATTTCCTGTAAGCATGTAATTTAGAAAAGACACATCCGTATTTATGAAATCGATATTTTAAGGACATCGGACATTTTTTTGCAAATGAAATAAAAATGTACAACGCGGAGTATGACTGAAAATATGATTTTATTAATTTGTGTGCCCTGAATTGGCAAGTACAGTCAATGAAACAGATCCCCTGAAATGAGGAGATTGTTACAAATTGAGAAACAAAAAGATGCTGGAAATGTTGATGACGCTTCAGTGTGCTTCCCTTTTGCTATGACTTGTATGACTTTGACGTTCTTCTCATCTTGCTTTTGAAGAGGGTTGATTCTGACTGATGCTTCAACCTTTTGAAGCTTGCCATGTTGTAAGTGATACAAACAAATTGAAAATGCAGTTGTTCGCTTATTCCCTTATTTCGCGTGGATCGCCCTTTCGGGATTTCAATCCACCGGGATACCTATTTTTGCCTGAGCTGTCCAATGTGGCTTTTCAACTCAGCGGGTGTACATGTTTTATTTATTTTCCCTTATTTTTGCCCGAGTCCTTTATTCTGTTTTTGACTCGCCGGGATGCCCTATTTTTTCCTGGACTTACATTCTGTTTTTATGTCCAGCGGGTCATTTTATGAGAAATATTTTTTAACTGCATCTGAATTCGTAGAGGACAAGAAGTCTTTACCATCCATAGTACTGAGCATCAGTGCTCCGCCAGAGAATACTTTCGTTACTATGAATGGACCATCATAATTCGGAGTCCACTTGCTCTTGTGGTCTGTATGAGGAGGAAGGAGTCTTTTCAGCACAAGATCTCCTACTTGGTATTCCCGAAGCCTGACTTTCTGATCGAAGGCTTTCTTCATTCTCTTCTGATACAGCTGCCCATGACAAATTGCAGCTAATCTTTTCTCTTCAATCAGACTCAGTTGTTCGTATCAGGATCGTACCCATTCTGCTTCATTCAGCCTAACATCCATTAGTACTCGCAAGGAGGGTAATTCAGCTTCAACAGGAAGGACTGCCTCCATACCATACACAAGTTGATACGGTGTTACCCCAGTGGATGTTCTGATTAAGGTACGGTACCCATGCAAAGCGAATGGTAGAATTTCATGCCAGTCTTTGTAGGTGACCACCATCTTCTGCACAACTTCTTGATATTCTTGTTAGCTGCCTCTACAGCGCCATTCATCTTTGGCCTGTAAGGAGAAGAATTGTGGTGTTGGATCTTGAAGTCCCGGCACAGTTCTGCCATCATTTTGTTGTTTAAGTTGGAACCATTATCAGTAATGATTCGCTCGGGAACTCCATACCGATAGATGATGTCTCTCTTCAGGAATCGGGCTACCACTTGCCTGGTGACGTTTGCATACGAGGTTGCTTCAACCCACTTGGTAAAATAGTCAATGGCTACAAGGATGAATCTGTGGCCATTTGATGCAGTCGGTTCAATCTTGCCTATCATATCAATGCCCCACATGGCGAATGGCCAAGGTGAAGACATCACATTCAAAGGATTTGGAGGCACATGCACCTTATCTGCATAAATCTGGCATTTGTGGCACTTTCCGGCATAGGCACAACAGTCTGCATCCATTGTGATCCAGTAATAGCCTAATCTTAACAACTTTTTAGCCATTGCATGCCCTCCAGCATGGGTACCAAAAGATCCTTCATGCACCTCGTGCATCAAAAAGTCTGCTTCTACCCTATCAACACACCTGAGAAGTACCATATCAAAGTTCCTCTTGTACAAGGAACCATCAGCATTCAGAAAGAAACTACCAGCCAGCCTTCTTAATGTCTTCTTATCATTGGATGATGCTCCAGGTGGGTATGTTTGATCCTCTAAGAAGCATTTGATGTCATAGAACCAAGGCTTATCATTTTTAGCAAGGTCTGCAGAGAATACGTATGCTGGTCTGTCAAGTCTGGATACTGAAATCCGAAGCACAAAGTTGGCAGCTTGAACTTTGATAATGGATGAAATGGTAGCCAGAGCATCCGCAAACTGATTTTCATCTCGAGGGATATACTCAAGTTTGACTGTAGTGAAGAAGGTCAGTAATCTCCTCGTATAATCCTTGTAAGGTATCAGATGCTCCTGGTGAGTGTACCATTTGCCGTTGGTTTGATTGATTACAAGAGCTGAATCTCCGAATATAGTAAAAGTCTTGATCCTGGGGTCAATGGCTTCCTCAAGACCCATGATGCAGGCTTCGTATTCAGCTTCGTTGTTAGTGCAATTAAAAGTGAGCTTTGCCGAGAAAGGAATGTGAACTCCTTTAGGTGTAATAAGCATTGCACCAACTACACCACCATTCATGTTAACAGCCCCATCAAACATCATTGTCCATTCTTCTTTTGGGTCAGGCTCTTCAGTGTGAATAGGCTCTTCGTGATCTTTTGCTTTAATGAACATGATGTCTTCATCAGGGAAGTCAAATCTCATAGGTTGGTAATCATCAATGGGTTTCTCAGCTAGATAGTCAAACAATACACTGCCTTTGATGGCTTTCTGAGATGTGTACTGAATGTCATATTCCGTGAGAATCATTTTCCATCTTGCAACCCGTCCGGTAAGTGATGGCTTCTCAAATATGTACTTCACTGGGTCCATCTTTGAGATCAATAAGGTAGTGTGGGTCAACAAATATTGCCTTAGTCGGCGAGCAGCCCACGCTAAAGCACAACAAGTTTTCTCGAGCAGTGAATAACGTTGTTCACATTCGGTAAACGTTTTTCTTAGGTAGTAAATTGCATACTCTTTTCGACCAGACTCGTCATGCTGGCCCAACACACACCCCATTGACTCTTCTAATACTGTCAAGTACATTATTAGAGGTCTTCCTTCGACTGGAGTCATAATAATTGGAGGCTCTTGTAAGTATTCCTTGATTTTGTCAAAAGCCCTTTGGCAGTCTTCATTCCACCTGACCGTTTGTTCTTTTCTTAACAACTTGAACAAGGGCTCACAGGTTGCGGTAAGGTGAGATATGAACCGCGAAATGTAGTTCAATATACCTAGGAACCCCCGAACTTCTTTTTCAGTCTTTGGTGCAGGCATCTCTTGAATGGCTTTGACTTTGTCAGGGTCAACTTCAATCCCTTTCTCACTTACAATAAATCCCAGCAGTTTACCAGATTGCACCCCGAATGTGCATTTGTTGGGGTTTAACTTAAGTTGGTACTTCCTCAGACGCTTGAATAGCTTCAACAGATTCACCAGGTGGTCTTCTTCTGTGAGGGACTTGGCAATCATGTCATCCACATAACATTCAATTTCTTTATGCATCATGTCATGGAATAAAGTTACCATAGCCCGTTGATAGGTGTCACCAGCATTCATCAGTCCGAATGGCATCACCTTATAGCAGAATGTGCCCTAGGGTGTGATGAAAGTAGTCTTCTCCATGTCTTCAGGTGACATCTTGATCTGATTATATCCTGAAAATCCATCCATGAAGGAGAATACCGAAAACTGAGCCGTATTGTCGACCAATACATCAATGTGAGGTAATGGGAAGTCATCTTTTGGGTTGGCTTTGTTCAGATCCCGGTAATCCACATACATCCTCACTTGTCCGTTCTTCTTAGGCACAGGTACAATGTTAGCAACCCACGGCGGATAACTAGTCACAACAAGGAAACCGGCGTCCCACTGTTTTTGTACCTTTTCTTTTATCTTCATGGCCATATATGGACGAGTACGGCGTAACTTCTGTTTTACTGGAGGACAATATTCTTATAGAGGCAGCTTGTGCATAACAATGTCGGTATCCAACCCTGGCATATCCTGATAAGACCAAGCAAAAACATCCACATACTCCCGAAGCATATAAATAAGTTGTTCTTTCACTGAATCTTGCAGACGGGCCCCAATTTTCACTTCTTTTAAATCTTCTTCGATACTGTCGCTCCCGATAAGTGAAACAGGGTCAAATAAAGGTACAGACGCGAACGGTCGGCGAGAGGGACAATGAGAACACACAGCCGTGAACTCACTGGAGATGAATAGAGTCGCCAGCTAGGCATTTTTATCCCGGAGGAAAGGTAATGCTGCATAAACCTAGAAAGAGATGGATAAGACGGTTTGCGAACCAGAGAGACTGAGAAAGGGGGTTGGTTACAACCTGGGAAGGTATTAGCACCCAGATTGTCCGCCGTACTCGACGGGATCCACGCTTAAAAAGGTTTGTGTTTTAAAGGGGTAGTGTCAGTGCAATTTGTGTATAAATGAGCCGGAAAAGGATGTACAGGTGTCAGTGTAAAAGGAGTGTAAAGTGTGATATATACAGTGTCAGTGTAAGGACAGGAGTGAAATGCTCATGACCATGAGGCTTAAAAGAATGAAGCTGGAAGGAGGGGGGATATACAGAGACTTTTGTTCGATAACCGTTAAGTTATGCCTACGTATCCTCTCGTGCAATGAGGAAGTCAGAACACCGTAGTTCGACCCAAAGAGACTGAAAGATGAATTGACTTGTGAACTGCTTACTTGCCTATGCTCAAGTGTATGATCTGTCTGGCACAGATGCAAACTGTCTTGCATTAGACGGAAGAAGCAAGTTCTCGTTTATGAGTGAAGGTGATGAGAAAAGAATCCCGAAGGAGACGATTATTGTTTGTTTTTGAGTTTTCAGTCTTTTATTGCTTTTGGATTTTGTCATAAGTTAATGAGCTTAAGTCTAAACCAATGGATTTAGTAAACTCATCACATCTTCCCTCTGATTAGGGGTAATGAGAATACCTTAAGTGTGAAGTCAGATTCTCACACTTAATCACCTTTGATGTAGGATTAAGATCATTAACCTACTTGTGATTATTTAGATGTTTTTGGTGTTTTTGTTTAGTGTTGAGTAATGAGGTTAAGCCATAATCAAGGATTAAACAGACTCATTACACCATCCTAATAGAAGGATAATAGATGAGAATGTTTAAGCTGAGGAAAGCTCCTCAACTTAATCCATGATTAGGGATTAAACTCATGACAAAACAAGCCTTTAACTAAGTGGATTTTATTAATGATATGATGATGAAGTGAGTTTTATGATTTGTAAGACAACTTGAGGGGGACTTGTCCATTAACACTAGGGTTAGTCCTTCTTAACCAATTAAGGAAGAATTAGAACCCTAATGCAAGGCCCAAGTTACAAGTGTGATGTCTTGATGATTATTAAGTGAATTGATTAAGAGATTTAAACACATTAAGGGTTTAACACTTAGGATTAAAGTTATACACTCCATCCTAAGAGAAGGATGCAGGCATAAGCTTAATCGCAAAGCCTTAAAGCCTTTAGGGTTTAGTCCCTGATTATGAGATGAGAGGAGAAGACTCAAAAGAGACACAAAGGTAAAAACTAAGTGGGGAACTAATCAAAACCCTAATCATTGTCATGCTTGGTTGTTCCTAAGGTTTGTGAGGTTTAACAAGAAAGATCTTCAATGGAACCACCAGGAAGCAGATGAAAGGATCAAGAGAAGCAAAGTGACTTGCTTCATTCAAGAAGTCAAGTCACTTGAAGAAAGAAAGTGGGAAGAAGAAGAATGAGCAAGCTCAATCTCAAACACAAACAAAAATGCAGCAATGGATGCAAGGGAGATGAAAAGAAAAGTTATGAGAAGTGAAGGCAAATTCACTTCTCAACCTCACTTACCACCTGAAATGTTAGAAAAGAAATGCAATGCAATGCCAAATGAGATGAAATGACATGATGAAAAACAAAACCAGAAGCATGTTGATGATGATAATGATGTTATGAGATGCTACAAGCATGAGGCAAGGCATGGAGATGTTCATACAAGATCATGGATGCAAATGATGCAAGTTAAGGAGCATGAACTTACATGAAAAGTTATGAAACATACATGGCAAACAAGATGGCAAATACAAGATGCAATGATCAAACATGCTTTCTATATGTCTTAAGATGTCAAATGAATCAAATGGATGATTGAAATGTCATGGCAAGTCATGTTATGCAAGAGAATGCAAGAAGGATGCAAATGGAAGCCCAAATTAGGGTTTATGGATCAAACAACAAACAAAAACCAAAAACAGAAGCAAACCCTAAGATGAAAAATGGAAAATGCCACTCAAAGAAACCCTAACCCTATACTAAACCAAGGTCCAAAGGGGAGGTCTCAACTCTTAACCAATCTCAAGTTATGAAATTTACAAGTTATTAGGGTTTTTAGGGTTCCTAAACAAAAGAAATGCCAAACAAATTGAAAATGAGGAAACAAATCATGGCCATTTAATCCTAGAAACTACATGCTAAACACAATGCAATGCAAGAAGAATCAATGTCCAACTCTTCATAGATAGGCAGAAATGATTTTTTGAACTTAGGATCAAAATAATGCACAAAAAATGATTTAATTCAATGAAAAATTCTCAAAATGCTACAAGGTCAAAAAAGAAATTTGGTTTGAAGGTTGGACAATGTTTCTAAATGTCTTAGAACATTTCATGAATTTTTTGGTGATTTTTAAATACCTAAAAGTATTTTTAATTAATTAATTTCCATTAATCAATTAAAAATAATCTTTCAAATATTTAAAAATGCTTTTTTAATGACAAAAATAAAAATAAAAATGTTTTTGTGTCCTAAAAATTATTAAAACTCAGGAGAAAAAGTTTCATAATTTTTAAACCTTTTTTACTATTTTAAAATAATTATGCAAATAAAAGGAAAAGAAATGAAATAAAAATAAAGAAAATGGAAAAGTAAACAGAACGGATGGTTGAGATTGAGACTGGGTTTGAATTGGTTGACCAGCGCGCATCTGGACGGCTGGGGTTGCATCTGAGTTAATCCCAATTAATTAAATAAATAATGAAGATTAGGGCTAAGCAAAGTGATTTGGGCCTTCCACTCACGCGCGAAGTCAACTGGTCAAAGGCATCCTACGGTCCAAATTCAAATGGGAGTTAATTACAGGATTAGGGCACAAATGACTTTCAGGTGGCCGGAGAAGACTTCCGGTCGTCTTCTCCGGCCAGCATCCCCCCTGAGAATCCCCAAAACTCCAAAAAACTAACTAAAACGAAATCTAAAAACTGGGAAATGATCCCCACTCACTCACGAACCAAAACCCCTAATCAAAACAAATTTATATTTCCTAACAAGGCTGGATCGAAACAAATAAGAACTAGGGCACAAAAATTTCAGAGAGCAATTACATTCTCATTTCATCACCATTTCAAAAACTAAAAGCATATTCATGATCAGGAAGACATAAAGAACAAGTTTAGAACTTAAAAATCCATTTCTGGAAAAAAAGTTCTTGAGCTACCTGAGATTCGAAGCTTTCACTCCAGCAACTTTCTAACCACTTCCTTCAGTGCAATCCACTCTATTTGGTCCCCAGATGATTCTTGAATGCTTAGGAAGAGTTTATATTGGCTGGATAAGGAGTTTGACAAGCTTCTGCTCCAGCTCAGTTGGAAATGGCAATGGTGATTCAGGCAGTTTCAGGCCAATGTAGGTGGTTGTTTGTGGTCCAGATGATGAGTGGAGATGGTCTATGGAGTTTGTTTTGATGTTTGAGAGTTGTGGAGAGAGATTTGAAGCAAACTGCAAAAGGGAGTGAAAATGGTGAAGTGAGGTTACAGCTTGTTTCAGGCCTGGCTCTTGGTTGCTTTGGGCTCAATGAAGCATGATGATTTTGTTGGTGAAAATGGTTTGAATGTTTTATGGCTGGGCAGAGAGATTCGAAGCAATTTGCAAAAGGGAGTGTTTTTGTGTATGTGATGTTTGAGAGAGTTTCAGCTTTGCTTCATGTATGAAATGTCTTGCTCTTTGTCCACATAAACCTCTCTCATTGGTCAGATGACATGACATGTGCTTTATTGATTGGTATGGCCACTTTTGCAATTTGTCAACTTTTGTGTAAGAGAAAGTATGGCTTGGTGATAGGCTAGTACAAGGCATGGTTCTGGTGCAGCAAGATGAGGTGAGAGGGCTAGCAAGGTGCAGCATCCAATGCATCAAGTTGGTGAAGTGTGATGAGTGTTTTTGCAAGTTGTCACTTTTTGAAACTTTATGAAAAATGCCTTGTTACACAAACCATAAACATGTAATCTTTGGTCCAATTCTGACTTTTAGGACATATTGAATGTTTGCATACTGGTTTGAAGTGAATTAGAAGTTACAATTGGCTTTGGTTCATGATTTTGCAAAATTCTCATTTGAAGCATGCCTTGAAAATCAATGATTTTTGCCAACTTTGTCACACCATAACTTTTGATCCAAGAAGAGTTTGATCATGTTCTTGTACTTTTTGAAAAGGGAAAGATGTAATCTACAACTTTCATGACCAAAGTTTTTCCATTTGAAGCATTTTTGGATCAAGAATCAAGGCTTGAAAAATGACCTAAAATGAGGCATTCTTGAAAAGTCAACTATGCCCAAAAAGTCAACATTTGCAAAAACTCCAAATTCTTGATTTTTGTGAGTTTCAACCTTCTTCTATGATCAAATAAAGATCATATACACTCAAAATGATGAAGATCACCCATTGGTTGGGTCATTGGGGGCCTCAGATGCCCTGATTTTGCACTGACTTGTCCAGAAAGTCAACCCTTGATCAGATGACTTCCCCATGGAATTTCTTCATGAAAATTGATATGCATACTCCACATACCATATGGAGACCAATGGAAACAAGAATGACCAAAAAATTTGGAGTTATGGCCTCTGAAACCAAAACCCTAATTTTAGGTCAACTGTGCAGTCAAACTTGGCTCTGCATCCATACCAATCCCAGTTCTTGTGATTCTTTGGAAATCTTGACTTTGAGAGGATATAATATGATGCTTGAACACATATGAATCCCTTTGAAGTGATTGGTTGCCTTTGGAGTGGCTCAAGGGGCTCTTGGATTGCTCAGATCACAAACCCTAGGTGCAGATGACTTAGGAACTATGCAGTGAATAAAAAATGTGATATGAGATGATATGATTGAGTTTATGCATATGAAATGATCACAAGCCATGGTGTGAATGGGTGAGGGTAAATTTGGGGTGTTTACAGGTACCAAGACTAACTGTCTCAACTTCCTCCTGATGAGGAGTGATAACCTTCTCCTCTTGTCTCAACAATCTGGCTAGTTCCTCAGGTAGCTCATAATCTTCTTCAACCCCTTCATCGGCTTGATTTATCGGATTGTCAAAGTCATACGAAGTCATAGCGATGTTGTTGTCGGTGCAGTCTGGAGGGCACTCTTTGCAAGGGTTTAGATTTGTTCATTTTAGTGATCAGTTTTATCTTACTTAGAAAAAGTGAAAATGAAGTTATTATTTTGAAAAACATTGCCATTTTATTTTTGTACAAAAAATGAAAAATGAAAATCAGTGAGCGGAGAAAGAAAAAGACTCATTTGCAAAAGATGTCCAGATATTCATTAATTGATCGTTTGCACAAAATACAAGATGGCCCGATTACAAAATGAGCCCTGACATCTTGGGCAAGATGCATGACTTGATGCATGCTTAAAGACAGGAAATAATAATTACTCTGCAGGAGTAACTCTTATAATTTCCTGGGAAGACCAGTTTGAGACTTGGTTCCCCGGGATCCTTGGACGTATCCAACTTTCCAGGTTGCGTTCGTCTTCTGACTCATCTTCCAAACTATTCACAGCATCCGGGGTGAGCATCCCCCCGCTGACAAACTTGGGCTCCGTTGTAGCCTCTGGTTTATCTTATCGATTTGGTTTGTAACCCAACCCGAATCGGTCTTCTTTCTTCTCAACTGGCAGCAGCTTGCCCCAGCCTTGGGCGGTACCCTCCTCAACAACCTTCCGGGCCTGTTGATATGATGTGATGGAAGTCCCAAGGACAACAAATGCTTCATTAATATTAAGGGCCTCAAACCCTTGACTCATGGTCTCATGGATCTCACCATCCATTTCTATGTATTTATACGTAGCCAGCTGGCTAACAAAGATGTCCTCCTCCCCACAGATGGTGATGATCTGGCCTTCCCACTCGAATTTTAACTTCTAGTGAAGGGTACACGTAACAGCGCCAGCGGCGTGAATCCAAGGTCTACCCAGAAGACAGCTGTAGGCCGGCTGTATGTCCATCACAAAGAAGGTAGTTTTGAAGGCTGCGGGCCAATCAACACAGGCAGATCGATCTCCCCAAGCACTGATCTTTTAGAGCCATCAAATGCTCTCACTACCAAATTACTCGGACGCAATGCCAAGCCATCATATTCCTGCTTCACTAAGGCCTTCTTTGGTAGAACATTGAGTGACGACCCAGTATCCACCAGTACTTGAGACAGAACGGCACCTTTGCATTCCAAGGTGATATGTAAAGCCTTGTTATGGTTGCGCCCCTCCGTTGTTAAGTCAGCATTAGTAAAGCCCAGTCCATGACTGGTGTTGACATTTGCAACCACATTTTCTAGCTGATTCTCATGAACTCGTCTACATCTTATTCAAAAGATGTCTTCTGAGTTTCTTTGGCAGATGGCTCTTCAGATACCACACTCTTTCCTTTTTCCTTGGCAACAGCTTCTGCTTCAGCATTATGTCTTTGTGTTTGTGAGGCAAAACGGCGTCCGCTTCTGGTAAAGCCTCCGCCTCCCCCAACATTATCAATATGTGGTGAATAGGTTGATGAATCCAGAGTGATTTTCTCCCCATTGCAGTAAAGATAGGAGCCGTAGTGCCAAGGTATGGCATTACTGCTTTCATAAGGAACAGGCCCAGGTACCGTAATGGTGACTGGAATGATTGCTGCAGATGAAGGTACTGTAATGGTGAGTGGATCATAGTAAATAGTGACTGGTGATCTGGCAGGAAGTGCCACAGTTTGTTGTTGGAAATCATTGGTGTTATGAACATTTGATGGGTCATAGTAGATTGTGACCTTTGCGACATCTTCATTAATTTTTGCTGGCGTTGTAGAAGAATCCTTTGGTAAAATGGATGCTGATGTTGTAGAAGAAACAGTTGTTGAAATTTGACTTGTTGAAATGGTGGACAGAGTAATTGCTGGTGATGTTGATGAATCAGTAGGAATGATTGTTGTTGCTGTTGTAGGAGAATTTGTTGTTGCTGGAGGAATGATTGTTGATGTTGTAGGAGGTTCCGTTGTTGTGGAGACAAGAGTTGCTGCAGGAGCTGTTGAAGTAATTTGTAAAATCCCATCTTGGATAAGGCCATCTATGCCAATCCTTAGCTTCTCACAACCATTGCTGGCTGTCTTACACAATTCACAGCAGGCCCCACAACCCGGGAACACTTGGCATCTTAAAAGTTGAATTTTGACTTCAGCCAGTGGTGTTTGAATTTGTGTAACATTATCAATCAATATAGATGGTTGGTCCTCCTCAATGGGATTAATACTAGGCCCACCATGATTAGGCATAGGATTTCTGTTGACGTTCGGAGGAGGTGCGAAGTTGAGGGCTTTAGAATCAACCAAAACCTGAACCTTCATCTGTAATGCTCTGCACATCTTGGTATTATGACCAGGTGCATTGGAGTTGAAGGCACACCTGGCGTTGACATCATAATTCTTTGGGAGATTAAGAGGATCTGGTGGTGCCAATGTTCTTAACACAACCAGGTTGAGCTTCAGGAGTTGTGGCAATAAGGCAGCATAAGGCATAGGGATAGGGTCAATTACCTTATTTGCCTGAGACGGTCTCTGTTGGAAGGGACGCTGCTGTTGGTTGCTATTGTTGTTGTTGTAGGTTCTCTGTTGCGGAAAATGAGATGGTTGTTGATAGTGAGGTTGTTGTTGTTGTTGAGGATATGATGAGTGTTATGGAACTGGAGTTGGGATGGTAACAGCTGTTACTGATCTCTGGGAATACTGGGGCCTACCCCTGCTTGTATGAATAGCATTTGTTCACCCGCCCTTCAGGGTCCTGCAAAAGGTTTCCTGGGATTGCTGGAGGAACTTGCAACACTGTCGGAGATTTTGCCCATCTTCAATAGGCTCTCAATTCTCTCACCAGCTATGACCACATCATTAAAACTGGTAGAGGAGAAGGCAACAAGTCTATCAATATAAGTCCCTTGCAGTGTGCTCATGAACATGTCAGCCATTTCTCTTTCTGACATGGGTGGTTGGACAGCAGCAGCAAGCTATCTCCACCTCTGAGCATAATCCCGGAAGCTCTCTCTGGAAGACTGAGACATGCCCATTAGAAGAGTTCTATTGGGAGCCATGTCCAGGTTGTACTGATATTACCGTATGAAAGCTTCGGCCAAATCCTTCCAACATCTTATGGTGGCTCTAGTCAGGTGTGAATACCATTCTCTCGAAGCTTCAGTCAGACTGTCCTCAAAGTAGAACATCCATAACTTTTCATCCATGGTATAAGCCTTGATCCTTCCCAAGAAAGATTGCAGGTGAGTACGTGGACAGGAGGTACCATTATACTTTTCAAAGCATGGGGGTTTGAATTTGTGGGGAATCCTCACCCCATCTACTAGGCCCATATCCATCACATCGAAGCCCAAAGAATTCTGAGATTCCAAAGATCTTAACTTTTCAGCAATCTCATCCAATCTTCTGTCATATACCTCATCTCCAGCCCCTATAACAGTAAACTGTTCTTCTTGGGGATCCTCTTGCAGGATTCTACCCCCAACAGTATTACCTTGAACATTCCTCGGGATGTTAACTTCTGGATTCAGATGGGGTCCATATCCTGGTGGGTTAATACGAGGTTGCCCCTGTTCATTATTGCTGGTTCCTCCTGTCCCAAGGTGAGGCTCCTCAGGTGTTTGTCTTTCCACCAGCTCTCTTAACCTTTCTTGACTCTGGGCTAAGCCAGTCATCACTGCCATAAACTGAGACATCTGATTTCTCATTTCTACTCTCTCATTGGCCATCTGATTTCTGACCTCAGTCAGGTCCTGCTGTACTTGCTCCATTTGAATGCCGGGAAGGTTGTTACGAGTCGGGTACCGGTGCGTGCAGTTGACAGGGAACACTCGGCGTTGAGCAATGTTTCCTGAGATCACAACAAAGTTAAAAACAAGAATAACAACAAAAACCTACAAAACAAAAACAAAGTTAGTATGCAATGCAGTATGTTTATTTGTTTTCCAAGGTATCCGGTTTGGTTCTTGGTTTTGACCTTTCCAGACCTCGAGGAAGATGCTTGATGTTGTTGAGAGAAAGCCCAAATGAAAACAAACTAACATATATATTACAACTGATGAACAAATACATAGTTTGTTTTACAATACATGCCCATGAAGGGTCAAAATACAACAAAAGGAAAAGTACATCAAAAGGAAAGAACAACAAGCAAAGAAGAATCAGACATTCAATCCAAACTCATCTTCCCTGACCTCCTTCAGGAGTGCCTCAGTCACTGGACCTGCTGGGTGCTCTGTAATGGTCCTAATGAGGAGGTTCGTGGTAGCAATGGCATTAGTCAGCTTCTTATTCCTGTCCTGGTCTTTTGATCTCTTCAATCCTGCTCTGAGCTTCAATTCTGAAATCTTCTTCTGAGCTGCCAACAAAGCTTTCTGCTGCTTCTTCTTATTGGCTCCCAGCTGTTCAATCTTGGCTTGGGTCTTCTGGTCTTCTTGTGCATGGGCTTCGGTGATCCTGACCCACCTAGCCTGGCTCTCTTGCATATAGTGCTCAGCCCTAGCTTTCTGAATCTTAGCCTCTTTACAGGCATTCTTCAATATCTGTTCCCCGGCCCTTGCTTTCCTTATGTAGTCCTCTGTCTTTTCAATTTTGGCAAGGTGCTCAACCCTAAGCTTTTCCAATCTTTCAATGTCCAGGCGACCATCACTCCTTTCCCAAAGGGTCTTCTTCAAGGCTTGGGATAGCTGCTCATTCCTTTCCTTCAACTTTTCAAATTCCTCCAGGCTAACTGTTGCTGCAGGTTGTACTGTAGATGGTCCAGGCATGTCTTCCAAGGTGAAAGGAATTCTGGTAATCTGAACTCTGGTACAGGACCAGTCTGAGTAATGAGCTGAAGTAACATTGTTACATCTTCCAAGAATTGGTATCCCTTTTTTCTGGATGTTGTCCCAAGCCCAGGATGATTGTCTGACAACAACTGAATTAGGTTGCACTTCACAATATAGGGTCTCAGCTAAATCATGTCCTCTGGGCGAGTGAACTAAGGCATAGCCCAATTGTCTCTTAAACAGTTAAGGATTGTAATTGATGCAACACTTTACTCCTATCAGAGGCACATCTTGGTATTGTCCACAGCTGGTGATAATGTCTTTGCCTTTGGTGCTCTGGGTGCACCATCTGATATCATCTGAAGTCAAGGCAATGAACCTCTTGGCCCAATTCTTCTGCTGATGTGGGTTCAAGAAGGCATCTGATTTAGAAAGGTGTCTGAGCAGCCAGGAATAAAACAAAGGAGCATAACATCTTACCAACTTCCCCCTTTGCTTCTCATTCCTCTGATGAATGGAGTAGTAGAAATCCCCTAGCAGTGTAGGTACTGGGTTCTTCAGAAGAAACAAATGGATGGCATTCTTGCTGACAAATTTAGGCTCATCTGCAAACAGTATAGCCCCATATATGCTGAGGGCTAATAATGCATAAACTGCCTTCCATTCTCCCAATGAAGCTTTCAGAAGGGTCTGAGAAATCAAGAAATCCAAATGTAGACCAGGGATTCCAGCCTTTGTTGTCATACTATGCTCAATCAGGGCAGGCTCCAAGTATAGTGCCCTTTCTATCTCCTCATTCCTAGGAGCAGTCATCTCTGGGTTGAAGGGGATCCCTCCTCTGACAGGCACTCCAATCAACAAAGAAAACTCTTCCAGCAGAGGCCCTAACTGAAAGTCTGGAAAGGTGAAACATCTCAATGGAGGATCATAAAACTGCAAGCATGTGTGCATCATGCTCCTCTGAGAAGGATCAAGGTCCATAACCATATCCAAGATACCCCCATAGTGCTCTCTGAACAGTGGGATGTGGTCAGGTGTGATAAGTGACTGGACCTGCCTGATACCAGTCAAAACAGGCTCAAAAAAGTGGTAGGATATGTTGCTCTTCCTGGGAGTAGCCATGAGTGTTGCTGAAGAAGCTGAAGACAAATGCTGATGAAGACCACAGACTGATGCTGGAAGTAAATCTCTGACAGGCTGATGCTAGTGAGGATGGAGATGACTGAAGCAGATAACTGATGAAGACAGCTGAAGCAGAGGTCTATGCAGAAGAAAGGGTCAAAACCAAAACCAAGATACAATGAAATGGATACCCTGAAAATCAAATAAACAAATGTTAAATGATGCAATGATGAGGTATGAATATGATATTCAAGGGTTTGTGATCAAGTTGGATCTAATTTTCTGTCTAGATATAAGGTCCATATATGTTCAAAGGTTCAGGATGAGGGCTCAGAAATCCAGTAACCAGGGTGGGGGACTCAAATAAAGAGTCACATCTCCAGGGTTAATCACAAGAACTGTCCACAGTGGAGTATTCTTAAACAAAACAGTAACAGGGTATGTTATGGTCAAGGGCTCCTGCAAACCTGTAAATAACCCATCCCCCTCACATGTAGTCTTCTAGAACAAAGATCCTCAGACTTGGATCAGTTATGAGAAGTGTAAACACTTCTAACCCGGAGGTACAGTGTTTACAATAACCATAAAAGATCCTCCTCTAATTCACCTCAGTTTCTGAAGGTCATAATAAAGGTCATCCAGACTTAGCAGGCTTCCCAGATAGCCCTAGCACTACAGGAAATCTTTAGCACAAAGTTCTCAAGAAGAAACCCATATTTGAACCGTGTTTCATATTCCCGCACCAGACCGAAATGGAATGGGAAAGAACATGAACCACTCTAGCCTAGGTGTCACTCAGATCCCAGGTATAAGACCTTAAACTCTCAATGGAACCCCACCCACCAAAGAAAACCAGATCCAGCAATGACAGTATGAAATATGCATAATTGTAAAGAAAGCAATAAATAAAGATGTACATAAAGCAATAAATAAAGCAAAATGCAATAAACACACATAGCACATAACACCCCAGTAAACACAAATCAAACAAGCGCTAGGAGGAACCCACAAAAAGAACTAGAAGCCCTGGTTGCAATATAAGGCTCCCCAGCAGAGTCGCCAAGCTGTCGCTCCCACCAAATGACACCTGCTCAGATAGGGTACAGACGTGAACGGTCGGCGAAGGAGAAGAATGAAAAGAGTCGCCAGCTAGGCATTTTTATCCCGAAGGAAAGGTAATGCTGCATAAACCTAAAAAAGGATGGATTAGACGGTTGCGAACCAGAGAAACTGAGAAAGGGGGTTGGTTACAACCTGGGAAGGTATTAGCACCCAGATTGTCCGTCGTGCTTGACGGGATCCACGCTTGCAAAGATTGTGTTTAAAAGGGGTACTGTCAGTGCTATTCTGTGTGCAAAAGCTGGAAACTAATGCAAGTGTCAGTGCAAAAGAAATGTGAAGTGAAATGAAAGAAGTGTCAGTGTGAGAACAGGAATAAAATGCTCAAGAATATGAGGCTCAAAAGAATAATGCTGGAAGTGGGGGAATATATAGAGACTTTTATTCGATAACAGTTAAGTTATGCCTACGTATCCTCTCGTGCAATGAGGAAGTCAGAACACCGTAGTTCGACTCAAAGAGACTGAAAGATAAATTGACTTGTGAACTGCTTACTTGTCTATGCTCAAGTGTATGACATGTCTGGCTCAGGTGCTAACTGTCATGCATTAGACGGAAGAAGCATGTTCTCATTTGTGAGTGAAGATGATGAGAAACGAATCCCGGAGGAGACAATTATTGTTTGTTTTTGGTGTTTTCAATCTTTTATAGCTTTTTGGTGTTTTTCATAAGAAAATGAGCTTAAGCCTAAACCAAGGGTTAGTAAACTCATCACATCTTCCCTCTGATTAGAGGTAATGAGAATACCTTAAGTATGAAGTAAGCACCTCACACTTAATCACCCTGATGCAGGATTAAGATCATTAACCTACTTGCCATGATTTAGATGTTTTTGGAGTTTTGTTTAGTGTTAAGTAATGAGTTTTAAGCCATAATCAAAGATTTAATGGACCCATTACACCATCCTAATAGAAGAATAATAAATGAGAACATTTAAGCTGAGGAAGATACCTCAACTTAATCAATGATTAGGGATTAACCTCATGACAAAACAAAGCCTTTATTAAAGTGGATTTTAGTTAATGGTAAGATTAAGAAGTGGATTTTAGGTTTTGTAAGACAACTTGAGGGGGACTTGTCCATTAACACTAGGGTTAGTCCTTCTTAACCAATTAAGGAAGAATTAGAACCCTAATGCAAGGCCTAAGTTACAAGCTTGATGTCTTAGTGATTATTAGGTGAATTGATTAAGGATTTAAACACATTAAGGGTTTAACTCTTAGAATTAAAGTTATACACTCCATCCTAATAGAAGGATACAGGCATAAGCTTAATCACAAAGCCTTAAAACCCTTAAGGTTTAGTCCTTGATTATGAGGTGAGAAGAGAAGACTCAAAAGATGACACAAAGGTAAAACTAATGGGGGGACAAATCAAACCCTAATTGTGATCATGCTTAGTTGTTCCTAGGGTTTTTTAGGCTTGCAAGAAGACCTTCAAGAGAAAAGCCACCATGGAAGAAACAGGATGAAGGGAGAGAAGCAAGAAGAAGCAAGACAACTTACTTCACTTAAGAAGACAAGTTGCTTGAAGAAAGAAAGAGGAGAAGGAGCATGAATGAGCAAGCTCACTCAAATAAAAAAGCAAAATGCAGCAATGGATGCATAAGAGAGATGAGAAAATACTATGAGAAGTGAAGGCAAATTCACTTCTCAATCACTTACCACCTGAAAAATTAGCAAAAAGAAATGAAATGAAATGAAAATGAGATGGAATACAAAGATGAAAGCCAAAGTCAGAAGCATATTCATGATGCAAATGATGCTATGGGATGGTATGAAAGCATGCCAAGTGATGAGGATGATCATACAAAGGACGTGAATGCAAATGAGACATGTAAGGAGCATGAAAGTTCATGAATACATATGGAATGAAATGAAAGTAAAATAGTGGCAAATGGATGATGACTTGATCAAACATGATTTCAATATGTCCTAAGATGTCTTATATTTCATGTGGATGCACAAAATGTCATGGCAAGTTCATGTGTGCAACCTTATGTAAGATGGATGCAAATTAGGGTTTATGTACAACATGAGTTGCAAAAATCCAAAATCAGAAGCAAAGCATGAGATAAAAAATTGAAAATGGCATCAAAGGGACCCTAAACCTATACAAGCTCACTGCCCAAAGGGGAAGGTCAGAAGCTAAACCCTAAAGGACTTATGATTTTTCTAAGTTTCAAGGGTTTTAAGGATGATCCTAAAGGGAAAATGCCAAACAAATTGAAAATGCAAGGTAAAACTGAAATAAAAATATTTTTAGATGCTTGAAAGGATGCATAACACAATGCAAAAAGAACCATTCACAAACTCAACTTGGATCAAAAGTTATGAATTTTTGAAGTTAGGGTTAGAAATATTCAAATTAAAGAACCCTAATTCAAATGAAAATTGCCAAAGTATGATCAAAACCAAAAAGAAAATTGTGTTGTAAGTTTGTAAATGTTTGTAAATGTTTGAAAATGCTCTCTGATTTTTTTTTATGATTTTTAAATACCTAAATGTATTTTTAATTAATTAATTCTCATTAACTAATTAAAAATAATCATTTAAATTATTTAAAAAAAAATTTTAATGCAAAAAATAAAAATAAAAATATTTTTGGGTTCTGAAAATTAATTAAAGTTTGGATAAAAAATTTCAGAATTTTTTGATGTGTTTTGCTATTTTTAAAAATTCGTAGAAATTAAATAGAAGTAAAATGAAATTAAATAAAATAAAAGGGAAAGTATGAGGATCCTGAGGCTGAGATTCAAAGTTGAGAGAAAATGGTTGACTGGCGCGCTAATGAATGGTCTGGATTTGTCCTGACTAATTAAACCTAATTAATTAATTTAATGATGGATTAGGGTTTAATCAGATGATCTGGGACGTCCACACGCGCGGGTAACTTGGATCTAAGGGCCACAATTATAACCTAGCCTAATTACAGGATTATGCCCTAACTACCTTCAGGTGACCGGAACAGTGTTCCGGTCATCTTCTCCGGCCATCCAACTTTGCTAGCTCACTCAATTCATAAAATCAAACCACTAAACTCTCCAGAAATGATCCCTACCCCATTCTAAACAAGATTCAGCCATCAAACATCATTTATTTCACATGAACAATGAGATTCGAAGCAAAACGAAAAATCATTCAGAAATTTCAGAAGCTTCATACATGCTTAAAACTTAATCATTTTCAAAACCAAAAGGTGCAGTGTGATCAGTGAAGCATGTAGAACAATCTAAGAACTTAAAAAATCATTTCTGGAAAATTTGTTCTTGATGTTACCTGAAATGGAGCTTTCGAAAATGGCACTTTCTGGACCTTTCCTTGGTGTTTTTCTCCTTCTTTTGACTCTCTCTTGCTTCTGGGATGCTTGGCTAAAGCTTTTGTGGACTCTTTTGGAAGTTTGCTGGAGTTCAGTTCAAGGAGGTGCCAAAATCGTGTTTTTGATATGGCTGTTTTCAGGGCAAGATGAGGGTTGGGAAATGATCAGTGGTTCATGGTGAGTTGTTCTATGAAGTTTGTTTTGATGTTTGTAGCTTGTGTGCTGAGTTTCGAAGAAAAATGCATAAGAGGGAGTTTTTGTGGTTGCTGAGTTGTGGGAGCCTTCAGGCTTGCTTGTTGTGTGAAATGGCTTGCTTTTGGTCCATGTATCAAGCCTTGATAAGTCAGAGAGTTGTTGTGGAACAGTTTGATTGGTATGGCTCAAATTGCATAAAGTCAAGGTTTGGTGTCCTTTGGAGTATGGGCTATTTCAGGCCAAGGACAAGGGGTGTCTGGTGCAGCTTGATTCATGGGCAACCATGGAATTAAGATTGAGGAAAAATAGCAAGTGGAATGAAGCTTGTGGGTGGTTTTGCAAATTTCATGAAGTTTGGCCCTTTCTTGATTTCTTCATGCACAAGTCATGAAACTTGAGAATTCTTTAGGAAATTCTGAGTTTTAGGTCATGTATCATGTTTGTGTAATGCTTAGAAGTCAATTAGAGGTCACATTTTGCCTTGGTATGAGTTTTTGCAAGTTTCCCTCTTTGGTGCATAAGTGAAATTTAGTGATTTTTCCCAACTTTGCATGGCCATAACTTGAGTTCTATGATGAATTAGATCAAGTTCTTGTACTTTTTGGAAAGGTAATGATCCAATCTACAACTTTCATGACCAAGAATTTTTCATTTGAAGCATTTTTGAATCAAAAAGAGGAGGTTGAAAAACTTTCCCAAAATGGCAAGTTTGCATTACAAGTCACTTTCCCAAAATGCCAACTTTGCAAATGGCTTGAAACCAATAGAAATAGGAATGGCCAAAAAAATTGGAGTTATAGCCTCTGAAACCAAAACCCTAATTTTAGGTCATCTGTGTAGTTAAAACTGACTCTACTTCCATGCCTTTCTCAGTTCTTGTGATTTTTTGACTTTCTTGATCTTGGGAGAACATAATATGATGCTTGAACATACATGGACCCTCTTGAGATGATTGAAGACCTTTGGAGTGGCTCAGATGGCTCATGGATTGCTCAGATCACAAACCCTAGATGCAGATGAATTTGAACCAATGCAGTGAAGCAAAAGTGCAACATGATATGATATGATTGAATCAATGCAAATGAAAAGATCACAGGCCATGATTTGAACTTAGTGAGGGCAAACTTGGGGTGTTTATAGTCATCCAAGAATGGAAATCTTCCCAGTACATGTAATTTCCCACAGAGTTCAAATTTTTCGGTTTATTCGGGTATCCAATCACTCCATACCTTGATGGTCTAACCTCCATTGCTATCATACATCCAGGTCTACAGATGATTGAATAGGGGGAGCTATAACACCCCAAATTTTGCCCTCACATTTTCATGAAATTTAGTGCATTGCATTGCATATTCGCACATACATTGCATAAATAAAATAATATAAGAAAATAAGATAATTCATGCAGCATTGGTTACCGTGCAAGGCATGTGATCAGGGTTTTCTCAGAGGCAGAATTCAAATATGAGAACCCAACGTTGAATCTGGCTCAGAACGGACGGTGGAGATGCGTTCTAAGGGTTTCCCACCAAAAGGGGGGGAATTCAATTTTTCTTCCGTTAACCGGTTAACCCGGGGAGTTAACCGTTTAACAGTGACGAAAATTGGGTAAAAAATTCAAAAATTAATTGGTGCTTCCCTTTTCTTTCCACTTTCCATTTGTTTTGAACTTTCTACCAAGTTTTAGTATTTTCCACCACTTTCTAGATCCTTCTACCACCTTCCAAGGAATATTCTAGAAACCCTAAGTAACTTTAACTAACTCCTAAGCTAGCTCCTAACCTCATAACCCTAACCTAATGCCTAAGCTAACTCCTAACCCAAGCCTCATGCCAAACCTAACTTCTATATAAGCTCACTTCACTCCAAACCTCACAACTTCAACCATTTTCTAAATTTCATCTCATTTTTCATCTCAAATCTCTCAACTTTTTCTCTCCATTTTCCTAATTCACCAAAGCTCCTTCATCCAAAGTTCTTCAAGTTTTGCTTTGAAACTTGAAGAACTTGAAGCTAAAGTTTCATTCAACATTGATTCTTTTGTTTATTGAACAAGTTGCTGTTGTTTGGGATTGATTCTAGCTTCTTGGAAGTGCTTTTGGAAGTGTTCATCAAGATCTTCATCAACCGCATTTATTTTGCGCATTCGTGGAAGTGCATCGGATCCCCGATTTTCTTCTTCATTTGTGTTTCAATTGACATCGCAACAATTACCAAAGCAAGCCTACGCTTTATAGGTTGGTGGATCCAAAATCACTTTATCGATTTAACTTATTTCTCTTCATCTCGTCTCGCGCGTTCTTCATTTTATCGCTTTTGTGATTATTGATGTTTTGGTTGATTAATCATTAGAAACTAGGAATCGTGATGTGCATGTGGTTTTATTAGGAGCTACTTTGTTGCTTTTAGGTGTAGAATTTGAGCTTATTTGATAGGGTAGGTATAAGGAGCTTTTAGAAATAAGTTGTTAGCTAAGAAGTGTTTTTCATAACTAATTTTTCAGCTTTTGTTCAGTGTTAACTGATTAACGCCAGGTGTTAACCGGTTAATACGTTAATTTTTGCCCTCTAAACTGAATTTTTGAAGATGTTAACCAGTTAACCCCTAGCGTTAACCGGTTAACACTGTGCTGACTTGCCATTTTGGTTTGTTTCATGGCATGTTTGTATATCACTCTTCCTTTTACCATTATAGGTTGATAGGTCTTGATTTTAGGGAATTTTTAGGAGCTAGTTTGGCACAAGTTCATGTAGTTTTTTGTAGCTTTCGACATGTGTTTCGTTAATTTTTCGTTTTTGTGAATAAACGTTGCATATATGTTCATAATATTTTGTGATCATTGTTTGCATAGCTTAGAATCACTTCACATCATGTTAATTATGCATGCTTATGTTTTTTGCATTGCATTTGAAGTCCATTCACATCTTGATTCAATTATGTGCATAAATGAAAATTGCATAATGTGAAAAACTCCAAAAAATCATTTAGTTTGCATCATTTAATTGCAAGTTGATGTTGCATTCCATTTTTAATATTCCATTGCATATTATTGCATTAACTTGCATAAATTTTTCATTACTTGACTTGCATTAAAATACATGTTTTGTGCATTTAAAAAATAATTAAAATCCTCCTGGTTTTCATAGGTGCATTTTGAAGCAGGAGTTGTAAAAACATGTTGCATTCATTCTGTTTTTGATCTTTTACACCTATTTTGCATGTTGTTTGGTAGCTGTAATAGGTTGTTTGCATTTTGAATTGCATTTAGTAGCTGTTTCTGCTATAGAAGCTGTAGTAGCTGCTGGATTTTGGCTTTGCATAATTTTTAGGTCCCTTAGACTTAGGATTGAGTCTAGATTAGGTCCTAGTTATATTAGGATTTGTTTGGTACATGTTTACCTCATTCCTTTTATCATGTTTATCCTACTAACCTTTGTTTTGTAGGGAGGCTGAGGTAAGTTTACACAATTTCTTCCTTTTAAATTCTTTATGCTTTCAAAGTGTGTTTGCTTTAGCATTTTTGCATTTACTTTGTACAACTTCATGCTAATCCCCTTTAGAAAAGACTTAGCTTCCTTAGGAAGTAAGTTGATTTCTAACTCCCTTTTCTTCTTTTCCTTTTTCTCGTTAGGATTAGAAAACCGCACTAACCTAGGTTCATCCATGCATGAAAATACTTAGGATTATTAGTCTCCCCTTAGACTTTTACCTTTGGTTCTTTTTGCTTTCTTTCTCATCTCAAAAGAAAAGTAAAACAAACCTAATAAAAGTTGATCTTCTTGTACGCCATGATACTTTCCCATGAGTTACTTATGCGCGTCCCATTTCGGGGCGAGATGTAAGGCATCTACCAAGATGAACAAGTCTTAGTATGAGAATGTTTCACAAAAAAATTCAAAATACTTATTTAAAAGATAGTTAGCAAACAATAAACACTTTTTCCGTGGAAATTCTCTTCTCATCCTATTCACTCTAAACACGAACTTGCGACGACTTGTCTCATTTGCAAGACGGTAAACACACTCGTTCAAGGAAAGCATACAACACCTGAGCATAGACATAAGCAGTTCAAACCATAAAAAACACAAACAAACAAGCTCCATCCTTAGTTAGCCGAACTACATCGACTCTGATCCTTATTTTCCCGAATGAGGTACGTAGGCAGCGGGGTAGGGCCCGTTCTAGCACATTCTTTATTTTCCCTACATTTTCCCCATTCTTTATTTTCATTCTCTTTTTCCAGTTCCCTTTTTCATTCCAGTTCAAGTTAGCATTTCTTTTGTTCAACAACATCTTTATTCTTTTACCTTTTGAAACAGACTAACAAGCGTGGATCTCATCGGGTACGACGGACGGTCTGGGGTGCTAATACCTTTCTAGGTCTTAACCGACTCCCGAACCCAGATCTTTGGTTCACAGGACCTTGTCCTTTCCTTTTTTCTTAGGTTTGTGCAGCATTACCATTCCCATTTATTCGGGATGAAAATGCCTGGCTGGCGACTCTACCTTTTCCGCGCCACTTTCGCGTTTGTACTAGGATGAAAATCCCGAGAGCGAAATATGTGTAACTCATATCTGTTACGTAAAATCATGTTCTTCACACCAGTCCAGTTTTCTTCTATGGGTTCATCAATTCTCACTTCGATTAAAGCCTAAATTACATTGGTTTTAGACATCAAATTTTTTGTATCTATTCATCTACTAATTTCTACGACAGATATTACGAATCCTAATCTCCTTATGTACACAATTTTCCTACAACAACTAGTCCAACAACTACAACAATAGATACAACAACAAAAACAACTTCCATGACAACAAAACAACAAGAACATCATATTATACATATCAGATTCATATGAATTTCAGCAACAAGTCATACAAAAACACAACAATAATTAAATGAAACCCTAACTTACATGCATATTATCTAATTCTGATTATGGAATTCAAACTCCACCCTTACCTTGGATTGAAGGTAACTCGAATCTACTGACCAAAATCTCTACGAAATTCCAACCTAGCCTCTTGTTCTTCCTTAAGACTTGTTATGTTCTTACAAAATTTTGATTAACCTTTTAATTAATTTTTTTAGCCTATTATCACTAAAACCTCACTAATCAACTAATTTCTTATGGGCCTAAAATAGCACCCCCATTTTACTACTCTCACACCATAACTAAGCCAAATTTAAAGTTATTAACGATTATTTTATTATTCGACTTAATTAATTCGATCACCCCAAACAAGACTTAATCATCAATTTAAACAACTTAAACAACTTAACAACACAAACGACAAAACAACCCCTGACAACAATTAATCGAGAAAAATACACAATAATATTTAATTAAATTAATTAATTAAATACAGGCATTACAAAAGCTACCCTAGTGCTTAGAACTCTGGACAGGCTGACGAATTGTCGAGAGGGATTAACGTCCATTACGTTCGAATATGCTTAGATCTTTCTCTTGAACTTAGCATGAGACTATTACCTGTAAGCAAAAAGATATGCCCACATGCCCTGGACAGAAATGAACTGAGTATGGTTTGGCATCAGTTAGGCATAGGGCCAGGATGATATGATTGATCTTCCGTTTTTATGACGGACTCACTGTTTATCAACTCAAGGGTTGAAGAAGTGAAGACTATGGTATCGACTCAAGGGTCGTAAGAAATGACAATAACATCGACTCAAGGGTCGAGGCAATAAAGTGACAATATCAACACAAGGGTCAGAGAATAAAACGACAAAATCGACTCAGGAGTTGAGGAAATAAAGAAACAACATCGACTCAAGGGCCAAGGAAATGACAATATCGAATCAAGGGTCGAAAAAAACCATAATATCAACTCAAGGGTCGAAGAAAGCAACAATGTTGATGCACATGTCAAGAAAATAAGACAACCACATAGACTCAAAGGTCGAGGAAATAAAGCAACAACTTCGACTCAAGGGTCGAGGAAACAAGACGACAATATCGACTCAAGGGTCGAGGAATAGACACGACAATATCGACTCAATTTTTGAAGAAAGCAACAATGTTGACACACGAGTCAAGGAAACAAAATGACAACATCGACTCAAGGGTCGAGGAAATGGAGGAAATGATATGGACTTAAGGATAGAGGAAACATGGGTGATGGTATCGACTCAAGGGTTAAAGGAAACACCAATATCGACTCGAGGGCAAAAAAAACACCAATATCGACTCGAGGGCCAAAGAAAACACCACTATCGACTCGAGGATCGAAGAGAACCAAAGCGAGGATTTCCGCACTCAACTAGAAGTGAGAGGCTGGACACATAAAGCTGCCAATGGTCCTGGTTGAGGAGATGTCAACATAGATTGGACTTTAACCACGAAGAAACCATGATGGCTAAGGAGAAATTCTATGATCAAGGAAGCACCCTTCCAGTACCTCGTTGGGATCAATCACCAAATGTTCATTCTGAGAACTACCTTGCATAATGTAAGATCTTTTAAAAGAAATTTTCTCAAGAGGATTTTGTAGAAAACCTGACATCCAAAAGGCTTTAGTGTTTTCAAACTCTTGAAGAGATTCGCTGGACCTCGAATTAACTACATTAGACTGTATGGTATATTAAAGAATTTTCCCCAAGATCTCACATAATCATGAGTTATTCCGCCCCCAATTTTCTGAACCCTGGATAGGTTGATTAATCGTGGGAAGGATTGACTTCTTATGCTCTTAGGATGGCCTGCCCCTAGAACAAGCTTTGAGTGATTTTTCCCTTGACTAATATTCGAGGAAATACCTAGAAAACTGCTCTTAGAGAGATTTGAATCTTGAAGTTGTCGCTCCTTGGATTTCCATCCTGGTACAAATGCGAAAGTGGCACGGAAAAAGGGTAGAGTCGCCAGCCAGGCATTTTTATCCTGAAGGAACGAGAATGGTAATGCTGCAAAAACCAAGAAAATAAAGGACAAGGTCCTGCAAACCAAAGAATATGGGTTCGGGAGTCGGTTACGACCTGGGAAGGTATTAGCACCCCAGATCGTCTGTCGTACCCGACGGGATCCATGCTTGCAAAGAAACTGTTTCAAAGGGTGAAAGAATGAAGCTGCTACAAAAGAAAAGGAACTGGATTTAGAAAAGAAAAGAAAGGGGAAAATGTATGGAAAATAAAAGAGTGCTCGAACGGCCCCTACCCCGCTGCCTACGTACCTCATCTGGACATGAGGATCAGAGTCACCGTAGTTCCCCTAACTAGGGGTGGAAAGCTGTTTGTGATTTAAAAGCTTGAACTGCTTATGTCAATGTCCAGGTGTTGTAGGCTCGTCTGGCACGAGTGTGTTACCATCTTGCAAATGAGACAAGTAGGAGCAAGTTCTTATTGTTTGTTCAGTGTTTTTTAGAAGTTTTTTATGAAATGTGGCAGAAGGAAGTGAAGGCGAACCCTTTTCTAAGGAATGTGTCCTTATTACCACATCCCTAAATAGAATGAGTAACAAATCCACCAAGAATGAAGAAGACCCTCAAACTTGTTTCCTAAGATTAGGGTTTGAATTCACTAACTTGTTTGGAAGTTATTAAGTGTTTTATGAATTAAATGAAGAAATATCTTTTATGATTTTCTTCGTGAAAATAGTCTCATGATCGAACTTGTACATCATAAATGAACTTATGCCACCACCAAGATGGGGTGAATAAGAGTATCCATGGAATAAGGCCATTACACAAGAGATTACTTCAACCTTTATTAAAGTGTTTTTTAGCTTTTTTGTATGAAGATGTGAAGATAAGAACCGAAAGATCTTAAAGGTAAAAGAACTAAGGGGAAACTAACAAAATCTTAATGTTGTCATGCAAAGGATGATCCTAAGTTAGTGTAGTTTGAAATCTATCCTAATGAAGAAGGAAAGAAAAGAAAAAAGAAGAAGAAAAAAGGAACAGAAAATGAAAATCAACTTACTTCTTCTAAAGAATATAAGTTGTTATCCGAGGGGGTGAAAAGATGTTAGACAAGTGATGGCATAAGGCACATCTCAAAGAAAAATAAGAAAGAAATAAAGGAGAAGAGAAGAATTCAAAGTGTAGAAAAAATAAGTGTGCAAGTGAAGAAAGAGCAACATCAGGAAATCAGAAAAACGCAAACAGGGCCTACACCAGTAGGACTTCAGATGCAACAATATGCTCCTGTCATGGCATCGGGACTAGAACGAGGCGCGAGAAAATAATTGTCACAGTGGACCAAATGAAGAAGGTATATTGCCTCTTCAATACACGCAAAAGAAATCGAGAATACTTTCCAGAAACTAATCAGCGATAATGTCCGTCAAGATAAGTAATCATGTCCAGGAAATAATTCACTAAGCGTCACAACTTGCAACAATAGTTACACGCACAATTAACATCAAGGGCATCATCAAGCAACATCTTCCATTATCAACATCAAGAAAAAAGCCTACAAAACATCAAGCATAAAACTAAAAACAATATCAAACACTATTCTATTTAATTAAACAAAATCAAAAATCAAAGTTATATTAAGATCAATAACAAAATTCTAAAAATAAACCCTAAACCTTTAACAAATATTAACTAAAAAATTAACTATTAACTTAACAAAATTATGTAGAAAATATAATTAAAATTAAAAAAAATATATAGTTAATGTTAATAAAAAAACTAAGTATGAATAACAAGGTTTTAGAAATAAAATAAGAAATAGAAAGGGAGGGGGTTATTCGCTGGATTTAAGGGTGCAGTGGCAAATCCGAATGGACTTTAAAGGCCCATCAACAAATAAAACAAACACAAGCTGGAGGGGTGAGGTTACTGATCCTAGTGGTAAGATTAGTAAAATTTTCGTGGATAAGGGCTTGGGGCATAGGCTTATTGAATGCACCACAAAACAAAAAAGATCAATAAACAAAATCAATTTAACCTAAACTATTAAAATAATAAAATAAAATAAAAAGAAAAAAAATAAATAAATAAAAAGGAAGGTCAGCCATCAAACGCGATTTTCTTCTCCAAAATTCGTTACAACTATGATCTTCACTGTTTCCGAAACAAACCGCGGCGGTGACGTTCTCTTCTCGTCGTCACAACAAACGATTTTCGCCTTCTCAGTGATTGCTTTAATGGCTTCGCTTCCAACTTCACGCCATGATTCGTCCCAAATCACTTATGTTTTCACGGTGCAATGTCTCAGTCTCAATCGCACACAACGCTTCGATTTGTTTGCACCTCACTCAGTTCTTCCTTCAACCTCGTTTTGGATCTTTGACCTCAAATATCCTTCGTCTCTTTTCTCTGTTTGTTGGTTTCTAGATCATTTCACTTCCTTCTTCTTCTTTGTTCTGTTTCTCCTTGTGAGGTTGTTGAATCACAGGTTTTGATATGATTGCTTATGTGTTTGTATTGTTTAAATGGTTGTATCAGTTTTGGTGTGGTAAGGGATGAAGAAGCAGGGAGGTGAGTTATGGATTGAAGGATGAGAGGGTTGTGGTTTGCAGCGAGACAAAGGGTTCACGAGAATGAGAAAGAGAGTTTGTGAAATTGTTGTTCAATGTGACGAAAGATTTAAGGATATGATGAGTGGAGGAGGCGGTTTAATGGTGGTGGCTGCGATGAAAATGAGTTGTGGAAGAGTTGGTTTTGGTTTGTTCTTCTTTCTTTTATTTCTATTTCTGTTGAATGAAGGATGGATATGAAGTTGTGAAGCAAAGAGAATTTTAAATGGTTGAGGGAAGAATGGAGAGTAAAGGGTGAAGAATGGATGAGTGTCAAACGCGCTGGTTGTTGTGTAAGGAATGCGTTGTCCAAATCTGTTGCAGAATAGCGTGTATGGTTTGGCGTAGTGGCTGCCGAATTTTGTGTAGCATCGTGATAAATTTCAGTACGCTGTTGTGTAACTTTCGTGAGTATGCTGTGAATCCGTTCATGTCTGTTGGCAATGCATTTTTTCCGTGAGTGGTGGGGTCCCCATGTGGTATGTGCATGTATGTTGGTAGTGTCATGGAGGTCAAATTTTACTACCTGTATTTTCATTGTTGTAACATTTTGGTGATGTGCATAAAACTTGTGTATTGAAAGAGCTTCATTTGGGGCCCTTTTGAATTGAAATGAATGAAAGAAAAAATAGTATCTAGAGTGAATTGTGAGACCGATTTGTTGTGGGGTGGTGGTGAGCTTGCAGAATATGTGGTCATTTGGTGTGAGTCTTTTTGTGATTTTTTCTTCAACTTTTCTCATCAATGCAAATGGACCAAGTTTTTTTAGTGGTTTAGGATAAAAAAAACTAAGATATTTTGGACACTTTAATTATAAAAATGTGAGAGAGAAAAAGAAGTAATAAAGAAAATGGATCAATAAAATGAATTTAACAATTGGAAATTCTTTGAACAATAAAAATTGGAAATGATATTCACAAATGATTAAGAAATGGATAATGGTTAATAAATATGGTTATAGATAAAAGAAAAGGTTTATCGATTTTATTGTGGACAATTAAATCGAAATATGGTTTAATAGACTCTTGGAATTTGAAATGGAATAGACGAAAATGATTGGACAATGATTCATGGATCTAGAGTTGGACAAAGAACAAATGGATAATTAAAACTCAATTTAAGGAAATGATGAATCCAAAACCAAACTCAAACTTTTCACAAAGGCCATTTATTAAATGAATGCAACCATCACCAGACAACTAACAACTGAAATAAATAACTCTCAGAATTAATCCTCCTTTAACAACATAACTCTTGAATTACTTTGAACAAACTGAATCAGTCATTAGGAAAATAAACCCTTAAATAAACCCCTAATGATGGGGTGAATAGAAAAATTTGACCCAAAACCTCTTATGAACAACAACTTTGTAATCTGATGAATTCCGCACACAACACAACTTGACTTTGAATTCTCATTACCTGATAAATAAACCAATGACTCAAGTATATTGTACATGAAGAAATCTCCCAAAGGTCTGACCAAGATTATGTCAAATGCCCATCTGAACTGGATAATGAATGAACAACCATCCTTGAAACGAAACCAGAGCTTTTGAGATATCGAGAAAGAAGAAACAACCTGAGAAGTCGAGAAGACGAAAACATCCTTATGACTTAATGAGGAAGAAAATAGCCTGATTATGGGCCAGATGCATAATGACTTCCTTGCAGATGTGAAATCCTTGATCAGGGAAATAAACTCTAATTCAGTGACAAAATCAATAACAGGATGATGCCACTGATGGCTGGATAGCGAAAACCTTGAATTCTCCTGATAACCACAAATTAGGTGTGAAACCCTAATTCTCATAAAACCTCGATCCCATGTCTTAGGAGCTTATGCACATGAAATGACCTAATGGAAGATGCGTATGAATGCAAAACAAAAAGAAGAAAAAGTAAAGAAAAACCAGAGGGAAAATTTTGGGGTGTTATAGCTGCCCCTATTCAATCAATCGTTAATCTGAAAAGGATGAGAGCATCGGCTATCAGACGTTCGAGATAAACTGTGATTGAATACCAACAAACAAAACCGAAAATTTGCACTCTGATGGAGAAAAAGAAAAGGGAAATAAACCCAACCAAAGAAACCATTCCTGGAGAACTCTGGTGTGGTGAACACTAAACAACGATAACCACGGAGGACTGTCTTTTGAACGACGCCAGGAGACTACTGGCTTGCCAAAACGACAATGGACTTGGAAACTATCTTTTGTACGATACCAGGATACTACTGAATTGCCACAACAACGGTGGACTTGAAAATGGGTGATTCCTTACGAATCTTACGTCTGTATACGTTTCCCATTGGTGCACTTGAGTCTATGGGATAGACATGTATAGGATCCTACATCTGGAAATGCGCTATGAGATATTTCAAAGATGTACTATCTCCAAAGGATAAGCACTCTAATATTGGTCCATTGACACTGGACAACGCAGATTGAAAAAATATTGGTCCGTTGACACTAGACAACGTGCATCTGAATACCAAATATTACTTTATTTAAGAGGAGAGTAATAACTCTGCAGGGGAGAATACTGATTGTAACTCCATTGGGGACGAGAACGCTCTGATTAACATTCTGCTATGGAATGGGATCAAGATACTCTGACAATACTTGACTCTGGCTGAGGTATGAGATGTGAGCAATTGTCTACATCAACTTGTCACACTGGGAAAAAATAAATTGGCAACTTCCTGGGGAATATTTCAATGATGGGAATGAATCCCTAATCCAGAAACTCTGTGGGGAAATAATGATCTTCCGACTTGGATGGGGAGATGCTTCGTCAATACTCTAGATGAGGAGAGAATTCTGATAATTCTAAGCTCTGTAGGGAAGCAAGGCCTTCAGCCGCTTGTTGGGGATACTTCATTATGGAAAGATAACTCCGCTTGGGGAAAATAACGATTGAATTAGCCTTGAAGTTCTTTTGGGGAAAACACCAGCTCTAACCCAGCTGGGGAAATGTCAACCTTCTTGCCTGGCTGAGGAAAAGATTTGGCAATGCTCTGTTGAGGAGATACTTTACTGAAGAACGCTGATCAAGTTGAGCCAAGTTATGCCCCAAGTATAGTATGACGACTGTGTTGGGAAGATATGCCAATGAAAATTGGACTTTTCCTGGATGAGAATGACCAACTCCTTATGAAGAAACCTTATCGTCTAAAAGAAGATTCTCTGCTTAGGGAAGAAATAAACTTCTAATTCCCTGCTGGGAATATAAATACCAGATATTCCTTGAGAATTAACTTGGTGCCTCAAGCTTCTGAGCTCCACCGTTGCATATTGATTATCAAGAGTGGACAATCATTCCTTTTCTCCTCAAATTTCCCCATACGACATCTTCTATGAAAAATATTGTCTCCAAAGGATTTTACAGAAGATCTGGCATCCGAAATTCCTCAGTGTCCTTAAACTCTCGTAGAGATTCATCGGATCTCGAGATAACTGCCCCAGACTGCGTCTTGTAATGATTTTTTCCCCACACCAGAATAAAACCATGCAATATGAAGATGAAATGCAAATGATGCAAGATGTAGATGTATGATTAGGATGCTGAGGATATGAAGATATGCAAGCTACGAGAGATGATTGAAACAAGGATGGTTGCGCACTAGGGATAGGTTGATAGAGATTTTTATCTTTTTGGTTGCCAAGCAATTGAACTTTGAAGGTGAATTACCAGACGAGAACTGGTTTATTGAAGGTAGACCACCAGACAAAACTGATAGGCAAAGAATAAGTCGTCAAACGAGAACTGACTCCTTTTTAGGGTTCATTGTTAGACGATAACTGACTCTGAAAAAGAATGACTACCAGACGAGAACTGGCGTTCAACAGGCTAAATGAAAAGGTGACCAGACGAGAACTAGTTAAAAGATTCGCCTACCAGACGAGAACTGGTATTTGAAGTTGGTTTGCTAGACGAGAACTGGACTTTGGGTTGTTTTCCAGATGAGAACTGGACTTTGAAAACTTTTCCAGACGAGAATTGGACTTTGAATTGGTTTTCCAGACGAGAACTGGACTTTGAACGGTCAAGAAGTTGGGGTTACGAGGCCCTCTGATGTGAGATTGATGATTGTGGGGGTATGCCCAATGCATTTATGATGTGTATGCTCTAGCGAAGCGACATGAATAACATATGCAAATGATTTGTGCAATGATCATGAAAAGCTAGAAACGCCCCCGAGGTGGGAAGAAAGGTCTTAGGCGAAAAGGCTTCTTGTCGAGAAGGGTGACAATGGCGAGGGTGGGTAGCATGATTTCTCGAAACTCATCTTGAACTCAGAGATCACTGATATAACTTGCTTTGTGTAGCTAAAGTTTCCCTTGTCTAGTGAGTCTTTGAAAAAACTACCTCTGATTATCCAATTCTTGGAATAGCAGACTTGGATGTTCTCTTGAGGAGATTTGCACTTGGTGAGCTCTAGAAGTGTTCTGCCCCAGTATGAGTGTGGAAGCGACTTGACTTATTCTGACTGAGCATTGGAAGAATTTATCCTTGGTCAACAAAAAAATTCGGGTGTCCTGCCCATGTTTGGTAGATTCAACTCTAATCAACTGACTTTTGAATAATTTCCTCTCATTCAACTGATTCTTGGGAACTTGCTTTACCCTGACAGATTCCTTGGTCGACAAAGCCACTGGATAACATGCCCCTGATTCATAGGCCTACAAGATACTCTTGACTTTGATCATCATTGTTAAATGATCAAGTTCCCTCTGATTTCTCTTTGTGGGAACTCCCTTGATGTCACAGACTGACTTGCAATTAAAACTGTTCATTCACAAATGGTAATTTTAATGCGATGCTCATGCAAGTTTTGAAAATTTATTTATTTGGATGTTGTAACAGTGTGTGACGAATGGACCATTAGTCCAGACGTAGTGATGAATTAGCAAATCTTAGGAGTCAGTTTATGCAACCTTGTCGTAGTATGCTTTCAGAATTGACCCTGATTCAATTAGGTCTTTCAAGGATTGTAACATGGTTTGGTTCACGGTTTTAGTAAGAAGGATTTATGGCTCAAAATTTATTTGTGCCCACCCATTCTCCTTGATGTTCTTCAGTCCTACGCTCAACTAATCTGTCCTGAGTGTTCACCTCTTGAAAGGGTTGTGTGATGGTTGAGGAACCAATGACACTGACGGTTTAAGAACCAATGAGGTTTTTGGAGTAACAGTCACCCCTTTGTCTTAGTGTCTATAATCACATGACTTTGTTCTTATGGAAGTGTTTTTTTTCTTCTTAATTTTACTCCCTAACTTTTTCCTGGACTGATTCTTTTTTTTGAATTTTTCGATTTTGAAGTCCAGCGGGATGCCCTAACTTTTTCCTAAGTCATTTGTTCTCATGTGGTTTTTTTGACTTAGCGGGCTTTATTTCTCTTTTTTTCGTTTTGATTTTTTTCTTGAACAAATCGTTTGACACTGGTTTGTCTGACTTGCATAAAAGGGTTGTAACTGCCTATTTCCTTTGTTGTTGAGGAGTAACCATTGTGGTTTCGCATCTCTTGACCTCTTGAGGTGAAATGAATATAATGTAATGGATCCTCAGATGCACACTCCTTTGGAAAATTGAACGCTCGGTCAAACTAACTGATGACTACCCTGCCCTGGGTTCAATGTGAGGGTTTTTTCGCTCAGAAAAGAAACTCCTACTTCAAGGCTCGAAGGGGTTGACGAGGGTCTATCTCCCTTATATCTCCGGTGTTCGGGAATTAAAGAAATGCCTGCACATTGTCAGCAGGTTCTAAACCGAAAGCATACCTTCAACAATTATGGGTATTCAATTTTCATCATCCTCCCTCAAATATCTACTTATAACAGTGAAATAGATGGGAGGTATATGGATGCATTTTTTTTCGATGCAAGGAAAGAAAAAAAGAGCGAATGCGACATAATTGATTCAAAATGTGCATGATCAATTCATTAACATTACCATTCAAAACAACAATTTTTAAAAGACAAGTAGCTATTAACATGAAAGAAACTACAATGCAAATGATAAAAGGATAAAATTATCTCCAACTCTGATGATATCTTATCTGAGCCAATGAAATCAGGAGACGCTCCTTCGAAGTCCTCGAACTCAATCGGGCGAGAGGTTGACATGCACAACCAAGTTTCCTTCTGGAAAGGATATCTACCCCTTGTTGATCAACTGTTGTACTTTGGCCTGAAAAGCTTTGCAATCTTCAGTTGAATGCCCCATCGATCCACCATGATACCCACACTGCTCATGAGGATTGTACCCTGGAGGCTACGGCTCTGGCAATGGCTTGAGAGGCTTAGGGACCACCAATAAGCTCTGAATTAGATGTGGTAAAAGTTCACTGTATGCCATGGGTACTGGATGAAGAGGATCATTCCTTCTTTCCAGATTGTTGAGAGGCCAAGGCTGACTATGATGTTGATTCTGATGTCTTCTACCATGAGCTTGCAGATTTGGACGAGGGGGAGTCCATGGTTTCTGATATGGTGCTCTGAGCATCACTGGTTGTCCATAAGAGTAGCCAGACCTAGGAAAAGATGATCTCAGAGAAGATGTTGGTCCAGAATGTCCGATATTGGCCCCGACTGCACTGATTTCATGCTCCTCTTCCCCTTGGGAGCTACCAACAAATTCATCTTCACTATCCGGGATGTTCAAAGAGTCTTGGATCTTTCTACTTTTGAGTAAACTCTCAATGTGCCTTCCAACTATTATCAAATCAGAGAAGTTGATGTCCCAATGCTACTCATTCTTTCCAGGTACGGACCTTGCAAGGTGTCCATGAATATGTCAATTAATTCTCTGTCTGAAAGTGGTGGTTGCACTTGGGTTGACAATTCTCTCCACCGCTGTGCATATTCTCTGAAAGATTCACCACTCCTCTGAGATAGGTCTTGTAGATGCGTGTGACTAGGCGCCATGTACAAGTTATGTTTGTATTGCTTAAGGAAAGCTCTGGATAAATCATTCCACGACCAGATATGACTACTCTCCAAATCCATATACCAACTTAAGGATGCACCGCTCAAACTGTCTTGAAAACAGTGACATCAACTCGTCGTTGTGTGCATAGGAAGTCATCTTTCTACAAAACATCACCAAATGACGCTTCGGGCAACTGACACCATTGTACTTCTCGAACTTCGGAGTTTTGAAATATGGAGGAATGACACGACCAGGCACCAAACACAGGTTTAGAGCATCAAAACAAAAGGCATCAGGATCTGTTAAGGCTTTGAGTTGCTCATCCAACACACGAAACCTTTCAGCAAACTCAACAGCTCGTGGATCCTTGGTTTTCATCACAGGGATTTCCCCTTGGAAATTCAGCACATGGAAAGCAAAACTCTGATAATGTGTAGCATTAGAAGAAGATGAAGGTCCACCTCGGACAACGGATGGTTCAAGTACACCCTGATTCACGATCGGGCTCTACACAGGCTGAGCTTGAGTAAGGTTGTTCACATGTGTAAAATCCTCATCAGGAGAAAGACCATACAGGGGATTGGTCATCAAAGTGAAACCAGGTGGAGAATCAACATGCTGAAAGTTGTTCTTTGACATAGCTACCAACAACTTCCAATCTGACCTTTTACCTCTTGACACTGCTCAGTCTAGCTTCACACACTATATCGCCTTCCAACGGTTACCACTTGTTCAAACTGAGTACCGGGAAATAAGCTGGATGGTCATGGACATAAGGAGGAATGATGAGCTCTCTGAAGAAAAAAAAGCAATGCTTATGAATGCAAATGTGATATGATAATGCTAGAGATGCAAAGGCATGGGATCAAAGTCTGGAAACTGCCTGGAATCTGGAATACTAAGCCAATAATCTGAAACCACGAGATCTCTGAATAATAACCCAAAATAATCACCAAGAACTAAAGGATCAAGAACTCCAGAATCATGGTGACTGAATCAAAACATAGAACACACTGATAACCAGGGTATGTTGCGGCCAAGGGTTCCTGCAAACCTATAAACCCCTCCCAATCTCACGGGTGTGCTCCGGTTCAAACATCACGGACTCCTAAAGCTGAATAGCAATAATACGTTCAGCATCTCCGAGAAATGGCTCATGATCAAATCAGGGAATTGGTTAAGCATTATGTAATACTCAGGGAGGTCTCAGCTGGATTCCGGGAAAAAAAACATCCCTTATAAGTCCCCAGCTTCAAGCGTTGAAATCGAGAAATAATAGTACATTCAGCCTGTAGGATACAGTACTATCATCATATGACTAGATGCTTTAACTGAGTTCCTATAAGAGAACCAGGCCCTCATATATGATTTCGAAGTGGGCCCTTGGGTGAGAATAGGTTTTCCACATAATATGGTCTTCCAGTGTCACCACTGGAGAGGGATGTTTCCACAAGGTTCTCAATGATCGGTCCCCAGCCGTACATAACTATCAAGGTTGTATAATGAAGTAGAGAAAACCCCTATATGAAGACACTTCCAAGAAGTCACGAATCTGGGTGTGAACGCACTAATACCCCCATGACTAGATGCCACAGGGCCAAAGTGATTACCAATGCTAAGTCCTATGGTGCACTCAAGCTAGGTATTTTGCTAACCTCATCTCACAAATCACAGTAACTCCCAAGTCCCGCCAAACAGAAAACCAATCCAGACAGTCCAATATAATATATATGATGCATGAAAATAAATACTGAAAAATGTAAATAAAGCTGTAAATAAAATTGTAACTAAACAACAGTAAAATACACATGCAACAGCAAACAACCAAACACACGATGAAACAGAAACATGCAAGCGCTAGGAGAGACTCTCAAGGGGAACAAGATATACTCTGGTTAAATATCCCTAGCAGAGTCGCCAGCTATCACTCCCTGGATTTCCATCCTTGTACAAATGCGAAAGTGGCGCGGAAAAAGGGCAGAGTTTCCAGCCAGGCATTTTTATCCCGAAGGAACGGGAATGGTAATGATGCACAAACCAGGAAAAGAAAGGATAGGACAAGGTCATACAAACCAAAGAATCTGGGTTTAGGAAAATAAAAGAGTGCTCGAACGGGCCCAACCCCGCTGCCTACGTACCTCATCTGGACATGAGGATCAGAGTCACCGTAGTTCCCCTAACTAGGGGTGGAAAGTTTCTTGTGTTTTAAAAGCTTGAACTACATATGTCAGTGTTCAGGTGTTGCAGGCTCGTCTGGCACGAGTGTGTTACCGTCTTGAAAATGAGATAAGTAGGATCAAGTTCTTACATTGTGAGTGAAGGTGATGAGAAAAGAAGTCTCGGAGGAGAGACGTTTATTGTTTGTTTAGTGTTTTTTAGAAGTTTTTTATGAAGTGTGACACAAGGAAGTGAAGGTGAACCCTTTTGTAAGGAATGTGTCCTTATTACCACATCCCTAAATAGAATGAGTAACAAATCCACCAAGAATGAAGAAGAACCTCAAACTTATTTCCTAAGATTAGGGTTTGAATTCACTAACCTGTTTGGAAGTTATTAAGTGTTTTGTGAATTAAATGAAGAAATGTTTTTTATGATTTTCTTTGTGAAAATAGTCTCATGATCGAACTTGTACATCATGGGTGAATAAGAGTATCCATGGAATAATGTTATTACACAAGAGACTACTTCAACCTTTATTAAAGTGTTTTTTTAGCTTTTTTGTATGAAGATGAGAAGAGAAAAACCGAAAGATCTTAAAGGTAAAAGAACTAAGGGGAAACTAAAAAAATCCTAATGTTGTCATGCAAAGGATGATCCTAAGTTAGTGTGATTTTAAATCTATCCTAATGAACAGAAAACAAAAATCAACTTACTTCTTCTAAAGAAGATAAGTTGTTCTCCAAAGGGGTGAAAAGATGTTAGACAAGTGATGGCATATGAAACATCTCAAAGACAAATAAGAAAGCAATAAAGGAGAAGAGAAGAAGTCAAAGTGTGGAAGAAATAAGTGTGCAAGTGAAGAAAGAGCAACATCAGGTAATCAGACAAACGCAAACAGAGCCTACACCAGTAGGACTTTAGATGCAACAACATGCTCCGATCATGGCATCAGGAATAGAATGAGGCGCAAGAAAATAATTGTCTTAGTGGTACCTAATGAAGAAGGTCTGTTGCCTCTTCAATACATGCAAAAGAAATCGAGAATACTTTCCAGAAACTAATCAACCAGAATGTCCATCAAGATAAGTAATCATGTCCAGGAAATAATTCACTAAGCGTCACAACTTACAGCAAAAGTTTCACGAACAATTAACATCAAGGCCATCATCAAGCAACATCCTCCATTATCGGCATCAAGCAAAAAGCCTACAAAACTTCAAGCACAAAACTAAAAACAATATTAAACACTATTTTATTTAATTAAACCAAATTAAACGAATTCAAAAATCAAAGCTATATTAAGATCAATAACAAAATTAAAAACAAAATTCTAAAAATAAACCCTAAACCTTTAAAAAATATTAACTGTTAACTTAACAAAATTATGTAGAAAATCTAATTAAACTTAAAAAAAACTATAGTCAATGTAAATAAAAAACTAAGTACAAATAACAAGGTTTTAGAAATAAAATGAGAAATAAAAAGGGAGGGGGTGATTCACTGGATTCAAGGGTGCAGTTGGAAAATCCGAATGGACTTTAAAGGCCCATCAGCAAACAAAATTAACACAAGTTGGAGGGTAAGGTTGTTGATCCTAGTGGTGAGATTAGTAAAAGTTTCGTGGATAAGGGCTTGGGGCATAGGCCTATTGAATGCACCACAAAACAAAACAAATCAATAAACAAATCAATTTAACCTGAACTATTATAATAATAAAATAAAAAAAAGAAAAGAAATAAATAAAAAGGAAGGTCAACCATCAAACGCGATCTGCTTCTCCAAAATTCGTCACAACAACGATCTTCACTGTCTTGTCGTCACAAAAAACGATTTTTGCCTTCTCAGTGATTGATATAATGGCTTCGCTTCCGACTTCACGACAAGCTTCGTCCCAAATCACTTCTGCTTTTACGGTGCAACGTCTCTGTCTCAATCGCACACAACTCTTTAGTTTGTTTGCGCCTCACTCAGTTCTCCCTTCAACCTCGTTTTGGATCTTTGACCTCAAATCTCCTTCGTCTCTTTTCTATGTTTGTTGGTTTCTAGATCCTTTCACTTTCTTCTTCTTCTTTGTTTTGTTTCTGTTTGTGAGGTTATTGAATCACATGTTTTTATATGATTGCTTATGTGTTTGTATTGTTGAAATGGTTGTATGAGGATTGGTGTGGTGAGGGATGAAGAAGCAGGGAGGTGAGTTATGGATTGAGGGATGAGAGGGTAGCAGTTTGCGGCGAGATAGAGGATTCACGAGAATGAGAAAGAGAGTTTGTGAAATTGTTGTTCAATGTGACGAAAGATTGAAGGATATGATGAGTGGAGGAGGCGGTTTAATGGTGGTGGCTGCGATGAAAATGAGTTATGGAAGAGTTGGTTTTGGTTTGTTCTTCTTTCTTCTATTTCTGTTTCTGTTGAATGAAGGATGGATATGAAGTTGTGAAGCAAAGAGAATTTTAAATGGTTGAGGGAAGAATGGAGAGTAAAGGGTGAAGAATGGATGAGTGACAAACGCGTTGGTTGTTGTGTAAGGAATGCGTTGTCCAAATCCGTTGTGGAATAGCGTGTACGATTTGGTGTAGTGGATGCCGAATTTTGTGTAGCATCGTGAGAAATTTCAGTACGTTGTTGCGTGACTTTCATGAGTGTGCTGTGAATCCGTTCATGTAAGTTGACAATGCGTTTTTGTCGTGAGTTGTGGGGTCCCTATGTGGTATGTGCGTGTATGTTGGTAGTGTCATGGAGGTCACGATTTTACTACCTGTATTTTCATTGTTGTAACATTTTGGTGATGTGCATAAAACTTGTGTATTAAAAGAGCTTCATTGTGGGGCCATTGTGAATTGAAATGAATGAAAGAAAAAAAAGTAGCTAGAGTGAATTGTGAGACCGATTTGTTGTGGGGTGGTGGTGAGCTGGCGGGATATGTGGTCATTTGGTGTGAGTCTTTTTTTGATTTGTTCTTCAACTTTTCTCATCAATGCAAATGGACCAAGTTTTTTTAGTGTTTTAGGATTTAAAAAAACTAAGATATTTTGGACACTTTAATTATAAAAATGTGAGAGAGAAAAATAAGTAATAAAGAAAGTGGATCAATAAAATGAATTTAATAAGTGGAATTGTTTTGAACAATAAAAATTGGAAATGATATTCACAAATGACTAAGAAATGGATAATGGTTAATAAATGTGGTTATAGATAAAAGAAAAGGTTTATCGATTTTATTGTGGACAACTAAATCGAAATATGGTTTAATAGACTCTTGGAATTTGAAATGGAATAGACAAAAATGATTGGACAATGATTCACAAATCTAGAGTTGGACAAAGAAAAAATGGATAATTAAAACTCAATTTAAGGAAATGATGAATCCAGAACTAAACACAAAAAATTTTCACAAAGGTCATTGATTAAATGAACGCAACCATCACTAGACAACTATCAACTGAAATGTATAACTCTCAAAATTAATCCTCCTCTAACAAAATAACTCTTGAATCACTTTGAACAAACCGAATCAATCATTGAGAAAATAAACCTTTAAATAAACCCCTAATGAAGGGGTGAACAGAAATATTTGACCCATAACCTCTTATGAATAACAACTTGGTAATCTGATGAATTCCGCACACATCATAACTTGACTTTGAATTCTCATTGCCTGAGAAATAAACCAATGACATGAGTATCTTGTACATGAAGAAATCTCCCGAAGGTCTGACCAAGATTATGATAAACGTCCATCTGAACTGGATAATGAATGAACAACCATCCCTGAAATGAAACCATGGATTTTGAGATATCGAGAAAGAAGAAACAATCTGAGATGTCGAGAAGACGAAAAACATCCTTGTGACTTAATGAAGAAGAAAAAAGCCTTATGATAGGCCAGATGCATAGTGACTTCCTTGCAGACGTGAAATCCTTGATCATGGAAATAAACCCTAATTCAGTGACAAAAGAAATAAGAGGATGATGCCACTGATGGCTACATAGCGAAAACCTTGAATTCTTCTGATAACTACAAATTAGGCGCGAAACCATAATCCTCATAAAACCTCGATCCCATGTCTTAGGAGCGTATGCACATGATATGACCTAATGGAAGATGCGTATGAATGCAAAATGAAAAGCAGAAAAAGAAAAGAAAAACCAGAGGGAAAACTTTGGGGTGTTACAGAAGTGACTGCCCCAATTTGGCTGAAATTTTAAGAGATTGATCGATGTAACTGCCCCAGATTGGCTACACCTGAACACAATTGGTTGGGAAGGTCCGTGCTCAACAAAGTCTCTTGGGAAAATACACCTTCGTATGATTATCCTTCGAGACTTTCAGGCTTCTCCACTCGGAAAGATTAAATTTCTAGACTGAGATTCCATATGTTAACTTTTTTTGATGTCAAACAAATGCATTCAAGCAGGCAATGTTTATTCTAAGAATGAAAATTCTAATGCAACACACATGTTAATCTTGAAGTTTTACTGAAAAGATGTCGCAAACCCTTGTGAGTGAATCACCAGTTAAGATACGACATTGATTTTTTTATGAAAGCATGTACATACAACACCAAAAAATATCTTTTATCACAGCTCATTGGAGTCAGCAACACATTATCATGGTAGTACGCTCTCAAAATAACCTTATTTTAGTTAAGACTTTTGAGGTTTGTATCGTAGCCTGGTTCACGGTTATAGAAACAAAGGATATAGGCTCGAAGTTTACCCTTAAATCCTCGTGATGTTCTTCATTCCTATGTTCATCTAATTCGACACAAGAGCTCACCTCTCATAAAGGGTTTTGTGATGGTTGAGGAACCAATAACACTAACGGTTCAAGCACCAATCAAGTTGTTGTTGGGAGTCAATCACCTCTATTGTCTTTTGTGTTTGTATCACACGACTTTGTTCTTGTTTAAGGATCTTTCTTGTGTAATCCTTTTTGTCTTTCGCTTTTGTGTTCTTTTGCTTATCCCTAACTTTTTCCTGGATTGATTCTTGTGAATCTTTGATTGTGAAGTCCAGCGGGATGCCCTAATTTTTGCCTAAGTCGTTTGTTTTCAAGTTTTGACTTAGCAGGCTTTTTCATTTTTTTTATTCTCTATTGTTTTTGAACAAATTGTGTAACATTATTTGTCTTGATTGCTTTGAAAGGGTCATGATTGTCTAACTTCTCAGTTGATGAGGGATAACTCTTGTGGTTTTCGGTCCTTTGACCGCTTGATGTGCTACAATGCAAAGTAATGGATCCTCATATGTGCACTCCTTTATGAAAGTCTGAACGCTCGGTCCGAATAGTCGACACCTACCTTGCCCCTGGGTTAAACGAAAGGGTTTTTTCATGCGAAAATAAACTCCCATTTCAAGGCTACAAGGGGTTAGAGAGGGGATATCTCCCATATATCTCCAATCATTGGGATTTGAAACAATGCTTGTACATCGTCAACATGGTCCTATTCAAAAGCACACAATTAGAGATTTTTGCATTTTCATTTTGTCATCCCCCCTCAAGAGTTTAAGCGCGACAATTGGTATTAAAATGCACATACACAAAATTATGAATGAATACAAATGGATTACTTCGAGAAAAACATGTGTATTTTACTATGATTATCATTAAAAAACAAACAAGTTTCATGCATGCATACAAATGTTTAAACAGACAAAAGAAACTACAAATGACAATGCAGTAAAGAAGCTAAACATTGCCATCATTGAGGAGACTTGACTTCATCTGGACTTATTGCTTCTGAAGATGTCTTTGAAAACTGGGTGGTTAATTTGAAGACATCGTCTCAAAGGTACACTTTCTGGTGTGGCGACCTTTGCATCAATCAACCTTGCACCTTATGTTCGAAATCTCTACAACTATCAATTGTATGTCTGACTGTCCCTAAGTGGAACTCGCATCGAGCAATCATGTCATAGTATGGAGGAAAAGGATATGGCACTGGCATAGTGTGGCTTAACTTAATAAAAGAGCCCTGAAGAAGGCGTGCAAGAAGTTGGCTTCAAGGAACTCGAAATTGAGCAAGCACTCTTTCGGGTTTCTTAGGCCCCTATCTCTGTTGTTGACGATTCTGCTGATGATGTTCATTTGGGCGCCCAGACTACCCCTGTACCTTTCTTCCCGTATTTGGAAAATATTTTTGATGTGATGACTTTGAAAACCAAAGTTGAGGAGCATACCCATGACCTGGGGTAAGTCTCATAGAAAGGGAAAGAATATTCACTTCTTTGGCGGTCGTTAAAGCAGGATTACCAACTACATTCACACCAGTTGGTTCAAACTCGATTACTCCAGAATCAATAAAGTTTTGCACTTTATGCTAGAAGAATTTACACCCTTCAATGTCATGATCTGGTTCCACAGAGTGAAAAACACAACAAGCATTGAGATTCCACCAATTTGGAAGCATAGCTGGTGGTGGTGACAACTTGTGAAGCTCGATCAATCTCAAATGAAGCGAGCGCTGAAGTAGATCGGCAGGGGACATTGGTAAAGGGTCGAAAACCTTTTCTCGCTTTTGATGATGAGGTAGTGCAACCGGAGGAGTCCCAGTTATAATCTGTTGATGTGGTAGTTTCAGAACCCAAGGCTTATGACGTGAGGAAGATCCCTTAACAAGAGGAGGAACACCCTTCTCTTTTGCAGCAGGTAGAGGAACATCCCTTTGCTTGGCCTCCTGGACAAGTGTAAACCTGGTTGCCCCTGAATCGACGAGTTCTTGGAACTTATGCTTGAGCATCTTACAATTCTCCACATTAAGGCTAAATGCTCCTGAATGGAATTTTCACCTAGCATTGACATTAGAACCCATAAGATATCTTGTGTGCTGAGTTCCCACATCAATCAACTTAATAAACTTCAATTCCAGCAAACATTGAAGCACTTGCGCATATGGCATCGGTATTGGATCGAACTTCCTCTCAAACTTTTCTGTCTTGCACTCCTCAGGAGATGGTGGATGATGAGAAAACTCTGACAATGAAGGATATTCGGAAGGAAATCCATGTCCTATCAAAGGTCCCAAAGACGTGGGAGGAGTCAAAACTTCAGTTGTAGAAGTAGACAACTGATTGTTTTCCTTCTTCAATACATCATCCAAAATTTATGTAATCCGGCCCATTTATGTCTTCATCCAGTTGACCTCTTCTCTCATCAATTTTTGATTCCGGGACAACACTCGAATGTCCACCAAAAAATGCCCCATATGGGACTTCATCTCAGTCACTTCCACTTGGAGTTGTTCCATGTTCATACCATGATAATTGTGATTCAAGTTGGCCATTTTGAAGAGAAAACAAATTAGGATAATAATTTGTCTCTTAATACCTTTCATGAATGCAATGATGTATGTAAATGCCATGTTCTATTATTTCCAAGGAATCTATCTGTTTAGATTCAAGTTTTAATACAGAAAAAATCCAACGGCCTAATTCTGATATGCAATCCTCGGAAATAACTGAACATGAGTGCAAAAATGTTATGATGTCTTCTATACTGCAGGCACGTGATCAATGATATGTGTTGGTGCTGGTGTTGAGCAATGAGCCAATTGTATGTGGAGAGCCATAATAATAATATTATCTATGTGTAGAACCTTAGAACTAAGAACCAAAGAACCACATAGAACTAGATCAAATCATAGAACAATACTGATGAAGTGGGTATGTTGAAGGTCAAGGTTCCTACAAACCTGTAAATAATCCCCCCATATCACGGGTGTGATATTAAGGGTCAACATCACAGACTCTCTGGTTCAGAAGCGATAATACGACCACTGTCTTTGGTTTGACATTATACACTAAAATAGGAGGTCTCAACTGAGTCCTGAAAAACAAACACCCCTCATAAGTTCCCAGGTACAAGCACTGGGATCGAGAAGCAATAGTACATTCATCCTTAAGGGTACAATACTATCGCCATACGAAAAGTGCTTTGACTGAGTTCTTATGAGAGAACAAGGCCATCATATGTGAGTTCCTAGTGGGCCCTCAAGTGCGAGTGGGTTGCCAACAAATATGGTTTGCCACTGTCACCACTGGAGAGGGATGTTTCCACAAAGGTCCTTAATGATCGGTCCCCAGATGCACATAACTATCGAGGCCGTATCCTGAAGTAGGGAAGACCCCTATATCAGAAACATTTCCAAGACTATCGCAATCTAGGTGTGCAACTCACTACTACTCGCATGAAAAAACATCATGAAAGCAAAGTGATTGTCCACGCTAAATTCTAGGGTGCACTCGAGCCTTGGTATTGGAATCATCTCACTATAACTCCCATGCCACCAAGAAAAACCAGACAGTCCAGACAGTATAATAATGATGCATGATAAGTAAATGCTGAAAGCAGTAAATAAAGGTGTAAAGTAAGACTGTAAATAAAAACAGAAAACTAAACACACAACAACAAATAGATAAACACCCAAAGAAATAAAAATAGATAAGCTAGGATTGACTTGCATAAGGATCCAGAGAAACTGGTTGGGATGTTCCCAGCAGAGTCGCCGGCAGTCGGTCCCTGGATTTTCATCCTAGTAAAAAATGTGAAAGTGGCGCGGAAAAGAAAAACAATCGCCAGCCAGGCATTTTTATAATGCTGGAAAAACATGAGGAGAAGGAAAGAACAAGGTCTTGTGAACCAGAGAGAATGGGTAAGGGAGTCGGTTACATGAAGGGAAGTTATTAGCACCCCTTCACGTCTGTCGTATCCGACGAGATCCGCGCTTTCTTGTACTGTTTCAAAGGGGATTAATATATGCTTCATATGCTGCTGAACTGGAAGGAAAAGAGAGGGAAAAACGTAGGGAGAAAAAGAAGTGTGCTCAAATGGGTCCTACCCCACTACCTACGTATCTCATCGGAAGTGAGAATCAGAGTCAACGTAGTACCCCTAACTAGGGAGGAAATTTGTTTGTTTGTGTTTTTAATGATTGAACTACTTATGTTTATGCTCAGATGTTGCAGGCTTTCCATGAATGAGTGTGTTTTCCATATTGCAAAGAGAAAATTTGAAACGAGTTCTTTCGTTAAGATTGAGGAGATGAGAAGAGAATTCTCGCAGGAAAGACGCTGATTGTTGGTTTGGAGCTTTTAGAAGCTTTTATTGAATTTGCATAGGAATGAGGAAAAAGAACACCCAAGTAACGAGAAGGTCCCCAAGACATGGTTCCAAAGACTTGGGCTTAAATACATAAGCCCATTATACGTATTAAGTGTTTTTTATCTTTTGAAGTGAAGAAGTGTTTTTTAAGATTTTCTTTGTGAGAATGACTTCATGTTTTGACTGGTACATCATGCTAGACAAGTTCACATTACCCCAAGATGAGATAGAAGCAAATTCCCCATGGAATAAGTCTATGACACAAGAAGTCACTTCAACCTTTATTAGGTATTTTTGAGTTGTTTTGAGATGAGAGGAGAGAAATCACCAAAAGGATCGTCAAAGGTAAAATGTCTAAGGGAGACTAAACCTAATGAAGTTATCATGCTTGGGTAACCTGGGTTAGTGAGGTTTGAGGAACTTTAAACCTAGAAAAAGAGAATAGAAGAACAATTTCTAACTCACTTCAAGGATAGAAGATGATATTAAGACTCAAAGGGATGAAGAGAAGTGAAATGTCAAAGAAACATCAAGTGATTTTCACAATCGCATAAGAGAAAGCTTTTAAAAGATAAGGGAGAAGAGGTATGAGTATGGATAAACATCCACATACTTAATGACTTATCATTAACCCCTGAAAATGTTAGCAAAACAATTTACAAGCAAAGGAATAAGGAAATAAGAACAAAGAAGGATCAAACAACTCCTAAAATGAGATTAGGGTTCACACAAAGCTCAAACCTAAAGCTAAAGGTTCTTAAGGGTTAAACGACTTACAAAGTCGGTAGCTTCATGTTATAGGTCTCTAAGGATGCTAGGGTACCTCACAAGTTCAAACTATGTCAAACTATGTGTCGCTCCCGATAAATGGGAGTAACCCAAATAAAGGTACAGACGCGAACGGTCGGCGAAAAGAGAGATGCGAGAACACACAGGAGTGAACTCACAGGGAATGAATAGAGTCGCCAGGTAGGCATTTTTATCCCGGAGGAAAGGTAATGCTGCATAAACCTAAGAAAAGATATGGATAAGACGGTTGCGAACCAGAGAGACTGAGAAAGGGGGTTGGTTACAACCTGGGAAGGTATTAGCACCCAGATTGTCCGTCGTACTCGACGGGATCCACGCTTAAAAGATTTGTGTTTTAAAGGGGTAGTGTCAGTGCAATTTGTGTGTAAAGAAGGCTGGAAGAGGATGTACAGGTGTCAGTGTAAAAGAAGTGTAAAGTGAAGTGTATAAATGAAGTGTCAGTGTAAGAATGAGAATGAATTGCTCATGATAATGAGGCTAAAAGAATGATGCTGGAAGGAGGAGGAATATACAGAGACTTTTGTTCGATAACTGTTAAGTTATGCCTACGTATCCTCTCGTGCAATGAGGAAGTCAGAACACCGTAGTTCGACCCAAAGAGACTGAAAGATGAATTGACTGATGAACTTCTTACTTGTCTATGCTCAAGTGTATGACATGTCTGGCCCAGGTGCAAACTGTCTTGCATTAGACGGAAGAAGCAAGTTCTCGTTTGTGAGTGAATGAGATGAGAAAAGAATCCCGAAGGAGACGATTATTGTTTGTTTTTGAGTTTTCAGTCTTTTATTGCTTTTGAAAGTTTGTCATAAGATAATGAGCTTAAGCCTAAACCAATGGATTTAGTAAACTCATCACATCTTCCCTCTGATTAGGGGGAATGAGAGTACCTTAAGTGTGAAGTCAGCTTCTCACACTTAATCACCTTTGGTGTAGGATTAAGATCATTAACCTACTTGTGATTATTTAGGTGTTTTGGTGGTTTTTGTTTAGTGTTAAGTAATGAGATTAAGCAATAATCAGGGATTAAACAGACTCATTACACCATCCTAATAGAAGGATAATAGATGAGAATGTTTAAGCTGAGGAAAGCTCCTCAACTTAATCCATGATTAGGGATTAAACTCATGACAAAACAATCCTTTTGATTAAGTGGATTTTATTTAATGGTATGATGAAGAAGTGATTTTAGGGTTTGTAAGACAACTTGAGGGGGACTTGTCCATTAACACTAGGGTTAGTCCTTCTTAACCAATTAAGGAAGAATTAGAACCCTAATACAAGGCCCAAGTTACAAGTGTGATGTCTTGATGATTATTAAGATGAATTGATTAAAGGATTTAAACACATTAAGGGTTTAACACTTATGATTAAAGTTATACACTCCATCCTAATAGAAGGATGCAAGCATAAGCTTAATCACAAAGCCTTAAAACCTTTAGGGTTTAGTCCCTGATTATGAGGTGAGAAGAGAAGACTCAAAGAGACACAAAGGTAAAAACTAAGTGGGGGACTAATCAAAACCCTAATTATTGTCATGCTTGGTTGTTCCTAAGGTTTGTGAGGTTTATCAAGAAAGATCTTCAATGGAACCACCAGGAAGCAGATGAAAGGATCAGGAGAAGCAAAGCAACTTGCTTCATTCAAGAAGTCAAGTCACTTGAGGAAAGAAAGTAAGGAGAAGAAGAATGAGAAAGCTCAATCTCAAACACATAACAAAATGCAGCATGGATGCATAAAAGAGATGAGAAGAAAATGTGAGAAGTGAAGGCAAATTCACTTCCCAAAGTTGCTTACCACCTGAAAAGTTAGTAAAGGAATGCAATGCAATGCAAAATGAAGTGAAATGACATGATGCAAACCAAAACCAGAAGCATGTATGAGATGATAATGATGCTATGAGATGATGCAAACATGAAACAAAGCATGGGGATGATCATACAAACTTATGGATGCAAATGAAGCAAGTTAAGAACCATGATCATACATGAAAAGTTATGAAGTGAAAATGGCATACAACATGGCAAATGCAAGATGCAATGATCAAACATGCTTACTATATGTCTTAAGATGTCAAATGAATCAAATGGATGCATAAAATGCTATGGCAAGTCAAGGTATGAATGCAAATGCAAGATGGATGCATATGGAAGCCCAAATTAGGGTTTATGATCAATGCATCAAACAAAAACCAAAATCAGAAGCAAACATCAAGATAAAAATTTGAAAATGCATTCAAAGGAACCCTAACCCTACACAAACTCACTTCCCAAAGGAGAGGTTCCAACTCTTAACCTAATAAAAGTTATGAATTTCCTAAGTTCTCTAGGGTTTTTGGGTACCTTAACAAGGAAAATGCCTAACAAATGGAAAATGCAAGATCAATTCATGCCAATTTAATCTCACAAACTACATGATATGCTAAACGCAATGCAAAAAGAATCAATGTCCAACTCTCAATGGTTAGGCAGAAATGATTTTTTTGAAGTTTGGATCAAAATAATGCCTTGAAATGATTTTAATTCCATGAAAAATTCTCAAAAGACATCAAGATCAAAAAAGAAATTTGGTTTGAGGGCTGGACAATGTTTCTAAATGATTTTAAAGGTTTCATGAATTTTTTGGTGATTTTTAAATACCTAAAAGCATTTTTAATTAATTAATTCTCTTTAACTAATTAAAAATAAACTTTTAAATATTTAAAAATATTTTTTATATGCTAAAAATAAAAATAAAAATATTTTTGGTTTCTGAAATTAAATAGAAGTTTGCACAAAAAATTTCAGAATTTTTAAAATGATTTTGCTATTTTAAATTAAATGGACAAATTAAATGGAATAAAAATGAGAAATAAAATGAATTAAAAGAAAAGTCAGCGCATCCAATGGCCTGCATTCAAACTGGGGAAGGAGGGAAAGACTTCGCGCGTGATCCTAGGGTTGAGATTCAAACTGAACTAAATCCTATTTAAATTAATTAAACTGAATTAAAAATGATAATGACGTGGATTAGGGTTAAGTGAAGCAATCCAGGCCATTGAGCACGCGCGGGAATGGACTCAGTCAACTCATCCAACGCTCAGGATTCAAATTCTCATTAATTACAGGGATTAGCCCTAATTATTTTCAGGTGGCCGGAGAAGACCTCCGGTCGTCTTCTCCGGTGGGACTCCCACCTGAAAATCCCTAAAATCTTCAAAACCTCACTAAAACGAAAACTAAGAACCCAGAAAGCATCCCCACATCCCCCTGAATCAAAACCCTAACTCAAAACTCATTTATCTTTCATCAATCACATGAATCGAAAGCAAACATTTTTAGGTCAGAAAAGTTTCAGAGTAAGATTAAATGCTTATTTCTCAACCATTTTCAAAACCAAGAACACCAGAGTGATCAGTGAATCATGAAGAACAACTTAGGAACTTAAAAATCCATTTCTGGAAAAAAAGTTCATGAAGCTACCTGAGTTTGAAGCTTTTCAGTCTGGAACTTTCTGACCTCCTCTCTTGTGCAAAACCACTCATGTGACCTCCCTTGTGCTTCTGAAAGGCTTGGAACAAATTTATTTGGGCTGGTTTGAGAGTTTGCAGAGGTTCTGTTCAAGGTGGTGTGGTGATCGTGTTTTTGATTCAATGGCTTTCAGGCTGTTTTGAGTGTTGGTTTGTGTTCAGTGAAGCATGGTGAGATGATTGGTGAAGTTTGTTTGTGTGTTTGTGGCCTGTGCTAAGAGTTTCGAAAGCTTTTGCTCAAGAGGGTGAAAATGAGAATGCTTAGTTGTGTTGTGTTTCAGGCTTGCTTCTTGTTATGTTTAGCTTGCATTTGATTTGTATAAACAATCCCCATTGGTCAGATGAGGTGACATGTGCTTTATTGATTGGTATGGGTGCTTTTGCAAAAATGTCAACTTTGTGTAAGAGAAGCATGGGCCACTTGCTAGCCTAGTACAAAGGGCATGTCCTGCGCAGCATGAGGTGAGGAAAAGCCTAGGGTTGATCAGCAAGCTAGCCAGCAAGTGGATGAGATGCTATCATGAGTTTTGCAACTTGCCTTGCCTTTGGTTCTTAGGAAAGAAACTTGATCCATAAGCCATGAAACATGTGATTCCTTGGCTCATTCTGATTTTTGAATGTTGTGTGATCATGTTGTGTGGATTAGAAGTGCATTTGTTAGCCTTAGAACACTTGATCAAGTCATTTTGCAAAATACCTCTTTGGTAGAAACTTTGAAATTTTGTGATTTTAGCCAACTTTGACAAGCCATAACTTTTGATCAAAAATGAATTAGGTCATGTTCTTGTACTTTTTGAAAATGGAAAGATCTATTCTACAACTTTCATGACCAAAGTTTTTCCATTTGAAGCTTTCTTGAATCAAAAAAGTAAGGGTTGAAAAAGTTGCTTAAAATGACATTTTCATTAAAAGTCAAACTTGCCCAAAAGTCAACTTTGCAAAAGACTTGAAATTCTTCAATTTTGTGAACTTCCAACCTCTTCTATGATCAAATAAAGACCATATACAATCAAAATGATGAAGAACACCCTTTGGTTGGGTCATTGGGGGCCTCAGATGCCCTGATTTTGCATTGACTTGCTTGAAAAGTCAACCCTTGATCAGATGACTTCCCCATGGAATTTCTTCATGAAAATTGATATGCATACTCCATATACCATATAGAGACCAATAGAAACAAGAATGACCAAAAAATTTGGAGTTATGGCCTCTGAAACCAAAACCCTAATTTTAGGTCAACTGTGCAGTCAAGCCTGGCTCTGCTTCCACACCATTCTCAGTTCTTGTGATTTTTTGACATTATTGACTTTGAGAGGATATAATATGATATTAGAACATACATGGACCCCTTTGAAGTGATTGATGGCCTTTGTAGTGGCTCAAAAAGCTCTTGGATGGCTCAGATCACAAACCCTAGATGCAGATGACTTAGAATATATGCAGTGGATCAAAAATGGGATATGAGATATTATGATTGAGTTTATGAATATGAAGTGATCACAAGCCATGGTGTGAATGGGTGAGGGCAAATTTGGGGTGTTTACACTATGTCCAAAACGTTCACATAAGTTTACATAAATGCAAGTTAAGGTTCATGGATGAAGTAAGAGTGCCTATGGCATACAAGTATGAATAAATTCATTAAATTAGTAGCATAGTCAGTAGTTAATGCTTATGAATGAAGGTGAATGACATACCATCATGGATGAAATGTTTAAGCATGTGAAACAAGAAGAAGAAGAAGAAGAAGAAGAAGAAGAAGAAGAAGAAGTGGAACAAGTATCACATATGATCATAAATGATGCAAGTTAAGGATGAATGACATGTGAATATGCATGATATGATTATGGGTCATTAGCATACAAAGGATGAGATGCAATTAGAATGCATGAATATGTATTTATGGTTTACATACAAGTCATGTAAATAATTAGGAGAGAAGAGAACAAGTTTCAAGTCAAACTAGTTCAAATAAGGATGGACTTTGAAACACAAAAACAAACCAAATGAAGATGGTTCAAAAAGTGACCTATAATTGGGATTGAGGAACTAAAATAAACCTATAATTAACTCCTAAAGGTTACTCCAAAGTATCTTAAACAAATGACATGAATGCCTTCCTAACATCTAGGATATGAAACAAGTAAACACATAAATGGACCTATAATCTAGGTATCATTAAAAATAGCAAAGAGGCTTGAGAAATTGTGAAACTTTAATCATGGAATGATGAAGTCAGTAGCTTACATTGGCTAAAAGGAATTCACAAAATTATGCACCAAAGTGTCACCACAATTCACTTAATGAGCGAATGAAAAATTGAAGATCCAGATTTCTTCAATGTGGAAAAAATCGTCAATGGTGAAGGTTTTTGCAAGATTTTGCTGTGAAATTGCGGTCTTTTCTCTGAATTTGTGGCTTTTTCTCTGTGTTGTGGAAGTGAGGTCGACGACGAATCTGTGTGTTTTTGACGAAATTGTGAGAACGACGAGATTCCAGTGGATTTCACACTGTTGGGTTTCTACTTATTTTTGTTCTTATTTCTCTATTTTTGGTGATATTGTTAATGGTAGAAGAGAAAAAGAATAGAACAACAAGATGAGAAGAAGAATATAATGACAAGAAGATGAGAACAACAAGAACATGTTTTGGGATATTAATATGAATATATATTATTTTTATATATTAATGAAATACTTTTAAATGAATTAACATTAAAAGTTTAATAAATAATGAGTTGAAAAAATTGATAATAATTTAACATTAACACATCATCAAAACAATTGCCACATCATCAAAAAGTACTTTCAAATTGGTTGGAGAATTAAAATCCAAAACAAAACTTAAAAAATGGACCAAAAACGTGAATTTTAAAATGGAAGGATCAAAAGTAAAAAAAAAATGTCAAAACAAATGGACCAAATTTGCAATTAAATCTATTATTTATTGTTTTATTTTATTTTATTTTAAATCATATACCGAGCAAAATTGTTATTAACCCTAGAAATTATATATCCTTATGAGTTGGTTATATTGTATGAAAGATGTTCTTATTTTGTTTGATAAATATATTCCAGTTTAACCTTTCTATGGTTCAATAGGTGTTGATGACCTAATATTGTGATAATCAATCAAATGGTAATTTAACCTTTCAATGGATGAATAGGTGCTGGCAGAATCAATCTATTGGTAATATATAGTTTAATAATGTTATTTTTATTCATCTTTTATAGGTCTTGTGTGATGATAACTATAAATATTAGCTAATTGTTAAGTATAATATACTGTTAGTTTATCGAGGATGAAAACCAAATCTTTTATCCTTGTGTTGTTTTCTTGGGCATTGGTTATTATACTTGTTATGGCAATTGAGTCGTCCAAAGATGAGAAACAATGTATATATAAACGTGAGACATTTTCATATCTTTTAATATATTTAATAAATATTTTTTGATGATTTGCAGTTGGTGCAACGCATGAATTCCAAAATAAAATTGGAGTCGATATTAAGAAACCTTGGCTCACATGGAATAACTATAAAAGATCAGGTATTGGTGAAAAAGGAAGCAAAAAAGGTGAACTTGGCTCAGGTGAAACGGGCTCTATAGGAAATAGTGGTAAAGGAGGTGAACAAAATGAAGGCGAAATTAAAAAAGGAAATTAGTTAGGAGATATGATAAGATAATAAAATTAGAGGGTTAGAAACATTACCATGAAATAAAAGTAGTATGTGAAATAAAGGTGTTGAATTTTTTTAACTCATGTATGATCTATATTAAGATTATCATTCCCTTAATTTATTATTATTTTCATCTATAGCCTTATATCCATATATTATTATATTGTAACATATTTACTATCAAAGTCAAAAGGATAGTTAGTATTATGAATGCATGTTATATATATATATATATATATATATATATATATATATATATATATATATATATATATATATATATATATATATATATATATATATTAGATTGATGATTTAATTTCAATAATAAATTATTTCGTTTTATATTACTCAATATTAACTTAATTACTAATAAAATTCTATGAGAAAAAGTGCAAAACAGCAAGAAGTGAAAGTGAAAAAATCTAGCTCCTTTTGGTTCAACGATTTATTTTGTTTAGGTAATAAACACTTTAAAGATGTTTTAAGGGATAATTGTAAAGTGGCTATTGGTGATGCATTTGGTACTTCTTTTTGGAGGTCTAATTGGAGCAGAATTGGATCGCTCTCTCTATTATTTCCTAATGTTTTTCAGGAATCCCTTCTTAAGGAGGTCTCCATTGCGGCAATGGGAGGATGGAGGAATGGTCGGTGGCAATGGGGTGATTTGGGTAATGAAGGTTTTTGGAGGTTCAACAGGAATCTTGGTAGTGTTTTGGTGGGTGATAATTTTGTTTCTCTGCAGGGCATTGTTGGAGAGGGTTCTGCTGTCATATCAGAAGATGATCCTAATGTTGTCATTGATTTAGAAACAGGTGGATCGTTTTCAGCTGTAGCACCGACACATGTCCATTTGATGTGCAGTCTGCATACTACTGTTTATGGATGGGGATGCCAAGCTGGTATCTATATTCCGGTTGATAATCCTTTTGCATGTTTTGTTGTGGCAACAGGTTCTTCAAACCCAATTACGGATTCGGATTCAGCAGGGCCGGTTTCGTTTCATGCATGCTTGGAGGTGGCAGCGGATTTTCCAAGTACTGCTGCTGGGTTTGTTTCGGAAGGCATCTCATTCGTTTTAATCTCTTCAAGTCCTGCTGCAATGGATTTTACAAGTCCTACTGCAGGGCCTGTTTCTGTTCTTCAAGCCCCGGTTAACAGTCAGCTGTCAAATGATTTTTCAGATGTTTCAGTTGTATCTGCTTTCCGTTCGGGGTCTGTTGTCTCCAGGGTGCAGGAGACGGTGTTTTTGACAGTGGAGGCAGATTTAGATTTGGGGGTGAATTCCAAAATTCAACAGCTTCGTTTGTTATTATCTCATGTGCGTCCTTTGTTTGATCAAAAAGATAGGTTGGTGTGGAATCATGAAGACAATGGTAAGTTTTCGGTTAAGTCCTTTTATCGATTGGCCTTCTCTCCTCTACTCCCTTTTGCTCCTTCGAATCGGGACGATGGCGCTTTAGAGTTGGTGTGGAGTTTGCTGGTGCCTAACAAAATCAAAGTTTTTGCTTGGTGTAGTTTCTTAAATAGAATACCTACAGTAGATTCTTTGATAATTAGAGGTATTTTGGTTGCTCCTAACATTCCTTTGTGCTCGTTTTGTGAGTCGGAGCTTGAGTCCATAGTCCATTTATTATTACGGAGCTTGAGTCCCACCCATCTTAATTTTGTCATCAAAGATGATATATATATATATATATATATATATATATATATATATATATATATATATATATATATATATATATATATATATATATATATATATATAAATTCCTAAACCCTATTTGTACATTGAATATTTACATTCCATACACTGTTCATCGTACTTATACGATGAACAATATTTTTTTTAAAGACCATCTTTATCTTAAAAATTTAATAGACCAAACTATATTGTTTACATTACACAATTGACCTTAGAAAAGAATTTTGTTTCTATGCTTCCAAATCCCCCAAAGGATGGCTGTAATACCCCATAATTTATTTAATGCTATGAACAAGATTATTTGATATTAATAAGGTTCCAAATTACTCTAAGAAATTTTAACGAAAATAATTAGAGTAATCAGCAGGATTTTATATGTTTTATTAACTATTATTAGATGAATCAGAGGTTTTATAAAATAATGGATTAAGATACAATTTTGGATACTCTCTATTTGGATTCATCAGTAGGAAAAATATGTTTTCCTTTTAAGACCCGAGTCTTCTTTTTCTCTATGTTTTTTTGAAAATAGAAATATAGAGAGAAGAAGAAGAGAGAAAGGGAGAGAAAGTAGAAGAAGAGGAAATCTTGAAGAAGAAGAAGAAAGTTCTTGATCTTGTAGCTTCCACCATCCATTCATCACTCAATCTTCTCCAATCAACTTGCTAGAGGTGGGTTCATAGTTAGAACTTTTGTTTTAAGAGTTTTGGTTGAGTTTTAGGGTTTATGAGTTTTGGGGTGTTTTATGGAAAAATCTTAGAATCGGTAGATTAAACGGTTAGAAATCGATAATAATGCTTGGATATGTTGTCTTTAGGTATAAGAACATAGTTATGGCTTGTTTGTGATTTTGGTAATGTTTTGAATTTGGTTGGAAAGCTCTGCTATCATAAAAACGTGTTATTGCTGATTCTGGGTTCTGGTTAACCGGTTAACGCTTTGCGTTTTGGCTCCTATGTTTTCTGCTTCTGTGTTTTCTGGTTTTGTTTGGTTAACTGATTAACCTAGGGCATTAACCGATTAATGTTGTAGCCTTAGGACAAATTATTTTATTTCCAACTTCAAAAATCCATAACTTTTTACTCGGTTATCCGATTTAAGTGTTCTTTATACTGAATTAAAGATGAAATTATGTACTATCACATGATGCCGAAATATATTATTTTTACTCGACTTTTGCCTGAATTTTTGAATAAACCGTAATTGTGTTAAGTTAGGGAATTAGTGATCTTAATGAAATAAAAGGAATAACTTGTGAGGTAGCTAGGTTACCCTAGGTTGTTACGGAACAGTTTTAGAGACATAACAATACTTAGGCGTCGATACTCGGATAGTATCTTTGGGCTAGGTAGTTGTGATAGGATGGATGTTTTGTTTTTTTTGCGTTATAATCCTAATTTAATTATGTTTAGCTCGTGTCGGGGTCCCGTGTGACGAACGGGCAAGAAGGGAACATAGTTAATCTGTGGATTCAAATCCATTGATGGATAACCGTGACCCGTGCTTTCTTGCCACTGGGGAGTGTGGCAGGGTGGGGAAAGTTATCCCTTAGGAAAAGTAACCTGACCCATGCTTGCATGTCACCTGAGAGTGTGGCTGGGCGGGGAGAGTTTCTTTGTGGTAGGTACCGTAACCCGTACTTCCTTGCCATCGGGGAGTATGGGTGGGCGGGAAAAGTATATTTGGTAGATGATGAGTGACTCGTGATTGCTTGCCATCTGGGAGTATGGTTGGGCGGGGAAAGTTATATATACATTAAGGATCGAGTGACCCGTACTTGCTTGCCATCAGGGAGTATGGATGGGCAGGGAAAGATGCCTTAAAGCACCTTGTGTGTGCTTCGTTTTGTTTTACTTTGTGTCTCTAGTTTTTATGTGAACTCTAAGTCTAGGTTTCCCCCTACATGAGTAGTGTCTAGTTTCGAACCTTTTAGAGCCGAGAGAATTCTAAGATAGGGAACTCACTAAGATGTTTTATCTCACCCCATGTTGATGTTGTTATTTTAGGTACTCCAGGTTCTGCAAAGGGTAAAGATAAGGCACCTTGATTATCTTTGCTTGTTTGATGGCTTTTCTTCCGCTGTGGACTTTTGAGATCTTTGGATCTAGTTCTTAGACTTTTATTTTGTGAACATCTTGTATTATTTATAGCCTTTTGTATTAGTACCTTATGTTGTAGTGGCTATATTTATGCAATGTGTTATTAAGAACTTATTGTATTTCAGTACCAAACTTAAATTTATATATGAAAAATATTATTTGGTGCATGTCTTTTATATATGGGTATTATAGTTGGTATCAGAGTAGGTCGTATCCTCGACCTAGCATTGGAATATTATAAGTGTTCTTTCCGTTCATATACATAATCTCGTTGTAGAACTAAATTTTATGTTTATGGTATTGAGCCTGGTCAACTTAATCCTATTTTGATGACATTTAAGAATATGGCTAGTAGGCGTGGAACTCGTGGTCGGCCTAGTCTCACTCCTCCTGTTAATGATCAGCCGGGTGGTGAAGGGAATGCTCCTATGATCCAGTTTATAAAGCAGATGCAGCAACAACAACATCAGTTTATGCAGAAAATGATGCACCAGATGAATAGGGGCCTTCATCTGTAGGTAGTCGTCCTTGAAATTGAAGGTGGGACTTTCCGTAATTTCTTCCGCATGAATCCTCAAGAATTTCATGGTGGTTTGGATCTGGTTAAGGCACACGAATGGATAACTGGAATGGAGAGAATCTTTCAGATCGTGTTTTGTAGTGATGAGAATAAGGTGACTTTTGCGTAACATTTGTTGAAGGGTCCTACAGCAAGATGGTAGGAGAATGCTTATAATCTTATGATTGTGCAAGAAATTCCGAAAGTATGGAAACAGTTTAAGATAACTTTCATGGAGAGGTATTTTCCAAGTTCTTTGAGGACACATAAGGAATTTGAGTTTCAGAAACTTAGACAAGGAAGCATGACTGTGGCCAGTTATGCCAAGAAGTTTGAAGACATGGAAGTTTATTCTAGAAAAGCTATGTATGCTCCAAATAAAAAGTGGAAGATTGATCAGGTTTTGTTTGGACTAAGGGCCGAGATTTCACATAGTGTCTCTCAGAGGGAGTTCACTACTTATTCTGAAGTATTGAGACAATGCTATGTTGTTGAGCATAGTTTAATAAAGGTGCAAGCTGAAGCAAGTACTGGTAGAGTTGTTCAAAGTGACCGTGGAAGGACTAATCAACCTTTTAGGCTAAGGCATCAACCCTTTATAGGGAAGCAAGTTCAAAGTGTCGGACCTAACACTCCACCCGTGTGTAAGATGTGCATCAAGTGTCATTTTGGTAGGTGTCATGAAAATGGAGGACTAAGGTGTTACAATTGTAATGAAGTGGTCCATTTTTCAAGAGATTGCACTAAGCCAAGGAATCAAGTTCAAGTGAGGGTTTATACTATGGATGCTTGAAAGACCAAAGTCGGAAACTCTCTTATTGCGGATATATGTCTTGTTAATGAACATCCTTGTCTTGTTTTATTTGATTGTGGAGCGACACACTCTTTTGTGTCTACTAGTTGTGTGAAGCGACTTGGGTTGCAAGTTTTTCCGTTGTCTCCTCTAATGGTGGTTACTACCTCTATGGATGAAACCGTTGAGACACCTCTTATGTGTGAGAATTGTACTTTTTCAGATTAATCTTATTTGTCTGCCCCTTAAGAAAGTTAACGTTATCCTGGGAATGGATTGGTTGTTTGCTAACTCTATGTTTATTGGGTGTGAATTGAATTTGATCCTCATTCCATCCGTGGAAGCGCCTCTGAAAGATGTGTTGACAACGATCTTGGAAGGTACGGTTGGAATGGTGAACTTTTTATTTGAGAAAGAGAAATATGTTTTGCTTATCCTTACTGAAGAGGAGAGTAATGGTCAGCAAATTCTGAATATTCCAATAGTTTGTGAATTTCCTGATGTCTTTCCCGAGGATGTCACTTCCTTACCTCCGATGAGGGAAGTTGAATTCTTAGTTAACCTGATACCGGGAACGGCTCCTATACTCGTTTCCCCTTATCGGATGGCACCGCTTGAGTTAAGAGAATTGAAAGATCTGTTAGAGGATTTGATGGTGAATCATTTTGTTAGATCAAGTGTTTCACCGTGGGGAGCTCCTGTTTGTTGGTAAATAAGAAGGATGGTGGTACGCGGTTGTGTATTGATTACCGTAAGTTGAACAAGGTTACTATCAAGAACAAATATCCCTTATCGAGGATAGACGACCTTTTAGATCAATTGAAAGGAGCCTGTGTGTTCTCGAAGATTGATCTGAGGTCGGGCTATCATCAGATTCGTGTGAAGAGTTCTGATGTTCTGAAGACTGCGTTCAAAACTCGTTATGGCCATTATGAATTCCTAGTGATGCCTTTCGGTGTGACGAATGCTCCAACTGTTTTTATAGATTACATGAATCGGATATTTCAAGAGTATTTGGATCCGTTTGTGGTGATCTTTATCAATGACATTCTTATTTATTCTCGTACTCCACAAGAGCATGGAGAACATTTGAGAATTATTTTGTCGGTACTACGAGAGAAGCGACTTTTTTCCAAGTTTAGCAAGTGTGAGTTTTGGATGTCAGAAGTCAAGTTTCTTGGTCATGTTATATCTCAAGGAGGTGTAGTAGTGGATCCGTTAAAGATCGAAGTCGTGATTAATTGGGAGAGACCGAAGAGTGTTTCAGAAGTGAGAAGTTTCTTAGGTTTGGTAGGTTACTACAGAATGTTCATTAAAGGTTTTTCTCAGTTGGTGTTACCATTGACTAAGCTTACTAGAAAGGACTTCACGTATGAATGGGATTCTAGTTGTGAGCAAAGTTTCGTGTGTTTGAAGGAGAATTTGACAACTACTCCAGTTTTGATCATTCTCGGTCCCAACAAATCTTACGAAGTGTTTTGAGATGCTTCTAAGATGGGATTAGGAGGTTTTCTTATGCAAGAAGGTCAAATTGTAGCTTATGCTTCTAGACAGTTGAAAATTCATGAGAAGAATTACCCAACTCATGATTTATAATTGGCGGCCGTGGTATTTACCTTAAAAGTGTGGCGGCACTATCTGTATGGTGTGCGTTTTAAGATGTTTATTGATCATAAGAGTTTGAAGTATCTCTTTGATAAGAAGGAATTGAATATGAGACAAAAAAGGTGGATGGAGTATTTGAAATATTATGACCTTGAATTGAAGTATCATCCGGGAAAAGCGAACAAAGTGGCGGATGCTTTAAGTAGGAAGGTGATTCATAGTGCTGAGTTGATGGTGTTGGACTATGTATTGTTGGAAAAGTTTTGAGACCTTAAACTTTAGTTTGTTTGGACTCCGAATGGTGTGATTATGGGAAATTTGAATATCAATTCTACCTTGAGGAATGAAATTCAACAAGTAAAAGTTCTAGATAAGAAATTTTGCAAGAGATGTTACTCCAACCAGGTTTTGTAAAAGCTTTGGATGGGATTATCCTATTCAACCAAAGAATTTGCATTTAGAATAATGATGAGTTAAAGAGAAAGATTTTGGAGGAAGCCCATAAAGGTTATTTTACAATACATCCGGGTTCTTTGAATATGTATCAAGACTTGAAAAAGAGTATTGGTGGACCGATATGAAGAAGGATATTGCGGTATTTGTGTCTGAATGTGAGGTGTGTCAACAAGTGAAGATTGAACACCAAAGACCATGCGGTTTGTTACAACCTTTGAACATCCCAATTTGGAAGTGGGATAGTATTTCTATGGACTTTGCAGTGGGTTTACCAAGTACTCGAGGTGGTTATGACTCTATTTGGGTGATTGTAGATCGACTAACAAAATTTTCTCATTTCTTAGCCGTTAAGACTACGTATAAGGAAAGTGATCTTGCAAGGTTGTTTATTGTTAAAATTGTAAGGTTCCATGGTGTTCCATCTAGCATTGTGTCTGATAGAGATCCAAAGTTTACTTCGAGGTTTTGGAGAGTGTTCCAACATGCTATGGGTACGAATTTGCATTTAAGCACTTCTAATCATCCTCAAACGGATGGTCAGACAGAACGTACAATTCAAACAATGGAAGATATGTTAAGGGCTTGTGTTTTGGAAAGTAAAGGAAATTGGAAGGAACTCTTGCCATTAATTGAGTTCTCTTACAATAACAGTTACCATGAGAGCATCGTAATGGCTCCATATGAGGCTTTGTATGGAAGGAAGTGTAGAACACTGTTGTGTTAGTCAGAAGTGGGTGAAGATAGGATTTTGGGACCCGAAGTTATTCAAGAGACTACGAAAAAGATTCGGATGATTCAAGAAAAGATTAAGCAATCCCAAGATCGTCAGAAAAGTTATGCTGGAAATCGTAGGAGACCTTTGGAATTTGATGAAGGTGATCATGTGTACTTGAAAGTCACTCCGAGATTGAGATTGAAAGGACCGTTTAAGTCGCGCAAGTTAAGTCTGAGATACGTAGGACCGTATCAGATCTTATAAAGGATTGGTGAAGTTGCCTACAAATTAGCCTTACCACCCTCTCTATCTAAAATGCATGATATTTTCCATGTATCTCAACTTCATAGGTTCGTTCCTGATCCTCTTCAGCCTATTCTTCCAGATTCTATCAAGATAGAAGCGGATTTAACTTTGAACCCCCACCGAGCCGTATTGTTGGAAGAGAAACCAAGGTATTAAGGAACAAAGAGATCTCATTTATTAAGGTACAATGGAATGAAACGCATCCGGGAGATGCTACGTGGGAGTTGGAATCGGAAATGCGGGAATCATATCCTCACATGTTCAGGTAATCTTTTAAATTCGAGGACGAATTTCTATTTAAGGAGGGGAGGATGTAATACCCCATAATTTATTTAATGCTCTGAATAATATTATTTGATATTAATAAGGTTCCAGATTACTCTTAGAGATTTTAACGAAAATAATTAGAGTAATCAGCAGGATTTTATTTTATTAACTATTATTAGCTGACTCAGAGGTTTTTTAAAATAATGGATTAAGAGACATTTTTGGATACTCTCTATTTGGACCCATCGATAGGAAAAATATGTTTTCCTTTTAAGATCTAAGTTTTCTTTTTCTTTATTTTTTTCTAAAAATAGAAATATAGAGAGAAGAAGAGAGAAAGGGAGAGAAAGAAGAAGAAGAGGAAATCTTGTAGAAAACGAAGAAGAGAGCTCTTGATCTTGTAGCTTCCATCATCCATTCATCACTCAATCTTCTCCAATCATCTTGCTAGAGGTGGGTTCATAGTTAGAACTTTTGTTTTAAGATTTTTGGTTGAGTTTTAGGGTGTTTTATGGAAAAATCTTAGAATCGGTAGATTAAACGGTTAGAAATTGATAAAAAAGCTTGGATATGTTGTATTTAGGTATAGGAACATAGTTATGGCTTGTTTGTGATGTTTGGTAATGTTTTGAATTGGTTTGGAAAGCTCTGCTATCATAAAAATGTGTTATTGCTGATTCTGGGTTCTGGTTAACCGGCTAACCCAGGGAGTTAATCGGTTAATGCTTTGCGTTTTGGTTCCTGTGTTTTCTGCTTCTGTGTTTCCTGGTTTGGTTTAGTTAACCGGTTAACCCAGGGCGTTAATCGGTTAACGTTTTAGCCATAGGAAAAATTATTTTATTTCCAACTTCAAAAATTCACAAGTTTTTACTCGGTTATCTAATTTAAATGTTCTTTATATCGAATTAAACCTAAAATTATGTACTATCACATGATGCCAAAAAATATTATTTTTACCCGACTTTTCGAATAAACTGTAATTATGTTAAGTTAGGGAATTAGTGATCTTAATGAAATAAAAGGCATAACTTGTGAGGTAGCTAGGATACCCTAGGTTGTTACAGAACTGTTTTAGAGACATGACAATACTTAGGCGTCGATACTCGGGTAGTATCTTCAGGCTAGGTAGTTGTGATAGGATGGAAATTTTGTTTTCTTTTGCGTTATAATCCTAATTTAATTGTGTTTAGTTCGTGTCGGGGTCCCGTGTGATGGACGGGCGAGAAGGGAACATAGTTAATCCGTGGATTCGAATCCGTTGATGGATAACCGTGACCCGTGCTTGCTTGCCACCAGGGAGTGTGGCAGGGAGGGGAAAGTTATCCATTAGGAAAAGCAACCGTGACCCGTGCTTGCTTGTTACCTAAGAGTGTGGCTGGGCGGGGAAAGTTATTTTATGGTAGGTACCATGACCCGTACTTGCTTCCCATCGAGGAGTATGGCTGAGCGGGGAAAGTACATTTGGTAGATGATGAGTGACCCATGATTGCTTGCCATCTGGGAGTGTGGCTAGGCGAGGAAAGTTATCTATACATTAAGGATCGAGTGACCCGTACTTGCTTGCCATCGGGGAGTATGGCTGGGTGGGGAAAGATGCCTTAAAGAGCCTTGTGTATGATCCATTTTGTTTTACTTTGTGTCTCTAGTTTTTATGTGAACATGAAGTATAGGTTTCCCCCGACTTGAGTAGTGTCTAGTTCGAACCTTTTAGAGCCGAGATAACTCTAAGATAGGGAACTCACTGAGATGTTTGATCTCACCCTATGTTGATGTTGTTATTTCAGGTACTCCAGGTTCCGCAAAGGGTAAAAATAAGGCACCTTGAATATCTTTGCTTGTTTGATGGCTTTTCTTCCACTGTGGACTTTTGAGATCTTTGGATCTAGTTCTTAGACTTTTATTTAGTGAACATCTTGTATTATTTATAGCCTTTTGTATTAGTACCTTATGTTGTAGTGGCTATATTTATGCAATGTGTTATTAAGAACTTGTAGTATTTCAATACCAAACTTAAATTTATATATGAAAAATATGCTTTGGTGTATGTCTTTTATATATGGGTATTACAATAACCCACCAAATTATACATTCTATATTCTTCCTCGCCTTCTTCTCCATATTGATACAAACCTCCAAAAAGTAAGTAAAAAAATCTTCCCTACATAAACTTCAAATTCAACCCACTTGTTCATAGCAAGAAAAACGTGGATTACAACTCTACAAGACAAGAATAGATGTTGTATGTTTTCCTTGAATTGAAAGCAAAAGACACAAGGGAGATCATGAGTTGAGCTTAAAACACCTACTCTTTTAAGCCGATTTTTACTAGCCAACCTGTCCAGAATAATTCTCCAACCAAAAACCTTAATCTTCTTTGGCATGTTAGCAGTCCAATCAAGGTTCACTACAAGAAAATCATGTTTAAGCTGCATATTTTTAGCATCGGCCCCAACTCCGACGCTACTAGTGTTGACATAACGTCAGAAATAGCCCTCGCTAATGGGTAAAAACATTGTTTTATTTTTTTATAGGTAATTATTATTAGTGTCGGCTATATGCGACGCTAATGTTGGATATACTTAATTTTATTTAAAATAATTCTTGTAATTTCATTCAAGTGATTATTTATTTATTTAATTTTTCTATAGTAGCGACGGTTATATGCGACGCTAATGTTGGTGCGAAAATAATTCATTTTCCCCACAAATTTTGTTGCCTCCTTTTTTAAGTTTTTTATAATAATTATTTTTTTATAGTAGTGACGGCTAATGGCGACACTACTGTTGTTTTTATATTTTTTATAGGAGCGGCGGTTGAAATTAACGCTAATATTGGTACCAAAAAATTCATTCCCCCCCACAAATTTCGCAGTCATTGAATTTCTTGCTCAGGTAGTAGATGACATGTTCTTTCTTATCTGTCTCGTCGTGTTTAACGAGAACACAACCCATCGAACCCTCAAGTATAGTCAAATACATTATCAATGGCCTCCCTGGAACTAGAGGCATGAGAATTTGAGGTTCCTGCAAGTACTTTTTTATTTTGTTGAATGTCGCTTGGCAATCGTCGTTCCACCTGACTGTTTGATCTTTTCTTAGCAATTTGAATATTGGTTCACACATGGCTGTTAGGTGAGATATGAACCTTGTAATGAAGTTCAATCTACCCAGGAAACCACAAACCTCTTTTTATGTCCTCGGCTCAGGCATCTCTTTTATCGCTTTTACTTTTGCAAGACCGACCTCAATTCCCCTTTTACTTACAATGAAGCCCATCAACTTTCCCGATCGCACTCCGAAAGTGGACTTTTTCATATTCAACCTTAATAGGAAGTTTCTCATTCTTTCAAATAACCTTTTCAAGTTGATCAAGTGTTCTTCTTCTGTTCTTGACTTAGAAATCATATCATCCACATAGCACTAAATCTATTTATGAATCAAATTGTGGAATAATGTCACCATTTCCCGTTGATATGTTTCCCCGGTGTTATTCAACCCAAAAGGCATCACCTAGTAATAGAAAGTACCCCACAGGGTAATGAATATGGTCTTCTCCATATCTTCAGGTTCCATCTTGATTTGGTTATACCCAAAGAAACTGTCCATGAATGAAAACACTTAAAACTGAGTTGTATTGTCAACCAGCACATCTATGTCAGGCAACGAAAAATCGTCTTTCGGGCTTGCCCTGTTGAGATCCCGATAATCAACACACATATGAACCTTCTCGTATTTCTTTGGTACCGACACTATATTGGCAACCCATGGAGGATAACTTGTCACGACAAGAAAATCGGCGTCCCACTATTTCTGAACCTCTTCTTTGATCTTCATATCCATATCTAAACATACATCCCACTGTCCAATGAAGTTTCTATTTGACTGGTAGGAATTCTTCTCCCAAAGGAAGCTTGTGCACAACAATGTCCATATCTAAACCTAGCATATGTTAATAAGACCAAGCGAAGATATCAACATACTCACACAAAATTTTAGTCAGCGCCTTCTTCACGTCTTCCTGTAGACTAGACCAAATTTTGATCTCTTTCTTGACGTCCTTGGTACCAATGTTGATGACCTCTATTGCCACCCGATAAGGTTGAATGACCCATTCATCCTGTTTCAATATCCTGGCCAATTCTTCAGGAAGTTCACAGTCTTCCTTATCCTCTTCTTCGGCATGATGAATTGAATTATCAAAGTCACATGTGGCTATAGAAGAACCGTTATCAGTGGAATCTGGAGGATCAGGTATGCACGAGGGATGGTTCATGCTTTATTTTAGAATTTATTTTTTGAAAGAAAAATAAAAGAAACCAACATTCCCATTTTATGTTTTTAGTGAAAAATTAAAAATGAAAGATAGGGAACATAATTTGAATGCAAAAACATCCTTTTTATTTATGATAAGCTTGCAAATAAAACATGCGCCCTACAATAAATTGTTGCACCTTAGGCAGAACACACGATTTTGACATGAAATGATGTAAAGAAAAATAAGGAAAATTACTCAGTCTGCAAAGTAATCGTGACGATGTCTTCAACATACCAGTTTTGCACTTCTTGCCCCGTCACACATGGGAGTACCAAATTGTCGAGGTCCCAGTCGCTATCAATGTCGTCATCACTAACAGCACATGCCTGATCTGGATATATTACCCTTCTACTACTAATAGTGATAGGTCCCTTGTTTATTGCTGAAGACACCTGAGAAGGCTGGTAACCAATGCCAAACATATCTTCCTTTACGGAAACAACAATGGGTTTTCCCCAACCTTGGGCATTGTCTGCTTTTACCACTTCAACGGCATGTCTGTAGGATGATATAAAAGTACCCTTTCGAACTGTTGCCGACGAAGGTGTTGGTTAAGGAGACCCCTCAATATTGACAGCTTCGAATGCTTGGCTCAGCGTCTTGTGGATCTTTCCATCCATCTCTACATACTTGAATGTTGATAAATGGCTGATGAAAATATCTTCTTCAACATATATTGTTACCACTTGTCCGTCCACTACGTACTTCAACTTCTGATGCAGTGTGTATGTGACGGCCTCGACTGCATGGATCCATGGTCGACCCAACAAACAACTGTAAGTGGGTTGGATGTCCATCACATAGAAAGTACACCTGAACACCTAGGGTCCTATCTTCACTGGAAATTCCACCTCTCCAAACACTAATCTTGTAGACCCATCAAAAGCCCGAACAATCAAATCACTGGGTCTTAACACAAGTCCGTCCACTTCCAATTTTATCAATTCCTTTTTGGGTAACACATTAAACGATGAACCTATGTCAATAAGAACCGCAGGGATGCATAAATTTATTTGTTTGACTTCTTATAGAGTGACTCGCATATGAGTCTACTCTAAGACAGTTAAAGAGCTAAATTGGTTGCCTTCGATTCCGGTTGCATTTGAGTCCCGTGGTGTACTTTTCCTTTACTTTCTCGCACTTCTTTTGCAAACCATTGGTCTAACGTCAAGTGGAACCCCCGCATTCTCGATCTACATATCGAGCCTTACCCTATTTACTTATAAGTTGACTGCCTTGCGCAGTGCCACCAACCTTAGCTTAGTTCTTTGTTTCTTCACTCCATTCATTACAAATCAATCATTTTAATCGCAAGTTGAATCCTTTTCCTTAGTCTAGGAGCTTTCTCACTTTGTTTACCTTTCGTACTTTTATTTTGTTATTTCAAATCCAAAGGGAAAGAACTTCTCCGTTGACTCAATGTCATGGGTACTTTAGAAATCCCTAATTCCCTTTGACCTTAGCCATTAAGTCTTTAGATTTTATTTTACAACTTTTTGTGACTTTATTAAGTCACGTGAGTGTTTTCCATAACACTTACTTCCCCCCTCCGAACCTTGATCACAATCAAGTGTTAGTTCACCATTAGAAGTAAAAATCTTTGATCCCTTTTAGTAAAAACAAGTAATAAATAACAATAACACAAATATTAACAAGAGGTTCCCGTAGAGTACTACAGATATTTAGGATGGTAACACATTCCCTAGGTATAATCAACCCCTGAACCTTAGATTCTCCATAATTAGGGTTTTTTTCCAATCTTTTTCCATTTCCCTTGGATAAAATTAAAGTCGGTGGTGAACTTATAAGTTTTGCAATTCAAGTTAATAGAATAGCTTGCCATCTGATTCACACTGAGACAACATGGCATAGGAAGTGATTCAATGTTACGGTCCCTCATTCTTGTCCTTTGTTGATAAGGCCTTTTTTCCTGTTATTGTTGAACCTGATGTTGGGGTTATTGTTATTAAACCTGTGGTGTGGGGATGATTATTGCATCTGCTTGGCGATACCCTTGAGAATGATCTCTTCCACGGCCCCTATATACATCATTTGTTTCTCCTTCTCTTCTTCTTTGTCCACCAGTAAAAGGCTTCCTCACTCCAAAAGAACTAGCACCACTTATGTCCTAAATCTTTCCCAATTTCAACAAGTTTTCAATCCTTTCCCCTGCAACAACAATGTCAGAAAAACCGATGGATGGGCAGGCGGCCAGACGATCCAAGAATGCACCCTGCAAGGTGCCCATGAACATATCTGTCATTTTTCTATCCAACAAGGGTGGTTAAACCTAGGAAGCCAGTTCACGCCAGCTTTGGTCATACTCCTTAAAACTCTCTTTAGATCCCTAAGACAGGTTATGCAACTAAGTGCAGTTTGAAGCCATATCAATATTGTACAATTATTGCTTGAGGAAAGATTTAGCTAAATCTTTCCAGCTTCTGATAGAGACCCGACTTAACTTCATGTACCAGCTCAACGAAGCTCCCGATAAGATATCTTGGAAGAAGTGCATCCATAGTTTCTTGTCATTAGTGTGAGCAGAGATTCTTCCAAAATAGGCTTGAATGTGAGTTCTCGGGCAGTTACTGCCATTATACTTGTCAAATGAGGACGCCTTGAACTTAGGAGGGATTGTAATACCTCGTATTTAAATAAGTGCTTTGGATAATATTAAATGGACTCAATTGGATTTTGTATGCTTCGAGAATTATCTGTTCAGATAATTAGAGCAAGATTTGAACTCAGAGTTAATTGATTAATATTATTCGATCCTAAGATTTTATTAATTGGTACATTAGAGATATTTTAGGTAACTCTAATATTTGAAAAATTGGTGTTGGACGGTAAAATATCAATTGGCGATATTTTATATCATTGGATAATTATATATATATACATATATATATATATATATATATATATATATATATATATATATATATATATATATATATATATATATATAGAGAGAGAGAGAGAGAGAGAGAGAGATTTTTGGAAAAGAAAAAGGAAAAAATGTTGTAAAGAAGAGAAAGAGAAGAAAAAGAAGAGAAAGAAGAGGAAAATCTTGGATTCATTAATCTTCATCAAACTCCTCTTAAATTGCAAGGTGGGTTCTAGATAGAAGCTTTAAGTTCTAGAGTTAGATATGATTTTAGCTTAATTAGGTTTTGTGATAAAATGCTTAAAGTGAAAATCAATGAAATCTAACGGATGAAAATCGATATAATTTGCATAATATGGTTATAATATGCATGTGATAATTTTTAATACTTGTTTGGTGTTTGGAAATGTTCTGGTATGAATATGGTGTCTTTTAGGTCCTTTTGGAACCCTAGAAACGCAGATTTCATATTATGGTTCTGGTGCGAACCGCTGGGCGGCGCTTTGAGCATCGAGCGATGAAGCCTTGACCTCCGGGTGGAAATAAGACCCGATGAGAGAAAAATCTATGTCTTGTAAATTTTCTAAGATTGGGTTTGTGCTGCTGCGATCGCCAGGTGAAGCAGTAGGCGCGGATGGCTCCGCCGGGAGAAATGTTGATCGCCGGGCGCCCCTGGCAGTTTTTCAAATGATTATTTTATTTTCTTTAAAAACCCGTAACTTTTGACCCGAGTGTCCGATTGAAGCGTTCTTTATATCAATAGAAAGCTCTTGAAAATGTTGATAATAGTGTGGAATTATTTCATTTATGATATTTGGATGATTTATGATTTTGTATTGTGATATGTCATATGAGTATGCATGAAAATCCAAATATAATCTTGAGACTACTTAATTAGAATGTGTTAAGTAGAGTGAGGAAGACTTACCCCACAATAGTAGAACCTAGTTGTAACTAGGAATTTGATAGAAACTAGATGGCGATGCTCGGAAGTTCGATGCTTAGAGAAGTATCTTAGTCGAGTAATGGTCTAGTGATGAGTGAGACACTCTATGGAACATGTGTGTGAACCTGTTTGGGTGTGTTATTTTGTGGAAAAGGTTAACAGGCCTTAAGAGTGGTTTATACATTCTCATTTGAGTGAAATCATGTAATTGGACTTTGAGGAATTGTTCGATTTTGAAGGCATTTCCCATGATTTCTCCTGTCCCAGAACTCCACAATATAATGGAGTTGTGGAAATGAAGAATATGACTTTGCAAGAAATGGATCGAACCATGATCCAAGAAACTGACATGGCAAAGCACCTATGGACAGTGGCAGTAAATACATCATGTTATAGTCATAACTAAGTCTCTATAAGACCTATTCTAGGTAAGACTCCCTATGAATCGTGGAAGAATGGAAAGCCTAACATTTCTTACTTTCATCCTTTTGGTTGTATTTTCTATATTCTTAACACTAAAGAAAATCTTGGCAAGTTTGACTCCAAAGCACATAAATGTCTTTTGTTGGGATATTCTGAAAGCTCTAAGGGCTACACAATCTATAACACAGAAACACAAATTATGGAGGAATTGATTTATGTGAGATTCAATGATAAGCCTGACCCTGAAAAGTCAGAGCTAGCTGAAAAGTTGATAGATATGAAGATTAAGTTTTCTGAATCCAAAGAAGATGAAGAAGATAAAACTACTTAAACTAAAGAGTCAGAGACTCTTTCACCAGAAAAAATAACAAGTCCAACTCAGAAGAAGAATAACATAGAGGATTCTCATTGTGAAGAACTGATTCTTGGAGATAAAATTCCTCTAGTCAGAACCAGATCCACATTCAGACCTTCTAAAGATACACTTCCTAGATTGGTGTCTCTTATTGAACTAACTTCTATAGAAGAAGCTCTTCAAGATAACGATTGGATTTTGGCCATGGAAGAAGAATTTAATCAGTTTACCAGAAATGATGTATGGGATCTTGTTCAGAAACCCAATGGTGTCCATGTCATCAGAACCAAGTAGATTTTCAGAAATAAGTTGAACAAGATGGGTGAAGTAGTAAAAAACAAGGCTCGACTTGTTGCACAAGGCTATAGTCAGCAAGAAGAGATTGAATATACTGAGACCTTTGCTCTAGTCGCCAGGTTAGAATCTTACGATTATTATTTTCTTTCACTATCAATCATAACATCATCCTTTAACAAATGGATGTTAAGAGTGCATTCTTAAATGGCTATATTTCTGAAGAGGTGTATGTTCACCAACCCCCTGGATTTGAGGATTCTAAAAATTCAGATTTTGTTTTCAAACTAAAGAAATCCTTATACGGTATGAAACAAGTTCCCAGAGCTTGGTACAATAGACTTAGTAAATTCCTTTTGGAAAATGATTTCACTAGAGGTAAAGTAGACAATACACTCTTTTGCAAAACGTTTAAGAATGATATTCTTGTTGTGCAAATTTATGTAGATTATATTATTTTTGGTTCTGCTACTCTTGTTTTTTGCAAGGAATTTTCTAAGTTAATACAGGCAGAATTCGAAATACATCTAATGAGAGAACTAAATTTTTTTTCTAGGAATTCAAGTTTATCAACGTTCAGAAGGAACATATATTCATCAGAGCAAATATGCAAAAGAACTTTTGAAGAAGTTTGAGATGTTAGAAAGCAAACCTGCAAAGACCCTCATGCACCCAACATGCATTCTGGAGAAAGAAAAAACAAGTAATAAAGTTTGTCAGAAGCTCTATTGTGGAATGATAGGCTCTTTTTTGTACTTAACGACTTCTCGTTCAGATATTTTGTTCAATGTTTGCTTGTGTGCTCGATTCCAATCAGATCCAAGGGAAACTCATTTGATTGTTGTCAAGAGAATCCTAAGGTATATCAAGGGAACAATAAACCTTGGCTTGGTGTATAAGAAGACATTGGAGTACACGCTATCTGGTTATTGTAATGGAGACTATGCTCGAGACATACTTGAAAGAAAAAGTACTTTTGGAAACTGTTAGTTTCTGGGAAACAACCTCATCTCTTGGGCAAGTAAAAGGAAATCTACCATTTCCTTATCTACTGCAGAAGCATAATACATCTCAGCATCATTGTGCATTACTTAGATGCTCTGGATGAAGAATTAACTTGAGGATTTTCAGATAAATGAGGGTAATATTCCTATTTACTGTGATAACACTACTTCTATCTACTTAAGTAAGAATCCCATTTTGCATTCAAGAGTGAAACTTATTGAAATTAAACATCATTTTATCAGAGACTATGTTCAGAAAGGGGTTTAATCTTTAAAATTTATAGCTATAAAACATTAGTGGGTTGATATCTTTATAAAACCCTTAGCTGAAGATAGATTTCTGTTTATTCTAAAGAATTTAAATATGGACCTTTGTCCAGAATAAATTATATTAGAACATGTTTAGTCTCTTTGTGGAAAAAGAGTTCTAATTTATTTTGATTGAAAGTTCTGATAACAATACTTCTACAAGTTAGAAGATGTTCTCATTAGAAACTTATCCTAGTCAGATACTAGTTTTTTAGGTATTCTTGACTTGTGAAACAACAAAAATGTCCACTATAATAAACTGGTGTGATCTTTTGATCGTATCTAACTGTTGAAGTGATACCTCGAGCATTGTGTTTTTATGAGGCTAGATTTTCAAAATAGTATCTAACAATACTCCCTACTTGTCTCTAGTCACAATTTTTTTTACAAAGACCCACGACTCTCACTTCACATCCACATTTTTTTACTTGTCTCTCCATCATCTTCTTTGATGGAAATTGTCTATTTCTGATCTAATTTTACAAACCATAGAATTTTTTTAAACAGATCACAAAGCTCCCTACGTTTCAACCATAGATGAGTTAATATTATTATCAATTAAAATAAAATAGTAAATAAAATTGATTATAATAATTAAATGGGTTTTTACACTCTAAAATATCTAAAATATATTAATTTCCAAAACTATTTAATGGGTTTTTACACTTTGTATTATATTAAAAATATTTAATTTTAAATTTTGCCTCAGGTCTCGAGATGCATTGGATCGGCTACGTGTGTCTCTATTATGTAGATATTAATTTAGAGTTTGAATATTGTGTGTCTCTATACAGACTATTATGTTTAACCTTTCAATGAAATTATCAAATATTCTAATCACTAATTAGTTTTCATTGTATGAAAAGCTTTCTTACTGGTTTGATAAACATTTTTCAATTTTCAATTTAACCCTTCAATGATTCAATAGGTTTTAAAAATCTAATATTGTCATAATCTTACAAATGTTTATATATATAAAACCTTGTAATGCTTTTTTATTCATCTTTTATAATATACTTCAAGTTTATCTAAAAATGAAAATCAAGTCTTTAATCTTCGTGTTTTTTTCTTGTGCGATGTTTATTATGTTTATTGCGGCGATTGAGTCATTCAAAGATGAGAAAAAATGTATATATAAATTTCAATTTTAATTCATGTCTTCACTTAATATAGTGAAAATAATTATTTGAATCCCAAAATTTCCAAGACAATTTTCACTATAGTTGATAAATATATAAAAAATGAAAACATATCCTACTGTTTTTTCGTTTACACTTACTGACTAATTAACGAAAATACATTCACAAACTAAATTGAGTAGATACATATTAGGAATCAAATATTTGCTTACCTTTATGATATTTAATATGTATGCTGTTTTAATTTGCAGTTGGTGCAACAAAAGAATTTCAAAGTGAAATTTTGTACCAATATAACAAACCCTGGACTCATTTCCCTCAAACTCCCAAAATACCTAAGGATGGTAAAGGAGTAAAAAAAGGAGAAGTTGAAAAGTATGGTGAAGGAGGTGTACAAGAAGACAAAGGTGAACAAAGTAAAATTGTAAAAGACTAAGGAATTGTAACATACTAATGAAAATGTTGAATTTATTTTATGTCATGTTTGATCTATATTATAATGGAAATTTTTTCTAATTAAATATTATTTTATCCATAGATTTTACTACTTATAATATTTAAGTCACGTAGATAATAAGTACGATCAATTCATGTTATATTAGTTTGTTGAAATTGATGCATTAATTTTAACCACCAATTAAGTCATTTTATATACCCCAAATGTTGAAATTGTATTGATAAAAGTCAAGAACCCAAAGAAAAAAAACACTATGTATAGATAATTTATGGATTTAACTCGGACAAGATTTGAAATTAACATTAAAAAGAAATGAAGTTTGAATTACATTAGTTAATGGTAGTCCGACCAGATGTCAGACCGTGATAGAGACTGCACAAAAAAAGGGTAAGCGCGCGAGAGATGAAGATTCTCCGGCCGAAGACGTTCAGCCCGAGAAAAAGCCAACACCTCAAATTAACATAATTGATCTCGATCCTCGCATCCCCATAGACGACGAGGAGGACGCCCCCGCAAATAGATCAGCCATGTTGCGCCATTTTTCTGTAGGAGAATTCGAAGTTGTAACTTTCGGAGACAACCTTGACAGAGGAGTCCGTAGTGGAGCAGGGATCATCCTCGAAAACAAAGAAGACCTCGTGGTCAAGGTATCATTAGCTCTCTCCTTTCCAACATCTAACAACCAGGCTGAGTATGAAGCCTCCATGGCAAGAATCCGCCTTGCAAAGGACATGGGCACCCAAGAAGTCACAATCTTCACCGACTCACAATTGGTTGTCTACAAGTTAAAGGAGAATATCAGGCAAAAAATGACAACTTGATCGATTACTTCATTCTGGTGCATCAAATGCTTGCGCAATTCAGATCGTGGGACGTCCAACATATCCCGCGTGAGCGCAACTCGCGAGTAGATGTACTATCAAAATTAGCGAGCATGCGGAAGAAAGGTAGGAACAAATCTGTTATCCATGAAACGCTCCCTCGCCCCAGCATTGAAAAGGTTACCCGAAGATAAGAAGGAAGCCTGCGTCGCAAAATGCCATTCTTCCTCATACGTCTTGGTGGACGGCATAATGTACAGCCGAGGATTTTCCATCCCACGCATGAGGTGAGTTTAGGAAGGAAGCGTATCTGACATCCTGAACAAAATACATGATGGATTTAATGCTCAGCACCTAGGTGGAAGATCATTGGCCCGCAAAGCATTGCGAGTTGCTTATTACTGGCTGACCATGCAGAATGACCCCAAAGAACACATAAAAAAAGGTGCGAGAGGTGCCAACGCCAAAAAGACATGCACATTGCACCTCCCGATGTTCTGAAGACAACGTCATTGCCATGGCCATTCGCGCAATGGGGAATGGACATCCTCGGCCCCTTCACGACAAGTTCTTTCTAGAATAAATACCTGATCATGGCCGTTGACTACTTTACCAAATGGATAGAAGCCGAGGCCCTGGCCAGAATCACCATGTTCAACATCCTACGGTTTTACAAGAGAAATGTCTTGGCTAGGTTCGGCGTACCACAATCCCTTATAACGGACAATAACACCCAGTTCACGGATAGAGGTTTTCAAGACATCGTCGCCAAAACAAGAACCAAACAACACTTCGCGTAACCTTATCCTGCACAAAAATCAGAAAGACTCGCGCGAAGACAAGCTCGCAACTAACTGGGAAGGTCCGTATCGCGTGAAATCAAAAACGGGAATAGGTGCATACTACCTTGAAGAACTGAATGGAAAACCATTCGCTCGACCATGGAACGCTCAAAAGCTTAAACAATATTAAAGCTAAAATCCAGCTGTAATACCCCAAAATTTGCCCTCTTATTTATAACCTTAATAAACTTTTCACAATCATTCATAGCCTTGATTTTTTCAAAGCAGGTATGATCAGGAGTACTTTGGGTCAGTGCTTCTTGAGTCTTTGAGATTTATTCCATACCAAGACTCCTTAGGTGTTAAGTCCATTATTTTTCTTCCCAAATATCGAGTTACATTGTTTTTCTTCTTTGAGGTCAACGATTAGGGTTTTCAAGAGGAATCTTATGCATATTCAAAGATTCTTCAGGGTATTAATGGCATATAGAGTTAATTTGGTCACCCGATCAAGGTTGTGGTGTGATATGCTAAAAGAATGGGTCATGTTACAAGATATGACTTGAGGATCCATTGTGGTCTAGGTTGTTACTTTTCAATACTTGAAAAAAATTTGATTTGGATTGAAGAGATGAATCGAAGTCAGGGTGTAAACGACGTTCACATCAGGTGGTTAAGTTTATCTCAAGTCATCGTGAGGTGTGATTGGTTCCATTCATTCAAGTGACATTTGTTTTTGATTTTTATTGTCATGAGGTGCATAAAATTTCAAGGCGCATCAAAAAGTCAAAGCATGATCAAATTTGGTTTTGGAAATTTCAAAGTTGTTCTTGAAGCCGTGACTGGATGCATCTTTTGGGAGTGTTGTTTTGTTTGGACCAAGTTACTTAAGATAAGGTTAATTGGTTTAAGGTGGTTTCAAAATTCATTCTAAGTTCATGATGATTTACAAGTTTCCAAGTCATGATCATTCATTGACAATTGTCTCACAAAAAAAAATCACATTACATTTCTTTGAGCCATTTAAAGGCAAGTTCCATAAGTTGATTCAAAGATACATTTAGTCAGGAAATATGAATTGGACTACCTAGATGTGATTGAATTTGATATTCGTTGGAGTTAATATTGCTACAACCTTGACAAATTTATTTCATGACCATGGGGAGCAAAATTTAAAGGTTTAAATCTCTTGAAAAAAAACTATCAACAGTACCACCAGCACAATTCAATTACAAAGGGTGCATCAAGAATAAAAAATGTAGAAGAGGGATTACAAAATGCATAGAAAGAGTTTTTAAGAGGGGGATACAAGGTGGTAACAAAAAATCTCATCCGGAAAAATGCACGACTATAGTTTCTACTGAAAGAAAAAATTGAAACAAAATATATTCAAATAAAGGAACCATAACTCAAAATTTTTCTGTTGCGAAATGAAGGAAATAATCAAACAAAACTCACATAAACGAACAAAAAATACAATAACAGAAAGAAACCAGATTCGGTTACATAATTCTTATCAGAATTTAGTTATGAAAATTGGAGAAAAAAACTCTACAACGATTCAGATAACATGAAATTGGAGAAAGAAAAAATAAATAACAGAAACAATTACTAAAAAACCTTTCAATCCCTCTTCTTAAAAACGACAAAAATCTCTCTCAAACTTCGTTGGATTCAGCCACCGAGAACTCTCACAGATCAATCTTCTAAATCTCTGACAACTTCTCAAAATATTCATCTCGATCTTCCTTTATCAATTGACTCTGACTCGATTCATTCATCACTCTTCGACCATCTCCTTCCATCTTCAACCAATCCCAACATCTGGCCTTCATCAAACTTCGTCGTCTCTCAAACACAAACTTTGGCAGAATCTCTTCACCTTCAACAGAAACTTCGCAAAGCAACAAGCCCATTCCCAAACCTGCATCAAATTCACAGATTCAGAAGCACCACTCAAAAGGGAAGAACAGGGTGAAGATGAAGAAAAATCAACAAAAATTCAGAAAGAAGTTTAACACAAAAACAGTTATAAAGGCTCCAACTAATTCAAAACTGAATCCAAAACTGAACTCCTAACTACTCTAACCGAATTGAATCGAAAATACCAATAGGCCCTCACCTTCATCACATATAAAAACCAGTGTTGCTGAAAAGTTGAGTCTCTTTTTTTTTCTCCATTGAATCTTCATCTTGTTCACTCTCTTCACCATTCCACCATTCTCATCACTTTCTTCATTCCTTACTCATCATCATCTTCTCCACCTTCAGGATCATCACCATCCTCAACCTTCATCTGCTTCAATCAATCACTCTCTTCAATATCCACATACAAAAGAATTTCTCTAGTCTTTATCATTATTCACTAATTCTGACCTGGAAAACATCAGAATCCACCACAAATTCACATCCCCGAGAACCAATAGCATTAATTGATAACAGAACTTAACAACAATGCAGAAGAAGAACGATAGTCAAGAAGAAGGAGATCGAAAGAAGAATCATACCTGAAACCTCAATCTGCGTCATCTTCCACATCGACTTCTTCTCCATTCTTCAATTAGAACCTTTAACGCATCCAAAATCCACATCGCTAATTAAGGAGCAACCAAGACTCTTAACCGCAATCAAGAAGTAGCAGAAGGATGAGAAGCGAAGGCTAAATTCGTACCTGAATGAACGTTGTCTCGCCCGTCATCGAAGCTTAATTCGCGCTTTCATCACCGATGAAAATACAAGGTACGATCTGTTATCGCATCACTCTCGCATTGTCTTTGCTTTGTTCTGGCGTTTGAATTGACCTGGAGTTTGCTCTTGAGATTCTCATCCACGTTTGGTCGACTGTGAATTTGAGAGTGTGAGTGTGATTTCGTTTTGAACAAATAGGGAGTTTAGATGGTATTAAGTTGTGACTTAGGTTGAGAGAAGAGATGTTGAAGGAGACGAATCCACGGCAGTGAGAAGAGATGTAGCGGTGGCGCTAGGATTTTAGGAGAAGGTGAAGTTCGGTTATGAAGGAAAATAAGGTTTCGCCGGAGATTAAGACTTCACCGGCGTCATGCTTTGTGGAGCGACCGCGGTTTCATGAGGAAGGAGAGGGTGGCGGTGAGGAAGATGAAGAACCTAAGGTTTGGGTTCTATTTTGTTCAGACTCATGTTTGTTTTGAGTTTATAAGTTTTGTTTCAAAGTTATTGTTGAAGCCATGACTGGATTCATCTTTTGGAAGTGTTATTTTGTTTGGACCAAGTTACTTAAGATAAGGTTAATTAGTTTAAGGTGGTTTCAAAATTCATTCTAAGTTCAGGATGATTTACAAGTTTCCAAGTCATGATCATTCATTGACAATTGTCTCACAAAAAAAATCACATTACATTTCTTTGAGCAATTTAAAGGCAAGTTCCATAAGTTGATTCAAAGATACATTTAGTCAGGAAATATGAATTAGACTACCTAGATGTGATTGAATTTGATATTCGTTGGAGTTAATATTTCTACAACCTTGACAAATTTATTTCATGACCATGGGGAGCAAAATTTAAAGGTTTGAATCTCTTGAAAAAAAACTATCAACAGTACCACCAGCACAATTCAATTACAAAGGGTGCATCAAGAATAAAAAATGTAGAAGAGGGATTACAAAATGCATAGAAAGAGTTTTTAAGAGGGGGATACAAGGTGGTAACAGAAAATCTCATCTGGAAAAATGCAAGACTATAGTTTCTACCGAAAGAAAAATTTGAAACAAAAAATATTCAAATAAAGGAACCATAACTCAAAATTTTTCTGTTGCGAAATGAAGGAAATAATCAAACAAAACTCACATAACCGAACAAAAAATACAATAACAGAAAGAAACCAGATTCGGTTACATAATTCTTATCACAATTCAGTTATGAAAATTGGAGAAAAAAACTCTACAACGATTCAGATAACATGAAATTGGAGAAAGATAAAATAAATAACAGAAACAATTACTAAAAAACCTTTCAATCCCTCTTCTTAAAAACGACAAAAATCTCTCTCAAACTTCGTTGGATTCAGCCACCGAGAACTATCACAGATCAATCTTCTAAATCTCTGACAACTTCTCAAAATATTCATCTCGATCTTCCTTTATCAATTGACTCTGACTCGATTCATTCATCACTCTTCGACCATCTCCTTCCATCTTCAACCAATCCCAACATCTGGCCTTCATCAAACTTCGTCGTCTCTCAAACACAAACTTTGGCAGAATCTCTTCACCTTCAACAGAAACTTCGCAAAGCAACAAGCCCATTCCCAAACCTACATCAAATTCACAGATTCAGAAGCACCACTCAAAAGGGAAGAACAGGGTGAAGATGAAGAAAAATCAACAAAAATTCAGAAAGAAGTTTAACACAAAAACAGTTATAAAGGCTCCAACTAATTCAAAACTGAATCCAAAACTGAACTCCTAACTACTCTAACCGAATTGAATCGAAAATACCAATAGGCCCTCACCTTCATCACATATAAAAACCAGTGTTGCTGAAAAGTTGAGTCTCTTTTTTTTCTCTCCATTGAATCTTCATCTTCTTCACTCTCTTCACCATTCCACCATTCTCATCACTTTCTTCATTCCTCACTCATCATCATCTTCTCCACCTTCAGGATCATCACCATCCTCAACCTTCATCTGCTTCAATCAATCACTCTCTTCAATATCCACATACAAAAGAATGTCTCTAGTCTTTATCATTATTCACTAATTCTGACCTAGAAAACATCATAATCCACCACAAATTCACATCCGCAAGAACCAATAGCATTAATTGATAACAGAACTCAACAACAATGCAGAAGAAGAACGATAGTCAAGAAGAAGGAGATCGAAAGAAGAATCATACCTGAAACCTCAATCTGCGTCATCTTCCGCATCGACTTCTTCTCCATTCTTCAATTAGAACCTTTAACGCATCCAAAATCCACATCGCTAATTAAGGAGCAACCAAGACTCTTAACCGCAATCAAGAAGTAGCAGAAGGATGAGAAGCGAAGGCTAAATTCGTACCTGAATGAACGTTGTCTCGCCCGTCATCGAAGCTTAATTCGCGCTTTCATCACCGATGAAAATACAAGGTACGATCTGTTATCGCATCACTCTCGCATTGTCTTTGCTTTGTTCTGGCGTTTGAATTGACCTGGAGTTTGCTCTTGAGATTCTCATCCACGTTTGGTCGACTGTGAATTTGAGAGTGTGAGTGTGATTTCGTTTTGAACAAATAGGGAGTTTAGATGGTATTAAGTTGTGACTTAGGTTGAGAGAAGAGATGTTGAAGGAGACGAATCCACGGCAGTGAGAAGAGATGTAGCGGTGGCGCTAGGATTTTAGGAGAAGGTGAAGTTCGGTTATGAAGGAAAATAAGGTTTCGCCGGAGATTAAGACTTCACCGGCGTCATGCTTTGTGGAGCGACCGCGGTTTCATGAGGAAGGAGAGGGTGGCGGTGTGGAAGATGAAGAACCTAAGGTTAGGGTTCTATTTTGTTCAGACTCATGTTTGTTTTGAGTTTATAAGTTTTATTTCAAAGTTATTGTTGAAGCCATGACTGGATTCATCTTTTGGAAGTGTTGTTTTGTTTGGACCAAGTTACTTAAGATAAGGTTAATTAGTTTAAGGTGGTTTCAAAATTCATTCTAAGTTCAGGATGATTTACAAGTTTCCAAGTCATGATCATCCATTGACAATTGTCTCACAAAAAAATCAAATTACATTTCTTTGAGCCATTTAAAGGCAAGTTCCATAAGTTGATTCAAAGATACATTTAGTCAGGAAATATGAATTAGACTACCTAGATGTGATTGAATTTGATATTCGTTGGAGTTAATATTTCTACAACCTTGACAAATTTATTTCATGACCATGGGGAGCAAAATTTAAAGGTTTGAATCTCTTGAAAAAAAACTATCAACAGTACCACCAGCACAATTCAATTACAAAGGGTGCATCAAGAATAAAAAATGTAGAAGAGGGATTACAAAATGCATAGAAAGAGTTTTTAAGAGGGGGATACAAGGTGGTAACAGAAAATCTCATCTGGAAAAATGCAAGACTATAGTTTCTACCGAAAGAAAAATTTGAAACAAAAAATATTCAAATAAAGGAACCATAACTCAAAATTTTTCTGTTGCGAAATGAAGGAAATAATCAAACAAAACTCACATAACCGAACAAAAAATACAATAACAGAAAGAAACCAGATTCGGTTACATAATTCTTATCAGAATTCAGTTATGAAAATTGGAGAAAAAAACTCTACAACGATTCAGATAACATGAAATTGGAGAAAGAAAAAATAAATAACAGAAACAGTTACTAAAAAACCTTTCAATCCCTCTTCTTAAAAACGGCAAAAATCTCTCTCAAACTTCGTTGGATTCAGCCACCGAGAACTCTCACAGATCAATCTTCCAAATCTATGACAACTTCTCAAAATATTCATCTCGATCTTCCTTTATCAACTGACTCTGTCTCGATTCATTCATCACTCTTCGACCATCTCCTTCCATCTTCAACCAATCCCAACATCTGGCCTTCATCAAACTTCGTCGTCTCTCCAACACAACCTTTGGCAGAATCTCTTCACCTTCAACAGAAACTTTGCAAAGCAACAAGCCCATTCCCAAACCTACATCAAATTCACAGATTCAGAAGCACCACTCAAAAGGGAAGAACAGGGTGAAGATGAAGAAAAATCAACAAAAATTCAGAAAGAAGTTTAACACAAAAACAGTTATAAAGGCTCCAACTAATTCAAAACTAAATCCAAAACTGAACTCCTAACTACTCTAACCGAATTGAATCGAAAATACCAATAGGCCCTCACCTTCATCACATATAAAAACCATTGTTGCTGAAAAGTTGAGTCTCTTTTTTTTTTTCTCCATTGAATCTTCATCTTCTTCACTCTCTTCACCATTCCACCATTCTCATCACTTTCTTCATTCCTCACTCATCATCATCTTCTCCACCTTCAGGATCATCACCATCCTCAACCTTCATCTGCTTCAATCAATCACTCTCTTCAATATCCACATACAAAAGAATGTCTCTAGTCTTTATCATTATTCACTAATTCTGACCTGGAAAACATCAGAATCCACCACAAATTCACATCCGCAAGAACCAATAGCATTAATTGATAACAGAACTCAACAACAATGCAGAAGAAGAACGATAGTCAAGAAGAAGGAGATCGAAAGAAGAATCATACCTGAAACCTCAATCTGCGTCATCTTCCGCATCGACTTCTTCTCCATTCTTCAATTAGAACCTTTAACGCATCCAAAATCCACATCGCTAATTAAGGAGCAACCAAGACTCTTAACCGCAATCAAGAAGTAGCAGAAGGATGAGAAGCGAAGGCTAAATTCGTACCTGAATGAACGTTGTCTCGCCCGTCATCGAAGCTTAATTCGCGCTTTCATCACCGATGAAAATACAAGGTACGGTCTGTTATCGCATCACTCTCGCATTGTCTTTGCTTTGTTCTGGCGTTTGAATTGACCTGGAGTTTGCTCTTGAGATTCTCATCCACGTTTGGTCGACTGTGAATTTGAGAGTGTGAGTGTGATTTCGTTTTGAACAAATAGGGAGTTTAGATGGTATTAAGTTGTGACTTAGGTTGAGAGAAGAGATGTTGAAGGAGACGAATCCACGGCAGTGAGAAGAGATGTAGCGGTGGCGCTAGGATTTTAGGAGAAGGTGAAGTTCGGTTATGAAGGAAAATAAGGTTTCGCCGGAGATTAAGACTTCACCGGCGTCATGCTTTGTGGAGCGACCGCGGTTTCATGAGGAAGGAGAGGGTGGCGGTGTGGAAGATGAAGAACCTAAGGTTAGGGTTCTATTTTGTTCAGACTCATGTTTGTTTTGAGTTTATAAGTTTTATTTCAAAGTTATTGTTGAAGCCATGACTGGATTCATCTTTTGGAAGTGTTGTTTTGTTTGGACCAAGTTACTTAAGATAAGGTTAATTAGTTTAAGGTGGTTTCAAAATTCATTCTAAGTTCAGGATGATTTACAAGTTTCCAAGTCATGATCATTCATTGACAATTGTCTCACAAAAAAAATCAAATTACATTTCTTTGAGCCATTTAAAGGCAAGTTCCATAAGTTGATTCAAAGATACATTTAGTCAGGAAATATGAATTAGACTACCTAGATGTGATTGAATTTGATATTCGTTGGAGTTAATATTGCTACAACCTTGACAAATTTATTTCATGACCATGGGGAGCAAAATTTAAAGGTTTGAATCTCTTGAAAAAAAACTATCAACAGTACCACCAGCACAATTCAATTACAAAGGGTGCATCAAGAATAAAAAATGTAAAAGAGGGATTACAAAATGCATAGAAAGAGTTTTTAAGAGGGGGATACAAGGTGGTAACAGAAAATCTCATCTGGAAAAATGCAAGACTATAGTTTCTACCGAAAGAAAAATTTGAAACAAAAAATATTCAAATAAAGGAACCATAACTCAAAATTTTTCTGTTGCAAAATGAAGGAAATAATCAAACAAAACTCACATAATCGAACAAAAAATACAATAACAGAAAGAAACTAGATTCGGTTACATAATTCTTATCAGAATTCAGTTATGAAAATTGGAGAAAAAAACTCTACAACGATTCAGATAACATGAAATTGGAGAAAGAAAAAATAAATAACAGAAACAGTTACTAAAAAACCTTTCAATCCCTCTTCTTAAAAACCGCAAAAATCTCTCTCAAAATTCGTTGGATTCAGCCACCGAGAACTCTCACAGATCAATCTTCCAAATCTATGACAACTTCTCAAAATATTCATATCGATTTTCCTTTATCAACTGACTCTGACTCGATTCATTCATCACTCTTCGACCATCTCCTTCCATCTTCAAACAATCCCAACATCTGGCCTTCATCAAACTTCGTCGTCTCTCCAACACAACCTTTGGCAGAATCTCTTCACCTTCAATAGAAACTTCGCAAAGCAACAAGCCCATTCCCAAACCTACATCAAATTCACAGATTCAGAAGCACCACTCAAAAGGGAAGAACAGGGTGAAGATGAAGAAAAATCAACAAAAATTCAGAAAGAAGTTTAACACAAAAACAGTTATAAAGGCTCCAACTAATTCAAAACTGAATCCAAAACTGAACTCCTAACTAATCTAACCGAATTGAATCGAAAATACCAATAGGCCCTCACCTTCATCTCATATAAAAACCAGTGTTGCTGAAAAGTTGAGTCTCTTTTTTTTTTCTCCATTGAATCTTCATCTTCTTCACTCTCTTCACCATTCCACCATTCTCATCACTTTCTTCATTCCTCACTCATCATCATCTTCTCCACCTTCAGGATCATCACCATCCTCAACCTTCATCTGCTTCAATCAATCACTCTCTTCAATATCCACATACAAAAGAATGTCTCTAGTCTTTATCATTATTCACTAATTCTGACCTGGAAAACATCAGAATCCACCACAAATTCACATCCGCAAGAACCAATAGCATTAATTGATAACAGAACTCAACAACAATGCAGAAGAAGAACGATAGTCAAGAAGAAGGAGATCGAAAGAAGAATCATACCTGAAACCTCAATCTGCGTCATCTTCCGCATCGACTTCTTCTCCATTCTTCAATTAGAACCTTTAACGCATCCAAAATCCACATCGCTAATTAAGGAGCAACCAAGACTCTTAACCGCAATCAAGAAGTAGCAGAAGGATGAGAAGCGAAGGCTAAATTCGTACCTGAATGAACGTTGTCTCGCCCGTCATCGAAGCTTAATTCGCGCTTTCATCACCGATGAAAATACAAGGTACGATCTGTTATCGCATCACTCTCGCATTGTCTTTGCTTTGTTCTGGCGTTGGAATTGACCTGGAGTTTGCTCTTGAGATTCTCATCCACGTTTGGTCGACTGTGAATTTGAGAGTGTGAGTGTGATTTCGTTTTGAACAAATAGGGAGTTTAGATGGTATTAAGTTGTGACTTAGGTTGAGAGAAGAGATGTTGAAGGAGACGAATCCACGGCAGTGAGAAGAGATGTAGCGGTGGCGCTAGGATTTTAGGAGAAGGTGAAGTTCGGTTATGAAGGAAAATAAGGTTTCGCCGGAGATTAAGACTTCACCGGCGTCATGCTTTGTGGAGCGACCACGGTTTCATGAGGAAGGAGAGGGTGGCGGTGTGGAAGATGAAGAACCTAAGGTTAGGGTTCTATTTTGTTCAGACTCATGTTTGTTTTGAGTTTATAAGTTTTGTTTCAAAGTTATTGTTGAAGCCATGACTGGATTCATCTTTTGGAAGTGTTGTTTTGTTTGGACCAAGTTACTTAAGATAAGGTTAATTAGTTTAAGGTGGTTTCAAAATTCATTCTAAGTTCAGGATGATTTACAAGTTTCCAAGTCATGATCATTCATTGACAATTGTCTCACAAAAAAAATCAAATTACATTTCTTTGAGCCATTTAAAGGCAAGTTCCATAAGTTGATTCAAAGATACATTTAGTCAGGAAATATGAATTAGACTACCTAGATATGATTGAATTTGATATTCGTTGGAGTTAATATTGCTACAACCTTGACAAATTTATTTCTTGACCATGGGGAGCAAAATTTAAAGGTTTGAATCTCTTGAAAAAAAAACTATCAACAGTACCACCAGCACAATTCAATTACAAAGGGTGCATCAAGAATAAAAAATGTAAAAGAGGGATTACAAAATGCATAGAAAGAGTTTTTAAGAGGGGGATACAAGGTGGTAACAGAAAATCTCATCTGGAAAAATGCAAGACTATAGTTTCTACCGAAAGAAAAATTTGAAACAAAAAATATTCAAATAAAGGAACCATAACTCAAAAATTTTCTGTTGCAAAATGATGGAAATAATCAAACAAAACTCACATAATCGAACAAAAAATACAATAACAGAAAGAAACTAGATTCGGTTACATAATTCTTATCAGAATTCAGTTATGAAAATTGGAGAAAAAAACTCTACAACGATTCAGATAACATGAAATTGGAGAAAGAAAAAATAAATAACAGAAACAGTTACTAAAAAACCTTTCAATCCCTCTTCTTAAAAACGGCAAAAATCTCTCTCAAAATTCGTTGGATTCAGCCACCGAGAACTCTCACAGATCAATCTTCTAAATCTCTTACAACTTCTCAAAATATTCATCTCGATCATCCTTTATCAATTGACTCTGACTCGATTCATTCATCACTCTTCGACCATCTCCTTCCATCTTCAACCAATCCCAACATCTGGCCTTCATCAAACTTCGTCGTCTCACAAACACAAACTTTGGCAGAATCTCTTCACCTTCAACAGAAACTTCGCAAAGCAACAAGCCCATTCCCAAACCTACATCAAATTCACAGATTCAGAAGCACCACTCAAAAGGGAAGAACAGGGTGAAGATGAAGAAAAATCAACAAAAATTCAGAAAGAAGTTTAACACAAAAACAGTTATAAAGGCTCCAACTAATTCAAAACTGAATCCAAAACTGAACTCCTAACTACTCTAACCGAATTGAATCGAAAATACCAATAGGCCCTCACCTTCATCACATATAAAAACCAGTGTTGCTGAAAAGTTGAGTCTCTTTTTTTTTTCTCCATTGAATCTTCATCTTCTTCACTCTCTTCACCATTCCACCATTCTCATCACTTTCTTCATTCCTCACTCATCATCATCTTCTCCACCTTCAGGATCATCACCATCCTCAACCTTCATCTGCTTCAATCAATCACTCTCTTCAATATCCACATACAAAAGAATGTCTCTAGTCTTTATCATTATTCACTAATTCTGACCTGGAAAACATCAGAATCCACCACAAATTCACATCCGCAAGAACCAATAGCATTAATTGATAACAGAACTCAACAACAATGCAGAAGAAGAACGATAGTCAAGAAGAAGGAGATCGAAAGAAGAATCATACCTGAAACCTCAATCTGCGTCATCTTCCGCATCGACTTCTTCTCCATTCTTCAATTAGAACCTTTAACGCATCCAAAATCCACATCGCTAATTAAGGAGCAACCAAGACTCTTAACCGCAATCAAGAAGTAGCAGAAGGATGAGAAGCGAAGGCTAAATTCGTACCTGAATGAACGTTGTCTCGCCCGTCATCGAAGCTTAATTCGCGCTTTCATCACCGATGAAAATACAAGGTACGATCTGTTATCGCATCACTCTCGCATTGTCTTTGCTTTGTTCTGGCGTTTGAATTGACCTGGAGTTTGCTCTTGAGATTCTCATCCACGTTTGGTCGACTGTGAATTTGAGAGTGTGAGTGTGATTTCGTTTTGAACAAATAGGGAGTTTAGATGGTATTAAGTTGTGACTTAGGTTGAGAGAAGAGATGTTGAAGGAGACGAATCCACGGCAGTGAGAAGAGATGTAGCGGTGGCGCTAGGATTTTAGGAGAAGGTGAAGTTCGGTTATGAAGGAAAATAAGGTTTCGCCGGAGATTAAGACTTCACCGGCGTCATGCTTTGTGGAGCGACCGCGGTTTCATGAGGAAGGAGAGGGTGGCGGTGTGGAAGATGAAGAACCTAAGGTTAGGGTTCTATTTTGTTCAGACTCATGTTTGTTTTGAGTTTATAAGTTTTATTTCAAAGTTATTGTTGAAGCCATGACTGGATTCATCTTTTGGAAGTGTTGTTTTGTTTGGACCAAGTTACTTAAGATAAGGTTAATTAGTTTAAGGTGGTTTCAAAATTCATTCTAAGTTCAGGATGATTTACAAGTTTCCAAGTCATGATCATTCATTGACAATTGTCTCACAAAAAAAATCAAATTACATTTCTTTGAGCCATTTAAAGGCAAGTTCCATAAGTTGATTCAAAGATACATTTAGTCAGGAAATATGAATTAGACTACCTAGATGTGATTGAATTTGATATTCGTTGGAGTTAATATTGCTACAACCTTGACAAATTTATTTCATGACCATGGGGAGCAAAATTTAAAGGTTTGAATCTCTTGAAAAAAAACTAACAACAGTACCACCAGCACAATTCAATTACAAAGGGTGCATCAAGAATAAAAAATGTAGAAGAGGGATTACAAAATGCATAGAAAGAGTTTTTAAGAGGGGGATACAAGGTGGTAACAGAAAATCTCATCTGGAAAAATGCAAGACTATAGTTTCTACCGAAAGAAAAATTTGAAACAAAAAATATTCAAATAAAGGAACCATAACTCAAAATTTTTCTGTTGCGAAATGAAGGAAATAATCAAACAAAACTCACATAACCGAACAAAAAATACAATAACAGAAAGAAACCAGATTCGGTTACATAATTCTTATCAGAATTCAGTTATGAAAATTGGAGAAAAAAACTCTACAACGATTCAGATAACATGAAATTGGAGAAAGAAAAAATAAATAACAGAAACAGTTACTAAAAAACCTTTCAATCCCTCTTCTTAAAAACGGCAAAAATCTCTCTCAAAATTCGTTGGATTCAGCCACCGAGAACTCTCACAGATCAATCTTCTAAATCTCTGACAACTTCTCAAAATATTCATCTCGATCATCCTTTATCAATTGACTCTGACTCGATTCATTCATCACTCTTCGACCATCTCCTTACATCTTCAACCAATCCCAACATCTGGCCTTCATCAAACTTCGTCGTCTCTCAAACACAAACTTTGGCAGAATCTCTTCACCTTCAACAGAAACTTCGCAAAGCAACAAGCCCATTCCTAAACCTACATCAAATTCATAGATTCAGAAGCACCACTCAAAAGGGAAGAACAGGGTGAAGATGAAGAAAAATCAACAAAAATTCAGAAAGAAGTTTAACACAAAAACAGTTATAAAGGCTCCAACTAATTCAAAACTGAATCCAAAACTGAACTCCTAACTACTCTAACCAAATTGAATCGAAAATACCAATAGGCCCTCACCTTCATCACATATAAAAACCAGTGTTGCTGAAAAGTTGAGTCTCTTTTTTTTTCTCCATTGAATCTTCATCTTCTTCACTCTCTTCACCATTCCACCATTCTCATCACTTTCTTCATTCCTCACTCATCATCATCTTCTCCACCTTCAGGATCATCACCATCCTCAACCTTCATCTGCTTCAATCAATCACTCTCTTCAATATCCACATACAAAAGAATGTCTCTAGTCTTTATCATTATTCACTAATTCTGACTTGGAAATATCAGAATCCACCACAAATTCACATCCCCGAGAACCAATAGCATTAATTGATAACAGAACTCAACAACAATGCAGAAGAAGAACGATAGTCAAGAAGAAGGAGATCGAAAGAAGAATCATACCTGAAACCTCAATCTGCGTCATCTTCCGCATCGACTTCTTCTCCATTCTTCAATTAGAACCTTTAACGCATCCAAAATCCACATCGCTAATTAAGGAGCAACCAAGACTCTTAACCGCAATCAAGAAGTAGCAGAAGGATGAGAAGCGAAGGCTAAATTCGTACCTGAATGAACGTTGTCTCGCCCGTCATCGAAGCTTAATTCGCGCTTTCATCACCGATGAAAATACAAGGTACGATCTGTTATCGCATCACTCTCGCATTGTCTTTGCTTTGTTCTGGCGTTGGAATTGACCTGGAGTTTGCTCTTGAGATTCTCATCCACGTTTGGTTGACTGTGAATTTGAGAGTGTGAGTGTGATTTCGTTTTGAACAAATAGGGAGTTTAGATGGTATTAAGTTGTGACTTAGGTTGAGAGAAGAGATGTTGAAGGAGACGAATCCACGGCAGTGAGAAGAGATGTAGCGGTGGCGCTAGGATTTTAGGAGAAGGTGAAGTTCGGTTATGAAGGAAAATAAGGTTTCGCCGGAGATTAAGACTTCACCGGCGTCATGCTTTGTGGAGCGACCGCGGTTTCATAAGGAAGGAGAGGGTGGCGGTGTGGAAGATGAAGAACCTAAGGTTAGGGTTCTATTTTGTTCAGACTCATGTTTGTTTTGAGTTTATAAGTTTTATTTCAAAGTTATTGTTGAAGCCATGACTGGATTCATCTTTTGGAAGTGTTGTTTTGTTTGGACCAAGTTACTTAAGATAAGGTTAATTAGTTTAAGGTGGTTTCAAAATTCATTCTAAGTTCAGGATGATTTACAAGTTTCCAAGTCATGATCATTCATTGACAATTGTCTCACAAAAAAAAATCAAATTACATTTCTTTGAGCCATTTAAAGGCAAGTTCCATAAGTTGATTCAAAGATATATTTAGTCAGGAAATATGAATTAGACTACCTAGATGTGATTGAATTTGATATTCGTTGGAGTTAATATTGCTACAACCTTGACAAATTTATTTCATGACCATGGGGAGCAAAATTTAAAGGTTTGAATCTCTTGAAAAAAAACTAACAACAGTACCACCAGCACAATTCAATTACAAAGGGTGCATCAAGAATAAAAAATGTAAAAGAGGGATTACAAAATGCATAGAAAGAGTTTTTAAGAGGGGGATACAAGGTGGTAACAGAAAATCTCATCTGGAAAAATGCAAGACTATAGTTTCTACCGAAAGAAAAATTTGAAACAAAAAATATTCAAATAAAGGAACCATAACTCAAAATTTTTCTGTTGCGAAATGAAGGAAATAATCAAACAAAACTCACATAACCGAACAAAAAATACAATAACAGAAAGAAACCAGATTCGGTTACATAATTCTTATCAGAATTCAGTTATGAAAATTGGAGAAAAAAACTCTACAACGATTCAGATAACATGAAATTGGAGAAAGAAAAAATAAATAACAGAAACAGTTACTAAAAAACCTTTCAATCCCTCTTCTTAAAAACGGCAAAAATCTCTCTCAAACTTCGTTGGATTCAGCCACCGAGAACTCTCACAGATCAATTTTCCAAATCTATGACAACTTCTCAAAATATTCATCTCGATCTTCCTTTATCAACTGACTCTGTCTCGATTCATTCATCACTCTTCGACCATCTCCTTCCATCTTCAACCAATCCCAACATCTGGCCTTCATCAAACTTCGTCGTCTCTCCAACACAACCTTTGGCAGAATCTCTTCACCTTCAACAGAAACTTCGCAAAGCAACAAGCCCATTCCCAAACCTACATCAAATTCACAGATTCAGAAGCACCACTCAAAAGGGAAGAACAGGGTGAAGATGAAGAAAAATCAACAAAAATTCAGAAAGAAGTTTAACACAAAAACAGTTATAAAGGCTCCAACTAATTCAAAACTGAATCCAAAACCGAACTCCTAACTACTCTAACCGAATTGAATCGAAAATACCAATAGGCCCTCACCTTCATCACATATAAAAACCAGTGTTGCTGAAAAGTTGAGTCTTTTTTTTTTCTCCATTGAATCTTCATCTTCTTCACTCTCTTCACCATTCCACCATTCTCATCACTTTCTTCATTCCTCACTCATCATGATCTTCTCCACCTTCAGGATCATCACCATCCTCAACCTTCATCTGCTTCAATCAATCACTCTCTTCAATATCCACATACTAAAGAATGTCTCTAGTCTTTATCATTATTCACTAATTCTGACCTGGAAAACATCAGAATCCACCACAAATTCACATCCGCCTGAACCAATAGCATTAATTGATAACAGAACTCAACAACAATGCAGAAGAAGAACGATAGTCAAGAAGAAGGAGATCGAAAGAAGAATCATACCTGAAACCTCAATCTGCGTCATCTTCCGCATCGACTTCTTCTCCATTCTTCAATTAGAACCTTTAACGCATCCAAAATCCACATCGCTAATTAAGGAGCAACCAAGACTCTTAACCGCAATCAAGAAGTAGCAGAAGGATGAGAAGCGAAGGCTAAATTCGTACCTGAATGAACGTTGTCTCGCCCGTCATCGAAGCTTAATTCGCGCTTTCATCACCGATGAAAATACAAGGTACGATCTGTTATCGCATCACTCTCGCATTGTCTTTGCTTTGTTCTGGCGTTGGAATTGACCTGGAGTTTGCTCTTGAGATTCTCATCCACGTTTGGTTGACTGTGAATTTGAGAGTGTGAGTGTGATTTCGTTTTGAACAAATAGGGAGTTTAGATGGTATTAAGTTGTGACTTAGGTTGAGAGAAGAGATGTTGAAGGAGACGAATCCACGGCAGTGAGAAGAGATGTAGCGGTGGCGCTAGGATTTTAGGAGAAGGTGAAGTTCGGTTATGAAGGAAAATAAGGTTTCGCCGGAGATTAAGACTTCACCGGCGTCATGCTTTGTGGAGCGACCGCGGTTTCATAAGGAAGGAGAGGGTGGCGGTGTGGAAGATGAAGAACCTAAGGTTAGGGTTCTATTTTGTTCAGACTCATGTTTGTTTTGAGTTTATAAGTTTTATTTCAAAGTTATTGTTGAAGCCATGACTGGATTCATCTTTTGGAAGTGTTGTTTTGTTTGGACCAAGTTACTTAAGATAAGGTTAATTAGTTTAAGGTGGTTTCAAAATTCATTCTAAGTTCAGGATGATTTACAAGTTTCCAAGTCATGATCATTCATTGACAATTGTCTCACAAAAAAAATCAAATTACATTTCTTTGAGCCATTTAAAGGCAAGTTCCATAAGTTGATTCAAAGATATATTTAGTCAGGAAATATGAATTAGACTACCTAGATGTGATTGAATTTGATATTCGTTGGAGTTAATATTGCTACAACCTTGACAAATTTATTTCATGACCATGGGGAGCAAAATTTAAAGGTTTGAATCTCTTGAAAAAAAACTAACAACAGTACCACCAGCACAATTCAATTACAAAGGGTGCATCAAGAATAAAAAATGTAAAAGAGGGATTACAAAATGCATAGAAAGAGTTTTTAAGAGGGGGATACAAGGTGGTAACAGAAAATCTCATCTGGAAAAATGCAAGACTATAGTTTCTACCGAAAGAAAAATTTGAAACAAAAAATATTCAAATAAAGGAACCATAACTCAAAATTTTTCTGTTGCGAAATGAAGGAAATAATCAAACAAAACTCACATAACCGAACAAAAAATACAATAACAGAAAGAAACCAGATTCGGTTACATAATTTTTATCAGAATTCAGTTATGAAAATTGGAGAAAAAAACTCTACAACGATTCAGATAACATGAAATTGGAGAAAGAAAAAATAAATAACAGAAACAGTTACTAAAAAACCTTTCAATCCCTCTTCTTAAAAACGGCAAAAATCTCTCTCAAACTTCGTTGGATTCAGCCACCGAGAACTCTCACAGATCAATCTTCCAAATCTATGACAACTTCTCAAAATATTCATCTCGATCTTCCTTTATCAACTGACTCTGTCTCGATTCATTCATCACTCTTCGACCATCTCCTTCCATCTTCAACCAATCCCAACATCTGGCCTTCATCAAACTTCGTCGTCTCTCCAACACAACCTTTGGCAGAATCTCTTCACCTTCAACAGAAACTTCGCAAAGCAACAAGCCCATTCCCAAACCTACATCAAATTCACAGATTCAGAAGCACCACTCAAAAGGGAAGAACAGGGTGAAGATGAAGAAAAATCAACAAAAATTCAGAAAGAAGTTTAACACAAAAACAGTTATAAAGGCTCCAACTAATTCAAAACTGAATCCAAAACCGAACTCCTAACTACTCTAACCGAATTGAATCGAAAATACCAATAGGCCCTCACCTTCATCACATATAAAAACCAGTGTTGCTGAAAAGTTGAGTCTCTTTTTTTTTCTCCATTGAATCTTCATCTTCTTCACTCTCTTCACCATTCCACCATTCTCATCACTTTCTTCATTCCTCACTCATCATGATCTTCTCCACCTTCAGGATCATCACCATCCTCAACCTTCATCTGCTTCAATCAATCACTCTCTTCAATATCCACATACAAAAGAATGTCTCTAGTCTTTATCATTATTCACTAATTCTGACCTGGAAAACATCAGAATCCACCACAAATTCACATCCGCAAGAACCAATAGCATTAATTGATAACAGAACTCAACAACAATGCAGAAGAAGAACGATAGTCAAGAAGAAGGAGATCGAAAGAAGAATCATACCTGAAACCTCAATCTGCGTCATCTTCCGCATCGACTTCTTCTCCATTCTTCAATTAGAACCTTTAACGCATCCAAAATCCACATCGCTAATTAAGGAGCAACCAAGACTCTTAACCGCAATCAAGAAGTAGCAGAAGGATGAGAAGCGAAGGCTAAATTCGTACCTGAATGAACGTTGTCTCGCCCGTCATCGAAGCTTAATTCGCGCTTTCATCACCGATGAAAATACAAGGTACGATCTGTTATCGCATCACTCTCGCATTGTCTTTGCTTTGTTCTGGCGTTGGAATTGACCTGGAGTTTGCTCCTGAGATTCTCATCCACGTTTGGTCGACTGTGAATTTGAGAGTGTGAGTGTGATTTCGTTTTGAACAAATAGGGAGTTTAGATGGTATTAAGTTGTGACTTAGGTTGAGAGAAGAGATGTTGAAGGAGACGAATCCACGGCAGTGAGAAGAGATGTAGCGGTGGCGCTAGGATTTTAGGAGAAGGTGAAGTTCGGTTATGAAGGAAAATAAGGTTTCGCCGGAGATTAAGACTTCACCGGCGTCATGCTTTGTGGAGCGACCGCGGTTTCATAAGGAAGGAGAGGGTGGCGGTGTGGAAGATGAAGAACCTAAGGTTAGGGTTCTATTTTGTTCAGACTCATGTTTGTTTTGAGTTTATAAGTTTTATTTCAAAGTTATTGTTGAAGCCATGACTGGATTCATCTTTTGGAAGTGTTGTTTTGTTTGGACCAAGTTACTTAAGATAAGGTTAATTAGTTTAAGGTGGTTTCAAAATTCATTCTAAGTTCAGGATGATTTACAAGTTTCCAAGTCATGATCATTCATTGACAATTGTCTCACAAAAAAAATCAAATTACATTTCTTTGAGCCATTTAAAGGCAAGTTCCATAAGTTGATTCAAAGATATATTTAGTCAGGAAATATGAATTAGACTACCTAGATGTGATTGAATTTGATATTCGTTGGAGTTAATATTGCTACAACCTTGACAAATTTATTTCATGACCATGGGGAGCAAAATTTAAAGGTTTGAATCTCTTGAAAAAAAACTAACAACAGTACCACCAGCACAATTCAATTACAAAGGGTGCATCAAGAATAAAAAATGTAAAAGAGGGATTACAAAATGCATAGAAAGAGTTTTTAAGAGGGGGATACAAGGTGGTAACAGAAAATCTCATCTGGAAAAATGCAAGACTATAGTTTCTACCGAAAGAAAAATTTGAAACAAAAAATATTCAAATAAAGGAACCATAACTCAAAATTTTTCTGTTGCGAAATGAAGGAAATAATCAAACAAAACTCACATAACCGAACAAAAAATACAATAACAGAAAGAAACCAGATTCGGTTACATAATTCTTATCAGAATTCAGTTATGAAAATTGGAGAAAAAAACTCTACAACGATTCAGATAACATGAAATTGGAGAAAGAAAAAATAAATAACAGAAACAGTTACTAAAAAACCTTTCAATCCCTCTTCTTAAAAACGGCAAAAATCTCTCTCAAACTTCGTTGGATTCAGCCACCGAGAACTCTCACAGATCAATCTTCCAAATCTATGACAACTTCTCAAAATATTCATCTCGATCTTCCTTTATCAACTGACTCTGTCTCGATTCATTCATCACTCTTCGACCATCTCCTTCCATCTTCAACCAATCCCAACATCTGGCCTTCATCAAACTTCGTCGTCTCTCCAACACAACCTTTGGCAGAATCTCTTCACCTTCAACAGAAACTTCGCAAAGCAACAAGCCCATTCCCAAACCTACATCAAATTCACAGATTCAGAAGCACCACTCAAAAGGGAAGAACAGGGTGAAGATGAAGAAAAATCAACAAAAATTCAGAAAGAAGTTTAACACAAAAACAGTTATAAAGGCTCCAACTAATTCAAAACTGAATCCAAAACCGAACTCATAACTACTCTAACCGAATTGAATCGAAAATACCAATAGGCCCTCACCTTCATCACATATAAAAACCAGTGTTGCTGAAAAGTTGAGTCTCTTTTTTTTTTCTCCATTGAATCTTCATCTTCTTCACTCTCTTCACCATTCCACCATTCTCATCACTTTCTTCATTCCTCACTCATCATGATCTTCTCCACCTTCAGGATCATCACCATCCTCAACCTTCATCTGCTTCAATCAATCACTTTCTTCAATATCCACATACAAAAGAATGTCTCTAGTCTTTATCATTATTCACTAATTCTGACCTGGAAAACATCAGAATCCACCACAAATTCACATCCGCAAGAACCAATAGCATTAATTGATAACAGAACTCAACAACAATGCAGAAGAAGAACGATAGTCAAGAAGAAGGAGATCGAAAGAAGAATCATACCTGAAACCTCAATCTGCGTCATCTTCCGCATCGACTTCTTCTCCATTCTTCAATTAGAACCTTTAACGCATCCAAAATCCACATCGCTAATTAAGGAGCAACCAAGACTCTTAACCGCAATCAAGAAGTAGCAGAAGGATGAGAAGCGAAGGCTAAATTCGTACCTGAATGAACGTTGTCTCGCCCGTCATCGAAGCTTAATTCGCGCTTTCATCACCGATGAAAATACAAGGTACGATCTGTTATCGCATCACTCTCGCATTGTCTTTGCTTTGTTCTGGCGTTCGAATTGACCTGGAGTTTGCTCTTGAGATTCTCATCCACGTTTGGTCGACTGTGAATTTGAGAGTGTGAGTGTGATTTCGTTTTGAACAAATAGGGAGTTTAGATGGTATTAAGTTGTGACTTAGGTTGAGAGAAGAGATGTTGAAGGAGACGAATCCACGGCAGTGAGAAGAGATGTAGCGGTGGCGCTAGGATTTTAGGAGAAGGTGAAGTTCGGTTATGAAGGAAAATAAGGTTTCGCCGGAGATTAAGACTTCATCGGCGTCATGCTTTGTGGAGCGACCGCGGTTTCATGAGGAAGGAGAGGGTGGCGGTGTGGAAGATGAAGAACCTAAGGTTAGGGTTCTATTTTGTTCAGACTCATGTTTGTTTTGAGTTTATAAGTTTTGTTTCAAAGTTATTGTTGAAGCCATGACTGGATTCATCTTTTGGAAGTGTTGTTTTGTTTGGACCAAGTTACTTAAGATAAGGTTAATTAGTTTAAGGTGGTTTCAAAATTCATTCTAAGTTCAGGATGATTTACAAGTTTCCAAGTCATGATCATTCATTGACAATTGTCTCACAAAAAAAATCAAATTACATTTCTTTGAGCCATTTAAAGGCAAGTTCCATAAGTTGATTCAAAGATACATTTAGTCAGGAAATATGAATTAGACTACCTAGATGTGATTGAATTTGATATTCGTTGGAGTTAATATTGCTACAACCTTGACAAATTTATTTCATGACCATGGGGAGCAAAATTTAAAGGTTTGAATCTCTTGAAAAAAAACTATCAACAGTACCACCAGCACAATTCAATTACAAAGGGTGCATCAAGAATAAAAAATGTAAAAGAGGGATTACAAAATGAATAGAAAGAGTTTTTAAGAGGGGGATACAAGGTGGTAACAAAAAATCTCATCTGGAAAAATGCAAGACTATAGTTTCTACCGAAAGAAAAATTTGAAACAAAAAATATTCAAATAAAGGAACCATAACTCAAAATTTTTCTGTTGCAAAATGAAGGAAATAATTAAACAAAACTCACATAACCGAACAAAAAATACCATAACAGAAAGAAACCAGATTCGGTTACATAATTCTTATCAGAATTCAGTTATGAAAATTGGAGAAAAAAACTCTACAACGATTCAGATAACATGAAATTGGAGAAAGAAAAAATAAATAACAGAAACAGTTACTAAAAAACCTTTCAATCCCTCTTTTTAAAAACGACAAAAATCTCTCTCAAACTTCGTTTGATTCAGCCACCGAGAACTCTCACAGATCAATCTTCCAAATCTCTGACAACTTCTCAAAATATTCATCTCGATCTTCCTTTATCAATTGACTCTGACTCGATTCATTCATCACTCTTCGACCATCTCCTTCCATCTTAAACCAATCCCAACATCTGGCCTTCATCAAACTTCGTCGTCTCTCCAACACAACCTTTGGCAGAATCTTTTCACCATCAACAGAAACTTCGCAAAGCAACAAGCCCATTCCCAAACCTGCATCAAATTCACAGATTCAGAAGCACCACTCAAAAGGGAAGAACAGGGTGAAGATGAAGAAAAATCAACAAAAATTCAGAAAGAAGTTTAACACAAAAACAGTTATAAAGGCTCCAACTAATTCAAAACTGAATCCAAAACTGAACTGCTAACTACTCTAACCGAATTGAATCGAAAATACCAATAGGCCCTCACCTTCATCACATATAAAAACCAGTGTTGCTGAAAAGTTGAGTCTCTTTTTTTTTCTCCATTGAATCTTCATCTTCTTCACTCTATTCACCATTCCACCATTCTCATCACTTTCTTCATTCCTCACTCATCATCATTTTCTCCACCTTCAAGATCATCACCATCCTCAACCTTCATCTGCTTCAATCAATCACTCTCTTCAATATCCACATACGAAAGAATTTCTTTAGTCTTTATCATTATTCACTAATTCTGACCTGGAAAACATCAGAATCCACCACAAATTCACATCCGCAAGAACCAATAGCATTAATTGTTAACAGAACTCAACAACAATGCAGAAGAAGAACGATAGTCAAGAAGAAGGAGATCGAAAGAAGAATCATACCTGAAACCTCAATCTGCGTCATCTTCCGCATCGACTTCTTCTCCATTCTTCAATTAGAACCTTTAACGCATCCAAAATCCACATCGCTAATTAAGGAGCAACCAAGACTCGTAACCGCAATCAAGAAGTAGCAGAAGGATGAGAAGCGAAGGCTAAATTCGTACCTGAATGAACGTTGTCTCGCCCGTCATCGAAGCTTAATTCGCGCTTTCATCACCAATGAAAATACAAGGTACGATCTGTTATCGCATCACCCTCGCATTGTCTTTGCTTTGTTCTGGCATTAGAATTGACCTGGAGTTTGCTCTTGAGATTCTCATCCACGTTTGGTCGACTGTGAATTTGAGAGTGTGAGTGTGATTTCGTTTTGAACAAATAGGGAGTTTAAATGGTATTAAGTTGTGACTTAGGTTGAGAGAAGAGATGTTGAAGGAGACGAATCCACGGCAGTGAGAAGAGATGTAGCGGTGGCGCTAGGATTTTAGGAGAAGCTGAAGTTCGGTTATGAAGGAAAATAAGGTTTCGCCGGAGATTAAGACTTCACCGGCGTCATGCTTTGTGGAGCGACCGCGGTTTCATGAGGAAGGAGAGGGTGGCGGTGTGGAAGATGAAGAACCTAAGGTTAGGGTTCTATTTTTTTCAGACTCATGTTTGTTTTGAGTTTATAAGTTTTATTTCAAAGTTATTGTTGAAGCCATGACTGGATTCATCTTTTGGAAGTGTTGTTTTGTTTGGACCAAGTTACTTAAGATAAGGTTAATTAGTTTAAGGTGGTTTCAAAATTCATTCTAAGTTCAGGATGATTTACAAGTTTCCAAGTCATGATCATTCATTGACAATTGTCTCACAAAAAAAATCAAATTACATTTCTTTGAGCCATTTAAAGGCAAGTTCCATAAGTTGATTCAAAGATACATTTAGTCAGGAAATATGAATTGGACTACCTAGATGTGATTGAATTTGATATTCGTTGGAGTTAATATTGCTACAACCTTGACAAATTTATTTCATGACCATGGGGAGCAAAATTTAAAGGTTTGAATCTCTTGAAAAAAAACTATCAACAGTACCACCAGCACAATTCAATTACAAAGGGTGCATCAAGAATAAAAAATGTAGAAGAGGGATTACAAAATGCATAGAAAGAGTTTTTAAGAGGGGGATACAAGGTGGTAACAGAAAATCTCATCTGGAAAAATGCAAGACTATAGTTTCTACCGAAAGAAAATTTTGAAACAAAAAATATTCAAATAAAGGAACCATAACTCAAAATTTTTCTGTTGCGAAATAAAGGAAATAATCAAACAAAACTCACATAACCGAACAAAAAATACAATAACAGAAAGAATCCAGATTCGGTTACATAATTCTTATCAGAATTCAGTTATGAAAATTGGAGAAAAAAACTCTACAAGGATTCAGATAACATGAAATTGGAGAAAGAAAAAATAAATAACAGAAACAGTTACTAAAAAACCTTTCAATCCCTCTTCTTAAAAACGGAAAAAATCTCTCTCAAACTTTGTTGGATTGAGCCACCGAGAACTCTCACAGATCAATCTTCCAAATCTCTGACAACTTCTCAAAATATTCATATCGATCTTCCTTTATCAATTGACTCTGACTCGATTCATTCATCACTCTTCGACCATCTCCTTCCATCTTCAACCAATCCCAACATCTGGCCTTCATCAAACTTCGTCGTCTCTCCAACACAACCTTTGGCAGAATCTCTTCACCTTCAACAAAAACTTCGCGAAGCAACAAGCCCATTCCCAAACCTGCATCAAATTCACAGATTCAGAAGCACCACTCAAAAGGGAAGAACAGGGTGAAGATGAAGAAAAATCAACAAAAATTCAGAAAGAAGTTTAACACAAAAACAGTTATAAAGCCTCCAATTAATTCAAAACTGAATCCAAAACTGAACTTCTAACTACTCTAACCGAATTGAATCAAAAATACCAATAGGCCCTCACCTTCATCACATATAAAAACCAGTGTTGCTGAAAAGTTGAGTCTCTTTTTTTTTCTCCATTGAATCTTCATCTTCTTCACTCTATTCACCATTCCACCATTCTCATCACTTTCTTCATTCCTCACTCATCATCATCTTCATCACCTTCAGGATCATCACCATCCTCAACCTTCATCTGCTTCAATCAATCACTCTCTTCAATATCCACATACAAAAGAATTTCTCTAGTCTTTATCATTATTCACTAATTCTGACCTGGAAAACATCAGAATCCACCACAAATTCACATCCGCAAGAACCAATAGCATTAATTGATAACAGAACTCAACAACAATGCAGAAGAAGAACGATAGTCAAGAAGAAGGAGATCGAAAGAAGAATCATACCTGAAACCTCAATCTGCGTCATCTTCCGCATCGACTTCTTCTCCATTCTTCAATTAGAACCTTTAACGCATCCAAAATCCACATCGCTAATTAAGGATCAACCAAGACTCGTAACCGAAATCAAGAAGTAGCAGAAGGATGAGAAGCGAAGGCTAAATTCGTACCTGAATGAACGTTGTCTCGCCCTTCATCGAAGCTTAATTCGCGCTTTCATCACCGATGAAAATACAAGGTACGATCTGTTATCGCATCACCCTCGCATTGTCTTTGCTTTGTTCTGGTGTTGGAATTGACCTGGAGTTTGCTCTTGAGATTCTCATCCACGTTTGATCGACTGTGAATTTGAGAGTGTGAGTGTGATTTCGTTTTGAACAAATAGGGAGTTTAGATGGTATTAAGTTGTGACTTAGGTTGAGAGAAGAGATGTTGAAGGAGACGAATCCACGACAGTGAGAAGAGATGTAGCGGTGGCGCTAGGATTTTAGGAGAAGCTGAAGTTCAGTTATGAAGGAAAATAAGGTTTCGCCGGAGATTAAGACTTCACCGGCGTCATGCTTTATGGAGCGACCGCGGTTTCATGAGGAAGGAGAGGGTGGCGGTGAGGAAGATGAAGAACCTAAGGTTAGGGTTCTATTTTGTTCAGACTCATGTTTGTTTTGAGTTTATAAGTTTTGTTTCAAAGTTATTGTTGAAGCCATGACTGGATTCATCTTTTGGAAGTGTTGTTTTGTTTGGACCAAGTTACTTAAGATAAGGTTAATTAGTTTAAGGTGGTTTCAAAATTCATTCTAAGTTCAGGATGATTTACAAGTTTCCAAGTCATGATCATTCATTGACAATTGTCTCACAAAAAAAATCAAATTACATTTCTTTGAGCCATTTAAAGGCAAGTTCCATAAGTTGATTCAAAGATACATTTAGTCAGGAAATATGAATTGGACTACCTAGAAGTGATTGAATTTGATATTCGTTGGAGTTAATATTGCTACATCCTTGACAAATTTATTTCATGACCATGGGGAGCAAAATTTAAAGGTTCGAATCTCTTCAAAAAAAACTATCAACAGTACCACCAGCACAATTCAATTACAAAGGGTGCATCAAGAATAAAAAATGTAGAAGAGGGATTACAAAATGCATAGAAAGAGTTTTTAAGAGGGGGATACAAGGTGGTAACAGAAAATCTCATCTGGAAAAATGCAAGACTATAGTTTCTACCGAAAGAAAAATTTGAAACAAAAAATATTCAAATAAAGGAACCATAACTCAAAATTTTTCTGTTGCGAAATGAAGGAAATAATCAAATAAAAATCTCATAACCGAACAAAAAATACAATAACAGAAAGAATCCAGATTCGGTTACATAATTCTTATCAGAATTCAGTTATGAAAATTGGAGAAAAAAACTCTACAACGATTCAGATAACATGAAATTGGAGAAAGAAAAAATAAATAACAGAAACAGTTACTAAAAAACCTTTCAATCCCTCTTCTTAAAAACGGCAAAAATCTCTCTCAAACTTCGTTGGATTCAGCCACCGAGAACTCTCACAGATCAATCTTCCAAATCTCCGACAACTTCTCAAAATATTCATCTCGATCTTCCTTTATCAACCGACTCTGACTCGATTCATTCATCACTCTTCGACCATCTCCTTCCATCTTCAACCAATCGCAACATCTGGCTTTCATCAAACTTCGTCGTCTCTCCAACACAACCTTTGGCAGCATCTCTTCACCTTCAACAGAAACTTCGCAAAGCAACAAGCCCATTCCCAAACCTGCATCAAATTCACAGATTCAGAAGCACAACTCAAAATGGAAGAACAAAGTGAAGATGAAGAAAAATCAACAAAAATTCAGAAAGAAGTTTAACACAAAAACAATTACAAAGGCTCTAACTAACTCAAAACAGAATCCAAAACCGAACTCCTAACTGCTCTAACCGAATTGAATCGAAAATACCAATAGGCCCTCACCTTCATCACAAATAAAAACCAGTGTTGCTGAAAAGTTGAGTCTCTTTTTTTTCTCTCCATTGAATCTTCATCTTCTTCACTCTCTTCACCATTCCACCATTCTCATCACTTTCTTCTTTCCTCACTCATCATCATCTTCTCCACCTTCAGGATCATCACCATCCTCAACCTTCATCTGCTTCAATCAATCACTCTCTTCAATATCCACATACAAAAGAATTTCTCTAGTCTTTATCATTATTCACTAATTCTGACCTGGAAAACATCAGAATCCACCACAAATTCACATCCGCAAGAACCAATAGCATTAATTGATAACAGAACTCAACAACAATGCAGAAGAAGAACGATAGTCAAGAAGAAGGAGATCGAAAGAAGAATCATACCTGAAACCTCAATCTGCGTCATCTTCCGCATCGACTTCTTCTCCATTCTTCAATTAGAACCTTTAACGCATCCAAAATCCACATCGCGAATTAAGGAGCAACCAAGACTCGTAACCGCAATCAAGAAGTAGCAGAAGGATGAGAAGCGAAGGCTAAATTCGTACCTGACTGAACGTTGTCTCGCCCGTCATCGAAGCTTCATTCGCGCTTTCATCACCGATGAAAATACAAGGTACGATCTGTTATCGCATCACTCTCGCATTGTCTTTGCTTTGTTCTGGCGTTGATATTGACCTGGAGTTTGCTCTTGAGATTCTCATCCACGTTTGGTCGACTGTGAATTTAAGAGTGTGAGTGTGATTTCGTTTTGAACAAATAGGGAGTTTAGATGGTATTAAGTTGTGACTTAGGTTGAGAGAAGAGATGTTGAAGGAGACGAATCCACGGCAGTGAGAAGAGATGTAGCGGTGGCGCTAGGATTTTAGGAGAAGGTGAAGTTCGGTTATGAAGGAAAATAAGGTTTCGCCGGAGATTAAGACTTCACCGGCGTCATGCTTTGTGGAGCGACCGCGGTTTCATGAAGAAGGAGAGGGTGGCGGTGAGGAAGATGAAGAACCTAAGGTTAGGGTTCTATTTTGTTCAGACTCATGTTTATTTTGAGTTTATAAGTTTTGTTTCAAAGTTATTGTTGAAGCCATGACTGGATTCATCTTTTGGAAGTGTTGTTTTGTTTGGACCAAGTTACTTAAGATAAGGTTAATTAGTTTAAGGTGGTTTCAAAATTCATTCTAAGTTCAGGATGATTTACAAGTTTCCAAGTCATGATCATTCATTGACAATTGTCTCACAAAAAAAATCACATTACATTTTTTTGAGCCATTTAAAGGCAAGTTCCATAAGTTGATTCAAAGATACATTTAGTCAGGAAATATGAATTGGACTACCTAGATGTGATTGAATTTGATATTCGTTGGAGTTAATATTGCTACAACCTTGATAAATTTATTTCATGACCATGGGGAGCAAAATTTAAATGTTTGAATCTCTTGAAAAAAAACTATCAACAGTACCACCAGCACAATTCAATTACAAAGGGTGCATCAAGAATAAAAAATGTAGAAGAGGGATTACAAAATGCATAGAAAGAGTTTTTAAGAGGGGGATACAAGGTGGTAACAGAAAATCTCATCCGGAAAAATGCAAGACTATAGTTTCTACCGAAAGAAAAATTTGAAACAAAAAATATTCAAATAAAGGAACCATAACTCAAAATTTTTCTGTTGCGAAATGAAGGAAATAATCAAACAAAACTCACATAACCGAACAAAAAATACAATAACAGAAAGAAACCAGATTCGGTTACATAATTCTTATCAGAATTCAGTTATGAAAATTGGAGGAAAAAACTCTACAACGATTCAGATAACATGAAATTGGAGAAAGAAAAAATAAATAACAGAAACAGTTACTAAAAAACCTTTCAATCCCTCTTCTTAAAAACGGCAAAAATCTCTCTCAAAATTCGTTGGATTCAGCCACCGAGAACTCTCACAGATCAATCTTCCAAATCTCCGACAACTTCTCAAAATATTCATCTCGATCTTCCTTTATCAACCGACTCTGACTCGATTCATTCATCACTCTTCGACCATCTCCTTCCATCTTCAACCAATCGCAACATCTGGCCTTCATCAAACTTCGTCGTCTCTCCAACACAACCTTTGGTAGAATCTCTTCACCTTCAACAGAAACTTCGCAAAGCAACAAGCCCATTCCCAAACCTGCATCAAATTCACAGATTCAGAAGCACAACTCAAAATGGAAGAACAAAGTGAAGATGAAGAAAAATCAACAAAAATTCAGAAAGAAGTTTAACACAAAAACAATTACAAAGGCTCTAACTAACTCAAAACAGAATCCAAAACCGAACTCCTAACTGCTCTAACCGAATTGAATCGAAAATACCAATAGGCCCTCACCTTCATCACATATAAAAACCAGTGTTGCTGAAAAGTTGAGTCTCTTTTTTTTCTCTCTCCATTGAATCTTCATCTTCTTCACTCTCTTCACCATTCCACCATTCTCATCACTTTCTTCATTCCTTACTCATCATCATCTTCTCCACCTTCAGGATCATCACCATCCTCAACCTTCATCTGCTTCAATCAATCACTCTCTTCAATATCCTCATACAGAAGAATTTCTCTAGTCTTTATCATTATTCACTAATTCTGACCTGGAAAACATCAGAATCCACCACAAATTCACATCCGCAAGAACCAATAGCATTAATTGATAACAGAACTCAACAACAATGCAGAAGAAGAACGATAGTCAAGAAGAAGGAGATCGAAAGAAGAATCATACCTGAAACCTCAATCTGCGTCATCTTCCGCATCGACTTCTTCTCCATTCTTCAATTAGAACCTTTAACGCATCCAAAATCCACATCGCGAATTAAGGAGCAACCAAGACTCGTAACCGCAATCAAGAAGTAGCAGAAGGATGAGAAGCGAAGGCTAAATTCGTACCTGACTGAACGTTGTCTCGCCCGTCATCGAAGCTTCATTCGCGCTTTCATCACCGATGAAAATACAAGGTACGATCTGTTATCGCATCACTCTCGCATTGTCTTTGCTTTGTTCTGGCGTTGATATTGACCTGGAGTTTGCTCTTGAGATTCTCATCCACGTTTGGTCGACTGTGAATTTAAGAGTGTGAGTGTGATTTCATTTTGAACAAATAGGGAGTTTAGATGGTATTAAGTTGTGACTTAGGTTGAGAGAAGAGATGTTGAAGGAGACGAATCCACGGCAGTGAGAAGAGATGTAGCGGTGGCGCTAGGATTTTAGGAGAAGGTGAAGTTCGGTTATGAAGGAAAATAAGGTTTCGCCGGAGATTAAGACTTCACCGGCGTCATGCTTTGTGGAGCGACCGCGGTTTCATGAGGAAGGAGAGGGTGGCGGTGAGGAAGATGAAGAACCTAAGGTTAGGGTTCTATTTTGTTCAGACTCATGTTTATTTTGAGTTTATAAGTTTTGTTTCAAAGTTATTGTTGAAGCCATGACTGGATTCATCTTTTGGAAGTGTTGTTTTGTTTGGACCAAGTTACTTAAGATAAGGTTAATTAGTTTAAGGTGGTTTCAAAATTCATTCTAAGTCCAGGATGATTTACAAGTTTCCAAGTCATGATCATTCATTGACAATTGTCTCACAAAAAAAATCAAATTACATTTCTTTGAGCCATTTAAAGGCAAGTTCCATAAGTTGATTCAAAGATACATTTAGTCAGGAAATATGAATTGGACTACCTAGAAGTGATTGAATTTGATATTCGTTGGAGTTAATATTGCTACATCCTTGACAAATTTATTTCATGACCATGGGGAGCAAAATTTAAAGGTTTGAATCTCTTCAAAAAAAACTATCAACAGTACCACCAGCACAATTCAATTACAAAGGGTGCATCAAGAATAAAAAATGTAGAAGAGGGATTACAAAATGCATAGAAAGAGTTTTTAAGAGGGGGATACAAGGTGGTAACAGAAAATCTCATCTGGAAAAATGCAAGACTATAGTTTCTACCGAAAGAAAAATTTGAAACAAAAAATATTCAAATAAAGGAACCATAACTCAAAATTTTTCTGTTGCGAAATAAAGGAAATAATCAAACAAAACTCACATAACCGAACAAAAAATACAATAACAGAAAGAATCCAGATACGGTTACATAATTCTTATCAGAATTCAGTGATGAAAATTGGAGAAAAAAACTCTACAACGATTCAGATAACATGAAATTGGAGAAAGAAAAAATAAATAACAGAAACAGTTACTAAAAAACCTTTCAATCCCTCTTCTTAAAAACGGAAAAAATCTCTCTCAAACTTCGTTGGATTCAGCCACCGAGAACTCCCACAGATCAATCTTCCAAATCTCTGACAACTTCTCAAAATATTCATATCGATCTTCCTTTATCAATTGACTCTGACTCGATTCATTCATCACTCTTCGACCATCTCCTTCCATCTTCAACCAATCCCAACATCTAGCCTTCATCAAACTTCGTCGTCTCTCCAACACAACCTTTGGCAGAATCTCTTCACCTTCAACAGAAACTTCGCAAAGCAACAAGCCAATTCCCAAACCTGCATCAAATTCACAGATTCAGAAGCACCACTCAAAAGGGAAGAACAGGGTGAAGATGAAGAAAAATCAACAAAAATTCAGAAAGAAGTTTAACACAAAAACAGTTATAAAGCCTCCAATTAATTCAAAACTGAATCCAAAACTGAACTCCTAACTACTCTAACCGAATTGAATCAAAAATACCAATAGGCCCTCACCTTCATCACATATAAAAACCAGTGTTGCTGAAAAGTTGAGTCTCTTTTTTTTTCTCCATTGAATCTTCATCTTCTTCACTCTATTCACCATTCCACCATTCTCATCACTTTCTTCATTCCTCACTCATCATCATCTTCATCACCTTCAGGATCATCACCATCCTCAACCTTCATCTGCTTCAATCAATCACTCTCTTCAATATCCACATACAAAAGAATTTCTCTAGTCTTTATCATTATTCACTAATTCTGACGTGGAAAACATCAGAATCCACCACAAATTCACATCCGCAAGAACCAATAGCATTAATTGTTAACAGAACTCAACAACAATGCAGAAGAAGAACGATAGTCAAGAAGAAGGAGATCGAAAGAAGAATCATACCTGAAACCTCAATCTGCGTCATCTTCCGCATCGACTTCTTCTCCATTCTTCAATTAGAACCTTTAACGCATCCAAAATCCACATCGCTAATTAAGGAGCAACCAAGACTCGTAACCGAAATCAAGAAGTAGCAGAAGGATGAGAAGCGAAGGCTAAATTCGTACCTGAATGAACGTTGTCTCGCCCGTCATCGAAGCTTAATTCGAGCTTTCATCACCGATGAAAATACAAGGTACGATCTGTTATCGCATCACCCTCGCATTGTCTTTGCTTTGTTCTGGTGTTGGAATTGACCTGGAGTTTGCTCTTGAGATTCTCATCCACGTTTGGTCGACTGTGAATTTGAGAGTGTGAGTGTGATTTCGTTTTGAACAAATAGGGAGTTTAGATGGTATTAAGTTGTGACTTAGGTTGAGAGAAGAGATGTTGAAGGAGACGAATCCACGACAGTGAGAAGAGATGTAGCGGTGGCGCTAGGATTTTAGGAGAAGCTGAAGTTCAGTTATGAAGGAAAATAAGGTTTCGCCGGAGATTAAGACTTCACCGGCGTCATGCTTTATGGAGCGACCGCGGTTTCATGAGGAAGGAGAGGGTGGCGGTGAGGAAGATGAAGAACCTAAGGTTAGGGTTCTATTTTGTTCAGACTCATGTTTGTTTTGAGTTTATAAGTTTTGTTTCAAAGTTATTGTTGAAGCCATGACTGGATTCATCTTTTGGAAGTGTTGTTTTGTTTGGACCAAGTTACTTAAGATAAGGTTAATTAGTTTAAGGTGGTTTCAAAATTCATTCTAAGTTCAGGATGATTTACAAGTTTCCAAGTCATGATCATTCATTGACAATTGTCTCACAAAAAAAATCAAATTACATTTCTTTGAGCCATTTAAAGGCAAGTTCCATAAGTTGATTCAAAGATACATTTAGTCAGGAAATATGAATTGGACTACCTAGAAGTGATTGAATTTGATATTCGTTGGAGTTAATATTGCTACATCCTTGACAAATTTATTTCATGACCATGGGGAGCAAAATTTAAAGGTTTGAATCTCTTCAAAAAAAACTATCAACAGTACCACCAGCACAATTCAATTACAAAGGGTGCATCAAGAATAAAAAATGTAGAAGAGGGATTACAAAATGCATAGAAAGAGTTTTTAAGAGGGGGATACAAGGTGGTAACAGAAAATCTCATCTGGAAAAATGCAAGACTATAGTTTCTACCGAAAGAAAAATTTGAAACAAAAAATATTCAAATAAAGGAACCATAACTCAAAATTTTTCTGTTGCGAAATGAAGGAAATAATCAAATAAAAATCTCATAACCGAACAAAAAATACAATAACAGAAAGAATCCAGATTCGGTTACATAATTCTTATCAGAATTCAGTTATGAAAATTGGAGAAAAAAACTCTACAACGATTCAGATAACATGAAATTGGAGAAAGAAAAAATAAATAACAGAAACAGTTACTAAAAAACCTTTCAATCCCTCTTCTTAAAAACGGCAAAAATCTCTCTCAAACTTCGTTGGATTCAGCCACCGAGAACTCTCACAGATCAATCTTCCAAATCTCCGACAACTTCTCAAAATATTCATCTCGATCTTCCTTTATCAACCGACTCTGACTCGATTCATTCATCACTCTTCGACCATCTCCTTCCATCTTCAACCAATCGCAACATCTGGCCTTCATCAAACTTCGTCGTCTCTCCAACACAACCTTTGGCAGCATCTCTTCACCTTCAACAGAAACTTCGCAAAGCAACAAGCCCATTCCCAAACCTGCATCAAATTCACAGATTCAGAAGCACAACTCAAAATGGAAGAACAAAGTGAAGATGAAGAAAAATCAACAAAAATTCAGAAAGAAGTTTAACACAAAAACAATTACAAAGGCTCTAACTAACTCAAAACAGAATCCAAAACCGAACTCCTAACTGCTCTAACCGAATTGAATCGAAAATACCAATAGGCCCTCACCTTCATCACAAATAAAAACCAGTGTTGCTGAAAAGTTGAGTCTCTTTTTTTTTTCTCCATTGAATCTTCATCTTCTTCACTCTCTTCACCATTCCACCATTCTCATCACTTTCTTCATTCCTCACTCATCATCATCTTCTCCACCTTCAGGATCATCACCATCCTCAACCTTCATCTGCTTCAATCAATCACTCTCTTCAATATCCACATACAAAAGAATTTCTCTAGTCTTTATCATTATTCACTAATTCTGACCTGGAAAACATCAGAATCCACCACAAATTCACATCCGCAAGAACCAATAGCATTAATTGATAACAGAACTCAACAACAATGCAGAAGAAGAACGATAGTCAAGAAGAAGGAGATCGAAAGAAGAATCATACCTGAAACCTCAATCTGCGTCATCTTCCGCATCGACTTCTTCTCCATTCTTCAATTAGAACCTTTAACGCATCCAAAATCCACATCGCGAATTAAGGAGCAACCAAGACTCGTAACCGCAATCAAGAAGTAGCAGAAGGATGAGAAGCGAAGGCTAAATTCGTACCTGACTGAACGTTGTCTCGCCCGTCATCGAAGCTTCATTCGCGCTTTCATCACCGATGAAAATACAAGGTACGATCTGTTATCGCATCACTCTCGCATTGTCTTTGCTTTGTTCTGGCGTTGATATTGACCTGGAGTTTGCTCTTGAGATTCTCATCCACGTTTGGTCGACTGTGAATTTAAGAGTGTGAGTGTGATTTCGTTTTGAACAAATAGGGAGTTTAGATGGTATTAAGTTATGACTTAGGTTGAGAGAAGAGATGTTGAAGGAGACGAATCCACGGCAGTGAGAAGAGATGTAGCGGTGGCGCTAGGATTTTAGGAGAAGGTGAAGTTCGGTTATGAAGGAAAATAAGGTTTCGCCGGAGATTAAGACTTCACCGGCGTCATGCTTTGTGGAGCGACCGCGGTTTCATGAGGAAGGAGAGGGTGGCGGTGAGGAAGATGAAGAACCTAAGGTTAGGGTTCTATTTTATTCAGACTCATGTTTATTTTGAGTTTATAAGTTTTGTTTCAAAGTTATTGTTGAAGCCATGACTGGATTCATCTTTTGGAAGTGTTGTTTTGTTTGGACCAAGTTACTTAAGATAAGGTTAATTAGTTTAAGGTGGTTTCAAAATTCATTCTAAGTTCAGGATGATTTACAAGTTTCCAAGTCATGATCATTCATTGACAATTGTCTCACAAAAAAAATCACATTACATTTTTTTGAGCCATTTAAAGGCAAGTTCCATAAGTTGATTCAAAGATACATTTAGTCAGGAAATATGAATTGGACTACCTAGATGTGATTGAATTTGATATTCGTTGGAGTTAATATTGCTACAACCTTGATAAATTTATTTCATGACCATGGGGAGCAAAATTTAAATGTTTGAATCTCTTGAAAAAAAACTATCAACAGTACCACCAGCACAATTCAATTACAAAGGGTGCATCAAGAATAAAAAATGTAGAAGAGGGATTACAAAATGCATAGAAAGAGTTTTTAAGAGGGGGATACAAGGTGGTAACAGAAAATCTCATCCGGAAAAATGCAAGACTATAGTTTCTACCGAAAGAAAAATTTGAAACAAAAAATATTCAAATAAAGGAACCATAACTCAAAATTTTTCTGTTGCAAAATGAAGGAAATAATCAAACAAAACTCACATAACCGAACAAAAAATACAATAACAGAAAGAAACCAGATTCGGTTACATAATTCTTATCAGAATTCAGTTATGAAAATTGGAGGAAAAAACTCTACAACGATTCAGATAACATGAAATTGGAGAAAGAAAAAATAAATAACAGAAACAGTTACTAAAAAACCTTTCAATCCCTCTTCTTAAAAACGGCAAAAATCTCTCTCAAACTTCGTTGGATTCAGCCACCGAGAACTCTCACAGATCAATCTTCCAAATCTCCGACAACTTCTCAAAATATTCATCTCGATCTTCCTTTATCAACCGACTCTGACTCGATTCATTCATCACTCTTCGACCATCTCCTTCCATCTTCAACCAATCGCAACATCTGGCCTTCATCAAACTTCGTCGTCTCTCCAACACAACCTTTGGCAGAATCTCTTCACCTTCAACAGAAACTTCGCAAAGCAACAAGCCCATTCCCAAACCTGCATCAAATTCACAGATTCAGAAGCACAACTCAAAATGGAAGAACAAAGTGAAGATGAAGAAAAATCAACAAAAATTCTGAAAGAAGTTTAACACAAAAACAATTACAAAGGCTCTAACTAACTCAAAACAGAATCCAAAACCGAACTCCTAACTGCTCTAACCGAATTGAATCGAAAATACCAATAGGCCCTCACCTTCATCACATATAAAAACCAGTGTTGCTGAAAAGTTGAGTCTCTTTTTTTTCTCTCTCCATTGAATCTTCAACTTCTTCACTCTCTTCACCATTCCACCATTCTCATCACTTTCTTCATTCCTCACTCATCATCATCTTCTCCACCTTCAGGATCATCACCATCCTCAACCTTCATCTGCTTCAATCAATCACTCTCTTCAATATCCTCATACAGAAGAATTTCTCTAGTCTTTATCATTATTCACTAATTCTGACCTGGAAAACATCAGAATCCACCACAAATTCACATCCGCAAGAACCAATAGCATTAATTGATAACAGAACTCAACAACAATGCAGAAGAAGAACGATAGTCAAGAAGAAGGAGATCGAAAGAAGAATCATACCTGAAACCTCAATCTGCGTCATCTTCCGCATCGACTTCTTCTCCATTCTTCAATTAGAACCTTTAACGCATCCAAAATCCACATCGCGAATTAAGGAGCAACCAAGACTCGTAACCGCAATCAAGAAGTAGCAGAAGGATGAGAAGCGAAGGCTAAATTCGTACCTGACTGAACGTTGTCTCGCCCGTCATCGAAGCTTCATTCGCACTTTCATCACCGATGAAAATACAAGGTACGATCTGTTATCGCATCACTCTCGCATTGTCTTTGCTTTGTTCTGGCGTTGATATTGACCTGGAGTTTGCTCTTGAGATTCTCATCCACGTTTGGTCGACTGTGAATTTAAGAGTGTGAGTGTGATTTCATTTTGAACAAATAGGGAGTTTAGATGGTATTAAGTTGTGACTTAGGTTGAGAGAAGAGATGTTGAAGGAGACGAATCCACGGCAGTGAGAAGAGATGTAGCGGTGGCGCTAGGATTTTAGGAGAAGGTGAAGTTCGGTTATGAAGGAAAATAAGGTTTCGCCGGAGATTAAGACTTCACCGGCGTCATGCTTTGTGGAGCGACCGCGGTTTCATGAGGAAGGAGAGGGTGGCGGTGAGGAAGATGAAGAACCTAAGGTTAGGGTTCTATTTTGTTCAGACTCATGTTTATTTTGAGTTTATAAGTTTTGTTTCAAAGTTATTGTTGAAGCCATGACTGGATTCATCTTTTGGAAGTGTTGTTTTGTTTGGACCAAGTTACTTAAGATAAGGTTAATTAGTTTAAGGTGGTTTCAAAATTCATTCTAAGTTCAGGATGATTTACAAGTTTCCAAGTCATGATCATTCATTGACAATTGTCTCACAAAAAAAATCACATTACATTTTTTTGAGCCATTTAAAGGCAAGTTCCATAAGTTGATTCAAAGATACATTTAGTCAGGAAATATGAATTGGACTACCTAGATGTGATTGAATTTGATATTCGTTGGAGTTAATATTGCTACAACCTTGATAAATTTATTTCATGACCATGGGGAGCAAAATTTAAATGTTTGAATCTCTTGAAAAAAAAACTATCAACAGTACCACCAGCACAATTCAATTACAAAGGGTGCATCAAGAATAAAAAATGTAGAAGAGGGATTACAAAATGCATAGAAAGAGTTTTTAAGAGGGGGATACAAGGTGGTAACAGAAAATCTCATCCGGAAAAATGCAAGACTATAGTTTCTACCGAAAGAAAAATTTGAAACAAAAAATATTCAAATAAAGGAACCATAACTCAAAATTTTTCTGTTGCGAAATGAAGGAAATAATCAAACAAAACTCACATAACCGAACAAAAAATACAATAACAGAAAGAAACCAGATTCGGTTACATAATTCTTATCAGAATTCAGTTATGAAAATTGGAGGAAAAAACTCTACAACGATTCAGATAACATGAAATTGGAGAAAGAAAAAATAAATAACAGAAACAGTTACTAAAAAACCTTTCAATCCCTCTTCTTAAAAACGGCAAAAATCTCTCTCAAACTTCGTTGGATTCAGCCACCGAGAACTCTCACAGATCAATCTTCCAAATCTCCGACAACTTCTCAAAATATTCATCTCGATCTTCCTTTATCAACCGACTCTGACTCGATTCATTCATCACTCTTCGACCATCTCCTTCCATCTTCAACCAATCGCAACATCTGGCCTTCATCAAACTTCGTCGTCTCTCCAACACAACCTTTGGCAGCATCTCTTCACCTTCAACAGAAACTTCGCAAAGCAACAAGCCCATTCCCAAACCTGCATCAAATTCACAGATTCAGAAGCACAACTCAAAATGGAAGAACAAAGTGAAGATGAAGAAAAATCAACAAAAATTCAGAAAGAAGTTTAACACAAAAACAATTACAAAGGCTCTAACTAACTCAAAACAGAATCCAAAACCGAACTCCTAACTGCTCTAACCGAATTGAATCGAAAATACCAATAGGCCCTCACCTTCATCACATATAAAAACCTGTGTTGTTGCAAAGTTGAGTCTCTTTTTTTTCTCTCTCCATTGAATCTTCATCTTCTTCACTCTCTTCACCATTCCACCATTCTCATCACTTTCTTCATTCCTCACTCATCATCATCTTCTCCACCTTCAGGATCATCACCATCCTCAACCTTCATCTGCTTCAATCAATCACTCTCTTCAATATCCTCATACTGAAGAATTTCTATAGTCTTTATCATTATTCACTAATTCTGACCTGCAAAACATCATAATCCACCGCAAATTCACATTCGCAAGAACTAATAGCATTAATTGATAATAGAACTCAACAACAATGCAAAAGAAGAACGATAGTCAAGAAGAAGGAGATCAAAAGAAGAATCATACCTGAAACCTCAATCCACGTCATCTCCCGCATCGACTTCTTCTCCATTCATCATTAGAACCTGCAGCGCATCCAAAATCCACATCGCGAATTAATGAGCAACCAAGACTCGTAACCACAATCAAGAAGTAGTAGAAGGATGTGAAGCAAAGGCTAAATTCGTACCTAACTGAACATTGTCTCACTCGTCATCAAAGTTTCATTCACGCTTTCATCATCGACAAAAATACAAGGTACGACATGTTATCGCATCACTCTCGCATTGTCTTTGCTTTGTTCTGACATTGGAATTGACATGGCGTTTGCTCTTGATATTCTCATCCACGTTTGGTCGAATTTGAATTTGAGAGTGTGAGTGTGATTTCGTTTTGAACAAATAGGAATTTTAGATGGTGATAAGTTGTGACTTGGGTTGAGAGAAGAGATATTGAGGGAGACGAATCCATGATAGTGAGAAGAAATATAGCGATGACACTAGGGTTTTGGGGAGAAGGTGAAGTTCGGTTATGAAGGAGAATAAGGTTTCGCCGGAGATTAAGTCTTCACTGATGTCCTGCTTGGTGGAGCGGTCGCGGTTTCATGAATAAGGAGAGGGTGGTGGCGAGGAAGATGAAGAACCTAGGGTTAGGGTTCTATTTTATTCAGACTCATGTTTGTTTTGAGTTTTTTAGTTTTGTTTCAATGTTTATGAGACTCGTTGGAAAATTTAAGAGCAATAATAACTATTAAAAAAATCCATTATTCCACCCAAGTGATAAGACCATGAGGATATTTAGTGATTCCCACCATAACAGCGGTGAGACTTGTCACCGTCCGGTAGGTGCTCCCCGAGGCGATTCCGTATGCACTATACGCCACAACTATCATGCTCATTCGATTTTTGGTCCGTTGGATGAGATTACTAGAAAAGTCTTCAGATCGTGTGATCTAGATCAAGTCAACGATGTTGACTGAGGTACCACCGTACTCCTTCAGGCCTTGATGCGTTTGGGCCTAGTAATTGTTGCTATTCACACCATGTTTTAAGCCCATTTGTTCATTTTAACTGAAAAATTACTTCACTTGCACACCTTCTTTATTGTTTAGATTTTAATTTTTGTTTTATGTAGCTTTCAATTTTAATACATAAAAAATACCAAAACACATAATAAAATTCTACCAAAATTATAGGAGCTTTCTAACTCATTTTAGAACCTTTCCACATTTTTACTTTCTGGTTTTTGCCATTTTCCCATTTTATTTCGATTTTCCATTTAATTAGTTTTATATTGAATTCTTTCATCTATACTTCATTTTGTACAATTTGTTTCTTCCACTTCCTGTGATCTTTTTGCCTCATTATTTTTGCTATGATTAGAGGACTCATAATAGAACCTGAAATTTTTTTGTTATATTTTTTAGGCCATTTTGTCCACTGTTTTGATAGTGTTGTTTGTGTAAAATTGTGAATAAATCTTAGGTAGATTTAAGTGACCATTTGAAATAGTTAGGTTGTGAGTTTTTAGGAGAATTTTTAACACAATATGAGATTCAGAATAGGGACCTTAGGGAACTAATTTCATAATTTAATATGTCCATTTCTATTTTTCTTAGAAACTTGATTGCACTAGGTTTTACATGTAATTTCACCTTGAATTTTAGGATTTTATGGTTGCATTAGGATATAGTTTGATTAGGTTTGATTTTAGAACCTTAGAATGACTTGATTTGGTTTAGCTGCTGAATTTAGAAGCTTGTTATCATTTAGGATCCTTTAGTTTTAGGATTCAGGCTTAGAATTCCTTTAAGTGTGTTTCCATGAACCAATTAGCCTTTATATTTGTTTTATGTGCTTTAATGTGCATTTTGAAACTAATCCTTTCTTATTTCTTTATATTTTTAATTGTGTTTGCCTTAGTATTTTTTTTCCACTTACATAGGCTTCCCCATCTTTAGAACCAACTTAACTTCCTTAGGAAGTAAGTTGAGTTCTAATTCTTTTCTTTTCTTTTCCTTTCTTCCTAAGGATTAGAAAACTTCACAAACCATTAGGATCTCCCTTTGGTATATGATAAATAACTTAGGGTTGGTCTGATTACCCCTTAGTTTTTTCCTTTTTCCACTTGATTCCTTCTTTCTCATCTCATAAAGAAAATAATAAAATACTTAATAAATGTTGAATGTTATCATACGACATGAGACTTTGTTGCGGAGTATTTATGCATGTCCCGTTTCGGGGCGAGGTGTATGTTATCTACCACGATGCATAAGTCTTATTATGAGAATGTTCACAAACAATAAACTCGAAACACTTCTCATAAAAGACAATCAACAAAGACATCACATCTTCTCTTCTCATCTCATACTCTTTGCGGACGAATGTGACTTTCCTCGACAGTTCAAACAGCGATACGATAAACACCCTCGAGTCAGAGTCGGTAACACTTAAGCTAGAGCTATGGCAATGTCATTCTAAAAACACAATTAAGTTCCCGCCTTAGTTAGACGAACTACAACGACTCTGATCTTCATTTTCCTGATGAGTTACGTAGGCAGTGGGGTAGGGCCCATTCAAGCACATTCTTTATTTTCCCTACATTTTCCCCATTCTTCCTTTTCCATTCTCTTTTCCAATTCCCTTTCTCATTTCACTTCCATTTCGGTTAGCAATTCTTTTGTTCAGCAACACCTTATTTCTCACCCTTTGAAACAGACTAACAAACATGGATCCCGTCAGGTACGGAAGACGGTCTGGGGTGCTAATACCTTCCCAGGTCGTAACCGACTCCCGAAACCAAATCTTTGGTTCGCAAGGCCTCGTACTTTCCTTCTCTCTTAGGTTTGTGCAGCATTACCTTTCCCATTCATTCGGGATAAAAATGCCTGGCTGGCGACTCTACCTTTTCCACGCCACTTTCACGTTTGTAATAGGATGAAAATCCCGGGAGCGACACCAGCCAAAGCGTGTCGCTCCCGGGATTTTCATCCTAGTACAAACGCGAAAGTGGTGCGGAAAATGTAGAGTCGCCAGCCAGGCATTTTTATCCCAAAAGAAAGGGAAAGGTAATGCTGTACAAACCCGAGGAAGAAGGAAATGACAAGGCCTTGCGAACCAAAGATCTGGGTTCGGGAGTCGATTACGACCTGGGAAGATATTAGCACCCCAGACCGTCCGCCTTACCCGACGGGATACACGTTTGCTTGCTTGTTTCAAAGGGTAAAAGAATATAACTGCTGCTGAATAAAACTACTGTTGGAATGAGAATAGAAATGAGAAAGGTAACGAAAAGAAAGGGGAAAATGTAGGGAAAATAAAGAATGTGCTCGAACGGGCCCTACCCCGCTGCCTACGTACTTCATCGGGATAATGAGGATTAGAGTCGACGTAGTTCGCCTAACTAGGCGGGAACTTTGTTTGTGTTTTTTATAGCTGGAACTGCGTATGTCTATGCTCAGGTGTTGCAGGCTCGTCTGGTACGAGTGCGTTTATCGTCTTGCATGCGAGACAAGTCGTCGCGAGTTTGCATTCATAATGAATGAGATGAGAAAGAGAAGTTCCCGCATGAAAGCCGCTTATTGTGTGTTTTGTCTTTTATGAGAAGTGTTTTGAATTTGTTTGTGAACATTCTCATACTAAGACCTATCCATCGTGGTAAATAATTACACATCGCCCCGAAACAAGACACATATAAGTACTCCGCAACAAAGTCTCATGGCGTATAAGAACATTCAACCTTTATTAGGTATTTTATTATTTTTCTTTATGAGGTGAGAAAGAAAGACTCAAGTTGCAAAAAGGCAAAAACTAAGGGGACTAAGACTCAACCCTAATTTATTTATTATGTACAAAAGTGGTCCTAATGGTTTGTTTAGTTTTCTAATCCTAATGAGAAGAAAGAGCAAGTTAGAATTCAACTTACTTCCTAAGGAAGTTAAGTTGAATCTAAAGAACAAAAGGGGAAGCCTATGAACAAAGCACAAAGTGCTAAGACAAGGACAATTAAATGAATAAGAGATGAGGAATGAAGTGATTACCATGTCTTCCCCCCTACAAAACAAATGCTAGCATGATGAGAAATAAGAACAATTATAGCATGGCAAACTTCAATTAAAAACTCACTCTAATTAATAAAGGCATTAATGACTTTCTAAGCCTAAAGTCAAGTCCTAAGAGATCTTATATGCTATCTAGCTTCTAAATTCAGTAGCTAAATCAATTCAAAATGATCTAAGGTTGAAAATAGAAACACACTCAAACTATGCCATAAATGGAACTAAAACCCCTAAGTGAAAACTAGGTGGATTTGCATGGAAAATTCAAATAAAGCCAAAGCACTAAAAAAATGGTAAAGGTTCTGGAAAAATATGAGATTAAATCCTTAAGGTCTCTAACCTAAATCTAATGTTGTGTTAAAAAATCTCCTAAAAATTCATAACCTAACTATGTCAAATGGTCACTTAAATATACATAAGATCTAAATACAATTTTACACAAACTATGTTGCCAAAACAATGGATAAAATGAACCTAAAAATATGAAAAAAATAATTCCAGGTTCTATTAAGAGTCCTCTAATCACTGAAAAAAGAACGGGAAAAAAAGATAACTGGAAGTGGGAGAAATAAAATGAAAAAAATGAATTGTAGCTGCAAGAATTCCATAGAAAACTAATTAAATGGAAAATCGAAATAAAATTGAAAAATGGCCAAAATCAGAAAGTAAAAGTTTGGAAAATATCTAAAATGAGTTAGGAAGTCTCTGTGATTTTTGGGGAATTTATCATGAGTTTTGGTATTTTTGTTGGATTAAAATTGAAACTATGTAAAACAGAAAATAAAGAAAACAAGGCAAATGGAGATGGGTGCAAGAAGTGAAAAGTTGAATTGAATTGGGATGGACCCAAACATGCTGGGGTGAAAATAGTGATCTAAAAAAATCATCACAAATCGTGGCACATGATTGACACATGATCATTAATGTGGTGGCATAATCTGAAGCATTGGATTAAATTAATCTAAGGGTTGTGTTATGTTCCACTTAATGCTAGGACTACTATTCCGGTCACCGGAGCTAAACACTGGTCATCTTCTCCGATCACTCTCCGGTTAGGTTTTGGACAAATGTCTACCAAACTGAAAAATAAGGCCATGGGCGGATTCGTCTCCTTAAATACGTCAACAATCTAGGCTTGATTTTCTCATAAGGCTCATGAATAATGCAAATCTAAGCACACAAGAATCAACCTAAGAATTGAATCTAAACACCTAAGGTGCCTATCAACTAGCCAACACAAGCATTGCTCCTATTGAGATCATATCAACACAAAACAACCAAAAAAATCAGAATTCGTGTCAATGGAATTGAAGATGAAACCTGAAATTCAGTGGTGTTTAGAGTTGTAGAAATCCAGAGGTGAGGTTCCAATGTCTTCTATGCTTGATCTTGATCCTTTGTGAAGTGAAATAAACACTTTGTTGATGTGGAATCTTGAGAAATTGACAAAGATGCAGAAAATTCAGAAGTGAATTCTTGATGATTCAAGCTATAAACTCCATGGATATGCTGCAAATCATGATGCTAGTGATGAATTAATGCTTAATGAGGCTTGTTGGATGATGATTTAGCTTGTTCAATCCAAAAGGTGGAAATGTTGTGATGATGCAACTTCAAATTTCCAGCTTCAAATCTCCATGAAAATGCATTATGAAGATGCAGAAAATGCAGAGCCAAATTTGGAGGATTTTGGTGTGATTTGAGTGAAAATGAAGCTTAACTCAAAACTCAGTCCCTACTCATCCTTTTATAGAGCATTAGACCCCTGGTTAACAGTTAGAACCAGGGTTAATTAGCCTTGGTTAACTGAGTGAAGTGAGTTAAATGAGTGAAGTTAGTTATGACAGTTATGCCAGCTGGATTTCTAGAACCTTCTTCAGTTGAAATCAATCCAATACTGCATACAACATGAAGCTTATGCTGAAGATTAGTGAAGTGAAACACCAACTTAATTGCCCAAGGATTGCAACTTAAGTTTGCTCACTTGATTGTGAGATGCACAACCTTTAAAGTGGTCCTGCATACACATAATGATAACCTGCTGATGCAACAAAATCAGAGGCTAAATGCAGCTTGAGACCAATGGATCTAGTGTACACCAACTCATGATCCTTGTGGTGAGGATCAATCTAATGTAGCAGCAATGGTTAAGGTTTGAATTGAAGCAAATGTGAAGCTAAATGAGCTCTAATATGTGCACAAGTCCCCCTTGAACTTATCCCCAAGACAGCACTGTCATTGCCCCTTTCTATGCATCATACATTAGCTTTTTAGCAGAAAAACAACATCATGTATCGATACCTGTGGGTATGCATCGATACATACTAAAGCCATGGCAATTTTCAGCAAAAAAACAACTATGTATCGATACATAACACGGATGCATCGATACATGTCAGTTTTTTAACTGATATGTATCAATACATAACACGGATGCATCGATACATGTCAGATTTTTAACTGATATGTATCGATACATAACACGGATGCATCGATGCATCCTGCTTATGTATCAATACATCCTACTTATGTATCAATACATCCTGCTTATGTATCAATACATCCTACTTATGTATCAATACATAGTCCCCAAAAACTATTATTTTTCCTTTGATTTCTCAGTTCTTTCTTGATCAAATTTGGTCCATCAGTCCTTTGTAACTAAAATTCCATGACCTTGACCTCAAAGAGTCCAGAGTTGACTTTTTACTCATACTGGTTGACTTTTCTCCAATTTCTTGATTTTCAATCATCTGACCAATTGAACCTCTTCCAAAATGAATTTGTTGATGAAATTCGAACCCTACACACTTGTTGTCATATAGAACACAATGGAATCCACTTTTTCTCAAAAATTCATGGAGAAGCCCTTCACAATTGAAACCCTAATTTGAATCATTTCCCCAAGAGATGTTTCACTGCTTGCATTCCTTGGAGCCATTCGCTTCTTTCCAAGACTTGAGGCTTCAAATAGAGACTTGTGGGATATTGTAGACCCCTTTCACATGATTGAAGAGTTTTGTGGACCTTTGATTGCCTTTGTATAGCCTTCAGTTGCTCCAGTCATTGATCACATACCTATGCCTCAGCTATGCTACACATGATGCAATGTTTTTTTTTTGTTTTTTTTTTGAACTTATGTATGCTAAATGCTATGCCAAATGTTGAGGATATGAGAGGGAAAATTTTGAGGTATTACAGCTGCCCATATTCAATCATCTGCAAGCTTGAATGAGTAATGGTGAAAGCTTTTAAACGTTCAAGATATAGAGTGATTGAATACTCGAATAAAACCTGAAAAATTTGCACAATGTGGGTAATAAAATATGCTGGGAAGAATGCCATCCTCAAATGACAATTCTCAAAAGATCCTCGGATCTAACACGAAACCATCCTCGAATGGAGACGCAATGGCATACTGACCTCAGTCGATAACCAGAAACACAAAGACTGACCTCAGACAGACTTTGCAAAAGAGACAAATTGACCTCAATCAATAAGCTCAAAATGGTCTATCATCCTCGAATGATATCCACAACAACAAGACCAACCTCAGAAGGACTTGAAGAAAATAATTCCATCCTCGAATGACAATACTCAAAAGATCCTCGGATCTAAAACGAAACCATCCTCGAATGGAGACGCAATGGTATACCAGCCTCAATCGATAACCAGAAACACAAAGACTGACCTCAGACAAACTTTGCAAAAGAGACAAACTGACCTCAATCAATAAACTCAAAATGGTCTATCATCCTCTAATGATAGCCACAACAACAAGACCAACCTCAGAAGGACTTGAAGAAAAGAATGCAATCCTTGAATGACAATTCTCAAAAGATCCTCGGATCTAAAACGAAACCATCCTCGAATGGAGACGCAACGGTATACCGGCCTCAGTCGATAACCAGAAACACAAAGACTAACCTCAGACATACATAGCAAAAGAGACAAACTGACCTCAATCAATAAGCTTAAAATGGTCTATCATCCTCGAATGATAGCCACAACAACAAGACCAACCTCAGAAGGACTTGAAGAAAAGAATGTCATCCTCAAATGAAAATTCTCAAAAGATCCTCGGATCTAAAACGAAACCATCCTCGAATGGAGACGCAGTGGTATACCGACTTCAGTCGATAACCAGAAACACAAAGATTGACCTCAGACAGACTTTGCAAAAGAGACAAACTGACCTCAATCAATAAGCTCAAAATGGTATATCATCCTCGAATGATAGCCACAACAACAAGACCAACCTCAGAAGGACTTGAAGAAAAGAATGCCATCCTCGAATGAAAATTCTCAAAAGATCCTCGGATCTAAAATGAAACCATCCTAGAATGGAGACGCAATGGTATACTGGCCTCAGTCGATAACCAGAAACACAAAGACTGGCCTTAGACGGACATTGCAAAAGAGACAAACTGACCTCAATCAATAAGCTCAAAATGGTCTATTATCCTCGAATGATAGCCACAACAACAAGACCAACCTCAGAAGGACTTGAAGAAAAAAATGCCATCCTCGAATGACAATTCTCAAAAGATCCTCGGATCTAAAACAAAACCATCCTCGAATAGAGACGCAATGGTATATCGTCCTCAGTCGATAACCAAAAACAACAAAGAAAATAGGACAAGATGGAACATGATCGTTGTACATAAACGAGAGCCCCGACAAACAGGACATTACAAAACAAGAGCCTACGACGCGATTGTTGCACAAAACAAGACGCGGAATGGGTGACAAACATTGACTAGAAAATGATATTGTTATCCTCTGTGTGGAGTACTTCAGGTTGAGAAGATGTCATAGGTCGTATGTAATATACCTCAAAACTGGCCCATGTTGGCATGCATATGCTTGGATTTATGGCGTAATGCTCCATGATGATGGAAATGTTATGCTTTGGAGGATGAAAATGTAATTATGATTATGCAAATGAAAATGCAAAGGATCTCCTGGAAAGGAGAGTGCAACTATCCCAGATGGCTTGACTGGGGAGGAACTGATGATCACTGCATTGATCTGGTTAGTCCTGGTAAGGAGGAAACAACTCTAAGGGGAACGTTGTTAATGATACACCGGCTCTGAACTGCCGCCATTGCCAAAAATAAATTGGACTTTGAGATTGGAGAGCCAAGACCCTGCCGGAGATGGACCTTTCTTGCACTCTGGTGGGGAAATGGAGACCTCCTGACTTGGCTGGGAACCAGAGGTATGACTCTGCTGAGGAAGCAAACTGTTGGGGAGGAAAGAAAATCCTTGTACTGCTGGGAATTGCCCCTGTATTGAAGGGAAGTCTCTGCTTGGGGAGGACACCAACCTTCTGTCGCCTTGCTAGGGGAGAGTTCAACTTCCAACTCTACTGGGGATTGTCCTACCTCGAAAAATACGATCCCTCGCGAACGCGGTCGCGGCTGGGCTTACATGAGAGTCGCCACCTAATTTTATTTATTCCCGAAGAGGGAAATGGTAAATATAGATAAAACCACCAAGAGAGGATAAAACAAGGTCATCGCAAACCATTGTCGGGGTTCGGAAGTCGGTTATGTAGGAGGAAGGTATTAGCATTTCCTACATCCATCGTACTCGATGGGAACCATCTAGATTGTCACGCGCGAAGGGATGTCTATACTTATGATTACTTGTTGAATTAAAGGGTTTATTGATCCTAGGGGCTCGGCAAGGATTGAGATCCTCGTGCCTACGTATTCCCTTGTGCAATGGGAAAGTCAGAGCTTCGTAGTTCGGCCTAAGATGGGTATTGGTTGCTGATTTTATTACCTTTCTTCAATGAAAGGATTTAAGAGTCCATTTGCACTAAAGACTATGGATAGTTTATTTCGTCCAACAAGACGAACGTCTTGCATCGAAATAATCGGAGCGAGTAACGAGAGCTCGTTATCCTCCTTTCTACCGCTTAAGGCTCATGGCGTGCAATTTTCCTCGTATTAATTGAAGTGTTTTGTTTCCTAGAACCGTTTTATATTGGATCAAAGGTTTGGATCTAAAAAACAACATTTCGGTTTTTGAAATTTAAGGTGAATGCAAATGGAAGTTTATTTGTTCATTTTGTTAGCGAGGCACAATGCGCTCGACTCGCAAAGTTGAGGAACTAAGCTAAAATCTAGCTATGGAAAACAAGCGCAATGCGTTGATTCGTTAAGTTGGAAAATGTTGTTAAGGGTGTAAAGTGCAAAGTTCGTGCAGATGGCGATCGAGGAATGATCGACTTACGTGTGTGTATGAAGTGAAGTGCGTACGGATATTTATTTGGCGTTGGACCAAAGATTTCGTTTATCTTCGAAAATGATTAATCTTAGTGTGCGCCCGTTTTTACTTAGCAATTTTATCGTCCAAACGCAAAAGTAAATCACACAAGCAAGCATTATATCAAGTCACAAGCAAAGAGGAATCGAGCATACACAAACATTCAACGCACACATAACCGAGTAACATATGAAGAAATTAATCAAATTAAGTAGAAATATTTAATTAGATTAATTATCAAATTAATTAATCTAATTAAAAAAAATCTAATTAAATTAATTATCAAATTAATTAATCTAATTAAATAAAAACATTTAATTAAATTAATCACCTAATTAATTAATCTAATTAAATAAAAAAACATTTAATTAAATTAATTATCAAATTAATTAATTTAATTAAATAAAAACATTTAATTAAATTAATCACCTAATTAATTAATCTAATTAAATAAAAAAACATTTAATTAAATTAATTATCAAATTAATTAATCTAATTAAATAAAAAAACATTTAATTAAATTAATTATCAAATTAATTAATCTAATTAAATAAAAACATTTAATCTATAAAAATATTTTTTTGAAATTTTTTTTATCTAAAAGAAATTAATCAAGCAATGAGAAAGAGATTAATAATAAATAAACCTATTTAGAAAAAAAATTAATTGTATAGATTTTTTTGATGTTATTAAAACAAAGATATATAAAATCAACAAAATAAAATAGTGAAAGAAAATTATTGGGCTGTGTAATAATAAGAATGAGACACAAGCCCAAACCCCTACCCTCTGAACTCGGGTCATGAAGAGGAAACCAATTGAATCCCCTGGTCCACCTTCAACCCTATTCGGCGTATAAAAAATAGGACCTAACTGTTCAATCAGCATCATCGGTCCACTGCCCCAAACAGCATAGAGGAATACACTTTTCATTGATCGATTCACGTGCTGTCACCATTAATTGGTGACACTTAGCATTGGGCAGTGAAAAACAACAAAAAAAACATACAAGATATATTGTGTTCTTGATACAGCACTTTGTCCTTTTTTTTAAAAAACTCACGCTGAAACCTTATTAACAGAAAGAAGAAAACTCATATAACACTTTCTCAGCTTCTCTTCGTTTTCCCGAAGAAAAACGAGATCACTAGCCTCCTTGATAGTTCAGGCTGCCCCTATTGTGAAGGCAAGCAATATCAGCAAACAAACCACAAACCCTAGTCCCATTCGAACCCCTCTAACCCCGATTTTTAAATGTTCAATTGATTTTCATTACACAAAGCAAATCCCAGAAGCGTGTAAATGGAGACGAAGTAAACTACCTCAATTGAAGATGATGCGAATCTGATTCAAGGTGTGGTCTTGTTCTCGTTCGACTTTGATCTTCTTCTTCTCTTTTCTTTCGCGATATGTGAGGTTTAGCTCTTCAAACTATGAATTTCAGTGTGAAAATCATAGTTGAAATGTACCAAATTTGAGCTCTTAGTAATTAGGTTTTTTTTTTTGGTGATGATTCTTGCGGGTTTTCCAATCGTTGTTCTGTGTTTTTTCTTTGCTAATGATTGTTCCTTATTTATAGGAGAATCTGGGAGCTGAGTGAGAAAATCCATATGAGTCATAGCTGTAGAATCAAAAATCCGTTAGGGCAAATCTTTGGGTGAAATTGTGTGGGGACCAATGGAAAATGACTTATTCCCTCGTTTTGTCTGTAGTGTGAAGAAAAAGCTCTTAGAAATTTGGTGGTCCCCTGCGAATCAGTTTGGATATTTTACTAAGGTAAGCTTCAAATTTTCACTGCTTACGAATTTTGAAATTACTTGACCTTTCAATTTACCCTGTTTTTGTTCATTGATGCAGACTTATCTTTACTGCCAATGGTTAAGTGTTCCCAGACTATAGACCTCTTTTCCTCCTCTTATTCTGTTGTGTCTCTGAGGTATGCTCTTCATTGTTTGGTGGAGCTTCAGTATTTTCTATTTCATAACTAGGAAAAATCGTTAGCATTGACTATCTTATGGTGTGCTTAAAAAAAACTGACTTGATTGCTGTGAAATGTCTCATTATTTGTCAGGTCATAATGAGTCATCATTTGAGAATTGACTAGCTGATCACGGAGCAATGTTTCAAAGATAACCAACTAATGATTGGCCCGTGCCTCATGATGGCCCAGATGGTTATCTAGCAGTGTATCAACTCTTGCAAGTGATTATGGAGCTTGTTTGACATCTGTGTTGTGACTGTCCACTACTGGTTCAAAGTAAGAAGAATTTCTTGATGGGAGATCTGATTACTGGGACACATTGTTGAATTGGTTAACTCATTCTCAAGCCGAGCTTTAGATGCGACCACATCATTGCTAATTTGTGTTCCGTGCATTACAGTCTCATCACTAATTTGCTCCTCGTAAATGTCAGTCTCGTTGTTGGGTTGTGAGTTAGACATGAATACATCATTGTTGGGCGGTTCATTAGCTAGTGGTTTTGAATTCTCTTGCTTTTACATCTAGCCTGCTGCTGTACTTGAATAAATCGGAGTTTTGATGACTACCAATCAAGTTGTTCTTGAAAGCATGCCTGATCTTCACTTTTATTGTTTGTTGTATGTGTGCAGGGAACATTATCCTCATATTGTGCTGCTAATGTCTCAATAGGCTGTGCTGGAATTACAAGTGATTAACGGGTCTTTCGAAATTGCTTGCTTGAGGGAACGGTTCTTCATGTTTACCAGTTTCCCTACTACAGTTATCTTACATGCTTCTTACGGTATCCGCTATAATGTCTTGCCATTCTATTTGCAGGGTTTGTTTGATCGAAGGGAGTAGTATGGAGTTTTGGATTGATGAAAGAGCCAATGGAGGCTTGAGGGATGTCGGCATGCTTAGTGAGGTATTCTAAATTAATGGCTTGGCTTGTATATTGTCTTTTCTTTACAAACACTGCCTTGTTCTTCTTCAAATGTCTTATCAGTAATTCCTGAATTATGACCAAATGTTTTTTTAACAGGTTGGCCATTGATGGTGTTACGTATCCTGTTTTAAACAAGGTCGGCACAAGGTTGTCATGATCCTTCAATCATTTGGCATGTTATTGAGGTATCTGCTCTTGTTTTGACTGATGTTTTGGAGTAAATGCCGTGGATTTGCTTTGATTCATGCTTATGAAGCTATAATTCTGCAGGTAAAAAAAACTGAGGAGTTGTTGTGAACGGACAAAGCTTTAGCTGTGATCTGTCAAACAACAAGCACCATCTTTGTGTTCCTCTGCTGTTGATTTGATTTCTTAAGCCCCAATGGATGAGATAATCTCTCTAAAACAATAAGAACTATCTTCTTGGCTTGTTCACCTGTCCAAGCTTCTTCACTGGTGACGGTAAATGCACCTTGTGTGAGGCTTATACTATCACTTTCATTTGCTTCTAAAGTCAAACTTTCAACAATCAAAAGTATGCCTTCGGCTGGCTCCATGGTATCAACTGAGAAAGCTCGTCTTGTCGTTTCAAGAAGCAAACCTAAGGCTCCTAGCTTCAACAATGCTAGTCTATTTTCTCTATTTTTGCAACAGTACATCAGAAGATTAAGAACTGCCACCAATTGCTCCTGATTGGACTTGAAATCATCTTTCAGACGCTGAATCGTGCCCAACAGTATTTCTAGTCCACCACATTCACGAACATCACCTGCTATGGCGAACTCACCCTCTGGATCCTGAGACTCCTATCTATCTTCCTCCAATTCTTTAATCATAGGATCAGTTGCTTCACCATCCAATCCCTGGAGGCAATACGTCACTGTCATAGGTGGGCAATATCTAGTTGAGGTGCCAGCATTTGAGGATACCAGGTTAGAATTTGTCTGATTTGAAGACTGATTTGATTTCTTCCATACTAGCTCATAAACTTGTGCGATGCTTAAATCAAGAGAAGTAATACTACCAGCAACCAACAATTCCATTCCATGGTCATCCTCAAGAAGACCTAACAAATCCAACTAATGGCAGATCTTATTTTTCACATCATGCATCAATGGACCAATTTCAGTACTCGAATATGGATCTTTGGGATTTTTAATTTGGATAATCCGTTTTCTCTTTTTTTGTGCATTGGTTAGACACCTCTATTGGTCTCCCTTTTGTACTTTGTATCATGGTGTTCACTTAATTAATGAAGCTGGTTATTTTATGCCTTAGAAAATTGCTTATGTCTGTTGGCAGTTGCCTTGTAATTTGTATAATGCTTTTGACATGTACCTTCTAATTTGAATGATGTATTTATCATGAGGGAATTAGTCTTAGCATGAGCTTGTCATTTGAATATGGAGGCACCATAATATGTGCTCCACGCCAACATCCGCGTTCTTGACTATCGTGGCTTCTGAAACATGGCTCCCAAGCAAAAGGGTGTGGCTTTGACTTCACAATTGGTGACACTTGAATTTAAGCACTAGCATGAAACTCAATTAAACTTGCACTTTAAATCCGGTACTTAGAATAATTTGAAAATAATCTTTTTTTTTAAGCAAACAATAATAGCTCTTAAACCCACCATATGTCCTTCACGAGACATGAATGAAATTTTAACAGTTGCCATCGAGTGAGTAAGAAGACCCCAATGCCCATTCAAATAAATCATTGGCTATTAGTAATACTTTAAACCTCAATTGATTATCAAGTGGACCAAAAAAAATCTCATTTTGGATTCAAATTGCACCAGACATGTTTCATCTTCAAATGAACTTCATCTTTGATTCATTTCTCCATTATACCCAATATTACTTCTCTGAGCCTTCTCGAGAATGAGTCTGTAAGATATTCTATAATCACTTAGAAACCTTAGCATCATTTTAGCGCATATAAAATTCCCCTGGATCATGTCATGACTTTACACCAATTTGTTATTTCATAAAGATCATGCACACCAGATGATATGACTTAATTATTAAGAAATTATGGCCAGAAATCAGATGATCCCTTAAAAGAGGAATCAGGAAAAAAAAGAAGATTGAGATACTGAAATACGGAAAGGTAGGACAAATTTGGGGTATGACAGGGATGACTGGAGACACCCGAGAAAACATCTGTTCTTGTTCAAGTATAATGAAATGTTCCTCCTGGAAATCTGCTTTAGCTCTGTTAGCAACACTTGTACCTGTACCTGCGTAAACACAATTGATAGTGCTTGCAACATGGAGAGTTAGTTTGGACCTGTATGCCCCAAGCTCATAGCATGAATCATTATCTGGGCATCTTGACACCCTTTTAGAGTTGTATTAAATGTTTATGTCCTCCTGCATGAGTTAGAAATCATTCAAATGTTCACAACACAATATAAATCACAATTTTCTAGACGTTTTCGCAATCAATCAATGCTAGATGAAAAAACAAAAACCAGAAGCAAATAGTCACAAGTTAAATGAAACTGAATTTTATTGATTTTGGAAAATGACCATGAATAGGCATTACAAAGGAAGCAATTCCCTGGAAAGAGGAAATATCCAAAAAAGAAAACAAATTATCCTACTGGCAATGTGATAAGTGGATCTCATCAAGTTTCAAATCGGTTATGGCTCGTATATCTTCAAGACTATCCGCTCGCTCTGCCCCTTGAGAAAGGTGATTGAACTGGTCTTCAACCTTTAGAATAACCTCAATTTTATATGAGTTATGAATCTCGCAGTTCGCAGTCGTTCGTGTTAGTCCCTCTTTTGCGTGGATCTTCCTTTCGGGTTTTCAATCCACCGGGATACCCTTTTTTGCCTGAGCTGTCAGATGTGGCTTTTCAACTCAGCGGGTGTACATTTGTTTCAAAATTTCCCTAATTTTTGCCCAAGCCTTTTATTCTGTTTTTGGCTCGCCAGGATGCCCCTTTTTGCCTGGATCTTTATTCTGTTTTTATCCAGCGGGTCCTTTCTTACACGAAGTATTTTCTTACTGCGTCTGTGTTGACAGGGGACTGGAAGTCTTCTCCATCCATGGTTGTCAGCATCAAGGCTCCCCCTGAGAGAACCTTTTTAACCACAAACGGTCCTTCATAATTAGGTGTCCATTTTCCCCTATGATCGTTAAGAGGAGGAAGAATCCTTTTCAGCACCAGGTCACCTGGTATGTACCTTTGTGGTTGTACCTTCTTGTCAATAGCCTGCTTCATCCGCCGCTGATACAAATGTCCATGGCATACAATTGCTAGACGTTTTTCTTCAATGAGGCTCAATTGATTATATCTGGATCAGAGCCACTCAGCTTCGTCTAGCTTAATGTCCATCATTAACCTCAACGAGGGGATTTCCACTTCAATTGGTAGGACTGCCTCCATACTATATACCAGTGAGAACGGGGTTGCCCGTGTTGATGTACGCACCGACGTTCTGTACCAATGCAATGCAAATGGTAGCATCTCATGCCAGTCTTTGTATGTTACAACCATCTTCTCCACGATCTTCTTGGTGTTCTTGTTGGCCGTCTCGACGGTGCCATTCATCTTCGGGCGATATGGAGAAGAGTTGTGATGTTCTATTTTGAAATCCTGACACAAGTCTGCCATCATCTTGTTATTGAGATTAGAACCATTGTCAGTAATGATTCTTTCTGGAATTCCGTACCGGCAAATGATTTCTCTTTTAATAAACTGGGCTACCACTTGTTTAGTAACATTGGCATAAGATGCCGCTTCGACCCACTTCGTGAAATAGTCTATAGCAACCAGGATGAAGCGGTGACTGTTGGAAGCTGTCGGCTCGATCTTGCCAATCATATCAATGCCCACATGGCGAATGGCCATGGTTAAGACATGACACTCACAGGATTAGGAGGCACATGGACCTTATCGGCATAAATCTGACACTTGTGACATTTACGGGAGTATTTATAGCAATCGGATTCCATGGTGATCCAATAATATCCCGATCTCAACAATTTCTTGGCCATAGCATGTCCTCCAGCATGGGTACCAAAGTAGCCTTCATGAACCTCTTGCATCAACATGTCTGCTTCGTGTCTATCCACGCATCTGAGCAGAACCATGTCGAAGTTTCGCTTGTATAGCACACCAAGAAGAAACCACTTGCTAGCCTTCTGAGGGTCTTCATGTCTTTACTGGATGCCCCAGTCGGGTATTCTTGAGTCTTCAAGAAGTGCTTGGTATCATGATACCAAGGTTTGTTATCTCCACCACTATCAACTGCAAAGATATAAGCTGGTCTTTCAAAACAAGAGACCATGATTCGAGGCACGAAATTCTCTTGACAAACTTTAATCATGGACGACAAAGTTGCTAGAGCATCAGCGAACTAATTTTCGTCTCGGGGAATATAACTCAGCTTGACCTTGGTGAAGAAAGTTAACATCCTCCTAGTATAATCCCTGTAAGGAACCAAGTTAGGTTGATGAACTAACCATTTTCCATTGACTTGGTTCACTACCAGAGCAGAATCTCCGAAGATCTCGAGGTTCTTGACTCGCAAATTGATAGCTTCTTCAACCCCCATGACGCAAGCTTCATATTCTGCCTTGTTTTTAGTGCATTCGAAGGTCAACCGAGCAGCTAAAGGTTTATGGACCCCTCCTGGTGAGATGATAACAACACCTACTCTGCTTCCGTTCATGTTCACAGCTCTGTCAAACATCAACTTCCATTTGGATTCAGGGTCTGGCCCCTCCTCCGGAAGTGGTTCTTCACAGTCTTTCAAGTTGAGGAACATGATTTCCTCATCCGGAAACTCGAATTTCATGGGTTGATAATCATGAATTGGTTGTTGAGCCAAGTATTCCGACAATACACTTCCTTTGATTGCTTTTTGCGAAGTGTAATGTATATCATACTCTATCAGTATCATCTGCCATCGGGCTACCCTTCCCGTCAGAGCCGGCTTCTCGAAAATGTATTTCATAGGATCCATCTTGGAGATTAAGAGAGTGGTGTGGGTTAGCATGTATTGCCTTAGTCGGCGAGCAGCCCATGCCAAAGCGCAACAAGTTTTCTCGAGTAGCGAGTAGCGTGTCTCACAATCGGTAAACTTTTTGCTACGGTAATAAATGGCTTGCTCTTTTCGACCAGACTCGTCCTGCTGACCTAACACACATCCCATCGATCCTTCAAGCACAATAATATACATGATCAAAGGTCTCCCTGGTACTGGAGGCATGAGAATTGGAGGTTCTAGCAGGTATTCTTTGATTCGGTCAAAAGCTTGCTGACAGTCTTCATTCCATTTAATGGCCTGATTTTTCCTCAGAAGCTTAAAGATGGGCTCACACGTGGCCGTCAGGTGAGAGTTAAACCGTGCAATGTAATTTAGTCTCCCTAAGAAACCACGCACTTGCTTTTCAGTCTTTGGCTCAGGCATCTCTTGGATGGCTTTTACTTTTGTTGGATCAACCTCAATTCCCCGCTCACTAACAATGAAACCAAGTAACTTGCCAGAACGGACCCCGAAGGTGCATTTGTTCGGGTTCAACCTCAATATGAACTTTCGGAGTCTGTCAAACAACTTTGCTAGATTGACTAGGTGCTCTTCTTCTATTTGGGATTTTGCTATCATATCATCAACATAAACCTCAATTTCATGATGAATCATGTCATGAAATAGCGTCACCATCGCCCGTTGGTAAGTGGCCCTAACATTCTTCAGACCAAACGGCATGACCTTGTAACAGAAAGTGCCCTAAGGCGTGATGAAGGTAGTATTTTCCATATCATCAGGAGACATCTTAATCTGGTTATAACCTAAAAACCCGTCCATGAAAGAGAACACATAAAACTGAGCAGTATTATCAACAAGCACATCTATGTGAGGTAGAGGGAAATCATCTTTAGGGTTGGCCCTGTTCAAATCCCTGTAGTCTACACACATCCTGACCTTACCATCTTTTTTAGGGACCGACACAATATTGGCAACCCACGGAGGGTAACTGGTCACGGCCAAGAAACCAACATCAAATTGATTTTGTACTTCTTCTTTTATTTTGATTGCCATATCAGGACGTGTGCGCCTTAACTTCTGCTTCACTAGAGGGCATTCTTCTCTCAGAGGCAACTTGTGTACCACAATGTCAGTGTCTAAAATAGGCATATCTTGGTAGGACCATGCGAAGACATCAACATACTCTCGAAGCATAGCAATTAGACGAGTCTTGATGGATTCTTCTAATGCGACCCCGATCTTAACTTCTTTCTTGTCTTCTTCGATACCCAGGTTTATCATTTCGACGACCTCTTCATGCGGTTGAATCATCTTCTCCTCATGTTTAAGCAGTCTGGCTAACTCTCCAGGTAGTTCGCAATCTTCTTCACCTTCATAATCGGCTTGATAAATTGGATTGTCAAAGTCATACTTAGCCATAACAGGGTCGTCATTGATAAGATCTGGTGACGAGCACCTGCATGAATGGTGATTCATGCAAGGCTTTAGAAAAGGCTTGAGAAAATGAGAAACATTTCCATTTTAAAACTTTTCTTTCTTTTTGAAAAACAAAAGCAAAAATGAAAGACAAAGAACTACATGGATGAATATGAAAGGTCAGCTTTATTTATGATTATGAATTGTGTTAGGAAAAAAAGAACCCTTACAAAAATCTACTATGTCCCGAGCAAGACATAGAAACAAAGATTATTACTCTTCGAAGGAAGTGACTGAGATAAGCCTTCCAGACGACCAATTGCTAAGTTAAGTCCATGGAAAGGCAGACCTAATCCACTCATCTAAGTCACAGTCACTATCAACTGCATCGTCCTGCACGGCACTGATGCTTCCATAATCCACCATTCCCGCACTCGTGAAAGCAATCGGTCCTTGACGACCTCTAGCACTCGGTCCAGATGATGACTGCCCAGGATGGTAACCAATCCCAAACATATCTTTCTTTTCTGGCACTTCTATTGGATTTCCCTAGCCTCTCGTATCCCATACTCTACCACTTCAAGAGCTTGCTTATAAGAGGCTATGGAAACCCCCTTCTTTGGTTCTTCAGAAGAAGCTGCCAATGCAGATGCTTGTTCAGTTTTCAGGGGCTCAAAAGCCTGACATGGAGTTTCAACTATCCCGCCGTCCATCTCCACATGCTTGAATGAAGCCAGATGACTAACGAAAATGTCTTCTTCCCCACTGACTGTTACAATTTGTCCTTCCCAGATGAACTTTAGTTTTTGATGAAGTGTGGACGATACTTCTCCTGCTGAATGTATCCAAGGTCTTCCCAGCAAACAGCTGTATGTAGGCTGTATATCCATTACGTAGAACGTGGTATTGAAGATTTGTGTACCTATCTTAATTGGTAATTCCACCTCCCCAAATATTGATCTCCTAGACCCATCAAATGCTCTAACTACCAGGTCGTTGGGATTTAAAACCACTCCATCATAATCCAACTTCATCAATGCCTTCTTGGGCAGAACATTCAACGATGATTCGGTATCTACCAACACGTGAGAAAGTACTGCACCCTTACATTCTAATGAGATATGCAGTTCCCGATTATGAGCACACCCTTCAGATGTTAGATCCATGTCTGTAAAGCCCAATCAGTGACTGGCATTGACACTAGATACCACCGCTTCTAACTGATTTACTGAAATTTCCTGAGGCACGTACGCCTTGTTCAGAATATTCAAGAGAGCTTTCCTGTGGGAGTCGGAACACATTAGCAAAGACAAGATGGAAATCTTCGATGGGGTCTGCTGCAGATGGTCCACAATCTTGTAATCGCTCTTTTTGATAATTCTCAAAAATTCTTCAGCTTCTTTATCAAATGTGATGTCTGGATCACTCACTGGTGTGGGCTCATTGACAACCACTGACTTCTTCCCTTTTGCTTTAGCCTGGGCTTCTGCGGTGTCTCTGGGTGGTATCACACTATTTCTTAGTGTTTCCGGCGCAAACAACCTTCCACTTCTAGTAAAGTCCCCTACTCCAGCATTTTCTACTTGAGCTGGGGTCGTGCTAGACGTGGCCAACTCTTGCTTCTGGCCGTTACAATATTCTTCGCCACCATAATTCCAGGGAATGGCTTTATCACTCTGATACATTACTGGTCCTGCAGTGGTAATTGTTATCGGTGCCACTCTGGCCCGTGTAGGAACTTGAGATGGATCGTAGAAAATGGTTACTGTAGAGACCTCGCTTTCTTTTACAACTTTGTCAAACTGTAGAACCCCTTCATTAATCATACTCTGGATCCCCTTTTTTAACTGCTCATAACCATCTGGAGCTTCAGCACATCCCTGACAACCATCTTCACACCCAGGAAAAACACCCCTCTGTGACAAGCAAACTTTAACAACACTCAACGGAGTCTGTAGGTCGTTGACATCACATACCAAGTTTACATTCTCCCTTTCATCAATTGCCCCAACCGTACCCCCGTGAGGAGGCATGGGGTTCTGTATTACATTAGGAGTAGGAGCAAAATTAATCGCTTTATAATCCAGTAGGTCCTGAACAACATGCTTCAGAGCATTACATTTTTTTGTGGTATGCCCGGGAGCTCCGAAATGAAATTCGCATTTGGCGTTTGTATCATAACCCTCAGGGATTTGTCCTGGCTTCGGGGGTTGTAGAGTTCAGAGTTGAATCATATGGAGTTGTTGGAGATTCTTCAAAAGTTGTGAATAAGACATCGGAGGAGTTTCGAAATGTATTTCCCTACGGTGTTTGGACTTGTTGTTGAATAGGTTGAGCTGAGATAGTGACAGGGGCCACTTGTTGATAAAATCTTATGTTGTTTCCTCCCATCTGCGTGTACACTGCCCCAGTCTCTCCTTCTCTCCTCTTCACGAAGGGCTTCTTGACACCAGAACTTGAAGCGCCCCCATTTTGAATCTTCCCTTTCTTGATCCAGCTTTCTACCCTCTCTCCAGTCAAGATGATATCCAAGAACCCACTTGAGGAACATCTAACTAGCCTCTCCATGAAATGCCTAGGGAGGGTATCCAGGAACAGGTCTACCATTTCTCTCTCCAACAAAGGTGGTTGCACTCTAGTGGCCACTTCGCGCCACCTTTGTGCGTAATCTTTGAAGCTCTCAGAGTTTTTCTGAGTCAGACTCTGAAATTGAGTGCGACTGGGCGCCATGTCGATAATATATTGACACTGCTTGAGGAATGCTTCTCCTAATTCCTTCCAGCTTCTCACGGAGCTTCTCTCTAACTTCATATACCATTCCAAGGACCCTTCGGAGAGACTATCCTGGAAGTAGTACATCCAGAGCTTTTCATCCCTAGTATGGGCAGCAATTTTCTGGTAGAATGCCTGCAAGTGAGTTTTAGGGCAGGAATTACCGTTATACTTGTCAAAAGTCGGTGGCCTAAATTTGTGAGGAATAACCACCCCGGGAACTAGACCCATGTCAGACACATTTATCCCCAAAGTGTCTCTACACTCGAGGGCTTTGACTTTCTCAGCAAGCATCAAAAAATCTTGAAGATTTCCTTCTCCGCCGAACCCCATGTCATTGTTGAAAGAAGGGAATTGATCCTCCTGCCTGTCTTGTACTGGAATGAAAGTTTTTGTGCCCTGTTATGGAACTTGAGGTCCACCTGGGGCATTGTTGGTGTTGGGAGGAGTCACTTGCACGTCAGGAGTGGTTACAGGGACATTAGTCTGAGGGGGGTTGATCCCCTGAATTGCATTTCTTAACTCTTGCTGTCCATGAGCCATCCCTTGCATCATGACCATGAACTCTCCTATTCTGGTGCGAAACTCATTAAGCTCAGTTTGCATAGCGTCCATGACTGTCCTCTGGTTCCTGCGAGTTGCATAGCAATGTGGGATATTTTGTCGGAGATGTCGGGTCTTGGCAGCTCTCGCAACTTTGCTTGAAACACAGATAAGTTAAGCATCCTGTAGAAAACCTGCAAAAACAAAGAAGAAAAAGTAAATGATGTGTATGCAATGCAATGTGTTCCTTTTAACCTCAAGGTTTTTCCCTTTCCCGTCCTGATATTAGGAGAATAATATTTGGAAGAAGACTGATATGATGTTCAAATAACGCGACAACTGTGGAGAATTGGTGCTTATTACCCCGTGTCGGTGCAACAGATAACAAATAAGAGATTCAAAGCAAGACAATTATATAAACTGAAGTTTGAAACAACAAAGTCCCCGAAGGGTGCCAATCAAAAGAACAAAAAAGTATATCAATAAAAGGAATCCCACAACAAGCCTGTGGGTAATCCAAGTACAATAGCATGAAACTAAACTCTAGGGGGCTCTAAGTCCTGCAGCCTCCAGCTAAGGCGCACTGACATTCTGGAACAACTGAGCTATATCCTTATGATCAGGCTCCCGGATGAGTCTCTGGATGAGGAGATCCCTTAGATCAAAGGAAGCATGTAACTCTTCAATCTGTTGCAGGAATGCCTTCTCCATTTCTTTGCTCGAACCCGACTCGGCCTTTGACTTCTTCACATCAGTTCAAAGCTTCAGCTCTTCTACTTCTTTCTAGACATCTTCAGCTATTTGTTGACTCTTTGTCATATGATGAAGGTATTCTCTCTGTTGCTCTTGGGCCTTCTAAACTAACTTTCCTTGCTCGACCAGGGCATCCTGAAGGTTTTTGGATCTTCAACTCGAATTCAGCCTCTACCTCCTTTTTCTTTTTCTGGTGATCGCTCCACTTCTCTTGCCAAAGTGTTATGGCTTCATTAGCTTCATTTAGTTCTTTCTTATCCCTCTGACGCTGACTTGCCTTATGGATCTCATCCAATCCTCTCTTCCTAAAGTATAGTTCTATTTCATCAAAGTCCTTCTGCTTAAGCCGAACTGTTTCTTCAGCTTGGAGAGCTCAATCTTCTAACTGCTGGTTCTGAATCATCAATTTCTGACAAGAATTGTGAGCCTCCTGATTTTCAACTCTAAGCTGCTTGACCAAAGCCTCTAATTTTTGGTAATCCTCTAAAGGCACAGTTGTTGGAGGTGGAGTTGGTATAGAAAAAGGCACTAGAGCCGTTTGAACCTCCTCCTTTATCCAAGCCTCGAATTTAGGGAACATCCGGTTATTGCTCTTGCCTAGACATGCCGTGTCTTTTCTTTTGATCATTTTCCAAGAGCCTGCAACTTTTCTGACCAATGGAAGATTATCTTTTACCGAGAAGTAGAAAGTTTGGAATAACTCGGATTCATTGGGAATCTCTTTGAGTGCGTACCCCAGCTGTCTTTTTAAGAGAATGAGGTTGTAGTTGATACCCCCTGATACTCCTAATAAAGTCACGTTGAGGTAATTCCCACAACTGGTAATGAAACTCTTTCCTTTCAACTTCAAAGTAAACCATCTAATATCTCTGGCAGACAATGTACTTAGCTTCTGGGCCCACGTAGTATTAGGATCAGTGAAACACTCAGTGGTAGGAAAATGTCTCATAACCCACCTGTAGAAAAAAGGAGCACAACATCTAACTGGACATCCTCGCTTCTTCTCATTCTTATAGTACACTGAATAATACAAGTCAACCAGGAGAGTGGGCACCAGATTCTTCAACACGAATAAATGAATAGCATTTATGTCCATAAATTTTTCCATATGGATAATGCTAAGATGGCGCAAACAGAATCCCACTGATTTGTCACTGCATGTTCTCCATCCCTTCTAACCAGATACTCCAGAGTGAAACCAAGTACCTTTGCTTTGGTGGTAGCCAGATTTGTAGATACTTCGGATGAGCTCAAATAAAGAGCTTTGGCGATGTCAGAATGGGTTGGCCTAATCATCTCTGAGTTGAAAGGAATCTGATCCTTGATTGATACTCCCATAATCTCAGCATACTCTTCCAGTAAAGGACCCAACTGAAAGTCATGAAAAGTGAAACACCTGAGCCGTGGATTGTAATACTGCAACAAAGTGTGAATGGAGCTTCTTTGAGAGTTATCCAAGTTGAATACCAAGTCCAAAATATCGCCATACTTTTCCTTGAAGTATCCCAGATGACCCGGGGTAATAAGAGACACCATTTGGTTAATCATGTCCACTTTGGTATCAAAAAATTTGTAGTGCACAATCCTTTTTCTGACGTCTTCCATTCTGAAGTAATGATATGACTAGAAACCGGGAGTAATGCAAACCCTGAGAATAAAAGAAACACAAATGATTAATGATGTTATAATGCTTATGCAAGGCGAGGCATGTTATCAGTGAAGTGTTTGTGATGTGTCAATCATATAATCAGGTGTCGGTGCAAGGCCACAATATCAACATATCACAATAACAATCCCTCTGATCCGGGATCCATATCTTAGAACCAAAGTACAAGAGAACCAGATCACAAAACTGAACCAATGGCAAAGCGGGTATGATAAAGGTCTTAGGGTTCCTGCAAACCTGTAAACCCCTCCCAATCTCGCGGGTGTGCTACTCGGGTCAACATCACGGACTCTCAAAGCCGAATAACAATAATACATTCACCATTTGCGAGAAATGGATCATGACCAAATCAGGGAATCGGTTTGGTATTATGTACTACTCATGGAGGTCTCAACTGAGTCCAGAAAAACAAGCATCCCTCATAAGTCTCACGCTTCAAGCACCGAATCGAGAAACAATAGTGCATTCCTCCCGAAGGGTACAATACTACCGTCATACGAACAGTTTGCTTTAACTGGATTCCTATGAGAGAACCAGGCCATCCTATGCGAGTTCCCAATAGACCCTTGGATGCGAGTGGGTTTGCCAACAAATGTTGTCTGCCACTGTCATCACTGGAGAGGGTTGTTTCCACTAAGGTTCTCGAAGATCGGTCACCAGATGCACATAACTATCAAGGGCGTACCCTGAAGTGAAAAGAACCCCCACACAGAATAATTCCAAGACGGTCGCAGTCTGGGTGTGGAACACATCGCCACTCATAATGTAACCATGCGAGTACAACGTGTCCATGCTGATCCTATAGTGCACTCAAGCCGGTTATTTGGCTTATCTCACAGTAACTCCCATCCCACAGAAAAAATGTAAACCAGCACAGCCAGACAGTCCAATTTAATATGATGCATGGAAAATAAATACTGAAAGCAATAAATAAATTATGTAAAGTAAAGTTGTAAAGTAAAACTGTAAATGAAAACAATAAAGTTAAACTAAAGCACACAACAGCAAACAGATAAACACCCAAAGAAACAAAAACAGACAAGCGCTAGGATTGACTCTACAAGGGAAACCAGAGATTCTGGGTTCGATCCCCAGCAGAGTCGCCAATTGTCGCTCCCGGGATTTTCATCCTAGTACAAACGCGAAAGTGGCGCGGAAAAGGTAGAGACGCTAGCTAGGAATTTTTATCCCAAAAGAAAGGGAAAGGTAATGCTGCACAAACCTGAGGAAGAAGGAAAGGACAAGGCCTTGCGAACCAAAGATCTGGATTCGGGAGTCGATTACGACCTGGGAAGGTATTAGCACCCCAGACCGTCCGCCGTACCCGACGGTGTCATACCCCAAATTTGTCCTACCCGCACTATTTTACTGTTTAAACCATCATTTCAGAAAAATCCAAAATATGTACTATTTCATATTTCCTGTCTGGTATTCGAAAAATCAAAAAGTGTCATCTGAGTTAGTCAGTGTTTGGGTGCAGTGCGAGTTTTAAAAAATCGGTGTGTTGCGTGGGTGTCGGTTATTCGATCCCATTATCCATCTCGGTTCCTTTTCATTCTCTTTTATCTTTTTTTATTTTATTTTTTTTAAAAGCCCATTAATTTTAGGCCCATTTTGTTTTTATACAAAGTTTTTAAAAAAATCTCTTCTTTATTTATATTATTACTGTTTTTGTTTTTATTATTATAATTTTCTATTTTTATTATAATTTTTTTTATTTTTTTTATTTTTTAGTGTTATTATTACTGTTGTCATTATTACCATGTTTCATTTTTAGTAATATTATTATAATTGTTTTCATTTTTATTTGCTATTATTTCTCATTGTTATTATTATTATTATTATCCATTATATATTCAATTTTTATTTAGGTTTAATTCATAGTCCATCTTCCACGGGATCAACCAAAAATCGCATTGGTATTATTATAGACAAGTCATATTAGTATTATTACTAGTAATTTCCACTATATTCTTATCATTATCATCATTGATTAGATTTACTATTTTTATCGTCTTTGTATATATTTATACCATTCTCTCCATTATTATTAGTATTATTATTATTATTATAATTTTTGATATTTCTTTTTCCTATTATCATTATCCAAATTCCATATTATTATTCTTATTATTACTATTATTATTATTATTTTCATTTTGGTTACTTTTATTATCATTATTGTTATTACATATTTTTATTTTATTTTATTATTATCATCTTTCTTTTATTTTTATTATTGTTATTATTAGGATTATAATTATGATTGTTAGATTAGTAAATTATTTTCTTCACATTTATTTTACACAAAGTTCTCAGCATTAAGGCATATTTGGTAACAACCAATTTCACACTTTTTCAACACACACAGATTGTACGTTTCCAGCTCACACCAACAATACCAATCTTTTGCTCACTACAGCCTGTCCTCAATTCCACCTTCATCTGTACTACAGCCACAATAACACTACACCACAAACAAATTTCCACTCACAACAAACACAACAACTTTTTCATCCGAAGATTCCTTCTAAATTTTTCCTCCAACTTTCCTATTCTATCCCTTCTCAATCTCACCATAAAAGGGAACTCTGCAAATTTTTCATTTTTTTCAACTGATAAACCACCTCCTTTCATTTTCCATAAAAATTCAAACCATCACCTTTCATCTTTTTTTAAACCTGCAAGAATACGTTAACCTTCACTAAAACCTCTAATCCTTCTCCAACCACTTGAAACAAAAACCTAAAAAATTCTACCACACAGAAAACAGAGAAGAAGCAGATTTGGTTTCAAATCCGAAAAATCACCTTCATCAACACACCGTTGAAACAACTAGTTCCGCGAGTCTTTCTCACAATCAAACACCGACCCACATAACAGAGAACGGACCGTCATCCCCATCTCACCATCCTCACTTTCGCAGCCTCCATCGCTCAAACTCGCAGCCCTTTCCGCTAACCAGAACCGAAAATCCTTGAAGCCAAACACCCACTGCGATTTCCGACCTCCACCGTGAGTCCGCCGACACAAAAGCCACAACTCATTCAAACCGCAAGCCTCCATAACACCATTATCACCGAAAAAACTCGCCGGCCTCCATCGACCTGTGCAAAACAGACCACCATGCTGAAATAAAAAAACCACACACCAATACTCATCTCAAAAAAAAACTATTGATAAAAATAGAACAAACCTTCAAACATTCGCAGAACCACAACATTGAAACAAAACCTGAAAGCTTCCTTCACCATAGCCAAAACCGAACCAGTCGCTCGAAATCATCACCAACTCACCATTAACCTCTTTGAACCGTCCGCCGGAAAGCTGGCCAAACAGACGCCGAACCAAGCTGTGAATCCCTTTCCGTCAACCCGAAACAAACCTCCGATCTGGAACAACAACGCACTCACAAAACCATTTCCAACCCAAACCTGCCTCGCCGTAAAACACCATCCGCGCGAATCAAATCAAACACCACCACAAAATCACCATGAAATGCGTGAGAGGGTCGCGAGTGAAGAATAGATCCAAATCGTAACCGCGACTGAGAGGAGAGAGGTCTGAGATGGAGGCCGCGCGGAGGAAGACAAACCCGAGATTGAGACGGTCGGAGAAACCTGAAAAGGGTAGGTTTTGTGTTTCTCTCTTTTAACGCGTTGGTGAGGGAGAAGAGGATAGATTCATTTTTTTTTATTTATTGATTGTTGTTCTTTATTTATTAAGCATGTTTATTTCTTTTTTAATTTTTGTTACTATTTTCTTTACTGATATTTTGATTTACTAATGCTGTAAGCTAACAAGATTCATAATCTTGCCTACTCACACCTGAATAACACCAATACACACCTTCTTTTTGTTAATGATTTGGGCTTAGCCCGTCTGGATTTTTCTGTTTACACACCTAGCTATTAGTTTGATACTCTCTCTGTTTTCCCAATTATTTTTTTTCTCTTGTTCGTTTTTAGCTCTTAAATCACCGATTGGGTTTGTCTAAGCCCACCGGTTTGTCTTTTGCTTTTACACATCTAGAACACTCACAGTGCCCCACTTTCTCTTTTAATGTTTTTATATTCTTATCTAAAACTATTTTATTTATTTTGTTTGGTTAAGATTATTTTGTTTTGTTTTATAAACTTCTCATGATTAATACTTTTTTTTATATATATATTGTTTCTTTCTATTTTTATTATTTCTTTCGTTAGGGCCGATGATATTATAAAAGGCCGTTTTCGCCCGATTACATTTAATCGGTGATGAGCGGTCAATATGAGGCCCCCCATTTGTATTTAATTTTCCATTTTATCATTCCGACAAAACAAACTTGTAATTTAATTTAATTCATTTTATTCTTAATATTATTTATTTCGTTTAATCATTTATATTCATTATTTTATTTTTCTAACAATTCAATTCATTTATTTATTCATTTATTTATTCAATTATTTTCGCATTAAAAAAAATTACGATTCGACTCCTTATAGAATGGTTCCCATCTTGAACCGATTCTAAGGCAGTAAACGAACAAAATTTCGTCGCGTCCCAAAAGGTCCAACGCCTTCGAATAGTTGCGCTCGATTAAAAGGTCCAACGCCTCCGAATAGTTGTGTTCGAAAAAAGGTCCAACGCCTTCAAATAGTTGCGTCCCGAATAAACAGGCCGAACGCCTTCGAATAGTTCAAATACACTGCACACACGCTTTCTCTTGGGCTAATTACAACGAGACCATTTATTTTTCGCAATCCCCTGTATTTATTTTGTATCCCTCTCCCCTTACTTTGTACGCATTTTACTTTCCGCATCTTATTTTATTTCTGAATCCTTGGTCCAACGCCAAGCGATTGCACTTGCACACTTGCACTTTATTTTCCAGTTATTGTTTCGTTTATTAGGATCCACCTATCTTTGCGAGCCGAGCGATTCGTGCCTCGCTGACAAACCAAAAATACACTCCATTTGCATTTACCCTCTAACCTCAATAAACCAAAACATTTTCGATTAGATCCAAACCCTTGATCCAACGTCAAGCGGCTTTAGGAAATAAAACACTTTAATAATACGAGAAGATTTGTACGCCACGAGCCTTAAGCGGTAGAAAGGGGGATAACGAGCTTTCGTTACTCGCTCCGATTATTTCGACGCAAGACGCTCGTCTTGTTGGGCGAGATAAACTATCCATAGTCTTTAGTACATTTCAACTCCTAAACCCTTTCATCGAAGAAAGGTAATAAAATCAACATCCATTACCCTTAGTAGGCCGAACTACGAGGCTCTGACTTTCCCATTGCACACGGGAGTACGTAGGCACGAGGATCTCAATCCTTGCCGAGCACCTAGGTTCAATCTAACTTATAATTCAACTCATTTCCCTCTAGCAAGCAACTCGTTTAAGCATAGACATCCTTTCTCGCGCGATAACTTAGATGGTTCCCATCGAGTACGATGGATGTAGGGGGTGCTAATACCTTCCCCCTGCATAACCGACTCCCGAACCCAGGAAATGGTTCCGTTGACCTTTGTCCTCATCCTTTTCCTCCCGGGTTGTATCTATATCTCCCCTTTCCCTCTTCGGGAATAAATAGAATTAGGTGGCGACTCTTCAGTCCGTCCAGCGCGTGACTCCGTCCTTTCGGATCGCGTAAGGTCGTATTTTTCGGGGTACGACAGCTGGCGACTCTGCTGGGGACTGGTTCACCCCTATGCGAGTCAAGCCTAGTCTAGGTTCCCGCGCTTGTTTGAATGTTTGCTTCTATACCTTGCTTGTTTATTTTTATCGTTTTCTTTACTGCATTCCATATTATATATCTTGTGGCTCCTTGGTACTATAATTTGGATCGATACTTTGCAAAAGAAACTTGAGGGAAAAGCTCTATACCCGGGCTTGCGAGTATAAACATAAGTTAGCGAGGTTGTGTAGTATGGGCTCCCGAGAGAACCTCTCTCGTGGGTTGTCGATATGAAAACCTCACTCAGAGTAGATTTTAATGGAAATACTGACAACCGTCAAGCTCTTGGCGTGTGTGCTCAGTTGTTTTCATTAAAGTCGTCGACTCTGAGGACCTTTAGAACCTTTTGGTTAAAACATCGGTTGATGGTTGCGTAGTATTGGGCACCAGGGTTCACCCTTGCGTGGCTCGGTACGAAAACCTCACTTGGAATAGACTTACTCAATGGAGTTGATTGACTGTCAAGAATGTATGAAATTGACACGTGCATCAAACAGTTGAGAAAGTTCCATAACTCCAGGACTTTGTTTTAAACCTTGTGTCGGTGATCACGTAGTATGGACTCCCGAGAAAATCTGCTCTCGTGGGTTGTCGATACGAAGATCTCACCCAAAATAGATTCATATGGCGGAGTCAATCAACCGTCATGCTTATGGCGCGTGTGATGAACAACCATATGAATTGATAACTTTGGGATCCCTAAACTTTAGAGTCTACCCAGTGAATTCCTGATCAGAGTATCTTCCATCTGTACCATGGATTCGTGAGACCCTGATCTTGTGATCCTGGATTCTGACATTGCATATCATCTCATTTGCATTAATTATTCATATTGCATTTCATTCCAAAGCCATAAAACTTATTTTCATATTCCTCCATCTTCAGTAAATCAAGCTGGTTTCCCGACGCCCGTATCGAGCTAGACGCCCGTACCTAACTCGAGCCCCCACTAGAAGACTGATGGATCAGATTCGACAAGAACAAGCTGCTATGAGGGGAGAGATTGACTCAATCAAGAGCAAGATTGATCGTATTCATGAGGCCATGCAAGCCCTGGCCAGGATGGTTGTGTCCCATCAGCCTGTTCCTTCAATGCCCGTTCATCCAGCTATTCAAGCTCTGCTTCCGCCTCCGATGACTTATCAACCACGTCCACCTCCAATGGGTGCAGCTGCGCAATATGGACCTAGAACATGCCAGCAACCGGCATATCCATATCAGCAACCGGCTTATCCATACCAGTAACCGGCTTATCAACAACGACCTGGTCAACAACAACAACGCGCTCCTCAACAGCGCCCACCATATCAACAAAGAAGGCCTGAAAGAAATTTTGATCCATTGCCTATGTCACATGGAGAAATCTTTAACGGGCTAATGGCAAAAGGAACTCTTGTGTTGAAGGACATGCCACCTCAAACTGGTAACGCTCAAGATTATGATGCCAATGCTCGCTGTGAGTATCACAAGGGTGCTCCAGGTCACACGATTGAGAATTGCAAATCATTCAAGCACAAAATTCAGGACCTAATCAACTCTAAGGATCTCACCTTTACTCAGAAGGGTCTGAATATCCAGAGCAATCTAGTGTTGCCGCAAGTGGCCCCTCAACAAACGCTTTCGAAGAAGTTGCCGAAGACCAAAGCTGAGTAGTCTCCAACTTCGAAGTATTTCAATCAAAAGAAGTTCATTCCTCAAATCAGGGCAGCCAGTGCCATTTATTATTTCCGCATTCCTGTTGTTCTGTAATGTTTGTTTAAGTACTATTTGCTTTGAACATTGTCATTTGTACTTGGTTTTGTTAATGTTATGTTTATGCATGTTTTGAATTAATCTATTCGCATTCGCTCATCATTTATCATTTATCACAAAATCACAAAAATATTCCCTCACTTCACTTTAGCAAATATTTGAGGGAGGATGATGAAAACGAAATACCCATAACTGTTGCAGTATGCTTTCGGACAAAATCTCGTCAATGATGTACAGGCATTCTTTCAAATCCCCAAACACTGGAGATATAAGGAGTTAATCCCTAGTCAACCACTTCGAGCCTAGAAGTAGAAGTTTCTTTCAGATACAACCCTTACATTTAACCCGGGGCAGGGTAGTTGTTCAGTTAACCTGACTACACCTTCGAATCGCAAGATGAGACATCCCGTCGGAGGACCATCAACAAATGACTTGGCAGTCACAACATTCAACAAAAATACAGAAAAAGAAAAAATAGAAAAGAAAAAGCCACTAAGTTGAGCACCCGAAGGGAGACTTAGTCAAAAAAAAACAAATCAAAAGAGGAGCTCGAATCCTCAGCAAAAACAAAACCAATATCAGTGACAAAAAAAATCAAAGGGTCACCACCAACAAAAGATGACTGCCACTTCAAGCAAACCTCGAAGTTTCATCTTCACTCTTGCAACATCAAAACAAATGCAAAGTTAACTGAACGTAGGACTGGAGAACATTTCGAAGAAGGGACGGGTACAAATCATTTGAGCCTTATATCCTTTGTTTCTCAAACCATTAACCATACCCCGTTACAACCCTCGAAGACCTAATTGAGGCGCGGTTTATTCTGAAAGCATGCTACCAACAAGGTTGCGTAAATTGACTCCCATATATTTGCTAATCTCCAATATCGATTGCACAATATTCTTGCTACATTTTTTCTACGCACTTTCTAAATCAGCACCTCGTTTGGACTAACGGTCCATACGTCACACTTTCACAGCATTCAAATAAATTGACTTTTTTCCAAACTTACATGAACTTTACATTAACACTACCATTTGTGTATGAACAATTTAATTGCAAATCAGTGCTTGACATCATTACAATCCCAACTAGGGGCAATCAAAAGAGGAATTTGAATCAACATTTCTTCAACAGCCCCAATCAGGGGCAAATCACCTTCAAAGGCTCAATCAGGGGCAGACCATGCCATGATCATTGTTAAAGCTTCCCCACCAGATTTATTTCAAATACCCTACAGGCAGGGGCGAGCAAACAGGAGCAAATCTTCCTATCTCTTCTCCCCAGCTAAAAAAGCAGTCATTGCTAAGCATTGGCAACCATACAAAGCAAATCAGTCTTCGTGTGTCAATTAAGTCGCTTCGCTCATCAGCAGATAACCAAGCTTGGAGCTTTCAGAATCCATCTTCTGACCGTACGACGTCAAAGATCGAGTGTCGGGAAATCAGTCCCTCCACCCACCCAAAGTCCAATTACTATTGGCAACTACCAAACCAGAAGTCCACCAAGCTGGCACCTTTCTTTTTCAATCAATCATATGCATCATTATGCATCATCAGCGTCATACGCATCATTTACATCGAACATTTACAACATGTGCATCATTTGCATGCCTAAAAAAAATCAGCTTTCCATATCCCCAACATTATCAAACTTACATCTCAGTGCATAAGCATTCGCATCGTATCTCCATCCCTATGGAATACCATTTCAAAAACAATCAAGCATAATTGCATAATTCATGATCCAGGATCCATACAAGTTTCCAGTCCTTTCCCCAGCGGAGGATCGCATCAATCAGATTCCAGGCATCCTCTTGGCGGATTCAATAGCCATGTTTAAATTTCAGTCCATTTGCCTTATCATCCTCTGGTGATAAGTGATTTTATTTTCTGTCTGTTGCCTTATCATCCTCTGTTGATAAGTGAGTTTGTTTTCAGTTTATTGCCTTATCATCCTCTGTTGATAAGTGAGTTTATTTTTCTGTTTATTTGCCTTATCATCCTCTGTTGATAAGTGAGTTTATTTTTCTGTTTGTTGCCTTATCATCCTCTGGTGATAAGTGATTTTATTTTCAGTTTGTTGCCTTATCATCCTCTGTTGATAAGTGAATTTATTTTCAGTTTGTTGCCTTATCATCCTCTGTTGATAAGTGAGTTTGTTTTCAGTTTGTTGCCTTATCATCCTCTGTTGATAAGTGAGTTTATTTTTCTGTTTATTGCCTTATCATCCTCTGGTGATAAGTGATTTATTTTGTTAATTTATTTTGCTGTGTCACCCATCATTTCCAGCTTATTTCATTTGCTATTTTCACAAATTCTTTCTTCGCCGGACAAATTTGGAGTCTGTTAATATCTAATTATCTTATACCTTGAAAGACTGAACGCGAGCCAGTTCATCTTATTCGGTCTAAGCCAATTCGATAGGGGCATCTGTCATACCCCAAATTTGTCCTACCCGCACTATTTTACTGTTTAAACCATCATTTCAGAAAAATCCAAAATATGTACTATTTCATATTTCCTGTCTGGTATTCGAAAAATCAAAAAGTGTCATCTGAGTTAGTCAGTGTTTGGGTGCAGTGCGAGTTTTAAAAAATCGGTGTGTTGCGTGGGTGTCGGTTATTCGATCCCATTATCCATCTCGGTTCCTTTTCATTCTCTTTTATCTTTTTTTATTTTATTTTTTTTAAAAGCCCATTAATTTTAGGCCCATTTTGTTTTTATACAAAGTTTTAAAAAAAATCTCTTCTTTATTTATATTATTACTGTTTTTGTTTTTATTATTATAATTTTCTATTTTTATTATAATTTTTTTATTTTTTTTATTTTTTAGTGTTATTATTACTGTTGTCATTATTACCATGTTTCATTTTTAGTAATATTATTATAATTGTTTTCATTTTTATTTGCTATTATTTCTCATTGTTATTATTATTATTATTATCCATTATATATTCAATTTTTATTTAGGTTTAATTCATAGTCCATCTTCCACGGGATCAACCAAAAATCGCATTGGTATTATTATAGACAAGTCATATTAGTATTATTACTAGTAATTTCCACTATATTCTTATCATTATCATCATTGATTAGATTTACTATTTTTATCGTCTTTGTATATATTTATACCATTCTCTCCATTATTATTAGTATTATTATTATTATTATAATTTTTGATATTTCTTTTTCCTATTATCATTATCCAAATTCCATATTATTATTCTTATTATTACTATTATTATTATTATTTTCATTTTGGTTACTTTTATTATCATTATTGTTATTACATATTTTTATTTTATTTTATTATTATCATCTTTCTTTTATTTTTATTATTGTTATTATTAGGATTATAATTAGGATTGTTAGATTAGTAAATTATTTTCTTCACATTTATTTTACACAAAGTTCTCAGCTTAAGGCATATTTGGTAACAGCCAATTTCACACTTTTTCAACACACACAGATTGTACGTTTCCAGCTCACACCAACAATACCAATCTTTTGCTCACTACAGCCTGTCCTCAATTCCACCTTCATCTGTACTACAGCCACAATAACACTACACCACAAACAAATTTCCACTCACAACAAACACAACAACTTTTTCATCCGAAGATTCCTTCTAAATTTTTCCTCCAACTTTCCTATTCTATCCCTTCTCAATCTCACCATAAAAGGGAACTCTGCAAATTTTTCATTTTTTTCAACTGATAAACCACCTCCTTTCATTTTCCATAAAAATTCAAACCATCACCTTTCTTCTTTTTTTAAACCTGCAAGAATACGTTAACCTTCACTAAAACCTCTAATCCTTCTCCAACCACTTGAAACAAAAACCTAAAAAATTCTACCACACAGAAAACAGAGAAGAAGCAGATTTGGTTTCAAATCCGAAAAATCACCTTCATCAACACACCGTTGAAACAACTAGTTCCGCGAGTCTTTCTCACAATCAAACACCGACCCACATAACAGAGAACGGACCGTCATCCCCATCTCACCATCCTCACTTTCGCAGCCTCCATCGCTCAAACTCGCAGCCCTTTCCGCTAACCAGAACCGAAAATCCTTGAAGCCAAACACCCACTGCGATTTCCGACCTCCACCGTGAGTCCGCCGACACAAAAGCCACAACTCATTCAAACCGCAAGCCTCCATAACACCATTATCACCGAAAAAACTCGCCGGCCTCCATCGACCTGTGCAAAACAGACCACCATGCTGAAATAAAAAAACCACACACCAATACTCATCTCAAAAAAAAACTATTGATAAAAATAGAACAAACCTTCAAACATTCGCAGAACCACAACATTGAAACAAAACCTGAAAGCTTCCTTCACCATAGCCAAAACCGAACCAGTCGCTCGAAATCATCACCAACTCACCATTAACCTCTTTGAACCGTCCGCCGGAAAGCTGGCCAAACAGACGCCGAACCAAGCTGTGAATCCCTTTCCGTCAACCCGAAACAAACCTCCGATCTGGAACAACAACGCACTCACAAAACCATTTCCAACCCAAACCTGCCTCGCCGTAAAACACCATCCGCGCGAATCAAATCAAACACCACCACAAAATCACCGTGAAATGCGTGAGAGGGTCGCGAGTGAAGAATAGATCCAAATCGTAACCGCGACTGAGAGGAGAGAGGTCTGAGACGGAGGCCGCGCGGAGGAAGACAAACCCGAGATTGAGACGGTCGGAGAAACCTGAAAAGGGTAGGTTTTGTGTTTCTCTCTTTTAACGCGTTGGTGAGGGAGAAGAGGATAGATTCATTTATTTATTTTTTTATTTATTGATTGTTGTTCTTTATTTATTAAGCATGTTTATTTCTTTTTTAATTTTTGTTACTATTTTCTTTACTGATATTTTGATTTACTAATGCTGTAAGCTAACAAGATTCATAATCTTGCCTACTCACACCTGAATAACACCAATACACACCTTCTTTTTGTTAATGATTTGGGCTTAGCCCGTCTGGATTTTTCTGTTTACACACCTAGCTATTAGTTTGATACTCTCTCTGTTTTCCCCATTATTTTTTTTCTCTTGTTCGTTTTTAGCTCTTAAATCACCGATTGGGTTTGTCTAAGCCCACCGGTTTGTCTTTTGCTTTTACACATCTAGAACACTCACAGCGCCCCACTTTCTCTTTTAATGTTTTTATATTCTTATCTAAAACTATTTTATTTATTTTGTTTGGTTAAGATTATTTTGTTTTGTTTTATAAACTTCTCATGATTAATACTTTTTATATATATATATTGTTTCTTTCTATTTTTATTATTTCTTTCGTTAGGGCCGATGATATTATAAAAGGCCGTTTTCGCCCGATTACATTTAATCGGTGATGAGCGGTCAATATGAGGCCCCCCATTTGTATTTAATTTTCCATTTTATCATTCCGACAAAACAAACTTGTAATTTAATTTAATTCATTTTATTCTTAATATTATTTATTTCGTTTAATCATTTATATTCATTATTTTATTTTTTCTAACAATTCAATTCATTTATTTATTCATTTATTTATTCATTTATTTATTCAATTATTTTCGCATTAAAAAAAATTACGATTCGACTCCTTATAGAATGGTTCCCATCTTGAACCGATTCTAAGGCAGTAAACGAACAAAATTTCGTCGCGTCCCAAAAGGTCCAACGCCTTCGAATAGTTGCGCTCGATTAAAAGGTCCAACGCCTCCGAATAGTTGTGTTCGAAAAAAGGTCCAACGCCTTCAAATAGTTGTGTCCCGAATAAACAGGCCGAACGCCTTCGAATAGTTCAAATACACTGCACACACGCTTTCTCTTGGGCTAATTACAACGAGACCATTTATTTTTCGCAATCCCCTGTATTTATTTTGTATCCCTCTCCCCTTACTTTGTACGCATTTTACTTTCCGCATCTTATTTTATTTATGAATCCTTGGTCCAACGCCAAGCGATTGCACTTGCACACTTGCACTTTATTTTCCAGTTATTGTTTCGTTTATTAGGATCCACCTATCTTTGCGAGCCGAGCGATTCGTGCCTCGCTGACAAACCAAAAATACACTCCATTTGCATTTACCCTCTAACCTCAATAAACCAAAACATTTTCGATTAGATCCAAACCCTTGATCCAACGTCAAGCGGCTTTAGGAAATAAAACACTTTAATAATACGAGAAGATTTGTACGCCACGAGCCTTAAGCGGTAGAAAGGGGGATAACGAGCTTTCGTTACTCGCTCCGATTATTTCGACGCAAGACGCTCGTCTTGTTGGGCGAGATAAACTATCCATAGTCTTTAGTACATTTCAACTCCTAAACCCTTTCATCGAAGAAAGGTAATAAAATCAACATCCATTACCCTTAGTAGGCCGAACTACGAGGCTCTGACTTTCCCATTGCACACGGGAGTACGTAGGCACGAGGATCTCAATCCTTGCCGAGCACCTAGGTTCAATCTAACTTATAATTCAACTCATTTCCCTCTAGCAAGCAACTCGTTTAAGCATAGACATCCTTTTTCGCGCGATAACTTAGATGGTTCCCATCGAGTACGATGGATGTAGGGGGTGCTAATACCTTCCCCCTGCATAACCGACTCCCGAACCCAGGCAATGGTTCCGTTGACCTTTGTCCTCATCCTTTTCCTCCCGGGTTGTATCTATATCTCCCCTTTCCCTCTTCGGGAATAAATAGAATTAGGTGGCGACTCTTCAGTCCGTCCAGCGCGTGACTCCGTCCTTTCGGATCGCGTAAGGTCGTATTTTTTGGGGTACGACAGACGGGATCCACGCTTGCTTTCTTGTTTCAAAGGGTAAAAGAATATAACTGATGCTGAATAAAACTGTTACTAGAATGAGAATAAAAATGAGAAAGGGAACAAAAAGAAAGGGGAAAATGTAGGAAAAATAAAGAATGTGCTCGAACGGGCCCTACCCCGCTGCCTACGTACCTCATCGGGATAATGAAGATCAGAGTCGACGTAGTTCGCCTAAATAGGCGGGAACTTTGTTTGTGTTTTTTTATAGCTGGAACTGTGTATGTCTATGCTCAGGTGTTGCAAGATCGTCTGGTATGAGTGCGTTTACCGTCTTGCATGAGAGACAAGTCGTCGCGAGTTCGCGTTCAGAATGAATGAGATGAGAAAGAGAAGTTCCCGCAGGAAAGCCGCTTATTGTGTGTTTTGTCTTTTATGAGAAGTGTTTTGAATTTGTTTCTGAACATTCTCATACTAAGACCTATCCATCGTGGTAAATACTTACACCTCGCCCCGAAACAGGACGGAAGTACTCCGCAACAAAGTCTCATGGCGTATAAGAACATTCAACCTTTATTAGGTATTTTATTATTTTTCTTTATGAGGTGAGAAATAAAGACTCAAGTTGCAAAAAGGCAAAAACTAAGGGGACTAAGACTCAACCCTAATTTATTTATTATGTACAAAAGTGGTCCTAATGGTTTATGGAGTTTTCTAATCCTAATGAGAAGAAAGAGCAAGTTAGAATTCAACTTACTTCCTACGGAAGTTAAGTTGAATCTAAAGAACAAAAGGGGAAGCCTATGAACAAAGCACAAAGTGATAAGACAAGGACAATTAAATGCATAAGAGATAAGGAATGAAGTGATTACCATGTCTTCTCCCCCTACAAAACAAATGTTAGCATGATGAGAAATAAGAACAATTATAGCATGAAAAACTTCAATTAAAAACTCACTCTAATTAATAAAGGCATTAATGAATTTCTAAGCCTAAAGTCAAGTCCTAAGAGATCTTATATTCTATCTAGCTTCTAAATTCAGTAGCTAAATCAATTCAAAATGATCTAAGGTTGAAAAGAGAAACAAACTCAAACTATGCCCTAAATGGCACTAAGACCCCTAAGTGAAAACTAGGTGTATTTGCAAGGAAAATTCAAATAAAGCCTAAGCACTAAAAAAATGGTAAAGGTTCTGGAAAAATATGAAATTAAATCCTTAAAGTCTCTAACCTAAATCTAATGTTGTGTTAAAAAATCTCCTAAAAATTCATAACCTAACTATGTCAAATGGTCACTTAAATCTACATAAGATCTAAATACAATTTTACACAAACTATGCTGCCAAAACAGTGGATAAAATGGACCTAAAAATATGACAAAAATAATTCCAGGTTCAATTATGAGTCCTCAAATCATAGAAAAAAGAATGGGACAAAAAGATAACTGGAAGTGGGAGAAATAAAATGAATAAAATGAATTGTAGCTGCAAGAATTCCATAGAAAACTAATTAAATGGAAAATCAAAATAAAATTGAAAAATGGCCAAAATCAGAAAGTAAAAGTGTGGAAAATTTCTAAAATTAGTTAGGAAATCTCTGTGATTTTTGGGGAATTTATCATGAGTTTTGGTATTTTTTTTGGATTAAAATTGAAAGTATGTAAAACAGAAAATAAAGAAAACAAGGAAAATGGACAGGGGTGCAAGAAGTGAAAAGTTGAACTGAATTGGGCTGGACCCAAACATGTTAGGGTGCAAATAGTGATCTGAAAAACTCCTCAAAAATTTTGGCATACGATTGGCACATGATCATTAATGTGGTGGCAGAATCTAAAGCATTGGATTAAACTAATCTAAGGGTTGTGTTATTTTCCACTTAATGCTAGGACTACTATTCCGGTCACCGGAGCTAAACTCTGGTCATCTTCTCTGATCACTCTCCGGTTAGGTTTTGGACAAATATCTACCAAACTGAAAAATAAGGCCATGGGCGGATTCGTCTCCTTAAATACGTCAACAACCTATGCTTGATTTTCTCCTAAGACTCATGAATAATAAAAATCGAAGCACACAAGAATCAACCTAAGAATTGAATCAAAGCACCTAAGGTGCCTATCAACTAGCCAGCACAAGCATTGCTCCTATTGAGCTCATATCAACACAAAACAACCAAAAAAATCCAAATTCGTGTCAATGGAATTGAAGATAAAACCTGAAATTTAGTGGTGTTTAGAGTTGTAGAAATCCAAAGGTGAGGTTCCAATGTCTTCTATGCTTGATCTTGATCCTTTGTGAAGTGAAATAAACACTTTGTTGATGAAGAGTCTTGAGAAATTGATGAAGATGCAGAAAATTCAGAAGTGAATTCTTGATGATTCAAGCTATAAACTCCATGGATATGCTGCAAATCAGGATGCTAGTGATGAATTAATGCTCAATGAGGCTTGTTGGATGATGATTTAGCTTGTTCAACCCAAAAGGTGGAAATGTTGTGATGAAGCAACTTCAAATTTCCAGCTTCAAATCTCCACGAAAATGCACTATGAATGGTGCTTGAAGAAGCACAAGGAAGAAGAAGAACAATGCTATGGTTGTGGAAGCTTAATCCTTCAAAATGCAGAGAATTTGCAGAGAAAATGCAGAGCAAAATTTGGAGGATTTTGGTGTGATTTGAGTGAAAATGAAGCTTAACTCAAAACTCAGTCCCTACTCATCCTTTTATAGAGCATTAGACCTCTGGTTAATAGTTAGAACCAGGGTTAATTAGCCTTGGTTAACTGAGTGAAGTGAGTTAAATGAGTGAAGTTAGTTATGACAGTTATGCCAGTTGCATTTCTAGAACCTTCTTCAATTGAAATCAATCCAATGCTGCAAAGAACATGAAGCTTATGCTGAAGGTTAGTGAAGTGAAACACCAACTTAATTGCCCAAGGATTGCAACTTGAGTTTGCTCACTTGATTGTGAGATGCACAACCTTTAAAGTGATCCTGCATACACATAATGATAACCTGCTGATGCAAAAAATCAGAGGTTAAATGCAGCTTAAGACCAATGGATCTAGTGTAAACCAACTCATGATCCTTGTGGTGAGGATCAATCTAATGTAGCAGCAATGGTTGAGGTTTGAATTGAAGCAAATGTGAAGCTAAATGAGCTCTAATATGTGCACAAGTCACCCCTGAACTTATCCCCAAGACAACACTGCCATTTCCCCTTTCTATGCATCATACAACAGCCTTTTAGCAGAAAAACAACATCATGTATCAATACATGTGGGTATGCATCGATACATACTGAAGCCATGGCAATTTTCAGCAAAAAAATAACTATGTATCGATACATAACACGGATGCATCGATACATGTCAGTTTTTTAACTGATATGTATCGATACATAACACGGATGCATCGATACATGTCAGTTTTTTAACTGATATGTATCGATACATAACACGGATGCATCGGTGCATCCTGCTTATGTATCAATACATCCTGCTTATGTATCAATACATAGTCCCCAAAAACTGTTTTTTTCCTTTGATTTTGAAATTCTGTGATCAGGTATGAGATGTCCTAAGAGATGTCCCAACACTTAATAGGACATTTGACAAATTTAACCAAAACTTAAACAGCAAGAAAAGTAAACAACACAGAAGTTTGTTAACCCAGTTCAGTGTATAACCACACCTACATCTGGAGGCTACCAAGCCAGGAGGAAATCCACTATTAGTAATATTAATTCTAGACTTAAACCACCCTGTTTAATCTATCACTTAATACTTACCCAATGCAATTTCTACCTAAGACTCACTTAGATAAGAGTACCCTACTCACTCCCCCTCAATCACCCAGTGATCAAGTTTACAAGTTTACTGAAATTGAAGACATCCTTCAAACAAAACAGCTTGATCTTACTTAACAGTTTCAATCAAGTCACAAATGCACTTTTGCTTAAAAGCTCATAAAGTGGTACATAAAAACAACCTGCTATTAAAACACTAGACACCCTATTTGGTCTTCTGAAATTCGTACTCAATTCTATGAGTTTCTGTTGTTTAAATAGGTATCTGAATTTTGGGCTTTCTGTAGAATGATCCAGCCCTAATGTGCAGCAACTGTCACCTTGAATTTAGGGTTTGTTACCTCCTATATTCTAGGTGCATTAGGTCTTCTGTTTTAATCTGAATCTTCAATTTAAAACTCCCTACAGATGCGCCTTGTTCTGTTTTTATCCAGCATTAATTAATCCCAGATAGTTCTCCTTAAATATCTCTGATCTGTTAATCAATAATTAATTCTGGTAGCAGGTCTGAGATGTCTCAACATCTGTTGGGACATCCTGAAAAACTGAACTTAATTTATTCACACAATGTCCCAACATCTGATGAGACATCCTGAAATAAGTTCACATACTCTGTTTGCTAATGTCCCAACATCTGATAGGACATTCTGAACTGAATTTAACATTTCTTGTTTGGTCAAAAATTCTGCCAATTCTTAAACATCTACAAACTCCCCCTTTGGCTAATTTTTGGCTAACATCTTTCCTGGTTTTCAGAGTGCAGCAGAAGTTCTTTTTATCAGAGTATATCATTACTTTTCTGTTGATTTTTATTTGAGATTACTCCCCCTCAAACATACATGTGTCCTGTCTTTATCCAGTCTTTGTCTTTATCCAGTCTTGTTCCAACAGAAAAACTTATTCAGTTCAGAAGCAAACAAACAGAATTTTTTCATTCATTTAAACAGCAATTACATTTGATGTTGTTCTCCCCCTTGGTAGACACAAAATTAGGGGCCAAAGACACTATTTCAGTCATTACATTGCTGTCATTACATTTGCCTCACATACATTTGATCACTCAAAATCATCACTCTCAGTTCCCTCCTCAACTTCTGTCTCTTCATCAGCTTCTGTTTCTTCATCAGCAGCACTGTCTTCATCAGAGTTTGCTTTCAGATCTTCTTCATTCTCCAACCTTTGAATTATTTCCTCAAGCTTCTGCTTTCTAGCTTCAAGCTCTTTGCAGGTGCTTTTGAGTTCAGCAATTAAAGTCTTCCTGGAGATTGGATCCTTAACAGTGGATGGACCAGCAGATGTCCCAGAAGGAGCTTCAACATCTGCAGCATGATGACTGAGGAATAACTTGTAGTGAAAAGCCAGGGGGCTCCCTCTCTTGCAGGCAGTATCCTTGTCAGTTAAAATCCCAGGATATTGATTGAGTACAATACCACACAACAATGATGGAAAAGCTATTGGCAGCTTTGTTGCAGTAGAGATGGCATGCTTCATAGTCTGATCAAAAATATATGCTCCATAATCCATCTTGGTTTGATTCCCCACAGCAAAGATGAATCTGGCCAGACCAGTTGAGATTGATGAAGTGTGATTGGTAGGCACCCAGTTTGCAGTTCCAATCCTGTTAAGCATGGCATACTTTCTAGTAAGCATGCTCACAGAGAGCTTTCCCTTCACAGGCCAAGCTTTGACCTGGTTTGCAGTGATCAGCTTACAGATTTGATTATCTGTTTTCCCTAGCTCATTGGGTCCATCTGTGTCCCTTCCTAGATACTGATTAATGATTTGGGGAGAGAACTCAACACACTTACCTCTTACAAATACCTTTCTGAACTCTGAGGACTTACCATTTGAGCAATCCTCCTGAAGATTCACAATGAACTCTTTGACAAGAAGTTCATAGCAGGGAGAGAACTCTGAGACTGTCTTGAATAATCCTGCAGCAGAGATTAGGTCAATGAGTTCTGTGCACTCAAGTGCATTGCTGCTCAGTTCTCTTTCCAGGGCAACCCTTCTTTGGTACACATACTTCCATCTGTTAACACTAGAGACAAGATGAAATGATATGTTGTCCAGGGGAGCTTCTGGAACAGCAGTTGAAGCTCTTGCTGATGTTGGTCTTTTCTTTGGAGGAGATGTTGGGACATCTGATTCAACATCTGAATCTGATGGTGTGAAAGCTTTTCTCTTCTGAGATTGGACTTTGCTCCAGGGTTTTGTTGGACCAAAGGTAGCTTTAGCTTTGCCTTTCTTTGGACTAGCCTTCTTAGTCTCAGGGATGACATGTTCATCTTGCATCTTTCCTTTCCTGGACCTTAGTCTTTTAGCAATGCTGGGTTTCACAGATGATATGATCTCTGCATCAGACTCCTGTTCCAGATTGACTACTGGAGGAGATTGAGCAGTCTCCTCATCAGCTTGTTGATCAGCAGAAGATTGATCTTCATTTGAGTCTTTAGCCTGTTCCACAGAAACTTCTTTATCACTTTCACTTGATACCTCTTTCTTGTCCTCAGTCTGTTCAGTATCAGCATCAGATGAGTTTGCTTTCTCATCTGCATATGTTCCAACATCTGTTGGGACATCTTGTTCTGCAGCAGTGTTCTTTGTATCTTGAGCTGGTTCTTCTTGAGGTGCAGGAATGGTGTTCAAGGGAACAGAGATTCCTTTCACTACTCTTTGTTCAGAGAAAACTTGGTTGACAATCTCCTTGATGGAATCATCAACATATTTGGAGTATTTAGCATGAGAAGGAATGTCTTTAGCTTTGCTTCTGATTTGATCTTTACCTCTTTTTGGTGTTCTTGCCTTCTTAGTGTGAGAGGCACTTCCCCTGAGCTCGTCTAATGGTGTTGATTGCATTGGTACCATAGAAATAGGAGTGGCATGAACCACGTCTTCCTGGTTGAGAACTTCATCAGCTGTTTTAGGGTTTTGAGACATTGTTGAAGAAGATGAATGTGCAACTTTAGGGTTTATGACTTCTGAAGAATTACTAGTTAATGTGATTTGCTTGCGATGGTGTGATAAGACTCTTGATAGCTGCTTATAAGGAATTACTAAATAAGTAGCCGTTACAGTCCAAATGATTAGGAATGAAATTCCCAAGGATCTAGTCCAGACTAGCTTTGCCATCTGGAACTTATGCCATGCAATGTCATATGACATGTTGGCACATCTCATTAACTGCTAGATATCACATAAACATACTCCAAGTTTGCCCCTTAAGTTCTCAAATTGTGTAGCATCCAATGCTTTGGTAAATATATCAGCTAATTGCAGATCTGTAGCAACATGCTCCAATGAAATCACCTTCTCTTCTACAAGATCTCTAATGAAATGATGTCTAATATCAATATGTTTGGTCCTGCTATGCTGGATAGGATTCTTTGATATGTTGATTGCACTTAAGTTGTCACAGTGCAATGTCATGACATCCTGTGGGACATTGTACTCAGTGAGCATCTGCTTCATCCAGACCAACTGTGAACAACTGCTACCTGCTGCTATGTACTCAGCTTCAGCTGTAGACAAGGATACACAATTCTGTTTCTTACTGAACCAAGAAATCAGATTGTTTCCTAGAAAGAAGCATCCTCCTGAAGTGCTTTTTCTGTCATCAGCACTTCCTGCCCAATCAGCATCACAGAAGCCAGTGAGAATAGGTTTGCAACCATGAAAGTACATTATGCCATAGTCACAAGTACCATTAACATATTTAAGGATTCTCTTGACTTGATTGAGATGACTGACTTTTGGATCAGCTTGATATCTTGCACAAACTCCTACTGCAAATGCAATGTCTGGTCTGCTAGCAGTCAAGTATAACAAGCTTCCAATCATGCTTCTATATAAACTATGATCTACATTCTCACCCTTCTCATCTTTAGTCAGCTTTAAATGTGTAGGAGCAGGAGTTCTTTTATGAGAAGCATTTTCCATTCCAAATTTCTTCACTATGTTCTTGGAGTACTTGCTTTGTGAGATGAACATTGAGTCTTCCATTTGCTTAACTTGCAGACCAAGAAAATAGGTTAATTCACCTACTAGACTCATTTCAAATTCAGCTTCCATCTGCTTGACAAAATGTTTGACCATCTTATCAGACATCCCACCAAACACAATGTCATCAACATATATTTGAGCAATCATGACATTTCCTTCTTCATCTTTAACAAACAGGGTTTTATCAATCCCACCTTTTCTGTATCCTTGCTTGATAAGAAATGTGGTAAGTCTTTCATACCATGCCCTTGGAGCTTGCTTCAGACCATAAAGTGCTTTCTTGAGTTTGTATACATGATTTGGACAGCTTGGATCAACAAATCCTTTAGGCTGTTCTACATATACCTCTTCATTAAGATAACCATTAAGAAAGGCACTTTTCACATCCATTTGAAATAGCTTGAACTTTAAGATACAAGCAATTCCCAACAGTAGTCTTATTGATTCAAGCCTTGCTACTGGTGCAAAGGTTTCATCAAAGTCTACCCCTTCAATTTGAGTGTATCCTTGAGCCACAAGTCTAGCTTTGTTCTTTGTAACAATTCCTTGTTCATTTGACTTGTTCTTGTACACCCATTTTGTACCAATCACATTTATGTCATTAGGTCTAGGAACAAGATTCCACACTTCATTCCTTGTGAATTGACCTAATTCCTCTTGCATAGCACAAATCCAGTATTCATCAGTGAGAGCCTCCTTGATGTTTTTAGGTTCTATTTTGGACACAAAACAAGAACCTGAAATCACTTCTCTTGATCTAGTGCTCACACCTCTGTTGGGATCACCAATTATTAAATCTTTGGGATGATCCTTCTGTATTCTGATGGAGGGAGGTTTGCTAGAATCTTCTGACCTTGTATCATTTTGAGTGAAGTTATATTGATCATTCTTTTCTTCAGCTTCAATCTTGATATCAGCAGATGTTTCAACATCTTCTGGGACATCTGTAGGAGCATCATCAATTATCACATTTATGGACTCCATGATAACATTTGTTCTGTAGTTAAATACTCTATATGCTCTGCTGTTTATAGAGTATCCAAGGAAAATTCCTTCATCACTTTTAGGATCCATTTTTCTCCTTTGCTCCCTGTCTGCCAGAATGTAGCAGTTACTTCCAAACACATGAAAGTACTTAACAGTGGGTTTTCTGCCCTTCCAGACTTCATATATTGTGGACAAAGTTCCTTTTCTCAAGGTAACTCTGTTATGGATATAGCAGGCAGTGTTCATGGCTTCAGCCCAGAAATACAGAGGTAGCTTTTTAGCATGTATCATAGCTCTTGCAGATTCTTGAATAGTTCTATTTTTTCTCTCAACAATCCCATTCTGTTGAGGAGTGATATGAGAAGAGTATTCATGATTGATTCCTTCTGAAGAGCAGAAATCTAAGAATTTTTGATTCTCAAATTCCTTTCCATGATCACTTCTAATTCTGATCACACAGCTGGATTTTTCCCTTTGTAGTCTTTGACATAATTCCTTGAATACATCAAAGACATCTGACTTTTCTTTAATGAAATTTATCCATGTATATCTTGAAAAGTCATCAACCACCACATATGCATACCTCTTACCACCAAGGCTTTCAACTTGCATAGGTCCCATAAGATCCATATGCAAAAGTTCCAAAACTTTGGAAGTTGTCAGATGTTGGAGCTTTGGATGGGACATCTTGGTTTGTTTGCCTATTTGACATTCACCACAGATTTTGCCATCATCAATCTTCAGTTTAGGGATACCTCTTACAGCATCCATAGATATGATCTTCTTTATGCCTCTGAAATGAAGATGACCTAGCCTTTGGTGCCATAGTTTTACTTCTTCTTCTCTAGCTAGAGAACAAGTTGAAGTGGGACTGAAGTCTAGTGGCTCCCACATGTAACAGTTGTCTTTAGACCTTGCACCTTTCATGACAACTTCTTGCTCTTGGTTAGTCACTATGCATTCAGTTTTTGTAAAGTTTACACTGTATCCTTGATCACATAGTTGACTTATACTGATCAGGTTAGCAGTTAAACCTTTAACAAGCAGCACATCATCTAATCTTGGAACATCTTGACAATCCAAGGTTCCAACTCCCTTGATCTCTCCTTTAGCTCCATCTCCAAAGGTAACATACCTGGATGAATATGACTTTAAGTTTACTAGCAAACTCTTCAATCCAGTCATGTGTCTTGAGCATCCACTGTCAAAGTACCAGTCTTCTTTAGCTGATACTTTCAATGATGTATGTGCTATGTATGCAATACTTTTCTTTGACCAGATGAGTTGAGATTTCTTTTGATGCCTCTGCTCTGAGTGTTGTTCAGCTGATCTCCAAGCTTGATTGTTGATCTTGTTCTTGGGTATGTGACTTTGATCAGTCTGAATGTCAGCTTTTGGTCTCCAAACTTTCTTGATTACTTCTGTCTTTTGCTTAGGAGATTGCTGATTTCTATGCAGCACTTTCTTGGTACCTTCTACTTTCTGCTTGGAAGGTTGCTGACACATCTGATTTGGATATCCATGTAGCTTATAACAGTGAGGTTTGATATGCCCAAATCTTCCACAGTGATGGCATCTCCATCTTTGATACTTCTTCTTCATTTTGTTCTTTCCAGAATGTTGAGACATCTGTTGGAACATTATGTTTGTCTTTGTGTTCTGATGTTGAAGCATCTGTTGGGACATCTTGTTTGACTGTGTAATTTTTGAAGTAGTTTTGCTAGAGCTGGCTTCATCTCTGTTATATCCCAGTCCACTTTTGTCCCCTGAATGTTTATTATTGCAGAGAATAACATCCAGTGTATTTGAGCTGCTGTTCATCATTCTAACAGATTTGGACATATGTTCCATCTTAGAATTGAGAAGAGTTACTTCACTTTTCAAGGTATCAATGATTACTTGATCACTTGCTTTTTCCTCTTCTAGTACTTCATTCTGCTTCTTTAGCTTTATAACCTCACTGCATATTTCAGAGCTTCTTTTGTATAGATCTTTGAATGCTTGCTCAAGTTGTTCATAAGTAAGCTCTCCACAACTGGAATCACTATCATATTCACACAGTCCAGCTAAAGCAGTAATATGCTTAGCTGATTCTTCTTCTGAATCTCCTCCTGAGTCTTCATCAGACCAGGTTACAGATAGTCCCTTCTTTTGTCTTTTTAAGAAGTTAGGACATTCCTTCTTGATGTGTCCATATCCTTCACATTCATGGCACTTGATTCCTTTTTCTTGACTGGTCTTTTCAGCAAGATTTGATCTTCTGTTAGCATCATAGGTTCTCTTGTTTTCAGAAGAGTTTGTGAATCTTCCACTGGAATTTGATTTACCTTCCATACCTCTGAGAATCTGTTTGAACTGTCTTGTAATCAATACAAGGTTTTCTGATAAGCTTTTATCATTTGCTAGTTCATCATCTTCTTCTTCATCTGCATTTGAAACCAAGGCAATGCTTTTGTTCTTTTTAGCATGTGTGTCATTCATTCCCATCTCAAAAGTTTGAAGGGAACCAATTAGTTCTTCAGCTTTCATGGAGCATATGTCTTGTGCTTCTTCTATTGCTGTGACTTTCATGTCAAATCTTTTTGGCAAAGATCTGAGAATCTTCCTTACAAGCTTTTCATCAGTCATCTTTTCTCCCAAGGCTCCAGAAGTATTGGCTATATCCAAGATGTTCAAGTAGAACTCATGAATTGATTCATCTTCCTTCATTCTCAAGTTCTCAAACTTGGTGGTGAGAAGTTGAAGTCTTGACATTTTTACTTTTGATGTTCCTTCATGAGTTGTCTTGAGGGTATCCCACACATCTTTGGCCAACTCACAATGATGCACTAGTCTGAAAATATTTCTATCAATGCCATTGAATAAAGCATTTAGGGCTTTTGAGTTGCCTAGTTCTGAATCTTCTTCCTCTTTACTCCATTCTTCTTCAGGTTTCAGAACTATTGATCCATCTTTGGTGTCTTGAACAGGATGTTTCCATCCAACATTTACTGCTCTCCATGCCCTGTTGTCAAGTGACTTTAAGAATGCAATCATTCTTGGCTTCCAGTAGTCATAATTAGAACCATCCAGTATAGGTGGTCTATTTACTGACCCTATATCTCTGTCCATGTTACAGAATTTGTTTTCCCTAGATCTCACCCAGTATAAACAGGCAGGGTGCCTGCTCTGATGCCAATTGAAATTCTGTGATCAGGTATGAGATGTCCTAAGAGATGTCCCAACACTTAATAGGACATTTGACAAATTTAACCAAAACTTAAACAGCAAGAAAAGTAAACAACACAGAAGTTTGTTAACCCAGTTCAGTGTATAACCACACCTACATCTGGAGGCTACCAAGCCAGGAGGAAATCCACTATTAGTAATATTAATTCTAGACTTAAACCACCCTGTTTAATCTATCACTTAATACTTACCCAATGCAATTTCTACCTAAGACTCACTTAGATAAGAGTACCCTACTCACTCCCCCTCAATCACCCAGTGATCAAGTTTACAAGTTTACTGAAATTGAAGACATCCTTCAAACAAAACAGCTTGATCTTACTTAACAGTTTCAATCAAGTCACAAATGCACTTTTGCTTAAAAGCTCATAAAGTGGTACATAAAAACAACCTGCTATTAAAACACTAGACACCCTATTTGGTCTTCTGAAATTCGTACTCAATTCTATGAGTTTCTGTTGTTTAAATAGGTATCTGAATTTTGGGCTTTCTGTAGAATGATCCAGCCCTAATGTGCAGCAACTGTCACCTTGAATTTAGGGTTTGTTACCTCCTATATTCTAGGTGCATTAGGTCTTCTGTTTTAATCTGAATCTTCAATTTAAAACTCCCTACAGATGCGCCTTGTTCTGTTTTTATCCAGCATTAATTAATCCCAGATAGTTCTCCTTAAATATCTCTGATCTGTTAATCAATAATTAATTCTGGTAGCAGGTCTGAGATGTCTCAACATCTGTTGGGACATCCTGAAAAACTGAACTTAATTTATTCACACAATGTCCCAACATCTGATGAGACATCCTGAAATAAGTTCACATACTCTGTTTGCTAATGTCCCAACATCTGATAGGACATTCTGAACTGAATTTAACATTTCTTGTTTGGTCAAAAATTCTGCCAATTCTTAAACATCTACAGATTTCTCAGTTCTTTCTTGATCAAATTTGGTCCATAAATCCTTTGTAACCAAAATTCCATTACCTTGACCTCAAAGAGTCCAGAGTTGACTTTTTACTCATTCTGGTTGACTTTTCTCCAATTCCCTGATTTTCAATCATCTGACCAATTGAACCTCTTCCAAAATGAATTTGTGGATGAAATTCGAACCCTACACACTTATTGTCATATAGAACACAATGGAATCCACTTTTGCTCAAAAATTCATGGAGAAGCCCTTCATAATTGAAACCCTAATTTGGATCATTTCCCTAGGAGATGTTGCACTGCTTGCATTCCTTGGAGCCATTCGCTTATTTCCAAGACTTGAGGCTTCAAATGGAGACTTGTGGGATGTTGTAGACCCTTTGCACATGATTGAGGAGTTTTGTGGTCCTTTGATTACCTTTGTATAGCCTTCAGTTGCTCTAGTCATTGATGACATACCTATGCCTCAGTTATGCTACACATGATGCAATGTTGTTTTTGGTGTTTTTATGAACTTATGTATGCTAAATGTTATGCAAAATGTTGAGGATATGAGAGGGAAAATTTTGAGGTATTACAAAGCACAGAATAGCTGCCGGCCAATAGACCCCACCGATAGGGGAGGACATGTCCGAACACAGGGACGTATCGTGGTATAAGTACAACCCTTAACACAAACATGCGCTATCACTTGCCCATTATTTGGACAACTGAATCGCCCAACGGGGATAACTCAAACGAGCTCCCCCGTTGCCATACCAGCGTCGCATACCCCTATCTCGCGATGGGAAAGGTCTAAGCCTTAGGGAACAAAGACATGACCGGGTCCCCAAACCCCTCTAGAGAGAACAGATCTCGCCCCTTGACTAGTTCCATACACTATCAAGTTTAACATATTTAGTCGGGCATTCACCAGTTCTTCAAACTTAGAAAAATATATAAAAGCATACATGCAATTTGAATAACAATGCACAAGCAAGGTATAAAACAACATTAAATTAACAAAAAAATTATCACCGACCATACGGTTGGCATTGTCATTACATAAAAAGAAAGGGGACCAAGCTCCAAGCAAAAATGTATCAAAAAATGGCACGTAGGCCGAAGTCAATATTGGCAGTAGGCAAGAGAACTATTCATCATCGGGAGGCATGACTACTCCGCTCTCAACGCAGTGCAGGGGTCTGATACCTTCAACGAACAAGTCCAAACCAGGATTATTCACCTTAAGCTGTTCCACCGCAATGTAAAAGCCGAACGAAGCCATACTTAAGTTTTCTTGCGCCAACAGTCGAATTCGGGCAATCAGTTCAGCCCTAGTCGTCACGGCAGCTTCTTCCTCGGTCTCATCCTCCCCGATGACCACCTTGCCTTCCACCTCCATAGACCGTTTCTTAAGATGCTCGTTGTCACTGGTAAGCTCTACCATCTTGTTTCGAATCTCAGTAACCTCCCTCATAAGCTCAATCTTGCTCTCATAGTGCCCATTGGCCCGAAGCATGTTGTTTTCCAGCTTCACATTTTCGGCCTCCAATTCAGCAATTTTATCCTTGGCAGCTTGAAGGTCCTTGCGGGAGACGAGGTCGGCGTCATTAAAAGCGAGGACAACCTCCAAAATCCGGATCATCCCCACAACGTCTTGACAGAGCTCAACTCTCAAACTCGTAGAATCTGCAGAGAGGATGGCAGTAGCATCAAGATCAGGTACCCGGATAGATGATCCTCCGTCGAACAAAGACCTCTGAGTGACGCAAGGGGGCAATTCAAATGGGCCTTTCGATGCTACGTCATTTTTCGGAGGAGAAGAGGGCTCCTCAGTCCGTTTCTTCTTACCCAGTGGAGACCCACCCAGGGGAGTGGTCCCCGGAGTAGAACTTCCCGAAGCAATGAAGCTATCCAGGGTGGTATAATCTTTAACGGCTTCGACCTGACCCTTCGCACCCTTCTTTACATTCCCTCTATTCGCCTTCACCAGACGATCTCGGATCTCGGCCATTTGTGTTGCAAAAACAACAGGGAAATCAGTTAGGTATCGATCATATCCACGAACCAAAAAGGCTTAAACTACCAACTACCTAAGAGTTGCATCGCTGCCTCTTCGTTCGGGAAACTGAGCAATGACTTCACGTTTATTAGCCTGGCCAGAGTAGTTGGCATCCCATCAAACCGAAGGAGGGCATTCCTGTCATAGTTAACGAGTTTAGCGGGACGAAAACTAGCAATGATGTTGAACAGCATATTGTAAGCTTCTGTGTCATCGGCGCTCAGGTCTTCATGCTTGGTAATATAGTGCTCGCTGGAATGGTTGAAATGCACGTTCACCCACTCCAATGGAAAGTGGGACACCATCTTCTCCTCCTTTCCAACCATCTCCCTATCGTACAGCGAATCATTGGCAACCTGCAAGCATGGTTGGATAACCTAGAAATGGTATTTGAAATCCTGAACAGAATCCAGGTATGCCTTGAAGATTCTTCTCACTTGGTTTAACGACACCCAGCTGTGTCGACCATACTGGGACTTCCTCTATAGATGGAAGATCCTAAAGAAGAAATTGATCGTCACCCATATCTCCAAGTAGCGACATACCAGTTCGAAAGCCCTTATGAAGGCCAGAGCATTGGGATGCAATTGGGAAGCCGCGAGCTCCACGTGGGTAAAGACCACCTGTTGAAAATCAGTAAATGGCTGATGATACCAAGCCTCGCGAAACGTAAATTCATACATCTGAAACCGGAGGGAAGGAAAGTGAAAATAGATCCTATGGGTAGGCTTTGGAGGTAAGGCTCACCAATTAGCAGCCCCCTCTTCCTCTTCTTCTCAATACTGGCCCACACGTCCAAAGCGTCCACCGCAAATTGAGATGCCATTTCGAGCGGCTCGTCCATTATCCATAAACGTTCGTAGGCAGGGACATCTGCGCCATCAAAAGCAAGGACCTCCTCGACTTCGCGAGTATTCTTTTGACTACTTTCACCTGAAAAGTAGAGGAAACAAAGTGAATTCGACAAACTCAAATCCACCATTCCACTGCAAATCAAGTGAAAGGGCTTCGATAAAGACCAGGGACGTGCCCTAGGTTAGCCCTTTTTTCAAGAAAAATACTACAAGGGCGAATGGAGAATATCCTATGAAAACTATGAATTTCCAAAACTTCATAGGAATCTCCAGAAAACTATGAATATCCTATGAATTTCATAGGAAATGGATGAATTTTCGACAGTCAAATCCAGAAAATAGAGGTAGAAGATGAAGAGTTACCTTGATCCATGGAGGTTTCTGGAGTTTGTATGGTGGCAACGACGGTTATCCGGCGAGAAAGTTGCAGACAAGATTTCACGACAAGAGGAAGAGTTCGTGAGAAATGAATAAATAAATTTTTCTTCCTCCCTTTTTTAGTGTCTTAAGCTCCCATGGAGAATCGCAAAATCCAAAACAATTATTACCTAGTGCTAGCCCCCAGGTGTCATAAATGGATTACATCGCTTTATTACGCGTATTATTAAAACCTTAGGCGTTTTATCTTCCCAAAAAGAGAATCTTTTGAAATTTGTCTAAATTCCTCTTGTGAACAGAGGCCCGAAACAAAAAAGCAAAGGAATTTTATCACATTTGCACTTAAGTCATATCGATCACGTCTTCAGTAGCTTAAAGTCACTATCCCTTTCGGGCAGTGCGGCTTAGGGGGCTCCTGTTATGGATTTCCCTATCATATGCCTTACTCCAAATTGAGGCCCAATCCAGACTTCGAGTGGGCAAAAGCCCATTAAGGGATCAACGAGGATATGACCGTTGCAGGAAAAAAAACCGTTGCTATATAGCCATTAGGGACCTCCCCCTCACGCGCCATAACGCCTTCCACGCAGCCAACTGCCCCCCAGATTCATGGGAGGCAGTTATGCTTAGTCAAAGGTTGCATGCCCACTTTATACGGGCATGTGCCCTTATAAAAAACCTCCATCTTTGGAAGGTCATGTATTCTATTCTAACCTTTTCTTCTTTACGCTTTGGTTTTGTCTCACATTGAAACTTACTTAAGCATCGGAAAACCTTACAGGTACCCCACCCCTTCTCCTACCAACACATCACAGTCCCAGCTGGAGGCCACAAAGACATGTCCGGATTCTTTCTATACACTCCCAAACACAAAATTATATTCCAAAATGAAGGGAATTTCATGTAGATTCCAAAACTTCAAGAATCGCTTAAATCCGAGTTACGAGAAAAAATGTTATTGTCATCACAATGGGACTGGTCAAGAAATCCCGTATACAAACTTTCACCAAAAATCAGCACCAGACCCAAATATTCAAACGTGTTTTTCTCTCTCTTAAAAACTGTTCAGCAGATAAAGTTTATACACAAATTGTAGAGAATTTCGTAAGCTTTTTAAAATGTTCAGAACCGCTTCAATCAGAATTACGAGTGAAAGTTATGCATCTTGTAATGAAGGTTGTTCCATAAATGCAAAACTGGAAAATTTGAAATCGATGAACATGATTCCTACCTCTCTCTCTCTCTCTCTCTCTCTCTCTCTCTCTTTCTCTCTTCCAAGATCCTCCAACTATCCTTTTTTTCCTCCTAACTCTGAAAATAATATGACTTCAATCCAATCATACTCAATATATAATAGTCTATCAATTGATCCATCAAATAAACAATTTCTTTGGAGTAGATCATTTTCCTTAATCATCTCCTTAACACGTCGTCATTAATCCACACACATCTTATATAACCGTCATCATACACATACACTCATATAAGCTTCATTCTCTAAGAGTTACCTTACTTGCTTATCCGAAAAAAATACCACTTCTCAATTGTATCCAACTCCAATCTACACTCCGGAGACAAGTCACAAATATTCTTCAAGAGACATCAAGAATTATACATCACTTACATATCACTATTCGTCACATTGCTCTTTACTCTCCGAGGAGTAACCATCAAGCATACTGACTTGTTCTCCCTCAAAGGCATCTCACACTTGACCGACAGCTAAGAATTCGTGAATTCATACTTTCATCAGTTCACGATAATACAACTCCAACAACAATTGCACTCTTACCTTCAATATCACCTTGAATCAACTCCTCACACCAGAAACATCCCCGAGAAGCAAGCTTCTCCCCCACTTGTTTCAAACCAACTCCTGGAGACAAACAGTTAGAAAACAAGTACCGGCAGTGTTTCACACACATGTCGCATACAAAGGAATAAACAACATAGACAACCTGGCAGGACAGACTGACCTGCTATGGTACCACTAATGTAACACCCTTCTAACCCATCAAAATAATCACAATAAAATACTTAAACGAATCAAAGTACTTCACAGAAGGTGTCACATTTCTTTATTAAACATCAGTTAAAAAAATATTTTTATTAAAATAATATTTTCTCTATATTCAAAACTTCACGGCGGAATCATATAATACAAAATATGTTCTTTACTTCATCAAAACATCAAGATCCTTTGGTCAATGTCAACAATTATCATTCAACTTAATTCAGTATATAACAAATCATAAAACTCATCCTAACAAAAAAACAAATAATCACTTAAGCGTTTATCCCCCCCTCCCCCGATGTTACATCTACTGGAGCAAGACACCAGACACTCTAGGATTAAGCTAAACAGCTTCCAGCTAAGACTTCACGCACTACAAACTCATCTTGGATATCTGCACGTTACTCATGTAGAGGCAACATTCAAACAGGTAGGGTGAGTAATCACAAATCATTATATGAGATATAAAAAATAGATATCATATGTATAACAATTAAATCACCACAATGTAACAATCATATGCTTCACAATAATAACTTCAAGATCGTCATATACAACATCATACTCCAAAGGTTAATCACATAATTCACCTACAAAAACATCTTGAATGCCATAAATAATGCAAATCCAACATCATATGGACTCATGCATGCGGTAGTGACAAACATCACTGATGACTTAGTCATCGTTATCTCCAAAGATCCCCACCAATAGGATCGGTTCCCGCTTGGAACCAGAGCACATCACAATTTGTACTTGATTTACACAGTGGGATTAAGGCCATCACTGGACCTGAATGTTCTATAAATCGTCATTGGATTTTCATCCTGCAAAACATCACTGGACATCTCGTCTTAACAAATGCTATGAATGCATGATGTACAACAACACAAAATACGACCACGACTAGTCAAAATGCACCATCATTCATCAAAATATCATCATATATCGCATAGACATCTTAATCATCATAGTCATCATAAACATCTTAATCATCATAATCATCATATTTTTCCCACACACTTCATATTTACACACATCATAGACAACACATCATCATTCATCAAATCATCATATTCTCTTCACATACCTCATATATATACACATATTAAATAACACATCATCGTTCATCAAAATATCATCATATATCTCATAAAAACATGCACGACAAATTCAACACATAATACCGTCACTCAAACTACGACACAATCCCTATATAACTACATCTTATGCTTCCTATTATTTGACCAGAAATTAGATCGTTTTGATACCTCTCTATCACTTTAAACGACATGTAAAACCGACTCACAATTTGGAAGTTAAAATCACATATATCCCACAATAATCAGACATACACCACAAACAACACAACATCATTTCTCTGACAGACATCAAACAAACCACTCCTAACAATCATATAATAATCAACACAGTTTCATACTGAAAGACACACACATAATGTCAACATACAATCCTCTATTAATTCCAGCATGAAATTCTCAATTAATTCCTGCATACAAATTCTCAGTAATTTTCTCTTAATTTCTCTGGATAATTTCTTATTAATTTCTCTAGTAGGTAGTTTATTATGCTGACCCCTAAAATGTGTCGACCACTACCTCTAAACAAACGTGAAAGCACAATTGTAGTTAAGGATTATTCTTATCAAAATATATATAAAATTATAAAATTATACACAAGAATATGGCACCCGCCACTCATCACAAAGGTGGGCCACCTGCGACATACAGGTATGGCTTGCGCCACCCGTCACTTTTGTGGCACCCTTCACCCATTCAATAACTAACAAGATGGAACTCGCCACCACAAAACCATGGGATTTCCGTTCTCAACCCCTCCATAATACGATTTCAAACCAATGTTATTCAGTAATTCGATTCTATTGGTCCAAAGTATTCATGATTATTATGTCGAATCCTTTATCCATTCTCGCCAAACTCTCATGATCTTTGTTATCGATTCAAAACCAAAAAAAACTACCAATTATCTATTGCATCAAATCAATCATAAGAATAATAATAATTAACACCAATAAAAATCAGTAATCCAATCATCTTTTTATCAAAACACAGATTTCATCGATTCATCATAGGTTCCCATGAGCCCTAAAAATCCCAACTCATCCACATAAAAATCTAAACCCTATATCAAATATAATGAAAGGTAATACTCCCCATACCTTAGGTATTAAACCCTGAATTTCCTTTTATTGAAACCTTTGAGCACCTATGCGCCCTAGCCTTTCTTCCTTTGTTCTCATAGTCCTTCTCACCAATATGATCGATAAATGAATTCTCCCAAAAATCTAATTTTATGTTTTCCTCCCTTACCCTCTTAGGCCTCATTATGTTATTTCGATTTTAACCTCACTTATCTACCCAAAAATATAGCTTTACCCTTAATTGTCCTCCTCTTATTTTAAATAATAATAGCAATCCAAATAATATTATTCTATTATCATTATTATTAAAGTAATTCCAGATAATCACTTAATCCATCAAATCATGAAATACTCATCATAAACACGTCATGCACCATAAAATCTTTCTAAGTTCACCGATACATCCCGAATATTTATTATAAACCAATTAAATAAATATTATACATATTATGGGGTGTTACAATCCATGCTTGTTTCTCTTCTCAAAAGGTATAGTCATTTGAAGCTCCATATGCTGCTAAACTGGAAAGGACGAGAAAGAAACAAGAACAAAAACTGAAAACAAAAATGAATGGGTGAAAGAAAGAAACAGACTCGAGAGGGAATCAAACCCCAATCTGGCGTATCTCGTCACAACGAGAAACAGAGTCCATGTAGTTTTGACTAGAACGGGATTTGGGTCAACAAGCATCGCGCTTGTTCCTACGTATCTCCTAATAAGAATCAGACTGCAGTAGTTCGGCTCACTAAGGGTGATCACCGTCTTTTTTGTGTTTTTTAGATTGATAGTGTCAAGTGCGTGTTCTAGCAGTTAGGTGTAGCCACTCAGGCATTTACCTGTTTGTGGTATAACAGACTTAACATGTCTTGCGTTTGCACCAGAATAAGATGAGAAAAGAAAGACGATTGAAGCTTTGTTCAAGTCTTTTAAAGATTTTTTTTGTTATTTTTGTTTGTTGTATGTATAGCACCAAAGACTATGACATAGAAGTAAGTACTTCATACACCACCCCAATATAGGATACGCATAAAGTACCAAATCCCATGTGCTTAAGGCTCGTGACGCACTACACACATTATTTATTAAGTGTTTTCTTTTTGCTTTTTGTTTAAGAGAAAGAAGATAAAAACTCAAGAGTTAAAAAGGAATGACACTAATGGGTTTCAATCCTAGAAATTATCATGCAATGAATTATCCTATAGTTGAGGTTTCTATCCTATTCCAACTTAATTCAAAAATAACTTGGATTACACACCTAAAGGAAGACTTGTGAACTAGGCACAAGTGAACCAACAGATAAACCCAAACATTAATGAAAATAAAACTTAAGACTTATCTAAGTCTCAAGTGAATAAGAAAATAAATAAGATGAAGAAGAGACAAGTCAAACAAGAGAGCATAAATCTTATAAGAGAAAGATGCAACAATCAAATGACCAAACAATGAAGTTCAAACAATTAGACATAAGCATCCAACCAAGTAAGCATCCACTTCAAACACACAAGGTAAGCATCAATTAACAAGTCAAAGTAAGAAGAGTGTGCATACATGTCAAACCAAATTAAAAGATTGGAAGTCAAAACCAAATGGCAAAATAATGCACCATTGCAAACACAAATGACTTAAGATCAACTAAGAAGTATTATTAATCATCAAACAAAGTCAAGTGAAGTCAAACAAGGTGATAACCAAGGTAGGGAAGTATCTATGTCATATGGTGTTCAACTCATGTTAATGATAAAAGAAAGAGAAAAAGGTTTCAAGTCATGCATCATAGCAATTCTCATTCAACTATCAAACAAAAAGTCATGTCCAACACACCTCAAAGAAGTAACAAAGTAAGACAAAAGCATGAATCTCAAGTGAGGGAAGTAGTGTGTATGTGAAGGTCAATTCAAGTTCAAGCTAAACTTCTCAAGAAATAATCCTAGGCATCATATCTAAACAACTTCACACAATCAAGCATGCGTTACTCAAGACTTTTCATGTAAAGGACCGATTACCATGTAAAGTTCTAGAAGTAAGAAACAAATATTTTAGAGACCAATACAAGTCAAGATAGCACATACAAACAAATATTCATGAACGTTAAACATCCTAAGCATCACTCAATCACATGTAACAAATAAGATCAAAACTAGGTCAAATGAAACATGCATACACACATCAAAAACAAAGTCAACTTAATTCATCAAGCACAACCAAAATAAAAACCAAATGTAAATGGGAATGAAGATCTATCACATGGTATTTTAATCAAGAGGAAGACATGAAAACAAACCCTAAGTGGTTGCACAAGTGCACCTCTAACCAAACCAAAAAGTTCAAGCATATCTCAACAAACTAGTATGCAATGCATCACATATGAAAAATAGATGGAAGCTTGGGAAAAATATGGATAAATGATCACATCATTAAGAAGTCAGTAGCTTAATGAATCCTAAAAGGAGTGTCTTAAAATATGTTCAAAGAGTGCTCAAATTAACTCAAGTATCAGACAAACACAACAATTACCATTCAATCAAGTAGTGCATCAAGAAGTGACTCAAACCAAAATCAAAACACATGAACAAGACCTCAAATGATCATTCTCAAACCCTATATACATGTTCCTAAGTGTGTGCAAAAGGATAGATCAATAACCAAATGAAAACATCATGAATCAATGCAAAAATTCAAAGACTAGGTCACATAAACACCTCACACTATTAAATCAAAACAAAATATTAAAATAAATGAAAAATAAAAATATAAAAAATTAAAAGAGAGATAAAATATCATAAAAAATATTTTTTGAATTTTGTTAGGTAATTAGAAGTATTTTAAATAACTGAAATGAAAAAAAAAAGTAAAAATAAAAGAAATAAAAATAAAGAGGAGCAAACATGGGGTGCATGAGTAATTCAGAAATGAACATGATATGGTTATATGCGCTATTGGGCCAGAAGTATGGTGGTGCGAATAGAAAAATGGCACTAGGCCCATGCGGAAATGATATCCTCTTCACCAATTAACTTAGATTTTTTATATAAAAAAAAGAAGAAAAAAAAGGACAAAATAAAACATGTGACTCATATCAATCGGACAACATAGTTTCAAGTCACAAAAGGAAAAATGAATCCTAACCAGCCAACGCTCGCCACCTATCGCCATCTCCATGAAATTTCATGAAAATAAAATCAGTAACCTAGAAATACGATGGAAAACATGTTATGGAGCCGTCACCTTCTTGTTCATATAACTTAACCAACTCTGAACAAAATCAAATGAAATTTGAAGCAAAAATGAAGATCTAAGTGAGTGGAACACAACCACACCGAGCACATCTTAAAATGATAGCTAAAACACGCATAAAAAAAGCATGAAAAACACTGTTGGAACTTACATTTTTGTTCTTCTTCTCCGGTCAGTCTCGCCGGAGTTGACAAATCCAGGTTGTCGCTCCCTGGATTTCCATCCTGGTACAAACGAGAAAATGTCACAGAGAAGGGTAGAGTCGCCAGCCATGCATTTTTATCCAGAAAGAACGGGAAAGGTAATGTTTCACAAACCGGAAGAAGAAAAGGAAGGACAAAGGTCCTGTGAACCAAAGAGATTGGGTTCGGGAGTCGGTTATGAACTGGGAAGGTATTAGCACCCCAGATCGTCCGCCGTACCCGACGGGATTCACGCTTGCTAGAACTATTTCAAAGGGTGAAAATCAAACTGCTACTGAACAAAACTGCTAACTAGATCTGGATAGAAGAAAAGAAAGGGGAAAATGTAGGGAAAATAAAAGGATGCTCGATCGGGCCCTACCCCGCTGCCTACGTATCTTATCGGGAAATGAGAATCAGAGTCGACGTAGTTCCCCTAACTAGGGAAGAAATATTGTTTGTGTTTTTTAATGTCCGAACTGCTTATGTCAATGCTCAGGTGTTATAGGCTCGTTTGGCACGAGTGCATTACTGTCTTGAAAAGTGACAAGTAGGAGCAAGTTCTTACGTTATGAATGAAGGTGATGGGAAAAGAAGTCCCAAAGGAGAGACTTTTATTCTTTATTTAGGGGTTTTTATGATTTTTTGGATTGAGGTTTGCATAGGTGAGTGTACCTAAGTCTTACTCAATGGGATGTGTACTTCTTACATCATCCCTAAATGGAATGGGCAAGAAGCACACCTAGCTATGGGGGAAATCCCATAATCTAGTCCCTAAGAGGAAAGCTCAGACACACTGACCTACTAGCATTTATTAAGTGTTTTTGTGCTTTTTTGATTAAGATGTGTTTTTTAGCTTTTCTTTGTGAAGTAGTCTCATGCTAAGACCTATTCATCATGATCGATACCCTACACCTCGCCCCGAAATAGACGTGTGCAAACACCTCATGGCAAAGTCTCTTGGCACATGAGAAGACTTGTCAATTATTAGGTGTCTTGATGTTCAATTTGAAAATGAGAAGAGAGAGCACCAAAAGGATCTCAAAGGTAAGAGACTATAGGGGGAATAACAATCCTAGAGTTATCATGCATGGAAGTCCTAGGTTAGTGGGGTTTGAAGTCTATCCTAATGAAGAAGAAGGAAAGAAGAAAAGAAATAAAGAAGAAGAAGAGGAAGAAAGGAGCAAAGGACTCAACTTACTTCTTAAGATAAGTTAAGTTGATCCTAAAGGGGAATGAAGAAGAAGTTAGACAAAGATGGCCTAATCACATCACAATCACAAGTTAAGATTGCATAAAATAAGTGCAGGAATAATTTGAGATGTGGAAGCATCAACCACAACTCTCAAACTTACCATAGCCCCTGAAAAGTTAGAAGTATTCACATGCAAAGTAAGAGAAGTTCAAACAAGTTCAAGATATGAAAGAACAAAGGTTTAGGCATTAGAATCCACAAATTCAGAACCTAATGTTCAAAGAGACCTCTAATGTTATTCATATAAAGTCACACAAAAAGGAATGAAAGGAACCCCACAAACAACAAATAAAGCTCTATGGGAGAAGTAAGATGAGAACATGTGATTAAGTGAAGCAAACAAGTCAAAACTCAACAATCAAAGTCAAAGTCAGAACCTATACACCATGAATATGTGCCTTAGAAGAAGATTCAATCATCAAATAAATCATATAAGTACATACTAAGGCAAATGGAGGAGATAGGAAGAAGTGTGAAGTGAAGTGAAACATGGTTCATGATTGTGGAGAAATGTGACTTAGTGCACAAGGCAAGCATAGGACAAACAAAGATGAGGTTCATACATCACAACTAGAGATCATTCAACATGTTAGCAAACCTCAAACAAGATCTTATATGATGGCATAAGTACCTTCCTAAGCAAGTAAGCAATAAGGGTTCAAAACATCCTCAAATTAGGTCATTCAAAGTTCAATCCTCAAACAAATAGTAAACATGCTTAAAAAATTATGACATTAAGAATTAAATCATCTCAAACATGTGTAAATATTAAGGCAAAAACACAAGCCAAGAATCAAAAGAAAAATCCATCAAACAATTGGTCAAAATGAAACTAGGGTTACACTAACTTAATCATGAAGCAACAAACCAAAAGTCAACCAAACAAAGCCTAAAAAATCATCATAAAAATCACCGAAGTACCTCAACATGTTAGGGACACATAGAAAAAAGAACCAGGGTTAGAACTATCATGGAAGTCAAATTAGAAAATAGAGAAGCTCAAGTGTTCATGTTATGAAGCAAGACAAAAAAATAAATGAAACAATTAATTCAGGGTACTAAACTAAAATAAAAATGGAAAATAAAAAACGGAAAAAAATTTGGAAAATGTTAAAGATCATTCATGATTTTTTTTTGGATTTTTTATAATAAGGAAAACTATTTTTGAAAATAAAAATGAAATAAAGAAAATAAAAGAAAAATAAAATAAAAATAAAAAGGGAAGGGTGTATTCAACAACCCAAATAAGTTCAAAAGAGAACTGGGCCAGAAAGGGGAGTGTGGAAAGCAATGGAGGCCCACTACACAAATAGTTCAGTCAAAGGGGAAGTCAAAGTATGAAAAATCAAGGATTTAAAATGAGTCTCACATATCCAGCGCATCCAAAGGCCAGCAATGGGGTCAACCAAACAAAAAGTCTACGCATCCAATGTATGAGAAAAGGTCAACCAAAAAAGTAAACCAATCTGATGGTTCTCAAAGGTCCACAAAAAGTACTACAATCCAACGCAAGGCAAGCAAAGTCAATAAGGTCAATCAATCAGATGAACAATCATGATCAAAGGACACACGCAGTTATGGTAAGCTGGCAAATAAAAACCAGTTAATTAAATAAGAAAACACAAGCATGTCACGTGAGTTTTTTTAATGTGGTGTCAACATACTATGCGTTGGATCAAGAAAATGAATGGCCTAGATTTCATCACTCTCCTTCAGCCAACCCTATCTCTGCAACTCGTTTGGTGACAGAATCCTAGCTCCGGTCATCGGAAAATTCAACAACATGAACAAAAATATGTAGAAATGCACCAAACTTTCTAGAATAAAACTACACATCATATTGAACATGAATCCAGGCTTAAAAATAGCAAACAAACAACATATACCATGAATTGAAGCAAATAAATTAAGATCCACAAAATTGAAATCCATCGAATCATGCATAATACAAGCTAAAACACACATTTAAAACAAGATCCTGGATGCAAAATTCAGTGGCTTACCTGAGATGGAAGCTTGCTAAAAACATCAAGAAATCCTCTAAGAAAGTGAAGATCCACCCCCTTTGAGCTTTATTTACAAAATATATGAAAATAGAGGCTTGAAATTGGCTAGATCTTGAGTTCAAAGTGCAACCTCTTCAAATTCGAATCCTCTGATTCCTTGCACCAAAGCTTGAAATGATGGATGATTTGTGATCCTTACACTTCACTGAGTAGGGATATGTCAAGAAATCAAGCAATGTGTGGAGGAGAAGGGAGATTCGACACAAAATGCAAAAATGAAAAAAAAAACATTGATATAGTGAGTATGGAGTGCATGAGGCTCTGAAAACCATATGTGTAGCTTTTATATGATGTATAAATGAGATGGATTAGGGTTATCGAAAAAGAAGGACTCAAAAGCAACAAGTTTGGATAAAAATACAAATTTTGCAATTTGGTGTGCACTCCTTCATATTTGCGAGTTTCCACCATCCCATGTGCATGATTCTATTTCATTTTCTCCACTAATCACCCTTGGATCAATCACATGGCCTGAGGTGCTTTGCATTGCAAGTTATGAACACATGTGCAATTTTGCATTCTGGATAATTCAAGATGAATAGTGCATAAATTTTGGAATTTCTTTGGGAAAAATACTTTTTATGCATTTTACTTTGACATTGTGATAAGAAATGAACCATTAGAGATCAATAAAAGTCATTTTAAGCCTTCTTGCAAATGGTACCAAACTTGAACATTTGAAAAATCCTAAAAATAATCCAAATTCCATCAACCATATCTTTTGATCCAAACATGCTATGAGCGAGTTCTATTACTTTTTGGAAAGGGGAGAACAAGCACTACAACTTTCATGTTTGAGGAAAATTCATTTGAAGTCATCTTGATCATGAAAGAATGGATTGAAATTAGGGCAAAAATTGCCAAAAATGGAAAGTTTTATTATAGGTCACTTTCCAAATTTAGTAGCTTTTCTTCAAACTCTTGATTCTTGACTTTTAGGATCATTCATGTCATTTCTTGCCTAAATAGAGGTCCATAGACTTGAAAATCATGCTTGGAACCCTAAAAATCCCATGGTTGACTTTTCTTGTGCACAGTTGACCTCTTTCTTCAAATACAAGTAACTGAACCAATGTCTGAATTCCCTGATGAATATTTGCATCAAAATTCATACCTAGTCCTTGTATAACATATGAAAACCTTTTACCATAAGAATTGGTCAAAGATAATAGGATATCATGCTCTGAGGCAAAAACCTAATTAGGGTTTCCTTATGTAGGAGAATGTTGCATTGTTGAGCTTTTGATGAAACATACCCCTTATAGGGATTTGGGGATAAGTTTGAGATTGCATAAGATATAAGGATCCCTTGTAGGCTTCTTGCAAGACCAATTGACTCTTATCTTGAATTTGAAGAATCATAGCTTGATGGATCACTGATCACATGCCCTATGCTTCAAATCATGGATGTTATGCCTCATCTTTCTATGCAAAGATGAAATGGTATGTATACTATATGATATGCTATATGATATGAAAATGAGAGGGAATATTTTGGGGTGTTACAGCTGCCCCTATTCAAACAACTATTAATCTGAAAAGAACGAGAGCATAGGTTGTCGGCCGTTCAAGATGAATTGTGATTGAATACCAAAAGAACCCGAAAATTTGCACTCCATTGAAGAATAGAAGGGAAATGAACCCGACCAAGGAAAACAAACTGCTTGCAAACCCTGATGTTGTAAATAGTAACTTGTAACCATGAAACCTTTCTCATATATCTTGCATAGATATATGGTATTCAGAACAGACGAGCTCTCATTAAATAACATGTGCATCAGGTAAGAGGTTCTTAGGACAAACGAACCCTCTTCATATATCTTGCGCAGATATATGGTGTTTAAGACAGACGAGCCTTCTTCAAATAACCCGTGCATCAGGTAAATGGTCGTGCATTTAAGTCTATGGGATAGACATGCACATATCTAGATAGACGAACCCTCTTCACATATCTTGTGTAGATATATGGTTCTTAAGACAAACGAGCCTTCTTCAAATAACCTGTGCGTCAGGTAAATGGTGATTATGCATATGTTCTACTGAATTGCAAAATGTTGATGTTTAATCCCACCATCAGGACTTCAAACCTCTTCAACACAGACGAGTATTAGAACATCATCAAGGAAACACAGACGAGTGCCCTGAGTCAATAACACTGACAAGTATCATACGGCGATCTAAGAAACACAAACGAGGGCTCCAGGAAATGATACAGGCGTGTATCATCCACTGATATAGACGAGTGAATGGGAAATAATATAGACGAGTACTAAAAAGGTCACAAAATCAAACACGGACGAGCGATTTCCAAAAGATAACACTGACAAGTGCTAAAGACGAGACAAATGAGTATCACATGATTATAAACCATACACAAATGAGTTCTTTCCACAGATGAGTGTTAAAGTGAAATGGGTGAATATAGAGAAGTCGTCAAACACATACGCGTGGATGAATACAAGAATAACACAGACGAGTATTGATTACAATACAAACGAATATCAAAGGGATATAAACCAAACACAAGTGGGTGTTTAGAAAATGGCTAACACAGACGAGGGTAAAAGTGACACAGACGAGTATCTAAAAGATATCAAACACAGGCGAGTGAATGAAGCCATGAAATAACACAGACAAGTGTTAAGGGTGATATAGACAGGTATCAAGGAAATAATCCTAACATAGACGGGTATGAGTTAACACAGACGAGTGTCCAGAATGATATAGACGCGTATTAAAAGATTGCTATCAACCACAAGTGAATGAAACCAAGGAGTTAACACAGACGAGTGACTGAAAAACGATACAGATGAGTATCAAGAATGATACAGATGAGTATCAAGAATGATACAGACGAGTATCAAAAGATTGCTGGAATTAACTGAAGACTCTGCAGGGGAGAATTCTACTTGGAACTTTGTCGGGGATGAGAATATTCTGACTAACATTCTACTAAGGAATGACCTCCCAAGATTCTGACAATACTTGACTCCGGTTGAGAAACGTGAACAACTTTCTGCATTCACTTGTTACACTGGCTAAAAATAAATTGGCGACCTCACTGGGGAATGTTTCAATGACGGCTGCATCGCAGTCATGAAACTCTGTGGGGAATGACCATCTTCAGACTTTACTGGGGAGATGCTTAGTCAAACTCTTGCTGAGGAGAGAATTCTGACAATTCTGACTCTGTGGGGAAGATGAAGCTTTCGACTGCTTTCTGAGAAAACTTCACTATAACAACGCTCGGGGGTGAGAACTGTTCAAACTGATCTTGAAGTTCTGCTGGGTATCTACCATCCTGCTCTGACTCAGCTGTGGAAGGTTTCCTCTTACGATCTACTGGGGATGCTGGGGGTCATCATCTACTGGAGATAAGAGTTGTAAGGTATCTCTCGTTGGGGGGAAAGGATTCTTCTTGGGGAATTTCAGCTGATAACATCTTTCTCTTCATGCCTGCAAAACCTGCAATAACAAAGGTTTCACATGTATGGCCCGGGGAATTATGTGTTACGAGTCAACCATCCGGTGTTACCTAACATTCAATGTTATTTTAAATGTTTTCCCCTTTCGCATGTTATTCATAAAGCCACCTTGTTCAGATGCAATGTTCTTTTATCAAAATTCAGGACATTTTTGCAAACAAAATATGTAAAAATAAAATAAGGACAAAGCTTTTTAACTAAATATTCTTTTATTGATGAGCCTCTGAATAGGAAAAGATACATCAGGAAGCAACCACCTGGAAAGAGGTGATCACTATAAATTTAGAAAAGAAACTATCCTAATGGCAATGTGAACGACATTCCACTGAGTTTCAATTCTGCTATGACTGGTACGTCTTCAAGATTTCTCCATTTATGATCTTGCTTCCTGGAGAGGATGATTGGACTGATTCCTATCCCTTAGAGATTGCCAGGTTGAATGAGACGACGATGTAGTACAAATAACTCAGGTCACGATCATTCGCTTATTCCATCTTTTGCGTGGACCGTCCTTTTGGGTTTTCAATCCACCGGGATACCATTTTTTGCCCGAGCTGTCCAATGCGGATTTTCAACTCACCGGGTGTACATTTTTTTTATTTATATCCCTAACTTTTGCTTGAGACTTTTATTCTATTTTTGGCTCGCCAGGATGCCCCATTTTTGCATGGACTCTTTATTCTTTTTTTTTGTCCAGCGGGTCTCTTTATGTGAAGTATTTTTTAATTGCGTTTGAGTCAACAAGGGATTGGAAGTCTTCGCCATCCATGGTTGAAAGCATTAAATCTCAACCTGCAAATACTTTATTAACCACGAATGGACCTTCATAATTCATAGTCCACTTGCCTCTGTGATCTGAACCTGGAGGAAGGATTATCTTGAGTACAAGTTCACCAACTTGTTACTCCCGAGGACATATTCTCTGATGAAATATCTTTTTCATTCTCCTCTGGTATAATTGACCGTGGAAAACGGCTGCAAGCCTCTTCTGTTTGATTAGACACAATTGATTGTATCGGGAACATACCCACTCAGCCTCGTCAAGCTTGACATCCATAATTATCCTCAAGGAGGGGATCTCAATTTCAATAGGTAGGACATCTTCCATACCATACACAAGTGAGAACAGTGTTGGCCCAGTGAACGTCCTGACTGACGTTCAATACCTATGCAAGGCAAATGGTAACATCTCATGCCAATATTTATAGGTGATAACCATTTTCTACACAATCTTCTTAATATTCTTGTTAGCTTCCTCGACCGTACCATTCATCTTTGGACGATAAGGAGAAGAATTGTGATGTTGTATTTTGAAGTCCCTGCACAAATCATCCATCATCTTGTTGTTCAGATTAGAACCACTGTCAATAATGATTCTTTCGGGCACTCCATATCTGCAAATAATATCTCTCTTCAGAAATCTGGTGACCACTTGCTTGGTGACATTGCCATAAGCTGCTGCTTCGACCCATTTGGTGAAGTAATCGATTGCAGCCATTATGAAATGATGGACGTTCGAAGCAGTTGGCTCAATCTTCCCAATCATGTCAATGCCCCACATAGAAAAGGGCCAAGAAGATGACATAATTTTGAGAAGGCTTAGAGGTACATGCGCTTTGTCTGCATAAATATGGCATTTATAACATTTTCGGGCGTATGCACAAGAATTTGCATCATTGTTAACCAGTATTACCCCGACCTCAATAGTTTCTTGGCCATTGCATATCCTCCAACATGGGTACCAAATGAACCCTCGTGAAAATCTTGCATTAACATGTCTTGTTTGTGTCTATCCATGCATCTGAGCAAGACCATGTCAAACTTTCTCATATATAATACACCGTCAACATCTAAGAAGAAACTTGCAGCAAGTCGCCTCAAAGTATTTTTATCGTTGGAAGATGCCCCAGCTGGGTATTCTTTGTATTTCAAGAAACATTTAATATCATTATACCGTGGCTTATCATCAGATACTGCATTGGCAGAAAATACATACGATGGTATATCAAGCCTTGATATGTCAATCTTGGGGACATAGTTCCAACACAACACTTTGATAGTTAAAGAGAGTGTGGCCAACGCATCGGAAAACTGACTCTCGGGTTGTGGTACATACTGGAGCTTTACTGTTGTGAAGAATGTCAACAGTCTTCTTGCATAATCCCGGTAAGGAATTAAATGAGGTTGATGTGTAAGCCACTCACCGGTAATCTAGATGGTTACGAGAGTTGAATCTCCGAATATATCGAGGGTCTTAATCCTGAGATTATAAGCCTCCTCTATTCCCATTGTCGCTCCCCGGAATTTCGTCCCAGTGCAGACGCGAACGGTCGGAGATGTCAGAGGTTGAGGTTGAATAGAGTTTCCAGCTAGGCATTTTTATCCCGAAGGAAAGGTAATGCTGCATAAACCTGGAAGGGTATGGATAAGACGGTTGTGAACCAGAGAAACTGAGAAAGGGGGTTGGTTACGACTTGGGAAGGTATTAGCACCCAAATCGTCCGTCGTACTCGACGGGATCCACACTTACTTGATTGTGTTTAAAAGGGGGTAATATATGTGCTGAATGTGTATAAAAAAATCTAGGAGAGAAAGTACAGTGTGTTAGTACAAAAGAGAGGGTGAGTGCTCAAGAATGAGGCTTAGAAAAGAAAGCTAAAAGAGGGGGATGACAAAGAGACTTTTGTTCGATAACCGTTAAGTTATTCCTACGTATCCTCTTGTTCAATGAGGAAGTCAGAACACCGTAGTTTGACTCAAAGTGACTGGATGATTTTGGTGTGAACTGCTTGCTTGTCTATGCTCAAGTGTGTGACTCGTCTGGCTCGAGTGCTAACTGTCTTGCATTAGACGGGAGAAGCGAGTTCTAATATTAGAGTGAGTGTGATGAGAAAAGAATCCCAGAGGAGACGTTTATTGTTTGTTTTTGTGTTTTCAGTTTTTTATTGTTTTTGGTGTTTTGCGTAAGTTAATGAGCTTAAGCCTTAATCAAGGGTTTGTGAACTCATTATATCACCCCTGATTAGGGATAATGAGCCTACTTAAGTATGAGATGAAGATCTCAACTAAATTACCATGATGATATATGATTAAGATCATTAACCTACTTTGGTAATTATTAAGTCTTTTTGGGTTTTTGTTTAGTGTTAAGTAATGAGTTTAATCTCTAATCAGGGATTAGTGAACTCATTACACCATCCTAAGAGAAGGATGATAGATGAAAACACTTAAGCTGAGGAAGATACCTCAACTTAATCCATGGTTAGAGACTAACTTCATTAGATAACAAGCCTTTATTAAGTGGATTTTAATTAAAGGTGGGATTAAGAAGTGGGTTTTATGTTTTTAAGACTAACTTGAGGGGGACTTGTCCATTAAACACTAGGGTTAGTCCCTCTAAACCACCAGGCATAGATGTAACCCTAATATAAGGTCCAAGTTACAAGCTTAAGTCTTAATCATTATTAGGTGTTTTGATTAAGAGGTGTAAACAAATTAAAGGTTTAACACTAAGGATTAAAGTTATACACTTCATCCTAAGATAAGGATACAGGCATAACCCTAATTCAAAGTCCTAAAGCTTTAAGTGTTTAGCCTCTGATTATTAGATGAGAAGAGAGACTCAAGGAGACTCAAAGGTAAAAAGCTAGGAGGACTATATACAAACCTAAAATTTATCATGCTTGGATGTTCCTATGGTTTATGAGCCTTAAAGAGAATGATCTTCAAAAGGCCACCAAGGAAGAAGGAGCAGATGAAAAAGAGAAGAGAGAGGAGAATAGGTTACTTACTTCTTGGAGAAGATAAGTAACCTAAGAGAAAGAGAAAAGATCAAGAGAGCACAAGTGAAACAAGTTCACTTCAAAGACAAATAAGATATGCAAATGAAGAGATAGGAAGAGGTGGGATGTGAAGGCAAATCCACATCCCAAACAACTTACCATAAGCCCCTGAAATGTTAGTGTGAAATGCATAATGAAAGAAATGAAATGAAATGCAACAAGTAATGATGTAATGACCAAGACCAGAAGCAATCATGCAATGTAAATGTGTCATGAGATGATGCAAAGTCATATATAATGCATATGAATGATCATACAATGGATGAGATGCAAAACAAGGCATGTTAGAAGCTTGAAAACACATGGATATACATGAAATGTAATGAATGCAAAGCATACCAAATGAATGAAGAAATGATCAAGAAATGTTAAAACATGTCTTAAGATGTCTAAGATGGCATACAAGAGCATGGAATGTCATGGCAAGTTCATGTGATGATGATATGCAAAGATGAATGCAAATGAACATGAGAAATTAGGGTTTTATGAACGTATGAGATGCACATGATCAAAACAGAAGCATACATCATGATAAAAATTTGAAAATGAAATCAAACAAACCCTAAACACATACAAGATCACTCCCCAAAGATAGAGGTCAGAAGCTAAACCTAGAGGAAGCTATGAATTTCCTAATTTAGCTAGGGTTTTTGGGTGGTTCTTCATGAAAAATGCCAAACAATTTGAAAATGCAATGCAAAATTATGAGTTAAATAACCTAGATGCTAGATACAAAGTATGAAAGAATGCAAAAAAGAACCAAATGCAAACTCATCATGGTTGATCAGAAATGGATTTTCAAAGTTAGGGTTAGAAAATAGGTCATTTTTGAAACCCTAATTCCTGATAAATTGTGAAAATATGATCAAACCTAAAAAGAAATGTGTGATGGGTTTGTAAATTGTTCTAAATGTATGAGAATGCATCATGAATTTTTTTTGGGATTTTTAGATACCTAAATGTACTTTTAATAAATTAAAATCAATTAATTAATTAAATAAAACATTTAAATGATTTAAAAATACATTTTTAATGCAAAAATTAAAAATAAAAATGTTTTTTAGTTTAGAAAAATATTTGAAATGAAAATGCAGAAAATGATGATTCTAAAAATGTTTTTGCTATTTTTAATAAATATATGAAAATAAATTTAAAGAAAATAAAAAGAAAAATGAAAGTAATGCAAAGGGACGGCTGTGATTGAAAGTTGCGTGGATGAGAGGCTGAGATGGAAAGTCTGCTTAACCTAGAGTATGACAATCCAAGGGCTATGGTTTAAAATTCCAACTGGCGCACTATCCTATGGTCCAGATTCAACCTGACTAATTTAAATTAATTAATCTAATTAGTTAGGTTTAGGGTTTAAGTGAAGTGATCTGGGCCATTCACACATGCGGGTAAAACATGATCCAAGGGTCCTAATTTAAACTGGCTAATTAAATAGGATTAGAGCTAAACACTTTCAGGCGACCAAAGAAGAGCTCCGGTCATCTTCTCCGACGACACCCTCATTCTAACTCTCTCCACAGGCCATGAAAACATCCCAAAATCTCCAGAATCAACCCTCTAACACCATTAAACAAGAATCAAGCCACAAAAACAATTTATTTTGCACATACAAAGAGATCGAATCAAACAAGTTTTACGGGAAAAATTTCAGAAGCTTCATACATCCTTATTTCTCAAACATTTTCAAAAGTAAAGACATCACAATGATCAGAGGAGCATTTAGATTCATTCTATAACATAAAAGAAAGGTTCTGGAAAAAATGTTTGAAGAAGCTACCTGAGCTGGAGCTTTCTAAACCTGAGCTTTCTGGCCTCTTTCTTTGTGTAATCCACCTCAAATGATCCCCCTTGAGTGAATTGAGTGCTTAGATGGAGCTTAAATGGCTTGGTTTGTGTGTTCAATTTTGAGATGGTCAGAAATCGTGTTTATGATTCAGTGCCTTTTAAGCCATTGTGAAGGGTGGTTTATGATCTATGTGTTATGTGGAGATTATTGGTTGAAAAAGATTTGAGTTTTGTTGGTTGTGCAGTGTGATTCAATGAGAGGAAGATTGTTGAGGTTTTTTGTGATTATGCTTGTGTGAATGGTTTCAGGCCTGAATGTTGTGTGTTTTGAATGGTTCTATGCTTGTGTGATTGGTTCAGAGAGTTGGTGTGGCATAGTTTGATTGGTATGGGCCAATTTGCAAAAAAGTCAAAAGTTTTGTACCACAAGCATGGCACGGGCCAGAGGAGATTTCTGGCTTGATTTTGCTTCAGCTTCATTCAAGGATGGCCCTTGGATCAGATTTCATAAACTGGAGCACTTGGATCATGTGATAGCATGGCTTTTGCATTTTTTCCTCTTTGAAGTTTCTTGAAGAACAAGTCATGGAAGCTTGTGATTCTTGGCACAATTTTGATCAAGCAATATTGTATGGTCATGTTATGATGCTTAGAGATGGATTAGAGGTCATTAGAAGTCTTGGAACTAGGTTTTGCAAATATCCCTCTTTGGCACATACTTGAAAATTTTAAGATTTTTCCCAACTTTGAAACATCATATCTTGAGTTCTAGGATGAATCAAGAGGAGTTCTTGTACTTTTTAAAAATGGGAAGATCCAATCTACAACTTTCATGTTTAAATATTTTTCATTTGAAGCCTTTATGATCAAGAAAGAGGAGGTTGAAAATCTTTCCCAAAATGGAAAGTTTTCATTACAAGTCATGTCCAAAAATGGAAAGTTTGCAAATGGCTTGAAATTCTTCAATCTTGTGAACTTCTAACCACTTCTAAGATCAAATAAAGATCATAGAACCTCAAAATGATGAATATGACCCTTTGGTACCATTGGTGGTGGCCTCAGATGCCCTGATTCTGACTTTTCTTGCATAATAACTTACCAGTTGATCAGATGACTTCAACAATGAATTTCCTCATCAAATTTGGTACACATGCTACTTATAACATATTAAGACCAATGGAATCAATAATGACCAAACAAATTTGAGATTAAGGGCCTCAAACCCAAAACCCAAATTTTAGGTCATCTGTGTAGGAAATCTTCAGTCTGCCTCTATGCATTTGCAATGCTTTGTGATATCTTGACTTTTAAGAACCCTAGGGAGCATAAGATGATCATAGAACACTCATGGAACCTCTTGGCATGCTTCAAGACCTTTGAGATAGCTCATATCACTTCTTGGATTCTCCTGATCACAAACCCTAATTGTGCAACTTATGTAGTGAAACAAATTATGCAGTGTGAGATGATATGCTTATGCATATGCAATATGAAAGATCATAAGCCATGGTTTGAGAAAAAGTGAGGGAAAATTTGGGGTGTTTACAGCTTCCCCTATTCAAGCATGAGTTAGCTATGCAGGATGTAAGCGCCTGACTTAACAGACAAACAGAATAACTTGTGGTTGAATACCAAGACAGTCCGAATTTTGCACTCTTTAAAAAGATGAAAAGGGATATAAATTATAACAGATAGTATAGTATCAGTATCAAATGAAAGCGATGGAGGACGACCATCGAGCAGAGGACGACTGTTGGGGATAAAAAACGGTAAGTAAAGCAATGACGGGGATGGCCATCATGCTGGGACATAAAGAGACCGCGACGGGGACAGCCATCGGGTAAACTGATGAAGGACGATCACTGGGATAAAGGAAAAGACCACGACGGGGACGACCATCGGGTAAAGAAATAAAACTCTCTGGGGATTAAAGAAATGAGGAAAGCATTGACGGGGACGAACATCAGTTTAAAGGGTAAATAAACCACGACAGGGACGGCCATCGGGTAAAAGAATAAATGAAATAATGATGAGGGACGGTCATCAAAAGGTGAAGGACGATCACCTAGTAGGGGATAGTTGTTGAAAATATCACGACATAGGACGAATGCCGGATAGAAAAGATCAACGATGGGGATGGCCATCGGATAAGCATGATGAAGGACGATCATCAAGAGGTGAAGGACGATCACCTAGCAGGGGACGGATGCTGGAAATATCACAACATAAGATGAATGCTAGATAGAAAGGATCAACGATGGGAACGGCCATCGGATAAGTATGATGAAGGACGATCATCAAGAGGTGAAGGACGATCACCTAGCAGGGTACGGCTACTCTGTTGGGGATTATCTCGACATAGGACGAATGCCGGATAAAAGGATTAACGATGGGGACGGCCATCAGATAAATGATGAGGGACGGTCATCATAAGGTGAAAGACGATCACCTGGTAGGGGACGGCTACCGAAAATATCACGACATAGGACGAATGTCAGATAGAAAGTTCCAACAATGGGGACTCCACTGGGGAAAGGATGAGGGACGGTCATCCAAAGGTGAAGGACGATCACCTGGTAGGGAACAACTGCCGAAAATATCACGACATAGGACAAATGTCGGATAGAAAAGCTGCTTTGTTGGCGACTTACTGGGGGTGGTAAACACGGACGAGTGCTTATGCTTTAAAATAAAAGGTATAAGTGTTTGACAGTGTGTATAGACTAAATATGCAGACGAGCATCCTTAGGACCACGATACAGATGAGTATCGATAGAAACAAACGCTGACATGTGTTTAAGGATGATGATATGGACGAGCATCAATCGGTTAAGCAAGAAACACGAACGAGTGTTGATCTGTTGAGGAGATGATACATACAAGATACAGACGAGTATCAGAGGATTGTGTATAAGTATTGTTGCTCCCAAAGATTTGTATCCCTGTACAAGCGTGAACGGTCAGCGAAAAGAGAAAATGAAGGTAAAGTGAATAGAGTCGCCTGCTAGGAATTTTTATCCCGAAGGAAAGGTAATGTTGCATAAACCTAGAAAAAAGATGGATAAGACGGTTGTGAACCAGAGAAACTGAGAAAGGGGGTTGGTTACGACCTGAGAAGGTATTAGCACCCAGATCGTTCGTCGTACTCGACGGGATCCACGCTTACAAGATTGTGTTTAGAAGGGGTAAGTGTATGTGATATCTGTGTGCAAAAAGCTGGAAAAGAAATATACAAGTGTCAGTGCAAAAGAGAGTGAAATTCTCAGGAACTGAAGCTTAAAAGAGAATGCTGAAAGAGGGGGAAGACACATAGACTTTTGTTCGATAACAATTAAGTTATGCCTACGTACCCTCGCGTGCAATGAGGAAGTCAGAACACCGTAGTTCGACTCAAAGAGACTGAAAAATAAATTGACTGTGAACTGCCTGCTTGCCTATGCTCAACTGTATGACTCGTCTGGCTCGAGTGCTAATTGTCTTGCATTAGACGGAAGAAGCAAGTTCTCGCTTATGAATGAGTGTGATGAGAAAATAATCCCGAAGGAGATGATTATTGTTTGTTTTTGTGTTTTCAGTTTTGTTTTTGTTTTTGGTGTTTTGCATAAGTAAATGAGCTTAAGCCTAAATCAAGGGTTTGTAAACTCAATATATCCTCCCTGATTAGGGATAATGAGCCTACTTAAGTATGTGATAAACATCTCAACTTAATTACCATGATGATGTAGGATTAAGATCATTAACCCACTTGTGATTAATTAGATGTTTTTGGATTTTTGTTTAGTGTTAAGTAATGAGTTTAATCTCTAATCACAGACTAGTGAACTCATTACACCATCCTAATAGAAGGATAATAGATGAGCACACTTAAGCTGAGGAAGATACCTCAACTTAATCCATGGTTAGGGATTAAATTCATTATATAACAAGCCTTTATTAAATGGATTTTAATTAAAGGGATGAGATTAAGAAATGGATTTTATGGTTTGTAAGACAACTTGAGGGGGACTTGTCCATTAAACACTAGGGTTAGTCCTTCTTAACCATAAGGAAGAATTAGAACCCTAATGTAAGTCCCAAGTTACAAGATAAACTCTTAGGGATTATTAGATAATTTGATTAAGAGGTTTAAACAAATTAAAGGTTTAACACTTAGGATTAAAGTTATACACTCCATCCTAAGAGAAGGATGCAGGTATAACCCTAATTCCAAAGTCCTAAAACTTTAAGAGTTTAGTCTCTGATTATTGAGGTGAGAAGAGAGACTCAAAGGTGAAAAGCTAAGGGGGACTAATTACAACCCTAATTATTATTATGCTTGGATATCCTATGGTTTATGAGGCTTAAGAAAGATCTTCAAGGAAGCCACCAATGGAAGAAGCAGATGAAAGGAGGAGGAAGCAGAAGAATAAGTTACTTACTTCCTAAGAAGATAAGTAACTTAAAGGAAGAAAGTGAGAGAGATGGAACATAAGTGAATCAAATTCACTTCAAATACAAGTTAAAATGCATATGAAAGGGATAATAAGAAGTGAGAGGTGAAGGCAAATCTACCTCCCAAAATAACTTACCAAACCTGAAAGTGTTAGCATGAATGCATAAAGTATAAAGCATAAAGAAATGAAGTGAAATGAGATGCAATGATCAAAATCAGAAGTGTTTATGCCATGTAAATGTCATGTGAGATGATACAAAGCCATACAATATGCATATGTGTGATCATACAAAGATGAGATGCAAAGGAAGCATGCTTTGAAGTTTGAAAACACATGAAAGTTTATGAAATGAATGCTAATCATGGCAAATGAATGAAGAAATGATCAAGCAAGGTTCTAACATGCCCTAAGATGTCTTTGATGACATATGAATGCATTAAATGTCATGGCAAGTTCATGTAATGATGCATAGGCAAGGTGAATGCAAATGAACATGAGAAAATAGGGTTTTATGGATATGTGAGATGAAAATGGATAAAACAGAAGCATATGACATGATAAAAATTTGAAATTAAGCTCAAACAAACCCTAATCCCATATTAGGTCACACCCCAAAGGAGAAGGTCAGAAGCCTAACCTATCAAAAGTTATGATTTTCCTAAGTTTTCTAGGGTTTTAGGGTGGTTCAAAGGGAAAACTGCAAATCAATTTGAAAATGCAAGATAAATTAATGAGGAAAAATACCTATAAACTATATGCAATATGTAACACAATTCAAAAAGAATTAAGTTCATACTCTTCTTTGTTAGGCAAAAATGATTTTTTTAAGTTATAGTTAAAAAAATGTGATTCTTATGACCCTTAATTCAAAGAAAATTGGAAAACTATGACCAAACCTAAAAAGAAATTTGTGTGAAGAGTTTTAAAATGTTTCTAACTGTATTGGAATGATTCATGATTTTTTTGGTAATTTTTAGAAACATAAATGCATTTTTAATTAATTAAAATACTTTAATTAATTAAGAATAACATTTAAATGTTTTAAAAATACTTTTTTAATGCAAAAAATAAAATAAAAATTATTTTTGGATTAAGAAAAATATTAGAAATCAGAATGCAAAGTTTCATATTTTTTGAATGCTTTTTGATATTTTAAATAAATTGCACAAAAGAAATGAATTAAAATGAAATAAAAATGGATTTAATGGATAGTATGCTGATCTGAGGGCTCAGATTCAAACTGGGCAAGGGAGGGTTGACTGCGCGCGCAATCTAATGGCTGGGATTGCTTCTGGGTTAAATAACTTAATTAAATTAATTACTTCAGATTTAGGGTTTAATGAAATGATCTGGGCCATCCGTTCACTAATTAAAACACATATTCAATGGCCCATGTTTAAATTGGCAAACTAACCCTAATTAGCCCTAATTAATCTCAGGTGACCAGAGCTAAGCTCCGGTCATCTTCTCCGGCCAACCTCTCACCTGAGTTCCCTCAAAACGTCACCTCAAGCCCCAAAAACCTCCAGAATCATTCCACTAACCACCATGAACATTAATCCAGCCCCAAAAATCATTTATCATTCATCAATAACAAGATTCGAACAAGAACATCAAAACGGCAAAAATTTCAGACCAAGCATACATACTCATTTCTCAATCATTTTCAAAACAAAACATATCAGAGTGATCTAGAGAGCATGTAGAATCAATCTATAACTTAAAAGAAGATTTCTGGAAAAAAAAGTTCTTGATGATTACTTGAGATGATGAACTGCAAATATGACCTTCTAGAGCTCCTCCTTTGTGCAATCCACCCCCTTTGACCTCCTGAAGCTATTGGCAAGCTTGGATGAAGCTTAGAATGGCTATTTTGAGTGTTTTGTTTCTGAAGTTGCAGAAATCGTGTTTGAGTTTGAGAGTGTTTCAGGCTATGGTGATGGGTGGGAAATGATCCTAGGGTGATGCTGAGTTGATTGGTGGAAGAAGTTTGAAGTTTTGATGGTTGTGCTATGAATTTCGAAGAGATGAAGGTTTCTTGAGGTTTTTGGCAATCTGAGTGTATGAGAGCTTTCAGCCTTGTGTGTTTATGAAAATGAGTTGCTTAATGTCCACATAAACAATGTTGATTGGCCAGAGAGTTGTTATGGCACAAGCTGATTGGTATGGGAGGTTTTGCAAAAAGTCAAGATTGTGTACTATGAGGTATGGGCACGGGTCAGAGGTGGTTTCATGGGGTGTCTGGCCTCAGCTTGGTTCAAGGATGGCCATGGGATTGATTTTGATGTGCTGGAAGGCTTGGATCATGAGATATCACATGTTTTGCAAATTTCCCTCTTTGAAGTTTCTTGGATCACAAGTCATGAAAACCCTAGGTTCAATGCATAATTCTGATCTTTTGAAGTTTATTTGACATATTGTGAAGTGTTTGTGCACACTAGAGGTCATTAGAATGCTTGGCAAGTGAAATTGCAAAATTCCCTCTTGGGCATGAACTTGAAAATTATGTGATTTTTGCCAACTTTGAAAGGCCATATCTTGAGTTCTATGATGAATCAAAACATGTTCTTGTACTTTTTGAAAAGGGAAAGACCTAGTCTACAACTTTCATGCCCAAGAATTTTTCATTTGAAGCATTTTTGGTCATGAAAGAGGAGGTTGAAAATCTTTCCCAAAATGGAAAGTTTGCATTTCAAGTCATTTCCAAAAATGGCAAGTTTGCAATTGGCTTAAAATTATTCAATTTTATGAACTTACAAACACTTCTAAGATCAAATAAAGATCATTGAACGTCAATTTGATGAAAATACCCCTTTGGTTCCATTGTTGGGGGCCTCAGATGCCTAGATTTTGACTTAACTTGCTCAGGAAGTTACCCAGTAAACAAATGACTTCCACAATGAGTTTCTTTATAAAACTTGGTACGCATGTTCCTTATAACATATTAAGACCATTAGAAACAAGAATGCCCCAAAAATTTGGAGTTAAGGCCTCTGAAACCAAAACCCTAATTTTGGCCATCTATGTAGTGAAAACCCTAGCTCTGCTTCCATGCCTTTGCCAGTTCTTGTGATCCCTTGACTTTCATGAACTTTGAGGAGCATAATATGATGATAGAACACACATGGACCCTCTTAGAAATCTTTGAGACCTTTGGGATGGCTCAGATTGATTCTTGGATTGCTCAGATCACAAACCCTAGATGCAGATGAACTTGAACTATGCAGTGGAACAAAAATGCAACATGAGATGTAATGCTTATGTTGAAACAAAAATGAAAGATCATAAGCCATGGTATGATAAAGAGTGAGGGAAAATTTGGGGTGTTTACAGTTGCCCCTATTTAAGCATGAGTTAGTTGTGTAGGGTTTAAGCGCCTGGCTTAACAGACAAATAAGATAACTTGTGGTTGAATACCAAAGACAGTCTGAAATTTGCACTCGCTAAGGATAAGAAGAAAAGGGATATAAATTGTGAAAGGTAGCATAGTATGTTTATTAAATGAAGGCGACGGAGGATGACCATCGAGCAGAGGACGACTGCTGGGGATAAAGTAAGCAAAGCAATGACGGGGACGACCGATAAGCTGGGGGACTGAAGAGACCATGACGGGGACGAACATCAGGTAATAAAAATAAAACTCTCTGGGGATTAAAGTAATAAGAAAAGCAATGATGGGGACGACCATCAGGCTTTGGTAAATAAAGTAAACAACGATGGGGACGACCATCGGTTAAAGAGTAAACGAAATAATGATGAGGGACAGTCATCAAAGGTGACGGATGATCACCTAGCAGGGGACGGCTGCTTTTTTATCACGACATAGGACGAATGTCGGATAGAAAAGGTCGACAATAGGGACGGCCATCGGATAAGCATGATGAAGGACGATCATCAAGAGGTGGATGACGATCACCTAGCAGGGTACGGCTGCTCTCGGGGTTTATCATGATATATGACGAATGTCGGATAACAAGATCAATGATGGGGACGACCATCGAATAAAAATGATGAGGGACGGTCATCAAAAGATGAAGGACGATCACCTAGAAGGGGACAGCTACTCTTAATATCACAACATAGGACGAATGTCGGATAAAAGGTTCCAATAATGGGAATTCCACTGGGAAAGGATTAGGGACGGTCATCCAAAGGTGAAGGACGATCACCTGGCAGGGGACGGCTGCCGAAAGTATCACGACATAGGACGAATGTCGGATAGGAGAAAGTTATTTTGTTGGTGACTTACTGGGAAATGGTAAACACGAACAAATGTTTACGCTTTCAAAGGATATAAGTGTATAAGTGTTTATTGATGTGTATAGACTAAAGATGTAGACGAGCATCCTTAGAACCATGATATGGACGAGTATCGGTAGAAACAAACGTTGACGCGTGTTTAGAGATGATGATATGGACGAGTACCAACTAGTTAACAAAGAACACGAACGAGTGTCGGATCTGTTGAGGAGTGATATAAATAGGACACAGACGAGTATCAAGGACTTCTGTATATATGTGTACAAGTATTGATTCGTTCGTGAGGTATATGCAAGACATGAATGAGTGTTCGACTTGCTGGAAAAAATGACACAGACGAGTGTCAGATATATATAAATATAAATAGGCATCTGTTTTGAGAATGCAAAGGAGATGCTTTGGCTTTTTGTGGGGATAGGATGACACAGACGGATGTCGAAAAGAACATGCTATGAACAAGTATTTGTACTTGAGAGTGCAAAGGAGACGCTTTGGCTTTTATGTGTAAGAGATGTATTTTGTGTATTGCTGATGAAATATTGATGGTAATTGCAGGTGGATGGCTCGAACCTGGCTTGTGATCATGTAAATGTTTACTTTTTGCCGTAATGCTCCGTATTAAACGGAATGCTACGCTTATTTGGTGAATATGATGCAAATGCTATGATTATGCAAAAGAGAAATCGATCCGAGACTCGGATCCTGCTGGGATGAAGATCCCTGGCTGATCTGCTTGGAAGAATAAACCGGTTGGGGAAGAGATCACTGATGGATCTATCAGGAGGGAGAACTCTACTTGGGGGGATAGATCATTGGTAGATCTACCCGTAAGGAGAACTCAGCTGGGGAGAAGGAATCTCCAGTCACTTTGTTGGGTATGGGTTTCAGGCATTGCTCTTCTGGGGAGAGAATGGAAACTCTGCGGGGAGACAGTTCCCATTAACTTTGTTGAGGATGAGAGAGATATGGCATCCTGGTGGGGAATATGAAATTCCTTGACCACCTTGCAGTGGAAGAGTTGTCAGGTACTTCTCGGGGAGGTAATGACTTACGGGAAATAGCATGCTGGGGATTCAGTGCTTGTCATGCCCCATGTTGTGTATTGAATACCTGCAACCTGTTAAGACAAAAAGAAACGCACAAGTATCCCGAGGTATCCCTAACCGGATTCCATCATAGGAGTTAGACTTTCCTGAAAGTAAATATATTTCCTGCAAGCATTTATTAAAAAATGGCTCATTTGTTTTATGTAAGTACTATATCATGAATATTGGACATTTTGCAAACAAATCAAAAATGTACAAAACAAGATGTGACTGTAAACTCTGATTTTATTAATCTGGGTGCCCTGAATTGGCAAATACAGTTAAAGAAACAAATCCCCTGAAATGAGGGGACTGCTGTAAATTGAGAAAATAAAGGTGTTGGCAATGTTGACGACGACGTTCCAGTGAACTTCCTTTGCTATGACCTATATGACCTTGACGTTCTTCTTATCTTGCTTTCTGAAGAGGGATGATTCTGACCGATGCTTTGTCCTTTCATGTTGTGAGTGATACAGACGAATTCAGAATGCAGTTGTTCGGTTATTCCCTGATTTTGCGTGGATCTACCTTTCGGGTTTTCAATCCACCGGGATACTCATTTTTGCCTGAACTATCCAATGCGGCTTTTCAACTCAGCGGGTGTACATTTTTTTTTATTTTCCCTTATTTTTGCCCGAGTCTTTTATTCTGTTTTTGACTCGCTGGGATGCCCTCTTTTTGCCTGGACGTACATTATGTTTTTATGTCCAGCGGGTCATTTTATGCGAAGTATTTTTTAACTGCATCTGAATTCACAGGGGATAAGAAATCTTCGCCATCCATAATAGTGAGCATCAGTGCTCCACCAGAGAAAACCTTCTTTACTATGAATGGGCCATTGTAGTTTGGAGTCCATTTGCCCTTGTGGTCTGTATAAGGAGGAAGGAGTCTTTTCAGAACAAGGTCTCCCACTTGGTATTCCCAAAGCCTGAATTTCTGATCGAAGGCTTTCTTCATCCGCTTTTGATATAACTGTCCATGACAAATGGAAACTAGTCTCTTCTCTTCGATCAAATTCAGTTGATTGTACCGAGACCGGACCCATTCTGCTTCATCCAGCTTCACATCCATCATTACCCGTAAGGAAGGTAGCTCAACTTCAACAGGTAGGACTGCCTCCTTACCGTACACAAGCTGATAAGATGTTGCCCCAGTAGACGTTCTGATTGATGTTCGGTACCCATGCAAAGCAAATGGTAGCATTTCATGCCAGTATTTGTAAGTAACCACCATCTTCTGCACAATTTTCTTGATGTTTTTGTTAGCTTCCTCAACAGAGCCATTCATCTTTGGCCTGTAAGGAGAAGAGTTGTGATGTTGGATTTTGAAGTCCCGGCACAGTTATGCCATCATTTTGTTGTTCAAATTTGAACCATTATCAGTAATGATTCACTCGGGAACTCCATATCGACAGATGATGTCTCTCTTCAGAAATCTGTCTACCACTTGCCTGGTGATGTTTGCATACGAAGTTGCTTCAACCCACTTGGTGAAGTAATCAATGGCTACCAGGATGAATTTGTGACCATTTGAAGCAGTTGGTTCAATCTTTCCAATCATGTCAATGCCCCACATGGCAAAGGGCTAAGGTGAAGACATTACGTTCAAAGGATTTGGAGGTACACGCACTTTATCCGCATAGATATGGCACTTGTGGCATTTTCTGGCATAGGTACAACAGTCTGCATCCATTATGATCCAGTAGTAACCTGATCTTAATAATTTCTTAGCCATTGCATGTCCTCCAGCATGGGTACCGAAAGATCCTTCATGCACCTCGTGCATCAGCAAGTCTGCTTCTTTCTTGTCAACACATCTGAGTAGCACCATGTCAAAGTTTCGCTTGTATAATGAACCATCAGCATTAAGGAAGAAACTACCGGCCAGCCTTCTTAATGTCTTCTTATCATTGGATGATGCCCCAGGTGGGTATGTCTGATTCTCCAAGAAGCATTTGATGTCTTGGAACCAAGGCTTGTCATCATTAGCAGTGTCCACAGAGAATACGTATGTCGGTCGGTCCAGTCTGGATACTAGAATTCGAGGCACATAATTGGCAGTTTGAACCTTGATCATGGAGGAAATGATAGCTAAAGCATCTGCGAACTGATTTTCGTCCCGAGGGATGTACTCAAGTTTGACGGTTGTGAAGAAAATCAATAATCTCCTCGTGTAGTCACGGTATGGGATCAGATGCTCTTGGTGAGTGTACCATTTGTCGTTGGTCTTATTGATTACCAAAGCTGAATCTCCGAATACATTCAATGTCTTGATCCTGAGGTCAATGGCTTCCTCAAGACCCATGATACATGCTTCACATTTCGCTTCGTTGTTAGTGCAGGCAAAGGTGAGTTTTGCCGAGAAAGGAATATGAACTCCTTTAGGTGTAATGAGCACCGCACCAACTCCACGACCATTCATATTGACAGCCCCGTCAAACATCATTGTCCACTCTTCTTCTGGGTCAGGCCCTTCAGTGTGAACAGGCTCTTCGTAATCTTTTACTTTTAAGTACATGATGTCTTCATCAGGGAAGTCAAATCTCATGGGCTGGTAATCATCAATGGGTTGCTCAGCTAGATAGTCAGACAGTACACTGCCCTTGATGGCTTTTTGAGATGTGTATTGAATGTCATACTCTGTCAGAATCATTTGCCATCTTGCAACCCTTCCAGTAAGTGTTGGCTTCTCAAATATGTACTTGACGGGGTCCATCTTTGAGATCAACAAGGTAGTGTGAGTCAACATATACTATCTTAGTCGGCGAGCAGCCCACGCTAAAGCACAACATGTTTTCTCGAGCAGTGAATAACGTTGTTCACAGTCGGTAAAATTTTTGCTTAGGTAGTATATTGCATACTCTTTTTGACCAGACTCGTCATGCTGGCCCAACACACACCCCATTGACCCTTCTAATATTGTCAGGTACATTATTAGTGGTCTTCCTTCAATTGGAGGCATAAGAATCGGATGTTCTTACAGGTACTCCTTGATCTTGTCAAAAGATTTCTGACAATCGTCATTCCACCTGTCTGTCTGTTCCTTTCTCAACAGTTTGAACAGGGGCTCACAGGTTGTAGTGAGATGAGATATGAACCTTGAGATGTAGTTCAATCTTCCCAAGAACCCTCAAACTTCTTTTTCAGTCCTAGGTGCTGGCATTTCCTGAATGGCTTTGACTTTTTCATAATCAACTTCAATTCCCTTTTCACTTATGATAAATCCCAGCAGCTTATCGGAACGTACCCCGAATGTGCATTATGTTGGGGTTTAACTTCAACTGATACTTTCTCAGACGCTTGAACAACTTCAGCAGATTTACCAAATGGTCTTCTTCAGTAAGGGACTTGGAAATCATGTCATCCACGTAGCATTCAATTTCTTTGTGGATCATATCGTGAAATAACGTTAGCATAGCCCGTTGATAAGTCGCATCGGCATTCTTTAGTCCAAAAGGCATTACCTTGTAACAAAATGTGCCCGAAGGTGTGATGAAGGTTGTTTTCTCCATGTCTTCGGGTGACATCTTGATCTGATTATACCCAGAAAATCCATCCATGAAAGAAAATACCGAGAACTGAGTTGTGTTGTCGACCAATACATCAATGTGAGGTAATGGGAAATCATCCTTTGGGCTAGCTCTGTTCAGGTCCCGGAAATCCACACACATACGCACCTTGTCATCCTTCTTAGGCCCTGGTACAATATTAGCAACCCACAACGGGTAACTAGTTACAGTAAGGAAACCGGCATCCCACTATTTTTGTACTTCTTCCTTAATCTTCATGGCCATATCTGGGCGAGTACGGCGTAGCTTTTGCTTCACTGGAGGGAAATCTTCTTTTAAGGGTAGCTTGTACATAACTATATCCATATCTAGACCCGGCATGTCTTGATAGGACCAAGAAAAAACGTTGACGTACTCTCGAAGCATGTTGATAAGCTGTTCTTTTACTAAAGCTTGCAGACTGGCCCCAATCTTCACTTCTTTTAGATCCTCTTCGGTACCAAGATTAACAGTTTCAACCTCCTCCTAATGAGGAGTAATCACTTTCTCTTCTTGCCTCAACAACCTAGCTAACTCTTCAGGCAACTCATAGTCTTCTTCAACCCCTTCATCAACTTGATTAATTGGATTGTCGAAGTCATACAAGGTCATAGCAGTGTTATTGTCGGTGCAATCTGGAGGATTATTTCTGCAAGGGTTGAGATTTGTTCGTTTTAGTGATCAATTTTAATCTTGTTCAGAAAAAAGAAGTTATTTATTTTGAAAACATTTCCATTTTATTGTTTTGTGCGAAAAATAACAAAAATGAAAAGACAGTGAGCGAAAGAGAGAATTGTTTGCAAAAGATGTCCGATATTCATTGATATTCCATTTGCACAAAATTACAAATATGACCCTATTACAAAATGAGTCCTGACACCTTGGGCAAGATGCAGGACTTGATGCATGCTGGAAAAAAGCAGGACGAATCCAGCTCTCCAGGTTGAGGTCGCTTTCTGCCTCGTCTTCCACGTTATTGAAAGCATTTGGGGTGAGCATCCCCCCACTGATGAACTTGGGCTCCTTAGCAGCCTCTGCATGATCTTGTCGGAATAGTTTGTAACCCAAACCGAATTTGTCCTCCTTTTTCTCCACTGGTAGCAGCTTGCCCCAGCCTTGGGCATTTCCATCTTCAACAACCTCCCGGGCTTGTTGATAGGAGACAATTGAAGTACCCATCTTATTTTCCTGGGATGCAGCAAATACTTCAGTTGTCGCCTCGTTGACGTTCATTGCTTCGAACCTTTGGCTCATGGTTTCGTGAATTTCACCATCCATCTCAATGTATTTGTATGTAGCCAGATGGCTAACAAATATATCCTCCTCACCACAGATGGTGATAATCTGTCCTTCCCACTCATATTTCAATATCTGGGGAAGGGTCGACGTAACTGCGCCAGCGGCATGAATCCATGGTTGACCCAATAAACAACTCTAGGCCGGCTGAATGTCCATCACATAGAAAGTAGTCTGAAAGACCTACGGGCCGATTATCACAGGGAGCTCCATCTCTCCAAGAACAGACCTCTTGGAGCCATCAAAAGCTCTGACCACCAGATTGCTTGGTCGGAGAGCTATACCATCATATCCAAGCTTGACAAGGGCTTTCTTTGGCAAGACATTGAGTGAAGACCCAGTGTCCACAAGAACATGCGAGAGCACAACCCCTTTACACTCCAGGGTGATGTGTAAAGCTTTCTTGTGGTGACGTCCTTCTGTTGTCAAGTTAGCATTTGTGAAACCTAGCCCATGGCTAGTATTAACATTAGACACCACTGTCTCGAGTTGAATCATTGTGATCTCCTCCGGCACGTAGGCTGCGTGCAAGACTTTAAGTAGTGCATCCCGATGAGCTTCAGAACACAACAGCAGGGATAAGATGGAGATCTTGGAAGGAGTCTGGTGGAGCTGATCCACAACCTTGTAGCCACTTCTCTTAATTATCCTCATAAATTCATCCACATCTTGATCAAAGGATGATTTATGGGCCTCTTTTGGTACAGGTTCTTCAGGTGCCACACTTTTACCTTTGGCTTTGGCAGCAACCTCTGCCTCAGTATTAGCTCTTGGAACTTGTGACGCGAAGAGGCGTCCGCTTCGGGTGAAGCCTCCACCTCCCCCGACATTATCCACTTGTGGTGTATGAACTGAAGAATCCAGAAGGACTCTTTCTTCATTGCAATAAAGGTCTGAACCATAGTGCCATGGTACAGCATTGTCTTTATCATATGGAATGGGTCCCGACACCGTGATGGTGACTGGACTGACTGCAGCAGAGGTTGGAACCGTTATTGTTTATGGATCATAAAATATGGTAACAGGACTTCTGATTGATGGTGGTGGTGATTGGCTGAAGCTTTGTTGTTGAAACTGTTGTTGAGGTTGTTGCTGAATATTGTTGGAATCAAGGACCATTGTAGGGTCGTAATAGATGGTGACTCTGGAGACGTCTTTGCTAGTGGTTATTGTAGTTGTAGAAGTGGATGTGATTGAACTGGTGTTTGTTGAAGTGATGGAAGAAGTGGTTGCTGATTTTGTAGACGAATCTGTAGGAACAATTGTCTTTGCAGTTGTAGGAGGAATACTGGTTGTTGCTGAAAAAGGAGTTGCTGATGTTGTAGAAGTTGTTGTTGTTATTTGCAGGATACCTTCTCTGATCAGGCCATTGATGCCAATTTTCAAGCTTGCACACCCATTGACGAAAACTTTGCAAGATTCACAGCAGGCCTCACAACCTGGAAACACCTGGAATTTTAAAATCCGAGCTTTAACCTCTGCCAGAGGTGTTTGAATACTTGCAGTATCTTCAATTAAATTCATGGGTTGACCCTCCTCAATTGCATTTATCCTTTTCCCACCATGGCTGGGCATAGGGTTCTTCGTGACATTAGGAGGTGGTGCAAAATTTAGGGCCTTTGAATCAACCAGATCCTGGACCTTCATGTGCAAAGCTCTGCACTTTTCTGTGGTGTGACCAGGTGCATTAGAATGAAAGGCACATCTGGCGTTAACGTCGTAATTTCTCGGAAGGTTATGAGGATCTGGTGGAGCCAAAGTCCTTAACTCGACAAGATTAAGCTTCAGGAGTTGTGGCAACAAGGTGGCATATGGAATTGGTATAGGGTAAATTACCTTGTTGACTTGAGATGGCCTTTGCTGGAAAGGGCGTTGTTGTTGGTTGTTGTTGTTGTAGGATCTTTGTTGAGGAAACTGTTGCTGTTAAGGAAAATGTTGTGGTTGTTGAGTGTATTGAGGAGGTGGAGTAGGAATAGTGACAACGGCAATTGATCTTGACAGATAATAGGGTCTTCCTCTACCCATATGTACAGAATTTGTTTCACCGGATCTGCGAGGCCCTGCAAATGGTTTCCTAGCACTGCTTGAACTGGCGTCATTGTTAGAAATCTTTCCCATTTTCAATAAGCTCTCAATTCTTTCCCAAGCTATGACTACGTCTGCAAAGCTAGTGGAAGAGAAAGCAACCAACCTATCAATATACGTCCCTGGAGGGTGTTCATGAACATATCTGCCATTTCCCTTTCTGACATCGGGGGTTGAACGGCAGCAGCTAATTGCCTCCATCTTTGAGCGTACTCTCTAAATCTTTCTCGGGAAGACTGTGACATTCCCATTAGAAGGGTTATGTTTGGAGCCATGTCCAGATTATATTGATATTGGCGAATGAAAGCCTCGGCCAAATCTTTCCAATTCCTTACTGTGGCCCTGGTCAAATGAGAGTACCACTCACGGGACGCCCCTGCCAAGCTATCCTCAAAATAGAACATCCATAGCTTTTCATCCATGGTGTAGGCTTTCAATCTCCCCAAGAAAGATTGGAGATGGGTACGAGGGCAGGATGTACCATTGTATCTTTCAAAACAAGGAGGTTTGAATTTGTGAGGAATTCTAACCCCCTCCACTAGTCCCATATCCATGACATCAAATCCCAGAGAGTTTTGAGACTCTAGAGACCTCAACTTTTCTACTATCTCGTCCAACCGACGATCGTAGACTTCATCTCCTACCCCAACCACAGTAAATTGTTCTTCCTGAGGGTCCTCCTACAAGGCCCTCCCTCCAGTGTTGCCCTGGGTATTTCTTATAGCATTGATGTCTGGGTTAAGATGAGGTCCAAACTCTGAGGGATCAGTACGAGGCTGTACATGATCGTTTTTGCTGGTACCCCTTATACCCGAGTGGTTTTCTTCTGGAGTTTGCCGCTCGACCAACTCCCTCAGTCTTTCTTGGCTTTGAGCTAATCCAGTCATCACTGCCATAAACTCGTTCATTTGGTCCCTCATATCATTCCTTTCATTGGCCATTTGGGTTCTCACATTAGTCAGGTCTTGTTGAACCTGGTCCATTTGTAAGCTTGGAAGGTTGTTTCTTGTCGGATATCGGTGCACTCTATTGATGGGGAAGACTCTTCTACGAGCAATGTTTCCTGAAACCACAACAAAGTGAGAAACAACAAAAACAAAAACCCTACAAAACAAAGAAATGAGGTTAGTATGCAATACAGGAAGTCTATTTGTCTTCCAAGGGTATCCGATTTGGTTCTTTGGTTTTGACCTTCCAGACCTCGAGGAATGATGATGTTGAAGAGAGAGATAAAGCCCACAAAATGACACAAACCATATATTACAAAGTGTAAAAAAACATAGTTCGATTACAACAAAGTCCCCATGGTGGATCAAAATACAAAAACAAAAATACAATCAAAGTGAAGTACAAATACAAAGAAACAAATCACACATTTAATCCATAATCATCCTCCCTGACTTCTTTCAGGAGAGCCTCAGTCACTGGACCAACTGGATGCTCTGTGATGGTCCTGATAAAAAGGTTCCTGGTGGCAATGGTACTGGTCAACTTCTTGTGCTTATCTTGGTCCTTTGATCTCTTCAACCCCGCCCGGAGCTTCAACTCGGAGATCTCTTTCTGTGCTGCTAACAAGGCCTCCTGATTCTTCTTCTCACTAGCTTCCAATTGTTCTATCCTAGCCTGGGTCCTCTGATCTTCTTGTGAACGAGCCTCAGTGATCCTGATCCACCTAGCCTGACTCTCTTCCAAGTAGTGCTCAGCTCTGGCCTTTTGAATCTTGGCTTCCTTGCAAGCATTCTTCAATACCAACTCCCCTGCTCTAGCCCTTCTGATGTAATCATATGTCTTTTCAATCTTGGTCAAATGCTCGATACGGAGCTTCTCTAACCTCTCATTGTCCAGACGACTATCATTCCTCTCCCAGAGGTTCTTCTTCAAAGCTTCAGAGAGCTGAGTATTCCTTTCCTTTAATTTCTCAAACTCCTCCAAACTGACTGTAGTTGCAGGCTCTACAGCTGATGGTCCGGGCACATCCTCTAGGGTGAATGGCATGTGGGTGATCTATCCCCTGATACGAGACCAATCAAGATATTGAGCTGAAGCTATGTTGTTGCACTTGCCAAGAATGGTAGTCCCCTTTGTCTGAATATTATCCCAAGCCCAGGCTGCTTGTCTGGCAATGGCAAGGTTGTGTTGAATATCACAATAAAGGGTTTCTGACAAGTCTTGCTCTCTTGGCGAATGCACCAAAGCATATCCTAATTGTCTTTTGAACAACAAAGGATTGTAGTTGATGCAACCCTTTACTCTAATCAGGGGTACATTGGGATACTTCCCACAGCTGGTGATGATATCTCTGCCTTTGGTGCTCTGAGTGCACCATCTGATGTCTTCTGAAGTAAGGGCGATCATTCTCTTAGCCCAGTTCCTTGACTGATGAGGGTTCAGGAAAGCTTCTGACTTTGGCAAGTGCCTCAACAGCCAACAATAGAAAAGAGGTGCACAACACCTGACTAATCTCCCCCTCTGCTTCTCATTCCTTTGATGCACTGAGTAGTAAAAGTCTCCAAGCAAGGTAGGGACTGGATTCTTCAATAAGATAAGGTGTATAGCATTCTTGCTTACAAACTTAGGCTCGTCTTCAAACAAGATGATACCATATATGCTAAGGGCCAGAAGAGCACAAACAATGTCCCACTTCCCTGCTGCAGCATGAATGGTAGCCTGAGTAACCAAGTAGTCCAAATGAAGGCCTGGGATTCCAGCCTTGGTGGTCATATTTTGGTCAATGAGGGTGGACTCCAAGTGCAAAGCCTTAGCTACATCTTCATTCTTGGGAGCAGTCATCTCAGGGTTGAAAGGAATCCCTCTCCTGATGGGGACACCCAACAACATGGAGAACTCTTCCATCAAAGGTCCCAACTGGAAATCTGGGAAAGTGAAACATCTGAGAGGAGGGTCATAGAACTGAAGACAAGTGTGAATCATGCTCCTCTGGGATGCATCCAAGTCCATAATCATGTCCATAATGCCACCATAATGTTCCCTGAATAAAGGGACATGATCAGGAGTGATGAGTGTCTGAATCTGTCTGATGCCTGTCAGAGTGGGCTCAAAGAAATAATAGGTGATGTTGCTCTTCTTGGATGGGTCCATGCTGACAATGGATGTTTGTGAAGAAGACTGAGGAGAAGCACTATTGAAGGCAACTGATGAAAACTGATGAAGATAACTTGAGAAGGTACTGAAGAAGAATCTCTGATGAAGATAATTGATGAAGAGGCTGGTGCAGATTGCTGAAAGAATCTGAGCAGCAGAACAAGTCAAAACCAAACCAAAGATAAGATGTGGATACCCTGTAAATAAAATAGACAGATGTTAAATTATGCAAGATGATGTATGAAGAATGATATGCAAAGGGTTTGTGATCAAGTACTGGATCTGTTATCTGCATTGATAGGGTCCATGTGTGTTCATAAGTCCAGATGAAGGCTTAGAAAACCAGTAACCAGGTAGGGTACTCAATTAAAGAGTCATAAGTCTAGGGTTTCACAAGAACAGTCCAAAATTATGCAATCTTGACAAAACCAGTAACAAGGTATGATGAGGCCAAGGGTTCCTGCAAACCTGTAAACATCCCAACCTCCTCACATGTACTGTTCTAGAACAAGGGTCCTCGGACTTGGATCAGTTATGAGAAGTGTAAACACTTCTAACCCGGAGGAACAATGTTTACAATAATCATAAAGGTTCCTCCTCTAATTCACCTCAGATGCTGAAGGTCATAAAAAGGACATCCAGACTTAGCAGGCTTCCCAGATAGCCCTAGTACTACAGGAAATTCGTAGCACAGAGTTCTCAAGAAGAAACCCATGTCTGAACTGTGTTTCACATTCCTGCACCAGACCGAAATGGTATGGGAAAGAATATGAAGCCACTCTATCCTATGTGTCACTCAGGTCCCCGGTATGGAACCTTACTCACTCAATAACCCTCCCACTGAAACAGACAGAAGATCCAACACAAATGATATGATGATATCAGTATGAAATGCATATAAATAGTAAATGAAAGCAATAAATAAAGCTATACAGAAAGCAGTAAATAAAGCAATAAACAACAAGCACGAGTAGCACATAACACCCTCATAAACACAAATCAATCAAGCGCTAGGAGAAACCAAATAAAAGAACCAGAAGCCCTGGTTGCAAAGATCCCCAACAGAGTCGCCAAGTTGTTGCTCCCAAATATTTGCATCCCAGTACAAGCGCGAACGGTCGGCGAAAAGAGAAAATGAGGGTGAAGTGAATAGAGTCGCCAGCTAGGCATTTTTATCCCAAAGGAAAGGTAATGCTTCATAAACCTAGAAAAAAGATGGATAAGACGGTTGCGAACCAGAGAAACTGAGAAAGGGGGTTGGTTACGACCTAGGAAGGTATTAGCACCCAGATCGTCCGTCGTACTCGACGGGATCCACGCTTACAAGATTGTGTTTAGAAGGGGTAAGTGTATGTGCTATATGTGTGCAAAAAGCTGAAAAAGAAATATACAAGTGTCAGTGAAAAAGAGAGTGAAATGCTCAGGAACTGAGGCTTAAAAGAGAATGCTGAAAGAGGGGGAAGACACATAGACTTTTGTTCGATAACAGTTAAGTTATGCCTACGTATCCTCGCGTACAATGAGGAAGTCAGAACACCGTAGTTTGACTCAAAGAGACTGAAAAATAAATTGACTGTGAACTGCCTGCTTGCCTATGCTCAAGTGTATGACTCGTCTGGCTCGAGTGCTAACTGTCTTGCATTAGACGGAAGAAGCAAGTTCTCGCTTATGAATGAGTGTCATGAGAAAAGAATCCCGAAGGAGACGATTATTGTTTGTTTTTGTGTTTTCAGTTTTGTTATTGTTTTTGGTGTTTTGCATAAGTAAATGAGCTTAAGCCTAAATCTAGGGTTTGTAAACTCATTATATCCTCCCTGATTAGGGATAATGAGCCTACTTAAGTATGAGATAAGCATCTCAACTTAATTACCATGATGATGTAGGATTAAGATCATTAACCCACTTGTGATTAATTAGATGTTTTTGGATTTTTTTTAGTGTTAAGTAATGAGTTTAATCTCTAATCGCAGACTAGTGAACTCATTACACCATCCTAATAGAAGGATAATAGATGAGCACACTTAAGCTGAGGAAGATACCTCAACTTAATCCATGGTTAGGGATTAAATTCATTATATAACAAGCCTTTATTAAATGGATTTTAATTAAAGGGATGAGATTAAGAAATGGATTTTATGGTTTGTAAGACAACTTAAGGGGGACTTGTCCATTAAACATTAGGGTTAGTCCTTCTTAACCATAAGAAAGAATTAGAACCCTAATGTAAGGCCCAAGTTACAAGATAAAGTCTTAGTGATTATTAGATAATTTTATTAAGAGGTTTAAACAAATTAAAGGTTTAACACTTAGGATTAAAGTTATACACTCCATCCTAAGAGAAGGATGCATGTATAACCCTAATTCCAAAGTCCTAAAACTTTAAGAGTTTAGTCTCTGATTATTGAGGTGAGAAGAGAGACTCAAAAGTAAAAAGCTAAGGTGGACTAATAACAACCCTAATTATTATCATGCTTGGATATCCTATGGTTTATGAGGCTTAAGAAAGATCTTCAAGGAAGCCACCAATGGAAGAAGCAGATGAAAGGAGGAGGAAGCAGAAGAATAAGTTACTTACTTCCTAAGAAGATAAGTAACTTAAAGGAAGAAAGTGAGAGAGATGGAACATAAGTGAATCAAATTCACTTCAAAGACAAGTTAAAATGCATATGAAAGGGATAAGAAGAAGTGAGAGGTGAAGGCAAATCCACCTCCCAAAATAACTTACCAAACCTGAAAGTGTTAGCATGAATGCATAAAGTATAAAGCATAAACAAATGAAGTGAAATGAGATGCAATGATCAAAGTCAGAAGTTTTTATGCCATGTAAATTCCATGTGAGATGATGTAAATCCATACAATATGAATATGTGTGATCATACAAAGATGAGATGCAAAGGAAGCATGCTTTGAAGTTTGAAAACACATGAAAGTTTATGAAATGAAATGAATGCTAATCATGGCAAATGACTGAAGAAATGATCAAGAAAGGTTCTAACATGCCCTAAGATGTCTATGATGACATATGAATGCATGAAATGTCATGTCAAGTTCATGTAATGATGCATATGCAAGGTGAATGCAAATGAACATGAGAAAATAGGGTTTTGTGGATATGTGAGATGCAAATGGATAAATCAGAAGCATATGACATGATAAAAATTTGAAATTAAGCTCAAACAAACCCTAATCCCATATTAGGTCACACCCCAAAGGAGAAAGTCAGAAGCCTAACCTATCAAAAGTTATGATTTTCCAAATTTTTCAAGGGTTTTTGGGTGGTTCAAAGGGAAAAATGCAAATCAATTTGAAAATGCAAGATAAATTTATGAGGAAAAAGACCTATAAACTATATGCAATATTTAACACAATTCAAAAAGAATCAAGTTCAAACACTTCTTTGTTAGGCAGAAATGATTTTTTTTAAGTTAGGGTTAAAAAATGTGATTTTTATGACCCTTAATTCAAAGAAAATTGGCAAACTATGATCAAACCTAAAAAGAAATTTATGTGAAGAGTTTGAAAATGTTTCTAAATGTATTGGAATGATTCATGATTTTTTTGGTGATTTTTAGAAACATAAATGCATTTTTAATTAATTAAACTACTTTAATTAATTAAGAATAATATTTAAATGTTTTAAAAATACTTTTTTAATGCAAAAAATAAAATAAAAATTATTTTTGGATTAAGAAAAATATTTGAAATCAAAATGCAAAGTTTCATATTTTTTTAATGCTTTTTGATATTTTAAATAAATTGCACAAAAGAAATGAATTAAAATGAAATAAAAATGGATTTAATAGATAATATGTTGATCCGAGGGCTCAGATTCAAACTGGGCAAGGGAAGATTGACTGCGCGCGCAATCTAATGGTTGGGATTGCTTATGGGTTAAATAACTTAATTAAATTAATTAATTCAGATTTAGGGTTTAATGAAATGATATGGGCTATCTGTTCACTATTTAAAACACACATCCAATGGTCCACGTTTAAAATGGCAAACTAACCCTAATTAGCCCTAATTAATCTCAGTAGACCGGAGCTATGCTCCAGTCATCTTCTTCGGCCAACCTCTCACCTGAGTTCCCTCAAAACGTCACCCCAAGCCCCCAAAACCTCCAGAATCATTCCACTAACCACCCTGAACATTAATCCAGCCCCAAAAATCATTTATCATTCATCAATAACAAGATTCGAACAAGAATATCAAAACGACAAAAATTTCAGACCAAGCATACATACTCATTTCTCAATCATTTTCAAAATAAAACACATCAGAGTGATCTAGAGAGCATGCAGAATCATTCTATCACTTAAAAGAAGATTTCTGGAAAAAATGTTCTTGATAATTATCTGAGATGATGAACTGCAAATATGACCTTTCAGAGCTCATCCTTTGTGCAATCCACCCCCTTTGAACTCCTGAAGCTATTGGCAAGCTTGGATGAAGCTTAGAGTGTCTATTTTGAGTGTTTTGTTTCTGAAGTTGCAGAAATCGTGTTTGAGTTTGAGAGTGTTTCAGGCTATGGTGATGGGTGGGAAATGATCCTAGGGTGATGCTAAGTTGATTGGTGGAAGAAGTTTGAAGTTTTGATGGTTGTGCTATGAATTTCGAAGAGATGAAGGTTTCTTGAGGTTTTTGGCAATCTGAGTGTATGAGAGCTTTCAGCCTTGTGTGTTTATGAAAATGAGTTGCTTAATGTCCACATAAACAATGTTGATTGGCCATAGAGTTGTTGTGGCACAGGCTGATTGGTATGGGAGGTTGTGCAAAAAGTCAAGATTATGTACTATGAGGTATGGGCACGGGTCAGAGGAGGTTTCATGGGGTTTCTGGCCTCAGCTTGGTTCAAGGATGGCCATGGGATTGATTTTGATGTGCTGGAAGGCTTGGATCATGAGCTATCTCATGTTTTAAAAAGTTTCCTCTTTGAAGTTTCTTGGATCATAAGTCATGAAAACCCTAGGTTCAATGCATAATTCTGATCTTTTGAAGTTTATTTGACATATTGTGAAGTGTTTGTGCACACTAGAGGTCATTAGAATGCTTGGCAAGTGAAATTGCAAAATTCCCTCTTTGGCATGAACTTGAAAATTATGTGATTTTTGCCAACTTTGAAAGGCCATATCTTGAGTTCTATGATGAATCAAAACATGTTCTTGTACTTTTTGAAAAGGGAAAGACCTAATATACAACTTTCATGCCCAAGCATTTTTCATTTGAAGCATTTTTGGTCATGAAAGAGGAGGTTGAAAATCTTTCCCAAAATGGAAAGTTTGCATTTCAAGTCATTTCCAAAAATGGCAAGTTTGCAATTGGCTCAAAATTCTTCAATTTTGTGAACTTCCAAACACTTATAAGATCAAATAAAGATCATTGAACTTGAATTTGATGAAAATACCCCTTTGGTTCCATTGTTGGGGGCCTCAGATGCCTTGATTTTGACTTAACTTGCTCAGGAAGTTACCCAGTAAACAAATGACTTCCACAATGAGTTTCTTCATAAAAATTGGTACACATGATCCTTATAACATATTAAGACCATTAGAAACAAGAATGCCCCAAAAATTTGGAGTTAAGGCCTCTGAAATCAAAACCCTAATTTTGGCCATCTATGTAGTGAAAACCCTAGCTCTGCTTCCATGCCTTTGCCAGTTCTTGTGATCCCTTAACTTTCATGAACTTTAAGGAGCATAATATCATGATAGAACACACATGGACCCTCTTGGAAAGCTTTGAGACCTTTGGGATGACTCAGATGGATTCTTGGATTGCTCAGATCACAAACCCTAGATGCAGATGAACTTGGACTATGCAATGGAACAAAAATGCAACATGAGATGTAATGCTTATGTTGAAAAAAAAATGAAAGATCACAAGCCATGGTGTGATAAAGAGTGAGGGCAAATTTGGGGTGTTTACAAGTATGTACAAGTGTTTTACTTGTTGGGGAAATATGTGCAAGACACGGACGAGTGTAAAAAAGATTGAGCAAGGGACACGAACGAGTGTTTGACTTTCTGGGGAAGTATGACACGGGCGAGTGTCAAAAAGAATATGTACAAGTATGAGCAAGTATCTGTACTGAGAGTGAAAAAAGTATTATGGCTTTGTCTGCGGGGGATAAGTTTTGTATATTACTGGTGAAGTGATTCTGATGTTTGCAGGTGATTTGCTCGAACTTGGCTTATGATCATGAAAATGTTTGATTTTTATCATAATGCTCCGTATTAGACGGAATGCTATGTCTATTTTGGGGAAAAAATTATGTGAATGCTATGATTATGCAAAATGAGAGAACCAATCCGAGATCCGGATCCTGCAGGGAGAAAGATCTCTGGGCGATCTGTCTGGAGTGAGAACTCCGCTGGGGAAGGAGATCATTGGTGTACCTGTGGGGAGAGAGGATCACTGAACGATCTTCCTAGGGAACTCTGTGGGGATCTCGGTTGGGGGAGCTTCTGTTGAAGAGACTCATGTTGGGTACGAGGAGGCTTCGGCAACTCTGCTGGGGAGGAACTGGCAACTCTGATAGAGAATAGAAAGTCCTGGCGACTGGATGAGGAAGGTGACTCTTCCCACTCTGCTGAGGATGAGAAAATCCTGGCGACTCCGCTGAGGAAAAGAAGATCCTAGAAAATCTACTAGGGAAAAGAAAGTCCTGGCAATTAGCTGAGGAAAACTTTGGCAACTTTCTGGAGATGAGAGGATCTTGGCAACTCAGCTGAGGCAAACTCTGGCGACCTCACTAGGGAAAAGAAGACTCTGGAAACTCTTTAGGGAAAAAGAAGTTCCTGGTGACTTTGCTAGGGAGAAGGAGTTCCTGGCAACTTCACTGGGGGATATTCGTTCAGGCATTTCTCGGGAGATCTTGCTTGGGGAGAAGAGTACTTCTGGGACGTAATTTGTTGTAACTCCTTCATCCAAGCGACACGTTGGGGATTTAATGAGTTTCTCGAAGGATCCTCTGAGGGGATGAAAGCTTCGTGGGGGGAAACTCCTGTCAAGTAAGCATGTTGATGAGGTGATTGCTGACTTGGCTGGGGATACGAGGTTTGATATATCCCATGTTGTGAGATTGTCTGTCTTGAGTACCTGCAACCTGTTAAACAAAAGAAACGCACAAGTGTCCCGAGGTATCCTCAAACGGATTCCGTCATAGGAGTTAGATTTGCTCAAGAGTGCATATTTCCTGCAAGCATGTATTGAAAATGGCTTATATGTTTTCATGCAAGTGTTGTATTATGAACTTTGGACATTTTGCAAACAAAACAAAAATGTACAAAATAAAGTGTGACTGAATATTCTGATTTTATTGATTTGTGTGCCCTGAATGGGTAAGTATAGTGAAGAAGCGAATCTCTGAAAGGAGGAGATTGTTGTAAATTGAGAAAATAAAGGTATTGGCAATGTTGAAGTTGACGCTCCAGTGAGCTTCCTTTGCTATGACCTGTATGACCATGACGTTCTTCTTATCTTGCTTTCTGAAGAAGGTTGATTCTGACCGACGCTTTATCCTTTCGAAGTCTGCCATGTTGTGAGTGATACAAACGAATTCAGAATGCAGTTGTTTGCTTATTCCTTGATTTTGCGTGGATCGCCCTTTCGGGTTTTCAATCCACCGGGATACCCATTTTTAACTGAGCTGTCCAATGTGGCTTTTCAACTCAGCGGGTGTACACATTTTTTTGATTTTTCCCTTATTTTTTCCCGAGTCTTTTATTATGTTTTTGACTCGCTGGGTTGCCCTATTTTTGCCTGGACTTACATTCTGTTTTTATGTCCAGCGGGTCCTTTATGCGAAGTATTTTTTAACTGCATCTGAATTCACAGGAGATAAGAAATCCTCGCCATCCATAGTAGTGAGCATTAGTGCCCCACCAGAGAAAACTTTCTTTACTATGAATGGGCCTTCGTAGTTTGGTGTCCATTTTCCCCTGTGGTCTATATGGGGAGGAAGAAGTCTTTTCAGAACAAGCTCTCCCACTTGGTATTCCCGAGGTCTGACTTTCTGATCAAAGGCTTTCTTCATTCACTTTTAATATAACTTCCCATGACAGATGGCTGCTAATCTCTTCTCTTCAATCATACTCAGTTGATCATATCGAGATCGGACATATTCTGCTTCATCCAATTTCACATCCATCATTACCCGTAAGGAGGGTAGTTCAACTTCAACAGGTAGGACAGCTTTCATACCATATACAAGCTGATAAGGTGTTGCCCCAGTAGATGTTCTGATAGATGTCTGGTACCCATGCAAGGCAAATGGTATCATTTCGTGCCAGTCTTTGTAGGTAACTACCATCTTTTACACAATCTTCTTAATATTCTTGTTAGCGGCCTCAACAAAGCCATTCATCTTTGGCCTGTAAGGAGAAGAGTTGTGATGTTGAATTTTGAAGTCCCGACAAATTTCTGCCATCATCTTGTTGTTCAAATTGGAACCATTATCAGAATGAATCGCTCGGGAACTCCATATCGACAGATGATATTCCTTTTCAAAAATCGGGCTACCACTTTCCTGGTGATGTTTGCCTATGAAGCTGCTTCAACCCATTTGGTGAAGTAATCAATGGCTACCAGGATGAATTTGTGATCATTTGAATCAGTTGGTTCAATCTTTCTAATCATATCAATGCTCCACATGGCGAAGGGCCAAGGTGAAGACATTACATTCAAAGGATTCAGAGGCACATGCACTTTATCTGCGTAGATCTGGCATTTGTGGCATTTTCTGGCATAGGCACAATAGTCTGCATCCATTGTGATCCAGTAGTAACCCGATCTTAATAACTTCTTTGGCATTGCATGTCCTCCGACATGGGTACCGAAAGAACCTTCATGTACTTCGTGCATCAGTAGGTCCACTTCCTTCTTGTCAACATATCTGAGCAAGACCATGTCAAAGTTTCGCTTGTACAAAGAACCATCAGAATTGAGGAAGAAACTACCGGCTAGCCTTTTTAATTCCTTCTTATCGTTTGACGATGCCCCAGGTGGGTATGTCTGAGTTTCCAAGAAGCATTCGATGTCATGATACCAAGGCTTGTTATCAGTGACAATGTCCGCAGAGAATACATATGCCAGTCTGTCCAGTGTGGATACCAAAATCCGAGGTACATAATTGGCGACCTGTACTTTGATCATGGATGAAATGGTAGCCAAAGCGTCTGCAAACTGATTCTCATCTCGAGGGATGTATTCAAGCTTAACTGTTGTTAAGAAGGTCAACAATCTCCTCGTATAGTCACGGTAGGGAATCAGATGCTCCTGATGAGTGTACCACTTGTCGTTGGTCTGGTTGATTACCAAAGCTGAATCTCTGAATACATTCAAGGTTTTGATCCTGAGGTCAATGGCTTCCTCAAGACCCATGATACAAGCTTCATATTCTGCTTCGTTGTTAGTGCAGGCAAAGGTGAACCTTGCTGAGAAAGGCATATGAACCCCTTTAGGTGTAATAAGCACTGCACCAACCCCATGACTGTTGCAATTAACTGCCCCGTCAAACATCATAGTCCATGCTTCCACTGGGTCAGGCCCTTTAGTGTGAATAGGCTCTTCACAATCTTTTGCTTTTAAGAACATGATGTATTCATCAGGGAAGTCAAATTTCATAGGCTAGTAATCATCAATGGGTTGCTCATCCAGATAGTCAGACAATACACTGCCCTTGATGGCTTTTTAAGAAGAGTACTAAATGTCATACTCTGTCAGAATCATTTGCCATCTCGCAACCCTTCCAGTAAGTGCTGGCTTCTCAAATATGTACTTGTCTGGATCCATATTTGAGATCAATAAGGTAGTATGAGTCAACATATACTGTCTTAGTCGGCGAGCAGCCCACGCTAAAGCATATCAAGTTTTATCGAGTGGTGAATAACATTGTTCACAGTCGGTAAACTTTTTTCTTAGGTAGTATATTGCATACTCTTTTCGACCAGACTCGTCATGCTGGCCTAACACACACCCTATCGACTCTTCTAATACTGTCAGGTACATAATTAAAGGTCTTCCTTCGACTGAAGGCATGGGAATTGGAGGTTCTTGCAGATATTCTTTGATCTTGTCAAAAGCTCTCTAACAGTCATCGTTCCACCTGACTGTTTGCTCTTTTCTTAATAGCTTGAACAAGGGTTTGCAGGTTGCAATGAGATGAGATATGAACCTTGAGATGTAGTTAAATCTACCTAAGAACCCTCGAACTTCTTTCTCAGTCTTAGGTGCAGGCATTTCCTGAATAGCTTTGACTTTATCGGGATCAACCTCAATTCCTTTTTCACTTACAATAAAACCCAGCAGCTTACCAGAACATACCCCGAATGTGCATTTGTTGGGGTTTAACCTTAGTTGATACTTCCTCAGGCCCTTTAACAACTTCAATAGGTTTACCAAATGCTCTTCCTCTGTTTGGGACTTGGCAATCATATCATCCACATAACACTTGATTTCTTTATGGATCATGTCGTGGAATAACGTTACCATAGCCCGTTGATATGTTGCACCGGCTTTCTTCAGACCGAACAACATTAATTTGTAGAAGAACGTACCCCAGGGTTTGATGAAGGTTGTCTTCTCCATGTCTTCAGGTGACATCTTAATCTGATTGTATCCAGAAAATCCATCCATAAAAGAAAATACCGAGAACTGAGTCGTGTTATCCACCAATACGTCAATGTGAGGTAATGGGAAATCATCTTTCGGGCAAGCTCTGTTCAGATCCTGGTAATCCACACACATATGCACCTTGCCATCCTTCTTAGGTACGGGTACAATGTTAGCAACCCATGGAGGGTGACTAGTTATAGCAAGAAAACCGGCATCCCACTGCTTTTGTACTTCTTCTTTGATTTTCATGGCCATGTCTGGGCGAGTATGGCGTAACTTCTGTTTAACTAGCGGACAATCTTCTTTCAGTGGAAACTTGTGCATGACAATGTCTGTATCCAGACCCGGCATATCTTGATAAGAACAAGTGAACACATCGACATATTCTCGGAGCATACTGATGAGTTGTTCTTTCACTGGAGCTTGCAGACTAGCCCCGATCTTCACGTCTTTCACATCTTCCTCGGTACCAAGATTGACAGTCTTAACTTCCTCCTGATGAGGAGCAATCACCTTTTCCTCTTGTCTCAACAACCTGACCAACTCTTCAGGAAAATCATAGTTTTCAATAACCCCTTCATCTGCTTGATTAATCGGATTGTCAAAGTCATACGAAGTCATAGCAGTGTCGTTGTCGGTGCAATCTGGAGGACTATCTCTGCAAGGATTGAGATTTGTTCATTTTAGTGATTGATTTTATCTTATTTAGAAAACGTGAATGAAGTTTATTAAGAAAACATTGCCATTTATTGTTTTGTGCAAAAATAACAAAAATGAAAAGACAGTGAGCGAAAAAGATTGTTTGCAAAAGATGTCCATTGTTCATTAATCTTTCATTTGCACAAAATGCATATATGGCCCTATTACAAAATGATTCCTAACACCTTGGGCAAGACGCAGGACTTGATGCATGCTTAAACAGGAAATAATAATTACTCTGCAGCAGTAACCCTTATAATTTCCTGGGAAGACCATTTGAGGACTCGTTGGCCTGGGACTCTTGGACGAATCCAGCTTTCCAGGTTGTAGTCTCTTTCAGCCTCGTCTTCCACATTGTTGATAGCATCTGGGGTTAGCATTCCCCCACTTATTAACTTGGGAGCTTTAGTAGCCTCCTCTTGGACCTGTCGGCATGGTCTGTAACCCAAACCGAATTTGTCCTCTTTCATCTGAACTTGCAGCAGCTTGCCCCAACCTTGGGCATTCCCGTCTTCAACAACCTTCCGAGCCTGTTTGTAAGAAGCAATTGAAGTGCCTAACACTTCAGTTGTTGCTTCATTGACATTGAGAGCTTAAAAACCCTGACCCGTTGTCTCATGGATCTCCTCATCCATCTCAATGTACTTGTAAGTAGCCAAGTGACTGACGAAGATGTCCTACTCTCCATAGATGGTGATAATTTGGCCCTCCCACTCGTATTTTAACTTTTGGTGAAGGGTAGACGTTACTGCGCCAGCAGCATGAATCCAAGGTCTACCCAACAAACAGCTGTAGGCAGGCTGAATGTCCATCACATAGAAGATAGTTTTGAAAGTCTGTGGGCCAATTACTACAAGCAGCTCTATTTCTCCAAGGACCGATCTCTTAGAACCATCGAAGGCTCTCACAACTAGGTTAATCGGACAGAGTGCAAGACCATCATATTCCAACTTGACCAAGGCTTTCTTTGGAAGGACATTGAGAGATGACCCAGTGTCAACCAAGACATGAGAAAGTACAACACCTTTGCACTCCAAGGTGATATGTAAAGCCTTGTTGTGGTTACGTCCATCTGTGGTCAGATCAGCATTGGTGAAACCTAGTCCATGACTAGTATTGACATTTGAAACCACCGTTTCTAGCTGATTAAATATAATCTCCTCAGGCACGTAAGCTGCGTGCAAGACTTTGAGAAGTGCATTCCGGTGAGATTCGGAACACATGAGCAGAGATAGAATGGAGATCTTGGAGGGTGTTTGGTGGAGCTGGTCCACAACTTTGTAGTCACTCTTCTTGATAATACTCATGAACATGTCTACACTCTGATCAAAGGATGTCTTCTGAATTTCCTTGGCAATTGGTTCTTCTGGGACCACATTCTTGCCTTTAGCTTTGGCACCAGCTTTTGCTTCAATATTAACTCTTGGGAACGATGAGGCAAAGAGACGTCCGCTTCAAGTGAAGCCTCCGCCTCCTCCTACATTATCAATTTGTGGTGTAGAAGTTGAAGAGTCAAGAGTAACTTTCTTTCCGTTGCAATAAAGATCTGAGTCGTAATGCCAAGGCATGACACTGTTGTTGTCATAGGGAACTGGTCCAGGCACTGTGATGGTAACCAGACTGATTGCAGCAGAAGAAGGAGTTGTGATAGTCTGTGGATCATAGTAGATGGTGACAGGAGGTCTGATCAAAGATGGTGCAGGTGTAGGAATTTGTTGATGTTGATGAGGGTGTTGCTGAAAGTTGTTGTTGAGAGAATCCGGAACTTGAATGGTTGTTGGGTCATAATAAATGGTGACCGTTGAGATGTCGTCATTGATGGTTGTTGTTGTTGTAGTAGACTCGGTCGAGATAATGTTTGCTAATATTGTAGGAGATACCTCTGAAATGGTGTTTGTTGATGTTGTAGAAGAGATGTTTGTTGAAGTTGTAGGAGTTGGAACTGTTGATGTGATTTGTAGGATGCCTTCTCTGATAAGACTATTGATACCCTTCTTCATATTTGCACAACCATTGACAGAAATCTTTTAAGCTTCACAACCCGGGAACACTTGGCATTTCAATAGATGAGCTTTAACTTCGGCCAGTGGTGTTTGAATGTTTGCAATTTAATCAATCAGAATTGCTGGTTGGTCTTCCTCAATAGCATTAATCCTCGGTCCACCGTGATTCGGTATTGGATTATTTGTGACATTTGGTGGAGATGCAAAATTCAAAGCTTTGGAATCAATCAGATCTTTAACTTTCATGTGCAAGGCCCTGCATTTCTCTGTTGTATGGCCAGGTGCATTGGAGTGGAAGGCACATTTGGCGTTGACATCATAGTTCCTTGGAAGATTCAAAGGATCTGGTGGAGTCAGGGTTCTCAATTCAATCCGGTTGAGCTTCAATAACTGTGGAAGTATTAGCACCCAGATCGTCCTTCGTACTCGACGGGATCCACGCTTACTCGATTGTGTTTAAAAGGGGGTAGTGTATGTGTTGAATGTGTATGAAAAAAGCTAGGAGAGAAAGTACAGTGTGTCAGTGCAAAAGAGAGGGTGAGTGCTCAAGAATGAGGCTTAGAAAAGAAAGCTTAAAGAGGGGGATGAAAAAGAGACTTTTGTTCGATAACCGTTAAGTTATGCCTATGTATCCTCTCGTGCAATGAGGAAGTCAGAACACCGTAGTTCGACTTAAAGAGACTGGATGATTTTGGTGTGAACTGCTTGCTTGTCTATGCTCAAGTGTGTGACTCGTCTGGCTCGAGTGCTAACTGTCTTGCAATAGACGGGCGAAGCGAGTTCTTGTTTTAGAGTGAGTGTGATGAGAAAAGAATCCCGGAGGAGACGTTTATTGTTTGTTTTTGTGTTTTCAGTTTTTTATTGTTTTTGATGTTTTGCATAAGATAATGAGCTTAAGCCTTAATCAAGGGTTTGTAACTCATTATATCACCCCCTGATTAGGGATAATGAGCCTACTTAAGTATGAGATGAAGATCTCAACTTAATTACCATGATGATATAGGATTAAGATCATTAACCTACTTTGGTAATTATTAAGTGTTTTTGGGTTTTTGTTTAGTGTTAAGTAATGAGTTTAATCTCTAATCAGGGATTAGTGAACTCATTACACCATCCAAAGAGAAGGATGATAGATGAGAACACTTAAGTTGAGGAAGATACCTCAACTTAATCCATGGTTAGGGACTAACTTCATTAGATAACAAGCCTTTATTAAGTGGATATTAGTTAAAGGTGGGATTAAGAAGTTGGTTTTATGTTTGTAAGACTAACTTGAGGGGGACTTGTCCATTAAGCACTAGGGTTAGTCCCTCTGAACCCACCAGGTAGAGATGTAACCCTAATATAAGGCCCAAGTTACAAGCTTAAGTCTTAATCATTTCTTAGGTGTTTTGATTAAGAGGTGTAAACAAATTAAAGTTTTAACACTAAGGATTAAAGTTATACACTCCATCCTAAGATAAGGATACAAGCATAACCCTAATTCAAAGTCCTAAAGCTTTAAGTGTTTAGCCTCTGATTATTAGATGAGAAGAGAGACTCAAGGAGACTCAAAGGTAAAAAGCTAGGGGGGACTATATACAACCCTAAAAATTATCATGCTTGGATGTTCCTATGGTTTATGAGGCTTAAAGAGAAGGATCTTCAGAAGGCCACCAAGGAAGAAGGAGCAGATGAAAAAGAAAAGAGAGAGGAGAATAGGTTACTTACTTCCTGGAGAAGATAAGTAACCTAAGAGAAAGAGAAAAGAGAAAGAGAGCACCAGTAAAACAAGTTCACTTCAAAGACAAATAAGATATGCAAATGAAGAGATAGGAAGAGGTGGTATGTGAAGGCAAATCCACATCCCAAACAACTTACCATAAGCCCCTGAAATGTTAGTGTGAAATGCATAAGGAAAGAAATGAAATGAAATGCAATAAGTAATGATGCAATGACCAAGACCAAAAGCAATCATGCAATGTAAATGTGTCATGAGATGATGCTAAGTCATATATAATGCATATGAATGATCATACAAGGGATGAGATGCAAAACAAGGCATGTTAGAAGCTTGAAAACACATGGATATACATGAAATGTAATGAATGCAAAGCATACCAAATGAATGAAGAAATGATCAAGCAATGTTCAAACATGTCTTAAGATGTCTAAGATTGCATACAAGAGCATGGAATGTTATGGCAAGTTCATGTGATTATGATATGCAAAGATGAATGCAAATGAACATGAGAAATTAGGGTTTTATGAATGTATGAGATGCACATGATCAAAACAGAAGCATACATCATGATAAAAATTTGAAAATGAAATCAAACAAACCCTAAACACATACAAGATCACTCCCCAAAGATGGAGGTCAGAAGCTAAACCTAGAGGAAGCTATGAATTTCCTAAGTTAGCTAGGGTTTTTGGGTGGTTCTTCATGAAAAATGCCAAACAATTTGAAAATGCAATGCAACATTATGAGTTAAATAACCTAGATACTAGATGCAAAGTATGAAAGAATGCAAAAAGAACCAAATGTAAACTCATCATGGTTGATCTGAAATGGATTTTCAAAGTTAGGGTTAGAAAATAGGTCATTTAAGAAACCCTAATTCATGATAAATTGTGAAAATATGATCAAACCTATAAAGAAATTTGTGTGATGTGTTTGTAAATTGTTCTAAATGTATGAGAATGCATCATGAATTTTTTTTGTGATTTTTAGATACCTAAGTGTACTTTTAATTAATTAAAATAAATTAATTAATTAAATAAAACATTTAAATGATTTAAAAATACATTTTTAATGCAAAAATTAAAAATAAAAATGTTTTTGAGTTTAGAAAAATATTTAAAATGAAAATGCAGAAAATGATGATTTTAAAAATATTTTTGCTATTTTTAATAAATATATGAAAATAAATGTAAAGAAAATAAAAATAAAAATGAAAGTAATGCAAAGGGACGGCTGTGATTGAAAGTTGCATGGATGAGAGGCTGAGATGGAAAGTCTGCTTGACCTAGAGTATGACAATCCAAGGGCTATGGTTTAAATTTTCAACTGGCGCGCTATCCTATGGTCCAGATTAAACCTGACTAATTTAAATTAATTAATCTAATTAGTTAGGTTTAGGGTTTAAGTGAAGCAATCTGGAACATTCACACACGCGGGTAAAACATGATCCAAGGGTCCTAATTTAAACTGGCTAATTAATTAGGATTAGGGCTAAACACTTTCAGGTGACCGGAGAAGAGCTCCGGTCGTCTTCTCCGGCGACACCCTCATTCTAACTCTCTCCATAGGCCATGAAAACATCCCAAAATATCCAGAATCAACCCTCTAACACCATTAAACAAGAATCAAGCCACAAAAACAATTTATTTTGCACATACAAAGAGAATCGAATCAAACAAGTTTTACGGGCAAAATTTCAGAAGCTTCATACATCCTTATTTCTCAACCATTTTCAAAAGTAAAGATATCACAATGATCATAGGAGCATTTAGATTCATTCTATAACATAAAAGAAAGGTTCTGGAAAAAAATGTTTGAAGAAGCTACCTGAGCTAGAGCTTTCTAAACCTGAGCTTTATGGCCTCTTTCTTTGTGTAATCCACCTCCAATAACCCCCCTTGAGTGAATGAAGTTCTTAGATGGAGCTTAAATGGCTTGGTTTGTGTGTTCAGTTTTGAGATGGTCAGAAATCGTGTTTGTGATTCAGTGCCTTTTAAGCCATTGTGAAGGGTGGTTTATGATCTATGGGTTATGTGGAGATGATTGGTGGAAAAAGATTTGAGTTTTGTTGGTTGTGCAATGTGATTCGATAAGAGGAAGATTTTTGAGGTTTTTTGTGATTCTGCTTGTGTGAATGGTTTCAGGCCTGAATGTTGTGTGTTTTGAGGTCCATGATGTTTGTATAGAGAGTTGTGATTGGTTCAGAGAGTTGGTGTGACATAGTTTAATTGGTATGGGCAAATTTGCAAAAAAGTCAAAAGTTTTGTACCACAAGCATGGCACGGGTCAGAGGAGATTTTTGGCTTGATTTTGCTTCAGCTTCATTCAAGGATGGCCCTTGGATCAGATTTCATGAACTGGAGCACTTGGATCATGTGATAGCATGGCTTTTGCATGTTTCCCTATTTGAAGTTTCTTGAAGAACAAGTCATGGAAGCAATGTTGTATGGTCATGTTATGATGCTTAGAGATGGATTAGAGGTCATTAGAAGTCTTGGAACTTGGTTTTGCAAAAATCCCTCTTTGGCACATACTTGAAAATTTTAAGATTTTCCCAACATTGAAACATCATATCTTGAGTTCTAGGATGAATCAAGAGGAGTTATTGTACTTTTTCAAAATGGGAAGATCCAATCTATAACTTTCATGTTTAAAATTTTTTCATTTGAAGTCTTTTTGATCAAGAAAGAGGAGGTTGAAAATCTTTCCCAAAATGGAAAGTTTTCATTACAAGTCATGTCCAAAAATGAAAAGTTTGCAAATGGCTTGAAATTCTTCAATCTTGTGAACTTCTAACCACTTCTAAGATCAAATAAATATCATAGAACCTCAAAATGATGAAGATGACCCTTTGGTACCATTGGTGGTGGCCTCAGATGCCCTGATTCTGACTTTTCTTGCACAATAAGTTACCAGTTTATCAGATGATTTCCATAGTGAATTTCCTCATCAAATTTGGTACACATGCTCATTATAACATATTAAGACCAATGGAATCAAGAATGACAAAAAAAAATTGAGATTAAGGGCCTCAAACCCAAAACACTAATTTTATGTCATATGTGTAGGAAATCTTCAGTCTGCCTCTATGCCTTTGCAATGCTTTGTGATCTCTTGACTTTTAAGAACCCTGGGGAGCATAATATGATCATATAACACTCATGGACCCTATTGGAATGCTTAAAGACCTTTGATATAGCTCATATCACTTCTTGGATTCTCCTGATCACAAACCCTAATTGTGCAACTTATGCAGTGAAACAAATTATGCAGTGTGAGATGATATGCTTATGCAAATGCAATATGAAAGATCATAAGCCATGGTGTGAGAAAAAGTGAGGGAAAATTTGGGGTGTTTACACCCATGATGCAAGCTTTGTATTCCGTTTCATTGTTGGTGCAACCATAACTTATTCTGGAAGCGAAGGGAAAATGGACACCTTTTGGAGTAATAAGTACAACACCAACTCCGTGGCCATTCATATTGACAGCCCCATCAAACATTAAATCCACTTGGATTCAGGGTCAGGCCCCTCCTCCGGTAGTGGTTCCCCGTAGTCCTTGGCTTTAAGGTACATGATGTCCTCATCAGGAAAGTCAAATCTCATGGGTTGATAGTCATCCTCAAGAGGCTGATGTGCAAGATAGTCCGAGAGCACACTTCCTTTAATGGATTTTTGTGAAGTGTATTGAATGTCGTACTCGTTCAATACCATCTTCCAACGTGCAACCCTTCCGATCAATGTTGGTTTCTCAAATATGTATTGTCTTAGTCGGCGAGCAGCCCATGCCAAAGCGTAACAAGTTTTCTTGAGCAGTGAATATCTTGACTCACAGTCGGTAAACTTTTTTCTAAGGTAGTATATTGCATGCTCTTTTTGACCAGACTCGTGATGTTGGCTTAGAACATACCCCATAGATCTTTCAAACACTGTCAAGTACATGATGAGCGGCCTCCCCGGAACCAGAGGTATTAAGATATGAGGTTCTTGCAGATATTCTTTAATTTTCTCGAAAACCCTCTGGAAAACATCGTTCCACCTGACCGCCTATTCTTTTCTTAGCAGCTTGAAAGTTTGTTCACAGGTGGCTATGAGGTGAGATATGAATCGTGCAATGTAGTTCAATCTACCCAGAAGGCCACGTACTTCTTTTTCTGTTCGCGGTGCAAGCATCTCTTGAATAGCTTTTACTTTAGCAGGGTCGACCTCTATCCCTCTTTGACTCACCATGAAACCCAACAGTTTCCCAGAACACACTCCAAAAGTGCACTTGTTCAGATTTAACCTTATATGAAACTTCCTCAGTCTCTCAAACAGCTTCTTGAGGTTAATAAGATGTTCTTCCTCAGTTCGGGATTTGGCAATCATGTCATCCATGTAGCACTCTATCTCCTTATGAATCATATCATGGAAGAGTGTCACCATAGCCCGTTGATATGTTGCCCCAGCATTCTTCAATCTGAAGGGCATCACTTTGTAGCAAAACATACCCCAAGGGGTAATGAACGTTGTTTTCTCCATTCTTCCGACGCCATTTTTATCTGATTATAACCGAAGAAGCCATCCATGAAGTAAAACACTGAGAACTGAGTCGTGTTTTCAACCAATATGTCAATATGAGGTAATGGGAAATCATCGTTTGGGCTTGCTCTGTTTAAGTCTCGGTAGTCAACGCACATCCGGGCATTGCCGTCCTTCTTAGGTACCGGTACAACGTTAGCTACCCAAGGTGGGTAACTAGTTAAGGCAAGGAACCTGACATCCCACTGCTTCTAAACTTCCTCTTTGATTTTCATTGCCATGTCAGGACAAGTTCTTCGAAGCTTCTGCTTGACTGGAGGGCAATCCTCTTTCAATGGTATCTTATGCATCACAATGTCTGTATCCCAACCTTGCATATCTTGATATGACCAAGCTAAGATGTCCACATATTCTCGCAGCATACCAACCAGTTCTTCCTAAACATTGGCTTGCAACACAGTCCCAATCTTGATCTCTTTTTTCACGTCCTTGGACCCAAGGTTTATAACTTCAATATCCTCTTGATAAGGCCAAATAACCCTTTCCTCCTATCTCAATAACCTGGCTAATTCTTCAGGAAGTTCACAGTCTTCCTCAACCCCTTCTTCAGCTTGGTAGATAGGATTATCGAAATCATACTCAGTCATAGAAAAATTGTTATCAAAGGAATATGGGTGATTGATTCTGCACAAGTGATGTGCTTATTTCAGAGTTCAGTTTTACGAAAAATAAAAACAGATAAAAACATGGCCATTTTATTGTTTTTTTTTGTGAAAAAGTTTAAAAAGAAAGAAAGCGAACACATTTTTGAATGAAAAATGTCCTTTTATTCATGATAAAGTAATGTTGCAAACAATTCAAGGGAGGCCCTATAAATGGATCCATTCACCTTGGGCAGAGTGCAGGACTTGACATGCATATGATATGGAAAAAACAAAGAAAATTACTCTAGCTGGGAAGTAACTTGGATGATATCTTTCGCGAACCAATTCTTCAATTCTTTGCCCAGGACACACGGGTGCACCCAGCTATCCAGGTTACAATCATTGTCAGTGTCTTCTCCGGCAGCAGCAATCATCTAATTTGGATCAATAACACCTCTGCTCGAGAAGCTTTTTGATCCCTTTCTCTGGACCCCACTGATTGGCCTAGGAAATAACCTATTCCAAACTTGTCCACTTTCTGGTCAACTTCAACAACTCTGCCCCAGCCCTGGGCCTTTCCAGCTTGCACAACTTCTAAAGCTTGCCTATACGAGGCTATGGAAGTGCCTACAATTTCATTGTTCTTGGCCCCGTAGTTTGGAGAAACCTCATTGATGTTAACAGTCTCGAAATCCTGACATAATGTCTCATGAATATCCCCATCCATTTCGACATACTTGAAGGTTTCCAAGTGGTTTACAAATATATCCTCCTCTCCACATACAGTAACAACCTGCCCGTCTATGACATACTTCAGCTTCTGGTGCAATGTGGAAGTTACCGCGCCAGCATCATGGATCCATGGACGCCCAATAAGAAAATTGTAGGTTGGCTGTATGTCCATGACATAAAAAGTGCTCTTAAGGACCTGGGACCCAATTTTTATTGGAAGCTCAACCTCTCCAAAGACTGATCTCTATGAACCTTCAAAAGCTCTCACTACCAAATTACTTGGTCGCAATACAATCCCATCCACGTCAAGCTTCATTAGGGCCTTCTTGGGCAACACATTCAAAGAAGACCCGGTGTCCACCAGCACATGAGAAAGTACAGTACCCTTACATTCCAAGGTAATATGTAAGGCCTTGTTGTTGTTCCATCCTTCAGAGGTCAGGTCTCTATATGTAAAGCCCAGTCCATGATTGGCATTCACGTTGGCAACCACCGCTTCTAATAGGTTGACAGTAATCTCTTGAGGTACATATGCCATTTGTAGAACTTTCAGCAAGGCTTCTCTGTATGCTTGGGAACACATCAGCAGGGATAAGATTGAAATCTTTGAAGGCGTTTGGTTCAGTTGTTCTACCATTTTGCAGTTACTCTTCTTTATAATTCTCATAAACTCCTCTACTTCTTTCTCGAAAGTGTTTTGTTATGTAGCAGGAGTCACAACATCTTCAGTGGCCACTTGTTTACCCTTAGCCCGAGCAACATCTTCAACTTTCGTGTTAGTTCTCAGAGTTTGGGGAGAAAAAACTCTTTCACTTCTGGTAAAGCCTCCCACAACTCCAACATTAACAATGCTAGGATCAATAGTCACTGGAAGCTTCTCTTCAACTCTTTTCCCTTGTATGTATACATCCGCGCCATAGTGCCATGGAACAACTCTTTCATTATCATACAGTACGGGACCTGGAACAATAATGGTGACATGGCTCACCTCCTGAGGAACATAAATAGTAACAGGTTTCGGCCTAGGAGGCACCAGAATATCCTCAGGAGTGAAACAAATGGTCACTATAGACACGTTGTCACTTTTGTTGTTAACTTTGTCAAACTGCAAGGATCCTTCATCCATCAAACTCTGAATTTCGGTCCTTAAATTGACACAACCATTATGAGACAACAAACAATCTTCACATCCACTAACACATCCCGAGAACACTTGTCCCTTCAGCAAACGGTCCTTCACAACTGCTAATGGAGTCTGGACATCGTCAATATGAGTAATCAAGTTCAACTGCTCTCCGTATTCAATAACGTTTACCATTTCCCCACCATTGTGGTTTGGCATTGGGTTGTTGGTGACATTAGGTGGTGGAAAGAAGTTGATAGCTTTAGAGTCAATTAGGTCTTGCACCTTATTCTTCAAAGCTCTGCATTTCTCTGTTGAGTGCCCTGGAGCACTTGAGTGGAAAGCACACCGTGCATTGACATCATATCCTTGAGGAAGATCACCTTCTAGTGGTGGAGCCAACGTCCTATGTTGTACCATGTTCAAATCTAAAAATCTATGTAGCAGCGCTGTGTAGGTCATAAGAATAGCTTCAATAACACAACCAGCTTGACGGGGTTGGCGTTGTTGATAGGATCTTTGTTGGTTGTTGTATTGTGGGCGTCTTTCTTGTTGTTGTACTGTAGCAGGCTCAACAGGAATGGTGGCAGCAGACACCTGAGCATAGTGATTCTGAAGGCCACGACCTCTCCCTATGACGTACACAACATTTGCTTCTCCTTCTCTTCTCCTCTCCTCTGAGGTCCAGCAAAAGGTTTTCTAGCTCCAAATGAGCTACTTGTACCTACATCTTGAATCTTGCCCATCTTCAACAGATTCTCAACCGTCTCTCCAGCAATTACCAGGTCTGTAAACTTTGTGGCTGATCATGAAGCCAAACGGTCAATGAACACACGCTAAAGGGTCCCTATGAACATGTGTGCCATTTCGCTGTCCAACAGAGGGGGTTGAACCCTAGCAGCCAACTGACGCCACCATTGAGCATACTCTTTAAAGCTTTCTTTAGACATCTGGAACATGGTCTACAACTGAGTGCGATTAGGAGCCATGTTCATATTGTACTGATACTTCTTTATGAAGGCTTCAACAAGTTCCTTCTAGTTCCTAACGGACGCCCGGCTGAGCTTCGTGTACCACTCTTGAGATGCCCCAGTGAGGCTATCTTGGAAGTAATACATCCATAACTTCCCATCGTCAGTATAGGAAGAAATTCTCCCCATGTAGGTCTGGAGATGAGTTTTCGGGAAGGTGGAGCCATTATACTTATCAAAAGTTAGAGGCTTGAACTTGTGTGGGATTCTCACCCCAGGAACTAACCCCAAATCAGCAACATCGAAGCCTAGAGTAATCTGAGACTGCATTGAATGGGTCTGCTCTGCCTGTTCGTCACAGTGACGATTCACATCAGCATTCTGATTACCCATCTCACCCTCAAGAAGATTGAATTGGTCCTCCTGACCATCCATAAATACCCTAATTGGGCCACCAGTAATAACATGAACAAGAATACCAGTACCTTCAGGACCTCCTCCATTGCCATCACCTTCAGGGCCACCTCTATTACTAATACCATCACCATTCCCAGTACCATTACTAGTTCCATCCCCAGCCCCTTGAGTTATTTCAACCATTTCTCTGATCCTCTCCTGATTTTGGTGCATACCAGTCATCAGATTCATGAACTGATCCATTCTGTTGCGCATTTCAACAAGCTCTCTCTGCATTTGATCCATGATTATTACTCGATTCTTCTTAGTCGGGTATCGGTGAACTCTTCTTGTAGTTATAGTGCCTGAAACAGGAAAAGATGTTAGAAACCTGGAACTTGTACCTGCAAAACAGGGAAAATGGTGATATGCATATGATGCAAATGCTTAGTGTTTCATTCTCTAGGCCTTTTATGTCCCCAGTTCCGGTATTCAATAAAGAAAATCCATATGGCTTAGGACCCCGATTTGAGAAGAAACCTCGGAACGGAAATCAGATACAACCAACCTAACTTTGGAGAAGAAGCAAGAAACCTTCGCTTGGCATTATCTACTGATGGAATGAACCCGTATGGTCTTCAAAGCATCTCACATACCACATGGCCTGTGAGTCTTATGATTTATAACCTACCTCCATGGCTATGTATGAAGCGTAAGTACATGATGTTATCTATGTTAATATATAGGCCTAAACAACCAGGGAATGACATAGACGTATACTTGACACCTTTGATCGAAGATTTAAAGATTTTGTGGGAGAACAGTGTGGAGGTTTATGATGGATATAGCAAAGAAATTTTCAATTTGAGGGCGATGTTGTTAGGCACAATTAATGATTTCCCAACATACGGGAATCTATCTGGGTATAGCATTAAAGGTCAACGTGTGTGTCCTGTTTGTGAAGACGGAACCGATACGATTCGATTGGAACTTTGTCAGAAGAATGTGTTTCTCGGTCATCATAGATTATTACATTCTAAACATCACTACCTTGGGTGGAGAAAAGCATTCAATGGAGACACTGAACAGCGTAAAGCACCACCCGCATTGTCAGATGACCAAGTTTTTGAAAAGGTGAAAGATGTGCGTATTGAGTTTGGAAAGCCTTTTGCACATAAGTTTGTCAAAGGTGGGTGGAAGAAGAGGTTAATATTTTTTGAATTTCCATATTGGAAGTCTTTGTACGTGAGACATTTTCTTGATGTTATGCATATTGAAAAAAATATAATTGAAAGTGTTATCGATATGTTACTCAATATAAAAGGAAAGTCTAAGGATGGCCTTAAAGCAAGGGAGGACATGTTAAAAATGGGAATGAGAACTGAATTAGCACCCGTGAAGAAAGGAAGACGAACATATCTACCACCTGCTGCGTTTACTCTATCTAGAAAGGAGAAAAAAATTTGTGTAAGTTTCTGAGTGAAGTTAAGGTTCCAAAAGGATACTCATCAGATATTAGAAGACTCGTGTATATGAAAGACCTCAAGTTGAAGAGTTTGAAGACACATGATTGCCATGTTATAATGGTACATTTTCTACCAATAGGTATATGTTCTATTTTACCAGAAAAAGTAAGAAGTGCCATAACTAAATTGTGTTTTTTCTTTAGGTCAAGCTGTAGTAAGGTGATCGATCCCGAGATCTTACCAACACTACAAAAAGAGATTGTAATTACCTTGTGTGAGCTTGAAATGTATTTTCATCCCCCTTTTTTTTGACATAATGGTTCATCTAGTTGTTTATCTTGTGAAAGAGACACATTTGTGTGGAACAGCTTATATGAGATGGATGTACCCTGCTGAACGGTATATGAAAATATTAAAAGGGTACGTGAAATCCCGAAGTCGACCAGAGGGTTGTATCGTTGAACGATACATTGTTGAAGAAGCTGTTGAGTTTTGTACTGAATATTTGTCCAACGTTCAATCGATTGGACTCCCGAAAGCTCAGATTTTCAAAACAAAGGAAGGTAAAAAATTAATTGGAAATAAAATTGTGGCAATATCAAGGGATGAACGGGATCAAGTGCATTTGTATGTTCTGCACAATGATAATGAGGTTGAGCCATATGTTGAAATGCATAAGGATGTACTCCGAAGGTTAAATCCGAACAGAAATGAAAATTGGATAGTACGAGAGCACAATCAAAGTTTCATACAATGGTTAAAGGATCAGATTTATTCGAAGCGCTCTTCAGATCCTGCTTCGATAACAGAAAGGTTTAGATGTTTGGCATATGGTCCAAGTTTGAATGTGTTTTCTCATAGCGCATACACAATTAATGGATACACATTTTATACCAAAGAACAAGATGATAAGAGTACTATGCAAAATAGTGGTGTCACCGTGCTAGCTGAAGCAATGCATATATCAAGTATGAAGGACTTAAACCCCAAATATGCAAATTTGTCATATTTTGGAGTTATTGAGCATATTTGGGTGTTTGATTACGAGAAGTTTCATATTCCCATCTTTGGTTGCAAGTGGGTAAATAGTATTGGCATACGAATGGATAAGTCTGGATTTTTGCAAGTTGATCTTACTAGGGTGGGGTACAAAGATGAACCTTTTATTCTAGCATCTCAAGCTAAACAAGTGTTCTATGTGAATGACCCGACGAGTACAAAATGGTCTATAGTGCTTTTCTCTAACAAAATGGTTGATGATAGAGGTGTCGATCAATGTAATGTTGAGGTTGAGAATGAGTCATGCATTATACGGAATGAGTTGAATAGAAATGATCAAGATGAGGATCTTATAGCGGATGAGTCATATATCAGAAATGATCATAACGAGGGAATTTGGATCAATTCATCCGTTCGCATTGCTAAGAAACAAGTAATTAATATTCCAACAAAGAAAATAAAGAGATGTTAGTGAAAGAGGTAAATTATATTTGATATCCTTGGTTTCTTTATTTTTCATTTTCAATTGCTTTCATTCTAATTTATATTTGATATCCTTGGTTTCTTTATTTTTCATTTTCAATTGCTTTCATTATAACTTATATTTGATATCCTTGGTTTCTTTATTTTTCATTTTCAATTGCTTTCATTATAATTTATATTTGATATCCTTGGTTTCTTTATTTTTCATTTTCAATTGCTTTCATTATAATTTATATTTGATATCCTTGGTTTCTTTATTTTTCATTTTCAATTGCTTTCATTATAATTTATATTTGATATCCTTGGTTTCTTTATTTTTCATTTTCAATTGCTTTCATTATAACTTATATTTGATATCCTTGGTTTCTTTATTTTTCATTTTCAATTTATTTCATTATAAATTATATTTGATACCCTTGGTTTCTTTGTTACAGGTTACATATGGCCACTAATGATGAGTACCCACATGATGATCATTCTACACATGAAAGAGGTAGTAAATAAGTATCTAAGGAAGATGAGATTAGAAGAGGCATAACGGTGATGAGGATAGTGATCCATGGTAGATACCGAGGAATCATTCTAGATATGCATTGGAGCCATCAAGGGAAGCTTATAGAACCTAACGGTCATACCTTGACTAGTTTCATTGGTGCACTAGTAAGTAATGAGATTCCCATTACTTATGATGATTGGAGAAACAAAGAGTTGAATGAATCCAAAGAAAAAATTTGGACTGAGATAAAGGTACAATAATTACTTGTACTAATTATGTTCTTTAAATTACTTGTACTAACGCACAATCTGTATGTTTTTCTTAGAGGTGTTTCAACATCGAAGACAATAGAAGAGATTTTTGTCTGAAATTGGCCGGAAAGCTACTAAGAGGGTTTAGAACATTTTTATCATCCAAGTATCTTAGGGATGGAGATGGTAATCATGTTGATGCGGAGCTTCCAAAGAAATATGAAAGTTTGATTTCACCAGAAGAATGAGAAGCGTTCAAATCCAAACGAAAGGACCTAGCATTTAAAAGAATAAGTGACACAAACCGGGAAAGAGCATCAAGTCCCGTGTATCCATACCGAAAAGGACGTGTCGAATATGGACGCTTAGAAAAATCTATGGTAAGTATCTATAAATTGCAATAATATATTTGTTCATCATATATGATTTTTATTTGATCATATAGTATGACTTAATGTGTAGTTGCAGAAGGAGAAAAGTTTTGAAACATCTCTTCCTGCACATGTTTTGTGGAAGGAAGCCCGTGTGGGAAAATTTGGAGTTGCTAAAAAAGATGTTCTACAAGTGTATGAGAAATGTGTAAGTATAACATTATTTCTTTAATTAAATAAAAACTTAATTAACAAATATTTGACAAATATTCGATATTCATCCGATTTTCAGGAGGCGTTATCTCAGTCAACTTTATCTCCAGATGATATTAGGAGTATACTTAGTCGGGCATTAGATGTCCGTGAGTATTCGGGTCGGGTGAGGGGTAAGGGATTTGGGGTCACTCCGACCTCCTTGAGTATTAAAAAAGGAAAGGCTCCTATTAATCGAGAGCTTAATGCAAAATTGGAAGCAATGCAAGATGAGCTTGATGCATTTAGGAAAGAAAAAGAGGCTAGCGCTTCAGCATGTTTTAAAGATGGTTCGGACAAAGATAGTATCAACTGTAACTTTCAACCGAACATTCCAGAGGTAATTATATATATTTATCTTAAATTGAACTATTAGCTTAAATTATATAATTGACATATATACACATTATTAACAATTTTATTTTATTATAGGTTTTAGGGCATTTCCCATTGACATCTCTATTTATCGTCACCATATTATCGGATGGTTGGCAAGGGAAAAGTGCATAACAATAGCAGAGAATTACTTCATACTAAAGAGCTCCCTACTGGATGTTTGAAAGTATCGGTTGAAATTGCAGTTGATCCGAATGCATTATTACCATATTCTGACGATGTTTCGGATGCAACAACGGTGGAACAAGCAATGAGTTTGTTTGTTGCATGGCCGACAAGCCTCATTAGCGTAAGATATGAGGTATGCCTAAAACCATTATGAAACTTTTTTAACCTTAATGTGTAGATTCAAAGTTTTTACGCGCATTTTACGTATATTTTTTACTTGGTTATGTTAATTAGACTCCAACAAGATTGAAATCAAAAGATAAGGCTATTCTGCGGCATACCGAGTCCGTTGTTTCAAAAAAACCAGATACATTATAATTATGTGACAGTTATGCATGGAAGATGTTAAATTCTTAATTTTATACTTCATCTAACTATTTATATGATATGTAGCTTCATGATAAGGAGGTTAGCAACGTCTCCACACAACAACAAAAAAGGTTGGTACTAAGAAGATCGCAACTAGGAAAAAACCTACCTCCAAGGTTGTGCCTTCAGACGTTTCTAGAGTTGACAAATATTCCGACCGGAGGTGTTTGTTTTATACATATGGAGGAAGGTATTTTTGGCTTTGAATACAAACAATCAGTTGGTAATGAAGAATTTATTCAAGTTTTTGGTCGTGAAGAAATATGCGTTAGTATTGTCAATACATACGTGAGGTATATCCGGTCTACTTTGTTATATTAATTGAACAACTTATTTACTTTATGTTTCAAATGAATAGTCTAATGTTAATGATGTTTTTATTTAAGGTTTTTGTATGACAAAGTGATGCACCCAAGTGGATTGGACGATAGATTTGGATTCTTAAGCCCCGTGTCCGTCAACTTAGCTTTAATCTTAAGTAGACCAGATGACATGATGGTGTACATTCTTAACCTCTTCATGTCCAACAAGATACGGAAAAGTTGTTCTTTATATCGTTTAATATCGGGTTAGATTTTCATTCTAAATTCATCTATTATAGTTCTTTTGTATTTTGACATCGTGTAGAAAATTTACATCTAACATTTGTTTAATCATACAGTGGACATTGGTTGTTGCTCGCAATCAATCATATTAGAGAAATTGTTTATTATCTTGACTCGTTAGGAAATGATTGGGCAACATACCCGGATATGAAGAACACGATTGACACGTAAATGAGATTATTCTAAATATTCTTGTGTGTATTTATTAATTTATGTGAATTGTTCTAATTATTCATTTATATTTTATTAGCATCATACAAGCTTTTCGAGCCCAACGAGATATCCAAGTATCAAAGAGGAGAGCCAACAACATTACATGGATAAAAGTGGCGGTATATTATTAATTATCACATTTTTTTATTATATTAGTGATGATACTTGATAAAACTTAGGATTTATTCATATTTTCTTTTCATCTGTAGTGTCCTCAGCAACGTAATCAAATAGATTGCGGATATTTCATGTTGAGGTTTATGAGAGATACTCTTTCTTTGGTCCGATTAGAGATTCCATCCGATGTATGTATTTCTAACTTATGAGTTATTTTAATATTTAACACATATCTCTCATATAATTAAATAGTTGAAACTAAATCAAACTATGTTATATTATTATGTAGTACTTTGATGAATTCAAGTGTGCATATTATTCAAAAGATCAATTGGAAGAAATGAAAGATGAATGGTGTCAATTCATTATAGAGCATGGTGTTTTATGAGGTATAATATTGTACTCTTACTTTAATTGATGAGAATTAAAATATTTGTAACGTTGTAACTATAATATTGTATTCTTTTAATTGAATTACAATCTTTGTGTTATTTCAGGACCTATGTAGATTTGAAGCAATGCTTTGGTTGGATGCAAAAGTAGTATAAGTAATATGTACATTTGTAGAAAAAATGTAATGATTTGTAATTATAAATTGGTATATATGTTTGAATTGCCAATCCATTTGGATATATAATTTTGGTGCATAAATTGGTACATTTAAATAGGCCAAATTGGATTGTTTTGAATCTCCAAATTTTGATATTTTTTTGAAAACAAATTGGTTAAAAAACAGGTCAAAATTCTTGTTGAAAAACCTGGTATAAATTGTGGTTTAAAAAAAATTATATAAAAATTTTCGTATACCTTAGACAGCGCTTTAAACAAAAAGCGCTGTCTAAGGTGGGGCTTTGAAAGCGCTTTGACCAAAAGCGATGTCTATGGTGGGGCTTAGAAAGCGCTTTTACCACAAGCGTTGTCTAAGATATACCTTAAAAAGTTCAAAAAGGTGGGGCTTAGACAACGCTTTTGCCAAAAGCACTGTCTAAGGTATACCTAAAAAAGTTCAAAAAGCGTTGTCTAATTGTGGGGCTTAGACATCGCTTTTACCAAAAGCACTGTTTAAGGTATAACTAAAAATGTCGAAAAGCGTTGTCTAATGTTACCATAGACAACATTTTTCATTAAATATACCACCCTTTAGACATCGCTTTTAAGATTTAAAAGAGAGTTGTCTAAACCTTTAGCAGTGCAGGTTTAGACAGCGCTTAAGGGTAAAAAAACGCTATCTAAGGTCTTGTTTGACATAGTGAATGAAGTATTTGTTTTAAAGACTTATTAGGTGTTGAATGATATTTTTAAGTTGAAATGTATCATCTCATTGTTTTGTTGAAATTTTATACTCTGATTTTATTAATAATTATCAGATAGAAATGGGGTGTTACAGTAGGTATGTGTTCATGTTTTCTTTCTATAGAATTCCAGTTCAAGTAGTGATGAAGGAAAATGGGGTCAACAATCTTTATTCAGACAGTGTGGGGTATAAAGTTTTTATGGAGGCTAAGGATCCAATTATTATGGAAGAAGGCAAAGACAACACATTTTAAACTCTTTTGAAAGTGGGGGTTCGATTATGTGAGAGCTTTTGTGTGGAGACTTTTTGTTCATCACTTGGCTACTGAAGACCAATTTCTCAAGCGAAGAATTTACTTCACTCATGATGATGTTATTTGTTTTTTTTTCCTTAGGGTGAACAAGGACATAAACCACTTTTTCATTGAATGTCCGGTGTCGAGAAAGGTTTGGGACCAAGTTGGCTCTTTGATTGGACATAAGATTTCTATAGAAGGACCACTTTGGAAGTTTTTCTTAGGATGGAACACTTTTTTTAAAAGGCTTTCTAATAGAGATAACATCGACATTATTTGGTTGGCAGTGGTTTGGGGTATTTGAAAATCTAATAATGATGTTGTTTTTAACGAAGCAAAGTGTGGCTTTAATAACATAGTTTGGTTTGTAAAATTTTTGGTTTGGAAATGGTCGATGATGATTGAAGATATTTTGTATTCCAACATTAACTATCTAAAATATGCACAAATCCTTTGGTTTGTATAGCTAGTTAGTTGGTGTTGATAGGGAATTTTTTTTATCCTTTTGTTGTTTTGTAGGGTTGAGCGCCACTAGTGCTCTTTAATGAAATTATGGTTTTAAAACAAAAACATTGGCAATTTGGGTGAAAAGGAATGCAGTTGATGTCTCTTTTGATTAGATTGTTCTTAAAAGGAATAATCATCTAAATGAATTTTTTCATTTTAGTTCTATTGTCTAGGAGTAACATTAGTTTTTTATAACAAATTTTAAAATTGTCTTAAATGCATTTATTATCCCCCTATTTTAATATTTTTAACATTTTTGTTTCTTGTCCATTTTAATATTTTTAACATTTTAATATTTTCAACACTTTCATCTTGATGTTGTTGGTCATCCAAATTTAAGTAACTTGTCAACTATGTATGAATTGTGTGAAGCTCTTAAAAAGACAGGGAAGGCAGATACATATTATTTGATTGATCGACTAATCTGTCTCATTTTAACTCTTCTAGTTTCTAAAGCTACTACAGAAAGATCATTCTCAACAATGAAGATAATCAAGACAAGATTGCGCAATAAGATGGAGGATGAATTTCTTGCTGATAATATGATGCTTTACATTGAAGAAAAAAAATAGTTGAACACTTCACCACTGATTCAATTATTTATGAGTTCAAGTCTTTAAAAGAGCGAAAGGAAGTACTTTAATTCGTGGTTGAATATCTGTTTTAATGTATTCTATTTTTATTTTGTGTTAGTTATTTTGAATATTTGAAAAAAATTGTATCGAAAGTTTATATTTTTTAGTCAATTTCAATTATAATATTTTAATTAAAATGTTACAAATATTAAAATGAAAAATATTTTAAAATTGTCTTAAATGCATTTATTATCCCCCTATGACCATGTTTTTTACAAACACGGCCCATACTCAAGATTTTAACACTAACCATTGTTGTTGCAAATTCGATGTTGGACTTTAATTGTTCTTCATTACGTGTCAAATCTACTGAAGTAAACTCCATACATTATATAAGCAAACTCCATTGAAGCTTCATACTTGCACTAGTCTGATGGACAAAAAAACTCAAGTGTATAATTTATGTTGCATAATATGTTGTAATTGTTTCTTCATTTTGCTTCTTCTATATTTTCTGTGGATTTTGAATTTTGTGTTGATCACAATGTATGTGATCTTCAAATTCAAATTTGTTTGTTTAATTATATTTTTTAGTTATTCTTCAAATGGCTCTCATTCTACGATCAATGGAGAATTTAGTCTCTCTTTTTTAACACTGACAAATTTATCAATTGTTTCCTCTCATATTTCATCCTTAAACCTTCATTGCATTAACAAAAGAACTATCTAGCATCTTGAATTACACGAGATTCTTATTCTCCCAATAAAAAAACATAGACTTATAAAACATTTATACATCCTACTCACAAATCCACAAGCTCTTCTTTGCTCTAGTTAAACCAACATATAGTTGCTTCATTTCAGAATATAAACATTATATTTTAAATCAACAAAGCTTTGACATCTTGAAAATTCCAAAATACTCTTTTGTTGGAACATTATGTCAATATTACAAAATAGGGAGATGAATTTGAAAATTTTTCTTAAGTCCCACATTGTGTATTTGTTGAAAGTACTCCTTTGTCTCACATTACTTAGGTGAGATATCTTAGCTAGTCCATTTCATTATATAAGGAGATTTCACGTTTCATTTCAAAACACATCAAAAACTTCTATTGAGTTTTTCCTTCTTCACTTTCATAACTCTGCATCTTTTGAATTATCGAAGTGCCAAGTTTTCCCCTTTCTTTCTACTGGTTGAATTTTTCGAGTATTTTCTTAAATTCTCTTTGGAAAATAATTATAATTTCTCCTCGTTTCAATTGAGAAATTATTAGTATTAATTTTTGGATTCTCTTTAGAGAACTATTTAAATTTCTATTTGTTAGAGAAAGTATTTTTTTAGTGGTTTAATGGCCATTATTGAATTATCTTTGGAGAATTATTTGAATTTCTTCTTGTTTTAGAAATTATTACGACTTGTCTTTATACCAGATAATACAAGTGGTATTTGTATCATTCTCAAATGGTATTTGTACCATCAGAGAGTATATTTATAAACCAATTATCTACCTTGCAATTAGTAATTATACAGTATAGAACTGGATTGTTTTATCTTAGAGGTGGCGCGATAGTTCTACTACTGTGCATAATTTTGGACATTTTCGTGAAACGTCTTAAAGAAATTGAATCCTTCCGCAACATATCCCGGTAACTTATTTTGTGGCTATTTTCTAAATCCAAAAACAACAATTTTAAGGCATTTTTAAAACTTACATGGCTACCGAAGAAGTTATTGGTAACACTACGGTCACTGTCTCTGAGAAACCATTCAAGTTTGAGGGTTTTCACTTCAAATGTTGACAAGATAAATGAAAATTTTCCTAACCTTATAGAAGGTTACCAATGTTTTGGCCAACAAAATTCTACTGCACGTTCTAGATTAATCGAACAAACTAATGATAAAAAATATGAGGATTTAGATGGAACACTTAATAGTGTTGAAGTTGAATTTGGTGCACAAATTAAAGAAAATGGTTTACAACTTAGAAAAGAAATCACAATATGGAAAGAGAATTATAATTTCTAGAAAATCATATTTTGAATAAAATCACAGGCGGACTATATGATTATTACAGTAGATGTAATATTGTGGGAGACATTGACAAACAAGTATGACGTAGAAGTTATAGCAAAGAAATATAGTGTTAGTCGCTACCTCAAGTATCAAATGGTAAATATGAACAATATATGGAGACTTAATGTTATGAACTTCAAAAGATTGTTTATGAGAACATCATTGAAGGTTTTTGTTTAGATGAATAATTTCAAATGTCTTTTATTATTGACCAATTTTCCCCTAGTTTGAAAGTTTTTTAAATTATGCTTTGCTACAAAATAAAATAATTTTTAACTGAGATTCTAATTATTCTCCTTCGAATTTAAGAAGAATCTTAGAAACAGGATTAAAGAGAAAAATTCTTGGTTGTTTCAAACAACAAAGCAAATTTTGGTGTAGTTCTGAAGCCTTGTGTTGTCCCAAATGCATAGGTTAGCCTAATTGATGATAAATTTATTGCATTAATCACTAAAATGAACATGATTGGCGAATCTGATGATTGGTGATAGACAGTTGCTCTTCTCATCATGTATATTATGATCATACAATGTTTAAAACATACTCGAATAGGAAAGTGTTGTTAGGAGTTCCCCATACCCTTAATGTTCTCGGTATTAGAGAAGTGGATAAGAGTCCACCTCTGAAGAAAATTTAATTTTGAAGAATGTCATGTATACTTCAAAGATTATAAATAATGTTATTTCTGGTTTTCTTTTGAAAAATACCGGGTTTATTTAGTCTATTAGGGTATATGTGTATGCAACCACTAAGAATAATATTTTTGTGAAATTGTTGGGTTTAAGAATTTTGTGAATGAAATTAATTTAGTAAGAAGATTAAGAGACTTCTAGTTGTTAGAACAATATTTGTTCATGACATATATCCTTTAGGTTTTGATGATAACAAAGTATTGAAAGAACAACGGTGTTATCTAATATGTGTTCTAAGTATGCAGGCTCCAAAGCTTAAAAAGAATCTATTTAAAATATGTTAAGAGAACACATTTGAGAGAAATTGAGTTCTTGGATTCTAATGGTTCATAACCGAAGGACGTTCTTAAGTAAAGTCTGATGATATATGATTGCATAGACTCTGAAGCAGAATGTATCAGCATCACAAAAGAAACATGTTATCTTTACACTTATTGAATGTATCAGCTTCTGATGATCATTCAGAATCATAGATAAAGTTAAATGATCTATACTACATAAAGCAAGCTACATTGTCAAATCAGTTTGTCAGTTAGAGTATGTGTTCACATAGCTTAAGGAGAGTTGACATGCTTTACGGATATCCACTCTCAATAGATATATAGTGCAACACACAAGAAAGACGCTATGGTTAAACGAGTTACACAATAGATAAATATTATTTTTTATATCTATCTTAAACATCTCTTAGTATAATGGATTGAAAAATACACTTGTGCAAGTTATATTTTCCAATAAATACTCTTTTGTATATGTTATTTAAGTAACTGAAGATTCAATCTAAAAAAAAGGAAAAAGGAACAAGAGGACCAAGTAGAAAAAGAAGTGTTTATGTTCGCACGTGGATTTCGCACGAATAATTTTCTGGCATCCTCTACGAGAGTTTTACTTGCGGGACCGACCAAACAAGTCCCATGACTACTCTGTTCGATTAGTTATGCTGTGAACTTTTGTAATGTAGAATGGTAATGGGGGTTTTTGTGTATGTTTTTGGTATTTTCGTGTTTATAACAAACTCACGCGGAATGCTTGAAGGAAAAGGCAATAAATGTGAATAAAAGCATAACAACAAAGGATAAAGACAAAAGACAAGTATTTTAAATTAACTTGGAATTAAAATGACTTAAAATACATAAGTGTTTGAACGCTATCATACATTTGTGTAGGGGGTAACTCGTTTCTCTGACGCGCGGTACTCTGAGTGTGTCCCTTTTACAATGTGAAGAAATGCGACCTCCAATAATGAAAATAAAATCTACTTATATAGACAAATAACATAATTGTCGAACATTTTCCAACAAATTAGGCTTTGACACCTGTCAACCCATTCTCCCGATAACCACCCATTACTTTGTCCCACTCTTTGGAGCAGTTTCTTTTCCACGTCTTCCTGAATGGCTCTACCGAAAATCCTTTGACTTGGTGGTATCTATGGGATGTGTCGAAGTACTTCGACTACCTTCTAGATTCCTGCCTCTGGCTGTCAACCCATGGTTGTCTTTTCCTTCTCCTTGGTTGGGTCGAAGTCCTTCCCTTTGGCACTCTCAATGTTTTGCTTCCAAACATCATTTTTTGAACAATTCGAAATCTCCAGCAAAAAAATTTCCCCACCAAATTGCCAGTTTCGGAAGGGAGGTTGTCAACCAAGAAGTTTGGCCTTTTGGATTTTCCTGAATGATTCTGAAGCCTTCTTCGACTGTCGATTTGGACCAATCAACTATTCACATTCTGTCGTGATTCCACTTTTGGCGCCGCAACTTTCTTACGACATGGGTATCTTCCATCTTCCCACTAAAATAACTCAAAACCCCAGAAAAAACCCTTGCATCGCATGGCCTCGGGTATAAATATCACCTCACTTAGTCTGTTTGTAACTGGAGTGGAGATAATGGCTTGAATCCACTTTCTCGAAATCAGTCCTTTATATTAATTGAAATAGTAGGGACACCGTATTTGAGACCTAGAAAGGACCATTTTTTCGGGTGGCACTCTTTTCCAAGAATGATTGCACGCCTTTCAAGTTCCTACCCTACCTCCCGGTGATTCGTTCGGGCGGCACTCTTCATGAATTTTCTTGTTACACCCGTTCAAATTCTCCATAAGCTCTTCTTCAAATTTCCTCACATACCAGAAGGTGGCCAAGAAAGATCCAGAACCCTCCAAACAAACCACTTTGAAGGCTACTACGCCAGATACTGGAGCTTAAATCGCTGGGAAGACTTAGGTCACCCAAATGAAACCTCCCAAGAAGAGGCTACCTCAAAGTTACGACTTCGATCTAGACACTGATGAGGATTGGATGGACTTCCTCAATTCAGGAGCATTGAAAAGCATGAACGAATAACCAGTTTTTTGCCAAATCTGTCGGGCTATTTGTGCATTTCATTTTCTGCACTCCGATGGCCTACGTGCTTTTATGTTTAATTTGCAATGCAATATGCCCTCTTTGTATGCCCTTTTTGGTTGTTGGTCTGTTATGACCATTATTAATAATAAAAACTATGCGTGAATGCGGACTTCTTGTAACATAGGTTTATATCATTTTAGATACTTCCCATTTACTCTCAACATTCTTTCATCAAAGCCTGTCTCTTTTATCTCATAGGCATTGTTGTTTAAGGCTTGAATTATTTTGAGTGGTCCTTCCCAATTGGGTGACCATTTTCCTATGTTTCAATCTCGCCTATCCATGGGTAATATGGCCTTCCACACATAATCATTAATTTCAAAAGTGTTTTCCTTGACCTTATTATAAGTTTTGGCCACTCTCTCTTTTTGACGCAACAAAGCGTCCAACACCCTTAACCTCTCTTCGTCCAAGTCTATGATCTTGTTGAACATCATATTGCGATACTATTCCGATGGGATCCAACTCACATCGATATATCCTTCTAATATGAAAGCAAGTCTACCATAATGGAGGCCATAATTTTTTTTCACGAGATAGCCAAAAATCCTAATGATGACCATCCAATGTCCACCAATTATATTTCTAGTAAAATCTACTCATTTTACCAATTTCAAATGTTGTGTTGGTTCTAGTACATTGCAAACATTTGCATATTCTAATTGAACCACAACTCTTCCATCATTCTTTTGAAGTTTGACACTAGAATAAAATAAAGTGGTCATTTCTTTAAAGCGTAAGTGTTTGAACTTATCAAGCACTTTTCTTAACATAGTCTTTTTGACTAAGTTCATAACCCTCACTATTTCTCTTTTTCTTTGATTCCCAAAAGGTTGTCAACTAGTCCAAGATCATTCATCTTGAATGTGAAAGTCAGAAACCTCTTTGTTTCTACAATTCCATTCATCTCATTGCAAATAACCAATCATATAATTAAAATGGAGACAAGTGAATAACACAATATTCTCACACAATATTATGTAAAAACACTTGTAACAAGAATCAGATGAAGAATATTTTTAGATAATCATGCTTGATGATGCAAGAAGGTTTTATATGAAGTGAAAGATGAAATTATGAGCAATTTAAAATAGTATAGTATAAATTTAAATGAGCACCTTATTTATGTTCACTTGTGTCGAATCTTCACTTGGACTTCTATGTTAAACCTTCTTGATCAACTTCATCATTGATGTACATGACACTTTTGAACCTTTTCTCCTTTGCTAGTCTTTGTCATCATCAAAATTTTAACTAGATATATGATATATTCCTCACAATCTCCCCCTTTTGATAATGAAAAAAATATTTTAATTCTTGTTTTGATAATGATTGAAAAGTCTCCCTTAAGTTGTGTGTCTCCCTTAATTGGTTAATCTTACAATGACAAAATCAAACTCTTGATGTCATTGTTTTGGTGCCTATTTTTATCTTTACAGGAGTTTTCAAACTTGCAACTTTTTGTTTATTTCCATATAACCTTCTAGTTACTCCATGTAAATCTCCTCATCGAGATCTCATTTTTATGAATGTTGTTTTGACATCTATTTGATAAACTATAAGGTCATGCAATGAAGCTAATGCAAACGAAACTCTAATTTTCATTGTGCTTGCTACTAGTGCACATGTGTCAAAATAATCAACATCTTCCTTTTGTCTAAAATCATTGGTTAGGTGTTTAATGTATCATCACTATGATACTTTCTTCTAAACACCACTTGCATTCAATGCTTCTTTTTGGACATTGCAAGTAACATTACTTCTTAATGCTTCTTTTTTAATCATTTCTTTTGTCCATTCTTTTCTCAAGAATTTTGAATTTCTTGATTAGAGCATCATCTCTAAAACACGATTTGCGGAAGCCACGATTTTTCTGATTTGTATTTTAATAATCGTGGTGAACCTTCCCCTACGAGATTCTTCATTTGAGGAAAAATCGATTTTCTTATCCTCCATGATAAGGATCTCAAAATTCCACATTTCAATATTCAATAGTTACATTAAACTCCAAATTCAAACATTTATATAAGTCATGATCCATTTCCAAATGATCTTTATATGCCTCATAATAATAAATTTCATCGATCACAAACATATTATATTCACATAGAATCCAAATCAAAATTCAATTTCATAATTAAAATCATGAATTTTAATAAATTTGACTACTTCGGTAATCAAGCAACCCATACCTTAAAATTTCAAAATTTCAATTTTAATTTTAATTTATCTTTCCACCGATTTACTTTTGATTTTGGAATTTCCAAATTTTCTTTTGTACATATTAATTTTGAGCATAAACAAGAGAGACAAAACTTTAAAATCAAGTCACTGGTATTGTATGTTTGAAAATTGATCACATACAAATGTATTGTTTCTTATATTCATGCTGTAATATTTCGTATCTTTATGCTCTATGATTAATGTTGGATTCATGGTAATTATCTTGTTGATTATATAACATGCATATTCTATTATTATTTTTGAATATATGGAATATGAAAATAAAAAACTAATCAATCATGAAGTATACATGTACGGATGTACCGTTTGATAACCATGGAATAAATATGTAACGTTTGATGTTAATACATTCAACATTCGACATTGTTTTGGCACTTAATATACCGGTGCTATAGTATATTAACATAATGATGCACTACTATCTTTCCAATTATATATGAAGTCAAATTGCATATTATTATAAATTAAAGAAAAACTTATATTAGTTGTATCATAACTACAAGTGTACCAGAACAGGAAGTGAAAAAACATTATATATCATTTTAACATGATATTGGATCGTTATTTAACACTCCAAAACGATATTTATTTGAATTAGCAATGTTTAGAAATTGAAGGATGATACTAACACAAATTTATAACAATAACGTGAGTGATATATGTTATTCAATCATTAAGAGATAACATAGTAATTTTTCAAATTACATGAAATAAATATTATAATAGTTGTATTTGGATATTGATTACAATATAAACCGTGGAAGTATACAATACAAAAATCAATATCATACAAAAACATCACCAATGCATGTTTTCAGATGTAGGCCGTTAATGTTTAAGATCATCATAAAGCATTGAAACAAAAACACACATACAATAATTTTTTAATTCAATTATAATTGAAAACATTTCAATCGTGCAGAAAAATTCAATTTTAATTCAATTATAATTTTTAATTCAATTATAATTGAAAATATTTCAATTGTTTAAGGTCATTTTAATCTTTATCAAAAAATTATAATATCGGTAATCAGATCCTTATATCAACGATTAGAAAAAATTTCATATTAAGATCTTGATATTATAATTTTTACGGTGTGCTAATTTCTATGACAAACATTAAGAACGTACTCGGATCTATGATGGCGATTTTTGTTCTTGATTCTTGATACGGAAGTCTCGGTTTCCATTGCTTGAATACTTTTAAGATTGTTGCAAATTTAATATAAATTGAATGGATTGTACCGAGGCTAGCATCGTGAACGAAATCACTTTCCTTAAAAGTATTTCAAGCACTCTCCAAAATATCTTAGAGTTGAAACGCAAGAATCCACATGATAATTTAGCCTTTTCTCAAGTCTGCGCAAGACCGACGAAAACTCGATTATGTAGCGAAGAGTGTTTGAAATTTTGTATAAGAGAAAATTTGATTTGTAATCTATTTTCTAAATTCCGGAATGAGGTATTTATAGACATGCATATGTTGTTTCACAAGGTTGCGATCCTTGATGAAACAATACATTTTAATCAAAAGTTGTCATGTTTCCAACCATTACATATTTTCATTCCACAACAATACTTCATGAAGTGTTGCTTCTCTTCCACTTTTATTGTCATTTTGAAACACACCAATTGGACATTTAATTCTCATAAATTATAATCGCCACAAAATGTTATTTGAGATTTTTCTCTAAAAACTTCATTTGTGTCCTTTAATTCAATTATACCTATGAAACAACAATTAATTTGTATGGTTCAAGGTGCATGACGAGATCGACATTTGATATCAAAACATTTAATTATTCTAAACTTATGAATTGAAGAATAAATGTGTCCCTAAAAAAGATTCCATATATATTGAAAAATATCTCTATCAAAATCAATTTTGCTATTCTAAAATTTGATATTATTTCTTGTGCACCAAATTTTCTAAAAAATTATAATGATGAGTCATAATCATATTGTGAATTTTAGAGCTTCAAATTCTACTAATAAATTTAAATAATGTAAATGTTTCTATCATTGTTGATTTCAAACGTCACTCCTCAAAATTATAAATTCGTATGAATGTAGATATTAATTTAGAGTCTGAAAAATATTTTTCTCTATCATTATTATATTTAGAGAAATTATCAAATATTCTAATCACTAATTAGTTTTCATTGTCTGAAAAGCTTCTTACTGGTTTGATATTTCCCAATTGAACACTTTAATTTTCAATTTAACCCTTCAATGTTTCAATAGGTGTCGAAAATCTAATATTGTGATAATCTAACAAATGTTTATATATATATATATATATATAACTATAACATACTCCTAGTTTATCAAAAAATGAAAATCAAGTCTTTAATCTCTGTGATTTTTTCTTGTGCGTTGTTTGTTATATTTATTGTGGCAATTGAGTCATTCGAAGATGAAAAACAATGTATATATAAATTTTAATTTCAATTTATGTCTTCATTTAATATAGTGAAAACTATTTGAATTCCAAAAGACAATTTCCACTCTAGTATTTTTTTTGTTCACCTTTATGATATTTAATAAGTATCATGTGTTAATTTGCAGTTGGTGCAGTAAAAGAATTCCAGGGTGAAATTTTGTACCATTATAACAAACCCTGGACCTATATGCGTAGCTATCCAAAAATAACTAAGGATGGTAAACTTATAAAAAAACATGAAGTTGGCTCTGGTGGAACAGGCTCAATAGAAAAGGGTGGTGAAGGAGGTGCACAAGGAGAAGATGACCAAAATAAAGTTATAAAAGACTAAGGATATGGGTATTATCCATGAAAAGTGTTGACTTTATTTTGTGGCATGTTTGATTTATAATAAGATGGAAAATTTTCCTAATAAAATGTTATTTTCACCTACATCCTTTTGATTCATATGACCTTACATTTTACTATATATTATTTAAGGCACATAGATAATATTGTCAACAAAAAAAAAAGTCACATAGATAATAAGTACATCAATTCATGTTATATTAATTTATTGAACTTGATGATTTAATTTTAACCATCAGTTAGGTCATTTTATATAACCCAATTATGAATTTATTACTCAGAAATTTTATTGACAAAAGTTAAGAGCCCAGAGAATTTATCACTATGAAATTTTATTTATGGATTAATTTAAGAGAACTATCCATGTATTTAATCAATTATTAAATCAAATACATTGATTGATGAATGAATTTAAAATATAATTTGTCTCTTATTAAATAATTCAGCTCATATTGTTAGTCCATAAGTACTTATAAATATTGTTAGTCCATGAGTACTTATAAATCTGTGTTATTATTTCTATATAAGTTAGGAATACATAAGTTCTTTTTCTAAATATCTTCTGTGATTAATTTTGTGAGATTTTGGATCAAATTCTAGTATGATCAAAGGTAGTTTCTTGTTTCGATAGTTGGACAGAGGTTTAGCATACAGTCAAAAATCGTTCACATGTTTTTTGTCGAATTAGTGTATGTTGTAATCGAAATAGGGTCAAGCATGCAGTTGTCGGAAATGCTAGGTTTATTAGTATCTCGAATTGTGTCTATTTGTTATGTTCAATTGTTTAAGTTAGCTTGTACCATAAGTTAGCTTGTAATATGTAATTGTTAAAAAGTCAATTAGTTTAGCATGTTAAATTTTATTATAAATGGCATACTAGTCTCTCATTATAAGTGTGGTAATTCCTAATTAGGATGAGAGAGTTATTTTTTATTCTTGAATACTTAAATCTGGCTCATAGAGAAAATAAAGAATAACAGTTATAATCAATTTTGTTGTTCTTTTGTTTTACCATCTTTTCTATCTTTGTGTGTTTCTTGATCATAAAGAAACAATTTATACTTTGTTTACAAGGCATCAGTTTTCACAACAAATTGGTACGATGAGCGTGGAGGAAGATGCCTTCAACAAAGTATGAGATTGAAAATTTCACCGATGTGAAAGATTTCAGACTGTGGTGCTTGAAGATGAAAGCCCTACTAGTTCAACAGGGTTGTTTGGAAGTGTCAAAGGGAGTGGCAGTCATGAATGTTGAGTTAACGAAAACTAAAAAGACGGACATGATAGAGAAAACCCACATCACAATATTGTTGAGTCTTGGTGATAAGGTTTTCATATAGGTATCAAAGGAGACTACGACATTTGGATTATGGTTGAAACTTGAAAGTTTGTACATGACCAAATCACTAATGAATTGACTCTACCTGAAGTAAGCTTTGTATTCATTTGAATGAGTGAAAACAAAGTGTTGGCTCGACAGTTGGATATGTTCAATAAGCTGACTCTTATTCTTAAAAATATTGATGTGAAGATCGATGATGAAGATCAAGCACTGTTGTTGTTGTGCATTTTTCCCATAGCACATGCTCACTTCACAGAAACTCTCTTGTATGGAAGAGAGTCATTAACCTTTGAAGATGTTCAATTTTCCTTGTACTCTAATGATTTGAACAAACAAAAGGAGGACAAACCATCGTTTGTTGGTGAAGGTTTATCCGTTAAGGGGAAATTCTTAAAGAAAGATGGTAGGTTTGAAAAGAAGAAAGATACAAGTAAATAGAAGCCTTATAGTGGCGAGACATCTGGTATTTGATACTATCATTGTAAGAAGGCGGGTCACACAAGAAAGGTGTGCCCTGAACTCCTGAAAAATCACGGTGGAAAGGATAATGGTAATCTAGCCATTGTGCAAGATGATTAAGAATATCTAACTTCCCGGTGGTTTCAAGTAGAGACTCTGGCAAGGAGTGGATTATGGATTCATGGTGTACTTGACACATGAATCCAAACAAAGTCATGTTTGAGGAATTGTGTGAATAGGATAGTGGATAAGTGTTGCTAGGAAACAACAAAGCCTGCAAGATTGCAGGTGTTGGATTTGTGAGATTCAAACTCCATGATGAGTAAATAAGATTATTGATTGAAGTCAGGTATGTACCTGATTTGAAGAGAAAATTGATATCTCTTGGTGAGTTTGACAAGAAAGGATATGTTTTTCAATGAGAGAAAATTATCCTAAGACTCATGAAGGGGTCGAAGGAAGTGTTGAGAAGCGTGAAGAAATAAGGCTTGTATTCTCTTGAGGTTGAAGTTGTGAGTGGTTTGAAAAATGTTGCATCCATGAAACCTTTGTCGAAGACAAATATTTGGCACATGAGATTGGGTCATGTCAGTGAAAAGGGTATGGTTGAATTGGGGAAACAAAATCTGCTTGGTGGAGATAAAGTCGAAAAGCTAAAATTTTTTGAGCCCTTTGTACTTAGAAAATCTTGGAGAGTGAAGTTCAATAAAGGAAAATAAAGAACACATGGATCCCTTGATTACATCCATGTTGATCTTTGGGGGCCTGCGAGGTGCCCATGACATTTAAGCGTAAGGTATTTTCTATCCATAGTTGATAATTATTCCAGAAAGTTATGGGTATTCATCTAGAAGACTAAGGACGAAACATTTGAGAATTTCAAAAGTTAGAAGACTCTGATTGAAAATCAGACGGGCAGAAAGGTCAAGAGTGTAGCGGGGAAATCATGAGTGTAAGTTATCAATTAACTTAACTCAAAGTAAATAGAGTTAACACCGCGATTTTATTTTATTTCAAGAAAGGAAAAGGAAAAAAAAGTGAATAAATCCTAATGAATCTAAAGGGGATAAGTTACAAAATAGGAAGGTTTTAAGCACCCAAAATATTTGTGGTACTCCACAGGAGCCCTTTGAAAAATTTATTGTTTTTGGTTTGAAAATGGTTTGTTTAAATGAGAATGGGGGGGATGAGAAAAGAATTAATTTTTAATTTTTTGTGTTTGGAGAGGTTTACCACCTCATGCCTACGTACCCACAATGTGCAATGTAAGATCAAAACCCTGTAGTTCGTGGTACAAATAGTGAAAATTGGTTGGTTTTGATTGATTTTATTAAGTGAAGATAATGTGTCATTTTCAAGTGGATAGCCTCACAAATCAACCATGAGATTGAGGGCATGGACTCATACATAACTATGGGGAGGGAGCCAACTTGAATAAAATTGACGAGTATGCCACTAAACCCACACAAATGATAAGAGACTCAATTACATCAAACTACAACCATGGTGATTGAGAGACTTGCACCCGACTAGAGAAGAATGACTCATAGTATAAACTTGCAAGGAAAAAAATGTGCACAAAGGCACAAAACAAATTGAATGAGTTTGATTCTATTTATTTTTGAATTGAAGTCAAGATGATTAAGTTCATTGACATTTATTTAAGAAAAGAAGAAGTAAAATCCACTTGACAAAAAGTCAAGGTTTTATTTATTAAATAGGTGAAGTTTTTTTTTAAAACAAGAATCCTTTGAAAAAGAGAGGAAGTTTTGAAAATTGAAGAAGGGGAATAGATGAAGAGGCTGTCCTAAAAAGGAAAGTAAAAGAGATAAAAAAGGAAAGATCTAACCGACTTGATGATACTTCCAAATATAAGCACAAGAGTTCCATCCTTATAAGCATAAGCTAGCAAATGGCCAAATAAAGGCTAAAGTATCAAATCCATGATGATCAAAGCAAAGGGGAGATCCTAGGATCTAAGTCCAAAACTCCAGTTCCAGTGCTAAGGATAGTAACCATAGTCTAAGATCAAGATCACTAGTTTTTTAGAGGTTTAATCCTTTATCAATATTTTTGTATCCAAATGGACAATGGAAAAAGCACTAGGATATATGAACATAAACATAAACATGATAATGGATGATAAAGCATAATAAAAATAAAGGAGATAAGGGAGCAAGAAGAAAATTAAAGAGGATAAGGTGCAAGAGGGAAATTAAAATAGTAATGTAGTAATATAATAATAATATATACATAATAGTCGTATGGTGAACTTAATCATCCACAACCAAAAGAGGTAACCAAACACTTAGTTCCAAAAATCGAAAAGGCAACTGATTCCGCTTAGTATCTTACACTATGGTGATTAGACGATGCGATTAAACCCAAATTCGATGAAACTTGAAAGAATATTGGGATACCCAAAGAAACTACGCATCAAGCTTCAAAAGTCGTGGATCTAATGCAAATAATTAAGTACCTTGGGATGACGCAACCAAAACGAGGTACGGTCCATGAAAGTCCAAGTATCCAATTGGATTTTTATTCCAAAGTAGGGGCATATTTAGGTCTATGTTAAGCAATCTCCGAGTAATTTACGGAGTAATTATCCTACAAATGAGGTCGGCCAAAACCAATTAAGGTTAACGATGTTAGTTCCATTACATGTGGGATAAACGATATGAAAATCGCCACCCGAACGCAATGTCGCACGAAAATAAAGATGAATACCAAATTGAGTTACACTCATGGTATTCTTTCATCTTTAAGTTCAATCACTCATTTTTGGTCGATTCAAGGAATGAAAATATATCACTAATTTAAAGCACCTAAAGTGAATTAAATAATTCACTTATAGATCGATTTTAACTAATGAACATTAACTCCTCTAATCTACACCCAAAGTCCATTGAATTTAAAGAGAAATCGGCCCCAAAAATGTCTCCCAAGGTAAAAATAACAAGAGAAGAGAAGAGGAAACAAAATAGTCCCAAAAACAAGTTAAAATATCAATTCTTCTCCAGAGTAACCGGCTACTACCAGGCTGGTAACCGGTTACGTCGTTCAAAATTGTAATTTTCTGGTTAAAATAACAATTGCAACCGAATACTACCAGGTTGATAACTAGTTACTAATAGCACGATTTTGTATCGATTTATTAGCATGGTTGATAACCGGTTACTAATATTATGCGAGTTTGTGTTTATTTTTGCAGGTATTTAGTTATACTTGACTTGTGGAAGAAAAGAATGAAAATGAGACAAAAACAAGACTTTAAGCCCAAGAAATGAAGCAGACATAGATAGAAATTAAGATTCTGTGTTTTTCTTGTATGAAGATAGTCTCACCTCTCAGACGATAGTCACAACCCCTGATGTACGTCTCACATTCTGGACGATCGTCCCAATTGATTTATCAAAAACCTAAAAGGCGTGTTTCAGTGCAGTCAAAAATAGATAGCCGTATACGATTTCTTCTCATTCATCAAAGATTTTCTCTCAACCCTACAGTCTCAGTCCACACTCTTAGTCAAGGCCCAACAATTATAATTCCTACTTATTCTCAACAAACTCAGTTTACAGAAGCTATAAATAGCAGCTACCACAAGTTCCAAAGGGAACTTCGTTTACAATATTGAATTGCTGCCAAATTTCCGATCAAAGCCATATTTTTATGTTCAGAGTTTTCTAGTATTTTCTTTTCAGTATTTACTTTATTTTCATTACCGAACCAAAGTGATAGTCTCTTTCCTTGGAAAACTATCACCATTTATTTTGTTTCTAGCCACTGCATTTGGTTTTAGTTTAAGTTTCTACAAGATTGATTGATCAAGAGTACTTCAACTAGGTTTCCTAATTTAATGCTTTACCATTTAATTATTATGTCATTTATTATTATGCATTTCTCCTTCTACCTTTCTTTACATTTATTTAATATGTCTGGCTAAACCATTTAATCGGTATGTGATTGTATACCCAGAACAAATTCAATAGACCTAGGCTAAAACCTTAACTCGAGTTACCATTTTGGTTTCAATTTCTTATTTATAAAACAACTTTTGTTACGAGAGTAAGAAAGTATAAATGGTTAGAATTAAGACCACGGGAGTGTGAGATTGTAATCAGATAGCTGAAATCGGGCCTTGCTTTTAAATACAGCGGAAACGCTTTAAAACCAATAAGAATCTTTAGGTTTCCAAAAAGTATTTCTAACTTGAATTGATACAACAAGAGTGCTCAATTGAACTTAGGAGTATAGTAATAGGCCAGACTACGAGAGTGTGAGTCAACGACTTTTAAACCTACAGTTTCTACGGAGAGATAATTTGACAAATCTTAATAAGCCGACCCTTTATCGAATTCGCAATGGCGTACCAATTACATACCGATATCATTATTATAATTTAATTTAATCCTTAATTCATACTTTCTCGCCCTTTAAACCTAAAATATCACTCGCCTTAGCTAAACATAGTAACACCCGATAGCGCTAGGTTGATTATCGAGTCTCTGTGGGATCGATATCTTTTAGTACTACGCAATTATGTTGTATAGTTGCAGTTAGAATCTTTAGACTCGGAAAGTCGCGATCAAGCTTTTGGCACCGTTGTCGGGGACTTAAATTTAGTCAATGGTGCAATTAGTTGTTGCACTGTCTAGACTAAGGCAACAAAAATTACCCTTTGTTGATTGTATGCCCAGTACTCGCTCACGAGGTGAAGACTTAGAGCCCTAAATCGACGAAGTTGAGAATTTCTTAAGCTTGATACGCCGAATTGAAACCAACGAAACCCTTTTACGTGAAGAAATATTACCAGAACCAGTTGAAGAACCAATCATGGCCGAAGAAAACAGAGCACCACTACGACGTTCACTCAAGTTCTATGCGACTCCAACTCAACAAGAACCGCACAATAGTATTGCCGCACCAGCCATTACCCGAAACAATTTTGAACTGAAACCTTCATTGCTGCAAGTTATACAACAGAACCAGTTTTCTGGAAATCCAGCGGACGACCTTAATGAACATCTGACAAAGTTTGTACAATATGTGGATACCGTGAAAGCAAATGGTGTAACTCAAGACGCGATAAGATAGAGCTTAGGCATGGTTACAATCTCTACCAGTCAACTTTATTACATCATGGGCATAACTGAAGAATGTCTTTCTATCAAGATATTTCCCTCCAAGCAAGACAACTATGCTGAGAGCTTAGATTAACGTATTTCGACAGAAAGATACTGAATCACTTTATGAAGAGTGGGAAAGATACAAGGATCTATTGAGACTATGTCCACACCATGGGTTTGAAAATTGGGTAACCATCATTACCTTCTATAATAGACTTTTGTACAATACGAGGATGACAGTAGACACTGCCGTGGGCGGCGCTCTTATGGATAAACCATACGATGAAGCCTACAACCTCATTGAGAACATGGCTCAGAACCATTGCTAATGCGGAGGTGAAAGAACACATGTAGAGAAGAACCAAACTAAGGGAGGAATGTATGAAGTGAACAGCTTAGATCACGTAAATGCTAAGATGAATTCCATAGCCCAAAAGATTGATAACTTAACCATAACACCACCATCCACCATGGCTGCTGTCGTACCTCGGAATATACGATCCTCACGAATGCGGTCGCGGCTGGGCTGACTTGAGAGTCGCCACCTAATTTTTATTTAATCCCAAAGAGGGAAAGGGAAAATATATATAAAACCCAGGAAGAAAGGACAAAGATAAGGTCGTCGGAAACATTGCTTGGGTTCGAAAGTCGGTTATGTAGGGGAAGGTATTAGCACCCCTACATCCATCGTACTCGATGGGAACCATCTAAGTTGTCACGTGCAAAAGGATGTATATGCCTAAAGAGTTACTTGATAAGGGGAAAAGAGTCTAAATTGAAGTTTGATTAATCCTAGGTGCTCGGCATGGATTAAGATCCGTGTGCCTACGTATTCCCTCGTGCAATGGGAAAGTCTGAGCTTCGTAGTTCGGCTCACTACGGATGGTTGTTGATTTTATTACCCTTCTTTAAAAAAGGGATTTAGGAGTCAAATTTCACTAAAAACTATAGGTAGTTTATTCCGCTCGATCCGTACCAACGTCCGGTGTCGAAATAATCGGAGTGAGTAACGACACCTCATTATCCTCCTTTCTACCACTTAAGGCTCGCGGCGTACAATTCTTCTCATATTATTAAGGTGTTTTATTACCTAAGACCACTTGATGTTGGATAAAGGGTTGGATCTAAAAGAATCGTTTTGGTCAAAGGGTAGGTCGATTACGAGGCACAAAACGCTCGCCAAGGGTGAGTGCAAAATGGAGGTGAAGGGTTAATTGGTTACGTGGGATCGATTTCCTAGTCCCTAAGAGGAAGCCTAATAAATGATACTAAAACCTAAAGGAAGTGAGAGTGTGCAAGTGAAACCACTTGGCGTTGGACCAAGGGTTCGCGAAAGAAGCGAAAACTAGTAAATAAATGACATACATCAGAATTGGGAGAGGGGTACAAGTAAATTGCACATGATTGCACAAAATAAAAGGGTTCATTGTATTTGCCCAAGAGGAAGCGTGTGTGAAGTGTCCTAAACTATGCAAAGGCGTTGGACCTTGAAAATAAACCGAAAGCGTCAAAATGTAGCTCTTTAACTATCTTAGAATCGATTCAATGTTAGAATCATTCTATGAGAAGTCGAGCGTCATTTTATAATCAAACAATTATTTAAATAAAAGAAAGAAATAAGAAAAAAAATAAAATTGGTCTCATATTAATCTAAATGACGTCGATTTGTGGAAATTGAACATTTATATTGTTTGTTATATCATCAACCATAAAATAAAGTAAAGTCAAAATATAATAGATAAAATAAAAGAATGGCCTCATATTTAGTTTAGGTAACGTCGACTTATTCGAAATCGAATATCTAAACATTTATTCATCGGCCAAATAAAGATAAATCAGGACAATGGGAAATATTAAGGAAGATAAAGGAGTGGCTTCAAATTAGGGGATAACGTCGATTTATTAGAAATCGAATATCACCATTTATTATTAACCAAAATAATAATAAATCGATAAATAAAAATGGATCTAAAAGTAATTAGAAACCAAAAAAAATAATAGAAAAAGGGTCTCATATCGGTTTGGACAACATCGGTAAAATCGAATGTCACAAATCAGATAATAATATCATAGACCATAAAAATAAGAATAAATCAAGAAATCGATAAATAATAAAGAAATGGAAAAGTTGACCACATATAGGTTTAGATAACGTAGATTAAAAAATCAAATATCGATAAACCATGTATTATATCATTGGCCGAAAATAATAATAAATCGATAAATAAAAATGGATCTAAATATAATTAGAAACCACACAAATAATAGAAAAAATGTCTCATATTGATTTTAGACAACGTCGATTTATTTATGAAATCGAATGTTAAAAATCGGATAATAATATCATAGACTAAAATAGTGAATAAATCGATAAATCGATAAATAATAAGGAAATTGAAAAGTTGGCGTCATATAGGTTTAGATAACGTCGATTAAAAAATCGAATATCGATAAACCATATATTATATCATTGACCCTTAAATAGTCGAATCGAACATAAATTTAACAAAAATTTATAACATAATAAGAATGAAATAAAATAAAAAGAATATATAAAAAAAATATAAACATTGAGGGGGAGGCGCATAGGTACACTGGTGTGTGCGGTTCCTAAAATAGGACTCGGGCTGAGCCCAATATCTACAAGGCAATAGTCCCTTTTACTTATTATTAGTTTAAAAAATAAAATCATAAAATAAAACCAGCAGATCTATAAAACTACAATCAGTATTAACGTGATTCCTCATTCAGTATTTAAATGAAATTAGAAAAATCCATAAATTAAAATAAAAGCCATTAAAGGTTTAAAATAAAAAATAAAAGAGTCATAAAAGCAGAGGATATGGATACTCTCTCAAAAACATAACACGGTATTGAACGAAACACGTCATCGTCAAAACAAGATCGGCTGCGGTATTTTTCACGGCGGCTTCAGTTGCTCTCAAATCTCTCCCTCACTCCCGGCGGTGCTCTCGTTGGTTTCAACTCGCGTTCGTCGATTCTCAAGCTCTCAATCGATTCGGTTAAGGTTTGGTTCTCAGATTTTAATTTGGTTTTTTTGAGTTTGGTTTGCGTTCATGGTTCTGCTTGTTTTGTTTTCAATAATGGTTTAAAGGTGAACCGGCGGTGGTGTTTCGTTTATGAAGATTTGGGTTTGAGCGTTTGATTTATGAGGAGAATGGGTAATAGAGATGTAAATGGTGGTGATTTATGGTGTTGAAAAAAGATTCAATGGAAGGTTTGTTTGTGTTTGTTAAGATTGAAGGTTTGATGGAAAAACGTTTACATATTTTTATGGTTGTTGTGAAAAGGGGTTGAAGATGGTTGTAACACCCCAAATTTGCCCTCTCATTTTCATAGCATTTAGCATATCACCTCGCATATTTCGCATTGTATCTTCGCATGGAAAAATGAAGCATAACATCCATAACATATCATAATTTGGCAGTTTTAATTCAAGTGTGGTTGTTTAGTTCGTGAGTCGATTCAGATGGATGTTTGACATAATCTTGGTCAAACTATCGCGGGATTGGTTAGTGTGAGGGTTTTGGATCCAAAGGTCCAGGCTTATCATGATTGTAGGTTTAATTGTGTGCATCTGGGGATTTATTTTCCCGGAGAACGATTTAGACTAATGTGAGATGATTTTGATCATACATTCAGAGAATGATTTATCCAGATGATCGGTGTTTCACTTGTGAGTTGTTCAGTGGTAGTGGTATTTCGTGTGTTTTATCATAGACGTGTGGAAAATAGTGCTAACTAGTTGAAATCAAAGGTCGATGTTTCGTGCTATGTGCATCTTAGGGGTAATCAATTCATTTCACAAAAATATCCAATTCATATGTCCTATATCCATTTCAATTTTTAAAGTTCAATTCCCTTTAAAAATTTAAATTTCCATTTTCTAACCATTAAATCATTTCTATCCATTTCTATTATTCACTCCTAATTATTATTATTATTATTATTATTATTATTATTATTATTATTATTATTATTATTATTTTTATCTTGTTTTCAACTCATCAATTCATTTTAAATTTACAACATTTAAGTCCATTACCAACCTTGGCCCATTTACACCAGATCCACCCTCTCATTTTTTATACCGATTAATAAAATTAAAAAAAAAAGAAACAAATATGATGAAGCCATATATCTCAACTGCACGCCAAATCAGTCACGTGACAATAATCAGCTACCATAATCTCCCTCAACACGTCATCAAGCTATATCACATTCCGCCACTTTCATCAACCGAATTCACACGCAAATGAACTGTATCAAAACACAATTGGAATGCAAGTGAAATGCAACACACTCTATCAGCATCAAAACGCAACAAAAAAAAGAAAAAAAATGCAGCAATGCACAAGCAGAAGCAAGCACGCATGAACCATGACATCAAAATGCAAGCCATAAGGAATTATACGCAGAAATTCAAACAAGGGATAAGCAAAATAATTTGAATTGCACTAAAAAAACTAAGAGAAAAAGTGAGAAGAAAAAAGGAATAACAGAATTCTGTTAGAAAAAAAAATCATTCTTCTTCAACTCAGAAATAACTGATTCACTCTTCTTTATGAGAGAACAAAACCAGTATTCCATCATCACACTTCATCACGCGAAAAAACTGAAATTCGTTTTCATCATCACCAGAATCATAATCGCTTTTCTTCATCACCAAAAATAACAAAAACGAACATATTTGTTTTATTCATCACGATTACTCATCAGCGATTCCTCCATCACTAGATCAGTGATTCCTCCACCACCATAACCAAAATTTCACTATCAGACTTCATCAGGCACAGATCGAAAAACCGAAAACATATGCTCAATCATTCACCTTCTTCACACGAAATCAAAAGTTGAATCAATCGCGTCGGCTTCGTCGTCAACAACTTCGTGCGTCATCAAGCCAAATTGATTCGTCGTTCGCCTTCAAACCGACAACATCGTCAATTTCATGGCGTCATCAAAATAATAGCAGCAGCGTCGACGCGATTTTTATTTTGCAAGGTACAAATCGTTGAACTCCTTAGATTTGTTGTTGTTCTGTGTTGATTCTATGTTGCTCTTGCCTCTGAGTTTGCGGTCTGTTTGTTTGAGAGGATTTTTAGAAAAGCTGATTTTGATTTTGGATTTAGAAGAGGCATTCAGGTTAGGGTTTGAGTTTTGTTCTTGTTGTATGGAGGTAGTCTCTGGCGGCGAGGAAGAAGGAGGTTCGACAGCGGTTAGGGAAAGATTGAAGAAGAAGATGAAGCGCCATAGAGGGAGAGAAGTGATCGCGTTTTTATTCTTTATGTGATGTTGTGTATTTGATTTTTTAATGTTAAGAAATATAGAAATATCATGAGTTTTAAGTGTATTGAAGATAAGATGTTGCTGATAAGGATAAGAATGGAGACTTTGTGGTTTTCTGTCCACACCAACGGTGACACTTGTCACCGTCCGGTAGGACCTTCTTCGTGTAGATTTTATGTGTGTGTGTACATGATAGCACCATGCTCCTTCGCCTCCAACACCATCTGATATGATTACTATCAAAGGACCTTTGACCGAGCGGTCCTGATTGAGTCAGATTGTTGACCGCGTCCCACTCTATACTCCCTCATTTCTCCCTGCATTTGGGCCTCACTATCCTCACTATCCGCACCCCTCTCTCCTAGGCCCATTCGTGTTTTTAACTGAATTTTACTATGCATACACCCCTTTCTCATTCCCTTGTTTTTATTTTTTTTATTTTTACCTAGTTTTATTTTTAATTCATTAAAAATACCAAAACTTATTAGAAAATTCTAGAAAAATTATGTTATCATTTTAACTCATTTTAGAAGTTTTACATGTTTTTATTTTCCGATTTCATTGAATTTTTATTTTTATTTCGAATTTCCATTTAATTTCCATAAGAATACCTTAGCTTGTAGAAATTGTTTCTTTCACCTCAAGTAATATTTTGACTCTGTTCTTTTGGCATCTCTTTAAAGACTTAGAAAAGCTCATAAAAATATTTTTGTCATATTTTTGAATTCATTTTATCCTTAGTTTTAGGAGTTTTGTTTGTGCGATTTCGTTAATTGTTCTCAAGCGGGTTTGTGCGATCATTTGGTAGAGTTTTATTGTGAATTTTTGAGAGCCATTTGGACACTAGGTTTTCTACTAGTTGTTGACTTTAGAGATTTAATTTCATAATTTTCTCATGACCTTTGGTATTTGTTTGGTGCTTTGTTTCTTAGGTAGCTTTTTGTGCCTCTTTCTTCCCTCTTTCTAACATAGTTTGAGGAAGGCATTTATGCCATCCTATTAGGTTTGCTTGGTAGTTGTTATAGGTCACCTATAGGGTTTAGGTACTGACTTTTTGATTGTGGTTGGTTTATGACCTTTCTCTTTGGTTTGCGCATTGTTTGAATTTTCTTATTTTCACCTTATGATTATGCGGTTAGCTAACCTTTGTTTTATAGGGGGTTGTGGTAAGTCATGTGTGTGGGAGGGCATCCCACATACAATTTCTTCTTTCATCTTTTTCTACTTTCAAGTTGTGATTGCCTTAGCCTTATGTTATGTTTGTTTAACTTCATCACTTCCCTCTTGGAAATAACTTAACTTCTTTAGAGAAGTAAATTGTCTTCTAACGTCTTCTGCTCCTCTTCTTTTTTCTTTCTTTTCTTTCCTTCTTCTTCATTAGGATAGAATTCAAACCACACTAACCTAGGAATTCCATGCATTATAACATTTGGATTAGTCTTCCCCTTAGATTTTACCTTTGAGATCCTTTTGGTGCTCTCTCTTCTCATCTTCAAACTTAACTTTAAGTCACTTTAATCAATGACGAGTATTCTCATGTGACACGAGACTTTTCTATGAGATACTTGCACACGTTCCGTTTTGGGGCGAGGTGTAGGATATCCCTCGTGGTGGATAAGTCTTAGCATGAGATTACTTCACAAAGAAAAGCTAAAAAAACACTTCTTAATCAAAAATCACAAAAACACTTAATAAATGCCAATAGGTCAGTGTGTCTGAGCCTTCACTTGTGGGACCAGATTTGGGAGTTTCCCCCATAGATAGGTGGGTTCTTTCACATTTCGTTTCGAGGTGATGTAAGAAGTACACATCCCATTAAGTAAGACTTAGGTACACTTACCTATGCAAACCTCAAAGCATAAAACTTCTAAAAAAATTGAACAAAGAATAAACGTCTTTCCTTCGGGACTTCTTTTCTCATCACCTTCACTCTTTACGTACGAACTTGTCCCTACTTGTCACTTTGCAATCGGTAACACACTCATGCCAGACAAGCCTGCAACACCTAAGCATTGACATAAGTTGTTCAAGATTTTAAAAGACAAGCTATCTTTCCACCCCTATTAAGGGGAACTGTAGTTACTCTGATCCTCATATCCAGATTAGGTACATTGGCAGCGGGGTAGGGCCCGTCCGAGCACAATCTTTATTTTCCCTACATTTTTCCTCTTCGATTTATTTTTTAGTTCCCTTTTCATTTCCAGTTCCAGACTTTGTTTTGCAGCAGCTTTCATTCCTTCACCCTTTGAAACAGTTTCTTTGCAAGCGTGGATCCCGTCGGGTACGGTGGATGATCTGGGGTGCTAATATCTTCCCAGGTCGTAACTGACTCCCGAACCCAGTCTCTTTGGTTCACAGGAGCTTTGTCCTTCCTTTTCTTTTCTTCGGTTTGTGCAGCATTATCTTTCCCATTCCTTTGGGATAAAAATGTATGGCTAGCGACACTACCTCTTCCGCGCCACTTTCGCGTTTGTACCAGGATGGAAATCCAGGGAGCGATAGCTGGCGACTCTATTGGGGATCGAACCTATAATCTCTGGTTCCCTTGAGAGTCTCTCCCAGCGCTTGCGTGTTTCTGTTTCGTTGGGTGTTTTATGTTTGTTGTTGCGTGTTTATGTTACTGTTGTTTATAGTTTTATTTACAACTTTATTTACAGTTTTCAGTATTTATTTTCTCCCATCATGTATTACTGGACTGTCTGGACTGGATTTCTTCTGTTTGGTGGGACTGGGGTGATACTTATACTGAGAGATAATCCAAATACCCGACTTGAGTGCACCATAGGATTAGCGTGGACACGTTGTACTCGCATGTGGCATGATGAGTGGCGATGTGTTTCACACCCAGACTGCGACCGTCTTGGAAATATCTTGTGGGGATTTCCTCCACTTTGAGATAGGACCTTGATAGTTATGTGCATCTAGGGACCGATCATTGAGAACCTTTGTGGAAACAACCCTCTCTAGTGGTGACAGTGGCAAACCATATTTTGTGGGAAACCCATTCGCACCCGAGGGTCCATTAAGGACTCGCATAGGATGGCTTGGTTCTCTTATAGGAACTCAGTCAAAGCATCTAGTCATATGAGAATAGTATTGTATCCTACAGGCTGAATGTACTATTGTTTCTAGATTTCAGTGCTCGAAGCTGGGGAGTTATAAGGGATTCTTGTTTTTCCTAGACTCACGCTAAGACCTCCCAGAGTAGTACATAATGTCAAACTGATTCCCAGATCTGGTCATGAGCCATTTCTCGGAAATGGTGAACATATTATTGCTATCCGGCTTTGAGAGTCCGTGATGTTTGACCCGGAGCATACCCGTGAGAATGGGAGGGGTTTACAAGTTTGCAGGAACCCTTAACCTCATCATACCCTCATTACCAATGCAATCTTATGTTCTGATACAGTTACTTTGATCCCGGAGTTCTTGAGTTTATCTGGCTCTTGATCTAGTTTATCTGAGATTATCTGACTTCTTGTCCATAGGTTATCATTAAGAGGATTCGGGTTTCTGATCACTTGGCTCTGATATCCAGTATCCAGACAGTTCCATATTGATCATATGTCCTTGCATTTGCATTGCATCATTCCATCATTAATCACGTTTTGTTTTCATTCTCAGGTTCATATCATTGTTTCCAGTTCCAGTATACTGTTCAGAGATGGAAGATTCTCGCAAGCAGAACATTCATTTCAAGTTTTTCGACACTAAGGTTGGCCTGTTAAAGAAGATGGTGAATCTGATCACGCCCAATCATGTGGAAGGGTTCAGGAAAGCTTATGGGAGTATTCTGGATGTGGTGGTAGAGTTAGATCCCTCTGAGAGAAGTGTCATTCACACTCTACTTCAGTACTATGATCCTCAGCTTCTGTGCTTCACATTTCCCGATTTTCAGTTGGGTACTTTGCTGGAGGAGTATGCTTTGATCTTGGGAGTTCCCATTCAAGATCAGATCCCATTCAATGTTGAAATGGTTAGACCATTAGATGAAGCAATTGAAAAGGCTCTTTATTTGAGCCCTTCTATTGTGAATTCTCTGACTATTACTAAAGGGGGTGTGCATGGTTTCTCTTTGGAGGCTTTAGTGAAGAAGGCTGAAGAGCTTGCTATTAAGGCATAATGGGATTCTGTATGTGCCATTTTGGCACTCTCTATTTATGGCATCATTTTGTTTGCAGACCTGGAGAAGTTCATAGACATGAATGGCATCCATCTATTCTTGCTGAAGAATCGTGTGCTACACAGTTGGGAGATTTGTATTACTTGGTGCACTATAAGACTGAAAAGAAATGAGGGGGTTTAGTTCGATGTTGCGCTCCTTTGTTCCATATGTGGTTCATGAGGCACTTGCCTAGTACCAAGGTGTTTAGTGATTATACTTTGGTTTGGGCTTAGAAGCTGGAGAAGTTGTTTGCCAAAGATGTCAAATGGATTACTCAGAGGCTTCAGGGTACACGTTTCATCACCATTTGTGGGAGTTACCTTAGTGTACCTTTGTTGGGTGTGACTGGGGGAATCAATTACAACCTGATCTTGTTGAGGAGACAATTGGGGTATGCTTTAAGAGATGTCCCAGAAGAATTACAATTGGCTCCTACATTCTACTTCCCGGTGAAAGACAATATGCCTTTGGTGAGAAAAGTTGTTGGGGCTTGGAAGTGCATCAAAGGAGAAAGAGTGGCTAGCTTTGGCAAGTGTAACAATCAAACTTTCCCGGAGTACGAGGCCTGGCTGAAGAATAGAGCTAGGATGGTATTGCTGCCATTTCCCCTCCAGTTCCTCCAGTGACTGAGCCTAAGACCATTGTTCCTTTAGAAGCATACAAGAAGTTAGAAGCCCAGCTACAAGAGATGACTAGCTTGTATCATCAAATGGCTCACTCCAAGATAACTTTAGAAGAGAAGTTGTAAAAGATGCAAATAGCTCATGAGGCTAAGGAGAAAGAGTTTGCGGAAAGAGAAGCTTACTTCAAGAGAAGAGGTCTAATGGACATTAAAAGAGAGGAAAAATTCAGAAATACCCGGAAGAATCTTAGAGAAGCCAAACAATATGTCACTTGGGTGCAAGATCAGAGGAAACAAGATCAGAAGAAACACAAAGAAAAGGAAGAGTTTTATGAATTACAGTTGACTTCTCAGAAGGAAGAGTGGGAGCAAGCTCACAAGATCCGGAGAGAGAAGACTCAACAGTTGATGCAAAGTCAACAAGCCTTAGAAGAAGCACTCAAGGAGATTGAAGATCTCAAATTGATGGCTGGAATTAAGAAGGTTAGGTCTGAGCTGGGACTTAGTGAGGAGGGATCCGAGTCTTCAAGCAGCAACCTTGTTTTCTAGTTTGTTTTCTCTGTATTTGGATTACCTACAGACATGTTGTAGGAATCTTGGTTTTTCCATATTTCCATTTCATTTTGTAAGAATTGTACCCTGCGGGGAATTCTGTTATCCGTGCCTTGTGGGCTGATCTATGTTATGCAGCTTTATTCAGTTCTCTATTTCCTGTATGTATTGGCACTTGGGGCCGTTACATTTATCTGAACCTGATTTCTGTGCAAAGATCTTCTCAAAGACGGGGGTCAAAAGCCATCTGGATTTCTTTGTTAAATACCAGAACAGGGGCATGAATGACCTTGAGATTGAAAGCATAAATGGTTGCATTTCATACATATCCCCCTTCTTCTTGTTTTGCAGGTATAGCCATAGGTTCCTAATGTCTCTTATGTTACAGACACTTTCGTTGCAACAAGATTTTAAAGACAAATTCTTATCTTGATCGGGTTTCTTGTCAGAATGACCAACTTGAGTCAGAATTCTCAGGGCATGGATGTGGAACAACTCTGGGCGGAGGTGACTAAGATGAAGGTCCAAATGGGGCAATTTATTGTAGAGGTGCAAGCTTTTTCACAGGGTCATAGATTCTTGAAGGAAGAGTTTGACGTGATGAAAACTCAGATAAAGATGTTGACAGGGATCGTGAATGTTTTGCTGAAGAAAGAAGAAGGTCAGGTGTATGCTTCTCCAGGAGAAGGTATAGTTTCTCCCATCTATTTAGTATTTCCACTGACTCAGGAGTTGTTAGGTGGATTTCCTCACAAATTCAAGCTTCCTACATTGAGAGGATTTTTGTGCACACAAATGATGAAAATTTATGGATGTTTTACTTCCAGTATAGTCTATCTAGGGCATCTTTGGATTAATATATGGGTCTGAACAAGACTGTTGTTAAAAGCTGGAAGAATTTGGCAGAAGCTTTTGTGAAACAATACCAGTTTAATCTTGACATGACGCCTAACCGCATTCAACTCCATAGTCTTTCTCAGAAGAAGTCTGAAAGTTTCAAAGAGTTTGCTTAAAGATGGAGAGAAATGGTCGCCCGAGTAAAACCTCCACTTCTAGAGAGAGAAATGACTGACCTATACATGGGTACTTTGTTGGGGGCGTTCCTGGGTCGTTTGGTTGCTTGCCCATCCACTAGATTTTCTTATATTGTGATTGTTGGCGAGCAAATTGAGAGTTTGCTAGAGCATGGAAAGATTCGAGATTATAGTGCGTTAGGTTCAGGCGCTAAGAATTCCTTCACCAGTAGTCAGAACAATGGAAGAGGTAGAGGATATCATCCACATCATCAATAGGAAATTTCTGTGTCTACGACCCCAAATAATCAGCCGAGGCGTCAGACACGACAAAGGAACCCTCAACAGGGCCATCAGCAGCAAAGGAGAGAATTAGTTCTTGACTCACTACCAATGTCTTATACTGATGTACTTCAGCATCTGTTTCAGTTGAAACTGATTGAACTTTGCAAGTTATCCCCACCTCCTTTTCCATTTCTAGAGGGATAGGATGCTAACGCCTACTGGGATTTCCATTCTGGGGCACCAGGACACCATATTGATGAGTGTAAGGCTTTTCACCGCAAGGTACAAGATTTGATTGATGCGAAATCTTTCAACTTTGTTCCAAACAAATAAGGAAGAGGGTGTTGTCTTGATTTGAAGTCTTTTTATCAGAGTCCTTCAGAAATGAAAAAGAACTAAAGCAATAAAGCTATAAGTATTCCCATGCTCTCAACAGTGGCATTCAATTGTTTTCTTCATTGCATTTCCTCCCTATTAAGGGGGACTATGTCGCTCTGATTCATCATTGGTCTTGGGTCAATGGAGATACGTAGGCATAAGATCGTTAGATCTTTGCGAGCAACCTTATGTGAAAATTTCATTTTAGTGTCACTCTTTTCTTCAGAAGTCTCGTGTCAATGTTTGAACGTCGAAGGCTTAAGGTCAGAATAATGGGGAATGAAGTATGGTTCTAGGCATGGCCATTTGATTGAAGACTGCAAATCCCATCATAAAAAGGATGCTGACTACTGAAAGTATTCAAGATCAACAGGTCCAGACGGAGTCAAGTCTCCTCAACAATGGCATTGCTCGGTTTCTTTACTGTATTTTCATGTGTAGCTTTTATATGTTTGTTTGAACATTGGTATGCATGCATGAAGTTAGTTTGTTCTTGAATCTTAATTAATGAAATGCACATGTTTTTCTTGAAGTAATTCATCCATATTTTACTTATAATTTTTGTGTGCATTGCAATACCAACTGTCGTTCTTAAACTCTTTGATGGAGGATGACGAAATGAAAACGCAAAAATCTCCAATTGTGTGCTCTTGAATAAGACCTTGTTGATGATGTACATGCTTTGTTTCAAATCCCAAACACTGGAGATATAAGGGAGATAGACCCTCGCTAACCCTTTTGAGCCTTGAAGTAGGAGTTTCTTTTCGCATGAGAAAAAACCCTTACATTTAACCTAGGGGCAGGGTAGGTGTCATCTAGTGGGACCGAGCGCTCAGACTTTCACAAAGGAGTGTATTTGAGGATCCATTAATTTTCCTTCCAGCACAGCAAGAGGTCCAATGGTTATACCAAATCAAGAGGTCCAAAGACCGGAAACCACAATGGTTATCCCTCATCAACTGAAAAAGTGAGATAGTCACGACCCTTACAAAGCAATCAAGACAAACAATGTCACACGATTTGTTCACAAAAAATAAAGAGAAAAAAAGAGAAATAAAAAGCCCACTAAGTTGAAACTTGAAAACAAGCGACTTAGGCAAAAGTCGGGTATAGAATCTCCGTCCTATCATAAGTTAACTCAGATTCGGGTATAGAATCTATCTCACTCACATAGGATCACCAAAACCTAAACGGAATAAAAATAAAAAACAAATAAAACCAAAGCAATAAATAAATCAAAGTAGGCCGAATCCACTTAGAGACTACTCCGCAACAAAGTCCTCACTTTTTTGTAGCGGTAAAATCATGAGTGTAAGTTATTAGTTAACTTAACTCAAAGTAAACAAAGTCGCCACGACGCTTTTATTTTATTCCAACAGGAAAAGGAAAAAAGAGCGAATAAATCCTAATGAATCTAAAAGCAAAAAGCTAAAGAAACATGCAAAGAACCGGGTAAGGGGATAGGTTACACAATGGGAAGATTTTACGCACCCAAATGTCCGTGGTACTCCATGGGAGCCCTTTGAAAAATTTATTGCTTTTGGTTTGAAAATGGTTTGCAAATGAGAGTGGAGGGATGTGAAAATAATTATTTTTTTAATATTTTTGTGTTTGGAGAGGTTTACCACCTCATGCCTACGTACCCACAAAGTGCAATGCAAAATCGAAACCCCGTAGTTCATGGTACAAATAGTGAAATGGTTGGTTATGATTAATTTTATTAAGTGAAGAGAATTTGTCATTTTCAAGTGGATAGCCAAACAAATCTACCATGAGAATGAAGGAATAGACTCATACATCATTATGGGGAGGGCGCCAACTTGGATAAAATCGACGCGTATGCCACTAAACCCCCACAAATGACAAGATACTCAATTACATCAAACTACAACCATGGAGATTGAGAGACTTACACCCGACTAAAGAATAATGACTCATAATCAACATTTTTTTAAGGAAAACAAACCAAAAGTTCACAAAGGCACAAAACAATTTGAGTGAGTTTGGTTCTTATTATTTTTTTGAATTAAAGTCAAAATGATTAAATTTATTGATTTTAAAAGAAAAGAAAAATAGTAAAAATTCCACTTGACAAAAGTCATGGTTTTTTTATTAAAGAAGTGATAATTTTTTTAAAACAAGAATCCTTTGAAAAAGGAGGGAGATTTTGAAAATTAAAGAAAGGGAGGAGATGAAGAGGCTATCCTAAAAAAGAAAATAAAGAGATAAAGGAGGATAGATATAACCAAACTTGATGATGCTTCCCATTATGAGCACAAGAATTTCATCCTTATAAGCTAGCAAGTGGCCAAATAAAGGCAAGTATATCAACTTCATGAAGATCAAAGAAAAGGCGTAGGATCTTAAAATCTAAGTTCAAAATCTTCATTCCGATGTTAAGGATAGTAACCATAGTCCAAAAAATTAAAGTCACAAGTTTTTTAGAGGTTCAATCCTTTATTAATATTTTTGTGTCCAAATGGACAAAAGGAAAATCAACATAACACTAATAAGAGCAAGAAATGTAAACATGATAATGGATGATAAAGTATAATAAAGCATAATAAAGTAAAAGCAATAAAGTTCAAGAAATTAAATGTTAGTAGTAAAAGCAATTAAAGTGCAAGAATATAAAATATTAGTATAATAATATTTACATAATAGTGGTATGATGAACTTAATCAACCACAACCAAAAGAGTAACCAAAAATCGAAAGGCGACCAGATCCGCTTAGTATCTTACACTATAGTGATCAATCAAGGCAAATAAGACCAAATTCAATGAAATTTGAAAGGATATTGGGAGACCCAAAGCACCTACGCATCAAACATTCATAATTCTTGGTTCTTAATGCAAAATGATCAATCACTTTGGGATTACGCGACCAATAAGAGGTTCGGCCCACGAAAGTGCAAGTATCCAATTGGATATTTTGTTCCGAATTCGAGACACATTTAGGTCTATGTTAAGCAATCTCCGAGTAATTTACAAAGTAATTACCCTACAAATGAGTCTGGCCACCACCAATTAAGGTGAAGAATGTTAGTGCTAATGCATGCGAGATAAATGATATGTTAATCTCTATCCGAATGCAATACCGCACAAAACTAAAGATGAATACCAAATTGAGTTACACTTATGGTATTCTTCCATCTTTAAGTTCAATCACTCATTTTAGTGGATTCAAGCATTAAAAATGTCTCACTAATGCAAAGTACCTTAAATGAATTAAATAATTCACTTAAAGGTAGTTTTGAATTAATGAACATTAACTACTCTAATCTACACCCAAAGTCCATTAATGTTAAAGAGAAATCACTCCCAAAAGTGCTCCCCAAGGTAAAAATAAAAAGGAGGGAGAAGAAGGAGAAAGAGTAACAAAAAAAAAGTTCAAAATAAGCCAGAAACAACTTCTGGTCTTGTGTTAACCGGTTAACCTGTTAACACAACCAGTTTTCAAATCCTGCGCCAAATAACATTGGTTAACCGGTTAACCAAAATGCACTGGAAATGGTTAACCGGTTAATGTTGTACCAGTGGCAGAAAAAAATATTGAAATTCAGCATGATCCATTTTCAAAATCTTTTGTCAAACACTTGATGATCATGATCTGAATTTGCACAAATTTTAAAACCAAAATATAGTGAAATCCCTGCAATTAAACAATAATATAAGATCCAATGGATCTAGAATCAAAGGTACCAAATATCTACATCTTGAATGTTGATGATGAAGATGGAATTATGGAAAGAGTGAATTACAAAAAGTACTTCCTCAAATTGGATCAAATCAAGCTAGATCTACTGAAATTGATGAACAAGAAAGAAGTAGGATGAAGGTTTAGCTAAAGTTGATCAAGAATTCAATGTGAATTCTTGATAACTTCAATAGAAAGAAAGAAGAGCTTTAGTGAAATTTGGTTTTGGGGGATTTTGCAAGAGATTTGGTTGCTTCAAGAAATTTTTGCAAGGTGAATTTGGCTCTCAAAAGCTTGTTGAATGAATGAAATTAGGGTGCTATTTAAAGACTTTAGGTACGGGAATTTGGTGGAATGGAGCTTGCTTTGGTAATTAAAATTAGGTTTGGTAATTGAAAATTTGGAGGGAAATGGAAAAGAGTGGTGATTAGTGAGGGTTTATGGTAGGAAATGATCAAAGTGATATAGAGAATTCAGAGGGAAATGGATCTAGAATATTCCAAATGAGATCAATGATCAAAGTGTGCTGAATTTGAACAAAATATTCAAATTTCGCACTGGTTAACCAGTTAACGCATAGGGTTAACTGGTTAACCAAGCTAAAATTTGAATATTTTATTTAAATGTGATTGCTTGGTTGTTGTGGCCTGATTCTTTTGAGTGTCGAAGAAGACATGGAAATAAACACATGAACCTTGGAATTTCTTGAATAAATTAATTAACTTGAGAAATCCTTGATCAGATAAATTTGAATTATTTGCGGATCAACTTCGACTTTTATCTATGAAATTTTATTCGAGCTACAGGACTCATATTTTTGGCATTTTCACCTGTTCTTCCTCCTGAAAATGTTAATGAAAGAAAACAAAATATTTTTTTATTTTAATTAATGGTTAGTAAACATAAACAAATAAAGCAACTAAAAGCAACGGTGATCTTGTGAGGCACAAACCTACACCTGAGAAGAACCGAGAAACCAATGTGATCTTGTTTGTATGCAAGATGCATATGAAATATGAAGAAAACTTAGGGCAAAAATTAGGGTGTTACAGGATGAGTCGGTGGCACATGAATCTTATCAGCATAAACTTGGCACTTATGGCACTTCTTCACATTTTTGCAACAATCAGATTCCATTGTCAACCAATAGTAACCTACTTTCAACATCTTTTTATCCATTGCATGCCCATTAGCATGAGTACCAAAAGATCCTTCATGAATTTCTTTCATTAACATGTCTGCTTGGTGTCTATCCACGCATCTGAGCAAGACCATGTCAAAATTTCTCTTATACAACACATTCTCATTCAAGAAGAAGTTACCTGCTAATCTCCTCAAAGTCCTCTTATCTTTACTTGATGCCCCAAGTGGGTTCTCGTGACTCTAGAGAAAGCATTTAATATCATGATACCGAGGCTTGTCATCATGGACCCCTTCAACTGCAAACACATGAGCTGGTGTCTCAAGACGTATCACATTAATCATAGGAACTTCATTCCATTGATTCACGTTTATCATAGAAGCTATGGTTTCCAAAGCATATGCCATTTTATTCTCATCACGAGGCACATAATGAAACTCAACTTTAGTGAAGAAATTTTATATCCTCTTTACATAATCTCTATACGGAATCAAGTGAGGTTGATGAGTTACCCACTTACCCTTGATCTGATTAATTACCAAGGTTGAATCTCCATACACATTAAGATTCTTAATCTTTAAATCAATAGCTTCTTCAAGACCCATAATTCAAGCTTTATACTCAGCTTCATTATTAGTACATGGGAAAGTCAATCTTGTAGCAAAAGGAATATGTGAATGATAGGGAATAATGATCATTTCCTCAATTCATTTTCCACATGAATTCACAGCTCCATAAAAAACTAGACCCCATCGAGATCCAGGATCAGACCCTTCCTTGATCAAATGATCATCACAATATTTCATTTTCAGATATATCACATCCTCATCTTGAAAATCAAACTTGATAGACTGGTAATCATCAATCAATTTATGTGCCAAATGGTCAACCAAAATACTTCCTTTAACAGCTTTTTTAGCTCGGTACTGTTAGCTCCTCATTTTGACACCTATTCGACTTCAGGAAGCATTGACTTTAGCATCATATTTTATGGAAGAAATAAAAGGCTTTGATTAAATCAAAGTTGAAGAAGCATGAGTCTAAGACACATGGAATATAAGGACGTGAACTTAGAATATTTTCTAAGTACAAGGAATGTATTTCGACTGAGCATTATTGGGAATGGTTGACATGCAGCAGTTAAGATCAACATTGGAGTGAAAATTATGTTTCTTTCAATTTGAATAAAGATAGGTGGCGCACATTGGAAGTTTAAGAACATGCAAGGTTCCAAGTGGCATTTTTTTAGGAGTAAACTGCCAATAGCGGTTACCTTCGACTAATATAAACAAAGTGGTTCTATTATTAGAATTGTGTGTGAATCATATTGTACAATTTACTCCATAAACACTTCAAGTACCCGTGTGTAGAGAAACGAGTGACGGCAAGAATGTACGTGATGAGATCACCGCCTTATTTCATATCAATGAAATTTATGTTCAAGCCTTTATTTTAAAGTCTTTTTACCTTGCATTCTCTTTACTTTCGAGCAAGTTTATTATTCAGCCTTTTATTGTCTTTTTTTACTTGCTTTCTTTATGCTTCTATGCAATTTACACTTTCACTGCCATTTACCTTTGACTTCAATTTTTTTTTACTCTTATTTTGTTTCATTTTCTCTTTTTACCAAAAACACTTCATAAAGTCTGTCGAAGAGTTTATGCCATTATTCCTGTAAAACAAATTAAAAATTCTTGTAGCACATGTCATAGGATCAATCTGGTCGATCATGTAAGTGACTAAGAACACCGTTGTTTTTAGAGGACCAACAATTGTTTACAATTTTCAAGGTAAACATATTGGCATGCCAAGTGGGACAATGCTATAAATAACCAGATTTTGGAAGTTTGTAACTTCCTTTAAAATAACCAACTTTTAGAAGTTTTATAACTTCCTTTTCTTTACTTGTTCGATTGATCAAAGTGTGGTGTAATATTTTGTTAAATACATTTGAGAAGTGGAAAGGTATCCACTACAGATGAATAAATACTAAAGAAAATAAATACGAGGAAAATGGAATCTAGTCAAGGGAACACAAGTAATTCAAATCCCCATATGACTAGGTTGAATCCTTAACCAAGCAGTTCGACTGCTCCAAGCACTAACATCAATCCACAAGATATTCCTAGGAGCGATGCAATGCCTCTCCCAAATCCTTCGACTGGAGGATCAACAATACAAACCATGGTGTCAGAGTCGGTCTCATCGATGGCAGGAATATAGAGAATCATATATAGACCTTATACTCAGCCAGTGATGGAATATATTAGGGAAAATCCTCAAACTCCACCACCAAACACAACAATGTTTAGGTCTTTCCCTTCCCTAGTATTTTCACAACCTTTGCCTAAGAACCCAACATATGGAATACCAACAATGGTGATGCAAACCCTACGCAACACGCTTGTGGTGTTTTCAGAAAATGTGTTTTCTTCTCCCTTACAAGAATTAGGATCTGGATTAAACATGAGTCGAAACAGTGAAACCTTAGGGTTGAAATATTCTTCCCTGGGCCTGGCTTAATGAATGAATCTTCAAACTATCAGAGACAATAAACGGATGAAAGCAATATGTAAATGGTACAAACTTTGTCTCAAACTATGGGGGAGTCTTTCAACCTTTGATTCAAAGCATCACTCAAACTAATCAGCAATTAGCATCCCATATGGCTCAAATAGCAAAATTTATGGGAGTACTGGCCCCTCCTCGACACCCAATTAGACAATATATGAGAGAAAATCATGGTGTTGAGATCAGGGAGAATGTCCAACAGGCGAACCCATGATATCAAGAGGTACTCGAACTACCCAGGGTCAAGCATCATAGAAATAAAATCCATATCCTTAAAGAAGAAGAACCAAGGGTGATAATGGTGAATAGGAGCCAAAATGTAGATAATGTGGTTCAACAGGTTCAACATAATAATATGGCAGCAGAGAATAACCTGAAAACCATTGTCGAAAGGATAATGGCTCGAAATAGAATGAACACAGGTTTCGCCAGGACAAACTTCACTTCGCCCATAGTAGACTACATACTTCAATCTGAATTACCTCCTAGGACGAAGGTCCCCAATTTCTCGAAGTTCTTAGGAGATACAATTGAATCTATAGTCGAACATGTGGCATGGTACCTGATCGAATCTGGGGAGATTGCAAACGATGAGAGTCTAAGGATTAAATACAACCCTAGTTCTCTTACTAAAAATGATTTTACATGGTTTACTACTTTACCACCTGGTTCGATTTATAATTTGACTCAGTTGGAACTTTTATTCCATGAGCAATTTTACATGGGTCATACTAAAATTAGTTTGAAAGAGTTAGCTAGTTTTAAAAGAAAGTTTAATGGGCCAATAGATGATTATTTGAATAGGTTTGTACTACTCGAGGATAGATGTTTACACAAGTGCTTAATGTTTCTCCCTGGATTTTCATCCTGGTACAAACGCGAAAGTGGCGCAGAAAAGGTAGAGTCTCTAGCCAGGAATTTTTATCCCGAATGAATGGGAAAGGTAATGATGCACAAACCGAAGGACAAAAGGAAAGGACGAGGTCATGCGAACCAAAGAACTGGGTTCGGGAGTCGGTTACGACCTAGGAAGGTATTAGCACCCAGACCGTCCACCGTACCCGACGTGATCCACGCTTTTTAGTCTGTTTCAAAGGGTGAGAAATAAGATGATGCTGAAATAAAGAACTGTAACTGGAACTGGAATGAGAAAGGGAACTGGAAAAAGATAACGAAAAGGTATGGAAAAAATGTAGGGAAAATAAAGAATATGCTCGAACGGGCCCTACTCCGCTGACTACGTACCTCTCGGGAATATGAGGATCAGAGTCGACGTAGTTCACCTAACTAAGGAGAGAAATTGTTTGTTTTTTTATGAGTTAAACTGCTTTTGCCTATGCTCAAGTGTTGCTGACTCGTCTGGTACAAGTGCGTTACTATCTTGCAAAGATACAAGTCGTTGCAAGTTAACATTTGTGAGTGAATGAGGTGAGAAAAGGATTCCCGCAGGAAAGGCGTGTGTTGTTTGTTAACTATCTTTTAGAAGAAGTGTTTTGATTTTGTTGTTTTTGTTTGTGGAAATAATCTCATGATTAGACTTATACATCATGCTAGACAAGCTTGTACTATCCCAAGATGGGATGAATACAAGTGCCCTGTGGAATAAGTCTCCGCATCTAAGACTACTTCAATCTTTATTAAAGTGTTTTTTAGTTTTTCTTTGAGATGAGAAAGAGGACTCAAGTTGAGAAAGGACAAAACTAGGGGAAACTAAGACACACCCTACGTTGTTTATTCAAGGGATGTCCTATGGTTAGCGTGGTCTTCTAATTCTACTGGGAAAAGGAAAAGAAAAGGAAATTAGAAAGAAACTCACTTCCCTAAAGAAGCTAAGTTGTTTCTAAAGAGGGAAAGAATGAAGTTGTACAAAACAAAGCCTAAAGGGCTAAGACAAACACAATGTGAAAGCATAAAGAAGACAGTGAAGAAGTTGTATAAACAAATCATACCTCAACCTCCCTACAAAATAAAGGTTAGTAAAATAAGGCTAAAATGATAAAAGGAAAGTGGTAAACAAGTACCAAACAATTCCTAATACAACTATGACCTAACTAAACTCAATTCTAAGTCTAAGGACACTAAAAAACTAAGTAAAGCCTAAAGTCAGCAGCTACTATAGCTTCCTATTGCATAAACAACTACTAAGTGCGACTAGAAATGCAAACAACCTTTTAAAGCTACCAAACAACATGAAAATAGGTGTAAAAAGACCAAAACAGAATAATGCAGCATGTTTTTACAACTTCTATTTCCAAATACGGTGATGAAAACATGGTAGATTTTCAATTGTTTTTCAATGCAAGAACATGGAGTTTTAGTGCAAACAATGAAATGCAATGATCATGCACCTATATTCAACAACATGAAATGGATATTGACAATGAAACACAACATATAAACATACAATCAATGGATGTGAATTATGCGAATTGTATGGTTTTAAACAATATGCAATTTTTTCAACTATATGCACAATCGGCCTAAACATGAGTGGATCGCAAATGTGATGCAAAACAGAAGTATAAATGCGTATTAACATGCTATAGACGATGATAACTTATGTAAACAATGATCACAACAAGCTATGAACATATATGCAACACTTATGTCAAAAATCGGAACCTAACGAAAAGCATGTCGAAAGTTATCGAAACTACACACACCCATCGATTCCAAGCCCATCAATTCCTTCTCATGAACCAAGGAGGGTGTACAACACTAACATGGGTGGTATGATCATAAATTCCATGGGCCAAGCCCAGTTGCAAAAATCAGAACCTTAAAAACAAATACAAGAGTTATATAAAAAAACAAATAGCAAAGATAATCAAATAAAAATAGATTCAATATTCTTATAAAACAAAATGGGGGACAACTTCTCTACCCACCATAAAAAGTTGGGTAATGTACATTCCTCCAATCAAATAATGCCATATCATTTTATTGCATTTATTTATTTAGTAGTTCAAACTTTTTAAATTTCCAAAGCGATTCCAATGCAAATTACATTATGGGTAACTCTACCCAACGTTTTGAGGTGGGTAAAAAAGAATTCACCAACAAAATGACAATAAATAAAAACAAAGGAACAAATCATGCTACATCTTCAAACCGCATCGTCGGATAAACTCAGGACAAACTCACGACGGTCCCTCCCGATTTCCTTGTTTTCTCGTTGTGAAAAGCCAATCAAACTCCGTCGCTTCACCTTCATCTTAATTCGAGCCCTCTCATGTCGGAAACAACACGGATCTCTCTTTCTAGTTTTTCTCTGACGCCGTGATATCTCTGTCTCAATACTCCTTCCGTCTCGCTCTTGCTCGATCTTGTTTCGCTGTTTGGTTTGTTCCCTCACGGTCTCTACTTCGTCATCTCATATTCAGTTTTGGTTTGTTTTACTTTCTCATCTCTGATTTCATTTCGGTTCAATCCTTTTCTTCCACTCTCTCTGTTTATGATTTGTGGTGGGTTTGTTTGGGTATGAGTTGAAAAAAGGAAATAAGAGTTATAGTTGTTGTTTTTCTGTGAAAAATTATGAGGCAGTGATGGTTATGTTTTTGGTTTATAGGTTGAAGAAATGGAAGTTTGAATGAGAGGTTTAAGAATGGTTTGAACTTTTGGTGGTTTTTGGTTTTTTATGTGTTTGATCAGAGAATGAGGATTGGAGGGAGTAAGAGAATGGTTGAGGTGAAGGAGCGAGGTTGATGAACAAAGGGTTTTGAGTTTGCACGATGATTTGTTGTTGTTGTTTATGTGTTGTGTGAGCAGAAAAAAAAGCAGAGAGGTGTTTTTGATGAATAGTGAGGAATGAGTGATGGCTTGTGTTATTGTGCGTTCATAGAGTGAGTAAGAGAGTGAGAGTGTTTATTGTTGCAGCGGATTATGTCGGTGGTGCGTGATGCGTTAGACTGTGTATCATGAGTGTGTTATGAAGGAAATTTTTGTGAAAAATGCGTAATGGAATGGCGTCTTGCTTGATGTTGTATGAATAAATTGGTGTACAAAAATGTTGGAATGGTATTGTGTGGAATCATGGTGGGTCACCAAAAATTGTGTTATTTTTTGTTTAAACCTGTTAGCATGGTAGTTGGCATCTAGTGAGAGTAGCTTTTGGTGAATTTGTTTTTTATGGAAGGGTGTTGCTGAACATGATGTACGTGACTCGCCAATTGGAAAAATATTACATAATTTTTTAGTTATTTAATTTTCTGGAAGGAGTGTGTGGGGTCACTCTATTATTGTTGAGCTTTTTTCTTTTTCTGCTATTGTAATTCATTTTTAAAGGCTATTAGAACCTTTTTATTGCAATTATCATGGTCATGGATTGGTGAATGAAGTCTTATTATAAATTTTTCGAAATTAATTATGGGTAATGGAAAGTTTGGATATTGAATTTAAAAAAAAAAGCGTAAATGTAATTGGGAAATTAAAAATGGAAAATGATTTAGGAAAAAGCTTTATGGAATGGATAATGGATATGGAAATCGATTTGGATCTTAGAAATTGGTGATGAATTTGAAGTTAGATATGGATAATGAATAAAAATCGGATAATGGATAGGAAATGATGGAAATAATGGGTAAAAAATGGAATTATGAGAAAATGGTCATCGAATAAAATTCGAAATGAAACTTGACTAAACCCTCCTTCAATATTTCCACTGATGCACTTTGACTGAATTCAATCCAAAGACCACACTTGAAATTCTTTCAACAACTCCTGATTAAAAAATGGATGAATACACTCCTGAACCACCGAACAATTCTCCATTGAAATAAAGATTGTCTGAATTGAACATCCTCTGAAACTCTGGCTAAATAAATCATGAATCAATCTCTTGGAAAATAAATCTGGAGATGAACACAATCTGAACTGATGGATCTTTATAAACTTGAAGATTCAACCCAAACATTCTCACAAACCATTAATTGATAAATTGATGAATTTCACACAACACAATTGGACATTGAATGCCCATTGCCTAATAAGTAAGCCACTGACACAAACAACTTGCACCTGAAGAAATCTCCTGATAGTTTGGCTAATATTAGGTCAAACATCCATCTGAATTGGACTGTGAATGAACAAACACGCTTGAAACCAATGCTTTTGAGTCGTTGAGAAATAAGAATAGCCTGAGATGTTGAGAAGAGAAGAATAGCCTTGTAACTTGATGAAGAAGAGAACCCCTAATTTAAACTTCTTTGCTGATGATGAACCAGATGAATTAGTGAATAGTTTCTACAAGTAAAATCCTTGAATACCACTTAATCATGGAAATAAACCATAATTCAGTGACAAAAGCATAAGAAGATGATGCCATCGATGGTTGTGTAGCCAAAACCTTGAATTCTTCTAATAATCCATAAATATGTTTTGAAAAATCTAATTCCTCATATAATATTGATCCCATGTCTCAGGAGCTTATGCAAATGAATGCGAGATGTATGACCTAATGGAAATACAGATGAATGCGAAGCGAAAAGCAGACAAAGATAGAAAACCAGAGGGCAAATTTTGGGGTGTTATAGCTGCCCCTATTCAATCATCTGTTAATCTGAAAAGGATGGGAGCATCGGCTATCAGACGTTCGAGATAAACTGTGATTAAATACCAAAACAAACCATAAAATTTGCACTCTGATGGAGAAGAAAAGGGATATTAACCCAATGGAATAAAACTCTATTGTGGATAAAAGCAACCAACGATAACAAAGGAAAATTGTATTTTGAACAATTCCAGACGACTACTGGGTTGCCACAACGACGGTGGACTTGGAAACATGTCTTTTGTACGATGTCAGACGACTACTGGCTTTCCACAACGACAGTGGACTTGGAAACTTGTCTTTTGTCCAACGCCAGATGACTACTGGCCTGCCACAATGACGGTGGACTTGAAAACCTGTCTTTTGTATGATGCCAAACAATTACTGGCTTGCCACATCGATGGTGGACTTAGAAATTGTCTTTTTAGTGAAGCCAGAAGACTATTGACCTGCCACAACGACGGTAGGCCTTTAAATTGTTGAGAAAGTGATGTCACATAGGGAGTGACTCTGCAGGGGAAGATTTTGTTGTAGAACTCCGCTGGTAAAGAGAACATCCTGACTGACATTCTGCTGAGGAATGAAACAAGGATACTCTGAAAAATATCTGACTCTTGCTGAGGAGAAAATGATCATTAAATCAATCTCGGAAATCCTTAAGAGGGTGACATTTTGTTGGAGAAGAGATGTGAGCACATCTATCTGCATCGACTTGTCCCATTTTCCAAAGTTAAATTGGCGACTTCACTGGGGAATATTTCAATAATGGGAGTCAATCCCAATCATGAAACTATGAGGGGAAATGACAATCTTCCGACTTGTCTGGGGAAATTCTTTGTCAATACTTTTGTTGGGGAGAGAATTATGACAATTCTAACTCTGTGGGGAAGTCGGGCATTCAGCTGACCGCTGGGAATACTTCATTGTGGAAAGATGACTCCGCTTAGGGATGAGAACTATTCAATTATCCTTGAAGTTCTTCTGGGGAAATGAAAACGTTCTGGCTTGGCTGAGAAAACTATTTGTCGATGCTCTGTTGAGGAGAGTTTATTGGAGAATTAGAGATTAAAATAAGCCTCCTCCTAGGGAAGACCTCTGAATCTCACACATGTTGGTCAAATCGAGCCAAATTATGCCCCAGGTATAATATGATGACTATGTTGGGAAGATATGCCAATGAAAATTGGACATTGACTGGACGAGAATGACCAACTCCTCATGAAAAATTTATCAGCTGAAGGAAGATTATATGCTCGGGGAAGAATAAACTTCCAATACCCTGTTCGGAAAAGAAATACTAGACATTCCCTGAGAATTAACCCGGTGCTTCAAACTTCTGAGCTCAACAGTTGCATAATGATTATCAAGAGTGAAAAAGCCTTCCCTTACTCCTCAAAATATGCCCTAGGCTGCATCGTCTACGAAAATATTGTCTCCAAATGATTTTATAGAAGACCTGGCATCCAAATTGTCCCAATGTCTTCAAACTCTTGGAGAGATTCATCAGATCTCGAGATAATTGTCCAGACTATATCTTGTAATGATTTATCTCCACATATTAGGATAGAAACACCATGCATATAAAGATGAAATGCAGATGATGCAAGATGTAGATGTATGCTCAGGATGCTCAGGATATGAATATCTGTGAGCCATGGGAGATGATCGAACCAAGTATGGTCGAGCGGCTGGGCATAGGACCAGGTTGATAATGATTGATTTTTTGTTTTGATTTCCAAACAGATGGACTTTAAAGGTGAATTACCAGACGAGAATTGGTTTATTGAAGGTAGACCATCAGACGAGAACTAGTGGGCAAAGAATAAATTGTCAAACGAGAACTGACTCCTTTATGGGTTCATTGTCAGACGAGAACTGACTCTAAAAAAGAATGACTACCAGAAGAGAACTGGAGTTTAACACGGTAAATGAAAAGGTGACCATACGAGAACTGGTAAAAAGGTTCACCTACCAGAGGAGAACTGGTATTTGAAGTTGGTTTTCCATACGAGAATTGGACTTTGAACTGGTTTCATAGACGAGAAATGGACTTTGAATTGGTTTTCCAAATGAGAACTGGACTCTGGATTGGTTTTCCATACTAGAACTGGACTTTGGATTGTCAAGAAGTTGGGTTACGAGGCCCTTCAATATCAGGTTCAAACTGTGGGGTTATGCCCAATGACCGATATGATATGCATGGCTCTATGGTCGAGCGAAGCGACATGAATAATGCATGCAAATGATTTATGCAATGATTATAAAGATTCCATAAATGCCCCTGAGATGGGTTAAAAGGTATTTTGTGACAAGTCTTCTTGTTGAGAAGGGTGACATGTTGAGGGTGGGTAGCATGATTTCCCAATACTTGTCTTGAACTCAGAGATTTCCTCTATGTAGCTAAAATTTTCCCTAGTCTGGAGGATCTTTGAACATACTTCCCTTGATTATCCAATTTTTGGAATGGAAGACTTAGATGTTCTCTTGAGGAGAGTTGCACTTAGTGAACTCTAGAAGTGTCCCGCCCCAACATGAGCATGGTAGAAACTTGACTCATTCTGACTGAGTATTAGAAGAATTCACCCTTAGTCAATAGAAACTTTGGGTGGCCTGCCCCTATTTGGTAGATTCATCTCTGATCAACTAAATCTTGAATGGTTTCCCCTCAATCAACTGATATTTGGGGACTTAATTTAGACTGACTGATTCCTCAGTCAACATAATCACTGGATGACATTGCCCTGATTCATATGCCTACAAGATGCTTTTGACTCTGGCTATCATTGTTGAATGATCAAGTGCTCTTGTGATTGCTCTTTGTAAGAACTTCCCTGATGTCATAGACTGACTTGCAATTAAAAATATCCATTCACAAATGGTAATTTTAATGCAACGCTCATGCATATTTTGAAAATTTATTTATTTCAATGTTGTGATAGTGTGTGACGAATGGACCATTAGTCCAAACATAGTGATGATATTAGCAAATCTTTAGGAGTCACTTTATGCAACCTTGTCGTATTATGCTTTCAGAATTGATCCTACTTCAATTAGGTCTTCTAAGGTTTATAACTTGGTCTGGTTCACGGTTTTAGAAAAAGGGATTTAAGGCTCACAGTTATTTGTACCCATCCATTCTCCTTGATATTCTCCAGTCTTACGTTCAGCTAATTCGGCCTAAGCGTTCACCTCTCGAAAATGTTTTGTGATGGTTGAGGAACCAATGACACTAATGGTTTAAGCACCAATGAGGCTTTTGGAGTAACAGTCACTCATTTGTCTTTGTGTCTTGTCACACGACTTTGTTCTTATGGAAGTTTTTTTTCTCTGATTTTTTTACACCCTAACATTTCCCTGGACTGATTCTTTTTGAATATTTGAATTTTTTTCGATTTTGAAGTCCAGCGGGATGCCCTAACTTTTGCCTAAGTCATTTGTTTTCATGTTTTTTTGACTTAGCGGGCTTTATTTTATTTTATTTTATTTTATTTTATTTTTTGTTGAACAAATCGTGTGACACTGCTTTGTCTGACTTGCATAAAAGGGTTGTGACTGTCTCATTCCTTTGTTGTTGAGGGGTAACCATTATGGTTTTACGTCCCTTAACCTCTTGAGGTGTAATGAATAAAAGCTAAGTGATCCTCAGATGCACACTACTTATGAAATTTAAATGCTTGGTCAAACTAACTGATGACTACCCTGCCCTAGGTTGAATGTGAGGGTTTTTTCACTCAGAAAAAAACCATCTACTTCAAGGCTAAAAGGGGTTGACGAGGGTCTATCTCTCTTATATCTCCGGTGTATTGGAATTGAAGTAATGCATGTACATCGTCAGCAGGTTCTAATCTGAAAGCATACCTTCAACAATTATGGGTATTTAGTTTTCATCATCCTGCCTCAAGTCTCTGTTAAACAACAGTGAAATAAATGGGAGGTATATGGATGCATATTTTTATTTTTTCAATGCAAGGGAAGGAAAATGAGTGAATGCGACATAATTGATTCAAAAAGTGCATGATCACTTCATTAACATTACCATTCAAAAAACAATATTTAAAAGACAAGTTTCAATTAACCGGAAAGAAACTACAATGAAAATGATAGAAAGGATACAATGATTGCCAATTCTGATGATGTCTTCTTGTCTGAACCACTGAAATCAGGAGACATCCCTTCTAAGTCCTTGAATTCAATTAAGCGAGAGATTTACGTGCACAACCAAAATTCCTTTTGGAAAGGATATGTACCCCTTATCGATCAACTGTTGTACCTTGGCCTGAAAAGCTTTGCAATCTTCAGTTGAATGCCAAATCGATCCACCATGATATCCACATTGCTCCTGAGGGTTGTACTTTGGAGGGTAATACTCTAGAAACGACTTGAGAGGCTTAGGAACCACCTATGAGCTCTGAATTAGATGTGGAAAAAGTTCACAATATGCCTTGGGGACTAGATGAAGAGGAGCATTCCTTCTTTTCGTATTGTTGTGAGGCCTATGTTGGAATTAGAGTTGATTCTGAGGTGTTCGACCATGAACTTGCAAATTTAAACAAGGAGGAGTCTAGGGTTCCTGACATGGTGCTCTGAGCATTTCCAATTGTCCATAAGAGTAATAAGACACATGAAAAGATGATCTCTGAGTAGATGATGGTCCAGAATATTCGATATTGGCCATGACTACACTGATTTCATGCTCCTCTTCCTATTCGTAAATAGCAACAAATTCACCTTCACTAGCTGGGACGTTCAAAGAGTCTTGGATCTTTCCACTTTTGAGAGGCTCTCAATGCGCTCTCCAGATATCATAAAACTAGAGAAGTTTGATGTCCCAATTCTACTCATTATTTCCAAGTTTGGACCTTGCAAGGTGTCCATAAACAGATCAACTAAATCTCTGTCCAAAAGTGGTGGTTGCACTTGGGCTGTCAATTCTCTCCACCGGTGTGCATATTCCCTGAAAGATTCACTACTCCTCTGAGATAGGCTTTGCAATTGTGTGCGACTGGGAACCATGTCCAAATTGTACTGGTATTGCTTTAGGAAAGCTCTGGATAAATCATTCCATGACCGGATATGACTACTTTCCAAATCTATATACCAACTTAAGGATGCACCACTTAAACTGTCTTGAAAACAATGAATCATCAACTCATTGTTGTGGGCGAAGGAAGTCATCTTTCTGCAGAACATCACTGGATGACGCTTTGAGCAACTGACACCAACGTACTTCTCAAACTTCGGTGCTTTAAAATATGGAGGGATGACAAGTTCGGGTACCAAACATAGGTTTAAAGTATTAAAACCAAAATCATGCATCACGACCCTCTACGGATTTGAGCTTCTCATCCAACACATGATACCTTTCATCAGATCCAATAACTCGTGGATCCTTGGTTTTAATCACATGGATTTCCCCTTGGAAGTATTGCATAGCGAATGCAAGACTCTGATAGTCTGTAGCATCCGAAGAAGATGAATGTCCACCTCGAACAAGAGGCTGCTTAAGTACACCCTGATTCACGATCGGGCTCTGTGTAGGCTGAGCTTGAGTAAGGTTGTTGACTTGTGGAAGATCCTCATCAGGAGAAAGACCATACAAATGATTATTCTTCAAAGTGAAACCAGATGGAAAATTAACACTCTGGAGGTTATTCCTCGACATAACTACCAACAGCTTCCAATCTGACCTTTTACCTCTTAACACTACTCAGTCTTGCTTCAAACATTTTGTCGTCTTCGAACGGTTACCACTTGTTCAAATTGAGTACCGGGAAATCTATTGGCTGGTCATGGAAAAAGGAGGAACAATGAGCTCTCTAGAAAATGATATGTAATGCTGATGAATGCAAATGCAATATGATGATGCTAAAGATGCAAAGACATGGGATCAATGCTGCCACAAATGCTGGATAACCGTCGCACTAATAACGGAACTGGATGAACATAACAGAATCAGAACTTTGAGAAAATCGGGTATGTTGAAGGTTATGGTATCCTATCAAAAGCCCTTCCCTCTCACATGTGTGCTACTACGGTTCAACATCACGGACTCTCAAGCCGAGCAGCGATAATATGTTCACCATCTCTGAGAAATGATTTAACATTACCATCTTAGGGAAACAATTTGGTATAATACACTACAATGGGAGACCTTAGTTGAGTCCTAAAAAATAAGCATCCCCCATAAGTTCCCAGCTTCAAGCACTAAGATCGAGAAACAATAGTACATTCATCCCAAAGGGTACAATACTATCGTCATACGAAAAGTACTTTGATTGAGTTTTTACAAGAGAACAAGGCCATCATGTGCGAGTTCCCAGTGGACCCTCGGGTGCGAGTGGGTTTGCCAACAAATATGGTCTGCCACTGTCACCACTAGAGAGGGTTGTTTCCACTAAGGTCCTCAATTATCGTCCCCGGATGCACATAACTATCAAGGTCGTATCCTGAAGTGGAGGAAATCCCCACATAGAATATTTCCAAGACGGCCGCAATCTAGGTGTGGAACACTCTGCCACTCATCATGATGATATATCATGGAAGTACAATGTATTTATATGCTAAAATATATGGTGCACTCAAGGCTTTGTATTGGGCTCATCTCACAGAACCACCCAACCTACAAAATAGAAACGAAACCAGCACAGTCCAGTCCAACACAGTATATGGCAGTAATGCATATGCAATAAAGTAAATGCAGAAAAATAAATGCGAAAAAGCAAGTAAATAAAGCACATAAAGAAAACAAAAGCAAACAGATACACACCTAAAAAAAATACACAAGCGCTAGGATTGACTCACATAGGGAACCAGAGTCCCCAACAGAGTCGCCAACTGTCACAATGCAAAAATCAACCGACAAAAAACCGAAGAGTCGCCATCAATACATTTTTTATCCCGACGAGGGAAAGGAGAACAATCAAAGAAAACCTGAAGGGGTAAGGAAAATATGAGGTTATCACAACCAATTTTGGGCTCGGGATTCGGTTACATGAAGGGAAGGTATTAGCACCCCTTCATTTCCGTCGCACTCGATGGGATCCACGTTTGTTTCTCTGCTCAAAGGGTGTAGTCGTTTGAAGCTCCATCTGCTGCTAAACTGGAAAGGGCTGGAAAAGAAACGAAAACGGAAAACAAAAATGAAGAGGGAATCGCACCCCAGCCTGACGTATTTCATTGCAATGAGAATTAGAGTCCATGTAGTTCTAAACCGAACGAGATTTGGTTCGATAAGCATCATGCTTGTGCCTACGTATCTCCTAATGAGAATCATACCACCGTAGTTTGGCTAACTAAAGGTGACCACAGTATTTTTGTGTTTTTTAAGGCTTAAACTACTTATGTCTATGCTCAGGTGTTGCAAGCTCGTCTGGCACAAGTGCATTTACTGTCTTGCAAAGAGAAAAGTAGGAGCAAGTTCTTACATTAAGAGTGAAGGAGATGAGAAAAGAATTTCCATAGGAAAGACAATTGAAGCTTGGTTCAAGTCTTTTAAAGAAGTGTTTTTTTGTGAAGCATCCTCAGGCTAAGACTTATTCATCATAATAGATACTGTTATCTCCAAATTTCGACGCTAGCATTAATTGGGTGATTTGGCTTAGAAAAGAGGTTTCTTGCTATAAGCTAAAAAGCAAGGTTTTCGACCTTACTCTTTGAAAGGGTGAAATTCGAAGGAAGACACCATCTATAGATCATGTACTTAGAGAAATTCTAAGTTTGGAATATTTTAAAAGTGTTAGTGGGATTCAACCATGCATGCATTCGACGTAGAGTGGCAGTTACCTAAATTTTGCACGTTCAAGCCTTGAAGGTATAATCTATAATTTCCAATTCAAATACAGGGACAAGTGGCGTAAGATGAAGCTTCTTCAACATATAGTGGGACAAGTGTCATCATCTTAGAGTAATCTTAGGATGAAACCGTCGAAAACAATTACTTTGTAATCTCTATAAATAGCTTAGTCTAGTATTAGAATAAGTGTGTGTGAAAATCACATTGTAATAAGTAACTCCATGTAACACTCAAAGTATTCGCGTGTAGAGAAAAGAGTGATTTGAGAATGTACGTGATGTAACACCACCATCTTATTTTCAAAGTCTTTTATGTTAAAGAAACCATTTATCTTCAATGTTATTTACAATTCAAGTTATTTATCTTTAAAGTCATTTAACTTTCAAAGCCCTTTTATGTTAAAGCATTTATCTTTCAAGTCAGTTACTTTTCAAGCAATTTACTGCATTTCATTTACAATTCTTACTCTTTAATATTCTTGTCTTGCACTTATCTTTTCTTTACATTTACATTCATTTAAACTTCCTTGCCTTGCATTTACTTTTTTAGATATCTTTTCATTTACTTTGAAAGTCCTTTTAATATTTCTTGCATTCAATACTTGCTTTTGCATCATGTCTTCTTTACTATTTTTCACTTTGTACCTTCTGAATCCTGTCGAAGGATTTATGACATTTTTTCCAAAAAACAAACTATAATTAACCACCAACTAGCACATGTCCTAGGATCAATCTGGTCGATCCTGCAAGCAACTGAGGGTATTTTAATATCTGTAGAGGACCAGCGGTTGCTTACCAATTTTGGGGGTAAACAAATTGGAACGCCCAGTGGGACAGTGCTAGTTAGTTTTTAGAAGTTTTATAACTTCTCTTTAGTAACTTCTTTTGTAACTTCATTCCTTACGTGGGTGTCTTGGTTGAAGAGAAATGGTTTTTTTTTGGTGCATGCATTTGAGAAGGGGGAAAGTAGCCAATAAAGACCATTACTTACCAAGGAGGAGGAATACGAGGAAGATGGCGTCTAGAAAAGGAAATCAACATGATTCAAATCCCAATTCAATTGGGAAGAATCCCCAATTGAGCAGTTCAAATTCTTATAGTGTAGATCCACAAGATGTGCCAAGAAGTGAGGTCATACCAGTCTCCAACCCTTTGACGGGGGAACCAAATTTTTTTAGTATGGTGTCAGACCCAATCCCTTCGATGATGAGGCCAGGAGTAACATATATTGGGTATTATGATCAACCGGTATTGGAGTATGTTGGCCCAAGCCATCAAACTCCACCACCAAGTATATCAGCATTCAGAGCTTTCGTCCCTCCAGGATTTTCTCAACCTTTGCCTAGAAATCTACCTTATGGTATGCCAACAACAATGATGATGGGCTTAAGGTATGCTCCTCAAGTTTTTTCAGACAATGTGTTCCCTTCTCCTTTACAGGAATCTAGGTCTGGAATAAACATGGGAAGGAATAATCCAATTGTTGGTTTGGGACATTCGACTCAGAGTCATGCTCTAACAAATGAGTCTGTAGCATATTTAAGGCAACAGATGGATGAGAGTGATCGCGACTTTCTAAGTCTAACGGTTACTAACTGCAAGTGCACAGTCTATCGTGTAGTAATAAAAGATATTGATCCAACATAGACTGAATAATCAACTTAGTGCTACCGGGTGTTACTATGTTTAGCTAAGGCGAGCGATGTTTTTAATTTTAGAAGGTGAAAATTTAATTAAGTTAAATTAATAATAAAAATATCGGTACGTAATTGATTCGCCTTCGCATATTCAATAGAGGGTCGGCTTATTAAGGTTTATTAAGTTATCTCTCTGTAGAAACTCTCGGTTTAAAAGTCGTTAACTTACACTTTCGTGGTCATGCCTATTACTATATTCCTAAGTTTAATTGAATGCTCTTGTTGTGTCAATTCAAATTTGAAATACATTTTGGAAACCTAAAGGTTCTAATTGGTTTTAAAGTGCTTCCGTTGTATTTTAAACAATGCCCAATTTCAAATATCTGATTATGATCTCACACTCCCGTGGTCTTAATCCTAATATTTTCTACTCTCTTACTCTCATAACGAAAGTTATTTATATTAAGAAATCGAAGCCGAAAAGTAACTTAATTTAAAGTATTAGCCTAATTCTACCGAATTTGTTCCGGTTAGACAACTACATACCGATTAATGGTTTAGCCAGACATATTAAATAAAAACAAAGAAAGGTAGAAGGAGAAGAAATTCATAATATAAATAAATGAAATAATAACTAAACAATAAAGAATTAAAATTAGTAACCTGGTTGCAATGTTCTTGATCAACCAAACTTGCGAAAACTTAGAAACTAAAACAATTATTCAGTATCTAGAAAAAATTAAAATAGTGATACCTTCCTAATGATGGAAACTATCACTTGGGATTGGCAATGGAAAATAAAGACGATGCTGAAAATTAATTTGAACTTCGAACGAAATGCGGCAGAAATTCGGGACTTGAAGGAAGCTCCCTTTGTAATGTGTAGTAGCTTCTATTTATAGGTGGCAGCTTTTGTTTGTTGAGAACTTGAAGGCATGGACTTAGGTTGGGCTTTAATTGAGTAACTTGGACTGAGGTTGATTAAGGTAGAGGGAAACTCTCTATTTATGCAAAGAAATTTCATAACATCTTTCTGTTTTGAATTATGTTTCGTAAATAGGTTTCTAGAATTGGATTTGTGACAATCGTATCAACAATGTGACGAGCAACTTGGGCCTTGGACAATCATATCAAACTTGGGACGACCCACAGTCAAATATGCAGAATCTCATTTTCTTGATTTGTTTCCTTCTGTTTTTCTACATTTCTTGTCCAATAAGTCTCCTTTTTATATTTTTGCCTCCAAAAGTCATGCTTGATAAAATATCTGCAAAACAAACACAAAACTGGCGTAATATTGTCCAAAATACATAAATTAACATGTTAAAACAATCGAAAACTGTATTAAATAATTGATACAAATTCGAGTTATCAAACTCCCCCAGACTTGAATCTTTGCTTGTCCTTAAGCAAACAATCAAGTATGTTTTGAAAAAATACCTTCATATTCAGACATGAAACACATTGCCTATCCATACGTGGTTGTGCGACTTTATGTTAAAAGAACTAATATTGACTCGAACACTAAAAATACACTAATGACACTAAAAAAAATAATGTTCATAAACCCCTTATACAAACCAATCTGAATCATGCTATTATAGCTCAACCTAATGCTCTTGTCTCTGTTTCACCCGGTTTCATTTTGACGCAATCACATTAAGTCATTTACCTTTGCACGGGCATAGTGGAGTAACCTGATAGTGAGTTTAATTATTTTTTCATATGGGGTCTTGTAAACAAGTGTGGTAATCCTTTATCATACTGAGTGCAAGTTATGGGGGATCGGATAGTAATCCGCCCTACCGATTTCAGAACCAGATTCCTCTGCACCAACTAACATCAGTCTTTTCACTTTGCCTTTTGTGCAGCTTGATTGTTTTACCAATGGCTTGCATATTCTTAAGATTTTTTTCTTTTTCTTCTTTTTGGCATTTTTGTAGTCAATCACTTATTTGCATCGACTTTCCATGTAGCTTGTACTTCAGGCGGTGCTGACTGCTAATATAAACTCATCAGGGCTAATTTAGAACTAAAGCTTCAAATTTTGGTATAATATGTATCCAAATCAATATCGCATCTCTAAGGGTCTAAGGTGTCAAGACTGTATAAATTTTGTTAAGTCATTTCTCAATTTCTAACAAAGCCAATCAACTTATATACTTGTAAGGTATGTTAAATGAAAGCATTCTAAAGGAATAAATTTTTTTGGTAATGCTAAAAATACTGGAGAGAATTAAAAACTGAATATTTCGATTAATTTATAAGGTTTCGTACAATAAAAAGGGAAATCTAACACCTTTTCCCACACTATCCCAAACATTGTACTCAATGTTGTGAGATATAGGTACATTTCTAAATAAATAAAACAACAAAAATAATAAAATCTAAAAACTAAAAACTAAACTACTCCTGCGGTGGTGGTGGTTTATGGCCTCATCCTCTGGCTCTTCCTCTGACAGTTCTCTATCCATATATCGCTATATGATCTGGTATACCTACATGATAGATAAAGTCATGTAGATCCTAAACTTCGCGTGTCAGGTCACCCAATGCTTCTATGTTAGCTGCGACTATTTCTCCTTGAGCTGTCTGAGCAAGCTCCATCCTTCCCATTCTCTCGGTCATCTCTTGGTAATGCCTCTTATGCATCTCGTTACTCCGAATGATTGCCGCCATAATATCGTCCATAGACGCGGGTTGTTGATTCCTACACCGACGTCTAGTGGAGGTGTTGGTGCTAGAAAAGTCAGTGGCTCTTGTATCAGCAGCTTCTTCCTCGTCTATAGCCTGTTTTACCTCATCAATCCCTGCATCTTATTTCTCTTCCTATGCAGTCACGCTGAAGGAGCGTCGAGGTCGTAGTGCCAGTTGCTCTTTTTATCCCTTCTTTGCCTGATGAGGTGGCTGCTCTTGCAATAATCCATATCGAGGTATAAGGCGGGAGTTTTGCTAACAAATAGTTTAGGTTTTCCTCTAGACCAAGCTTGATGGCAAGGTTAGTGATCATCCCGCCAAAACAAAAGGGGCTTTCCCTCTATTGTAGGTACTTTTGATGTTGGAGAAGATGAAGGCTATGGGGTTCACTGGTATGTCATAGAAAGTGCATCTGATTAAGAATAGCTTCCACTGATTCACTTTGTAGTTGTTGTATCTTCCTAAAACTATGTTGGACACCACCCTTTGAAAATAGCGGATGGCGAGGTTATGGATATGAGTTGCATATAACTCATCCCACGCCTGGTTCCTCTCTCCTAATAACTCCTCCCAAAGCTGGAAAGCATCGGCTTTCCAGTTCGCATCTTTGGGAAGGGTTAGGTTCACACCATCACCCTACTGAAATCCAAACCATTCACTGAAATGCTCCTGAGTGACTAAATACTCCGTTCCGAAAAGGCGGAACGTAATATTCCCTGCCAGAAATTTTTTTGCATCATTGTGCGTGTTATACGTAAAGGAACTCAGAAATTCCAAAGTAAGTGTAGCATAGGCGGGTCTGTTGTTTTTGCATAGTGTCGTGAGACCTGTTTTTGCGAGCATGTAGTTGACACTCTCGAGGAGCCCCAGTCGAGTCAGGCAATCCTCGTCAATGTAACGAGTAACATCTACCATTCTCTCACGGTACTCATCAAAGCATGTGCATTAAAGTTAACCAGCGACACCTTCTCTTGGAGGAAGATTAATGGGTGTTTGTGCTGCCATTGTTTTAGAAAGGTTTGGAAAGAAATAGATGAAGTGAATAAAAAAGAGAACTAATTTTTGTGAAGAAATGGGGTTGGTATGAAATGTAAATAATGTTGCAATTAAATAGAAACAGAAAAAGGAGTGGGTGAGTGGAATTTGCTAGAGTTTCCTACGAATGAGGAGTTGATAAGATGTTGTGTGAAAGTGGAAGAAAGAAATGGCCATTTATAGGAGGAAATAGAGACAATGTCGTTGGAGGAGTGGGGTTAGTGGGGTTGCAACGATTCCGAGACCGTTGCAGGCGAACGTTACAGGATTTTGGGCAATGGGACGGTCATCAGGGTTTTGTGACACTCGTCACAAATGTGAGACGATCGTCTCATTATGGTGACAATCTTCGCCTTTGAAAAATCCAGAACCTCCAACTTGGCCTATTTTCCTTGGCCTATTACGTAATTCCTTTATTTTCTCTTTTCATACTCTAAACAGGGTGTAACAGGTAGCAAAAAATAACTTTATAGCAGGTACCATTTTTCATATCAGTAAGCATCAATCATATATATATATATATATATATATATATATATATATATATTTATTAGTAGCAGGTAGCAAAAATTAACTTTATGTGCCTTAATTTTCATATTAGGCACAAAAATAAGAACGGGACCAAAATTCTTTATTAAAAATTAGAAAATTCGTAAGAGTCATAAATCAAAATAAGCTAAAAAATTTAAAGTAACTAGAAATCAAATTGGATTGAAATAAAAATGTTGAATTGAAAACAAAATGCAAGAAATTTTTTGGAAAGTGTTGATGTCGAGAATTAGTCACGATTTTTGTGGATGGACTATAACACTTCTCTCAAATGGTCGAATTGATTTAAAACCTTATCTCTCAATTTGATGATGTCTACAAGTATGTCGCGGATGTCATACTGCATGATTTGCATTTTAGATCGAAGATTTTCTAAGGTAAGCTCAGGATTGGCTAGAGTAGGTGCAGGTATCTCAGCAGGAATAGGTTCCACTTCTTCTTTAATTATATCCTCAGGGCAGTCTGAATAATAATAATTTGAAGGGGTTTTAGGATCTATCTCGACCTTAGACCAAGCATCTCCAGGTTCATAAATCAGCTTGTCTAGATCATATAGTCAGTTTATCTTATTATGCACACTTGTGCGCTCATGGTCAGGTAAAGTCAATTATGGCACAACCATGTCATTGATCAAAAGCTTAAATGTTCAGGTCCTCAGTCGTACAACATATATCTCTCAAAACAGAAAGTAATGTTCATAGGCCTAAATTCTCCAAGTGGGGTAATCTTAGAAAGGTGGGCCCTAAATCTCATTGCATCAGCGATCTTGGTTACTAGGCCACCTAACAGGATTGGATGGTGATCATTCTGAATAATCCTACAGAAATTTGCAAACATGAGATTCACTACATTAACTCTCCTAGATGTAAAAGCACAGAACATGATGAATAACTTCTCTCTCTCTCTCGAGACATTGTTATCCCTTTTAGTCTTTTCGAACAATGTGTAGGCTAGGAACATATGGAAATATCTAATGGCTGGTATGTGGCTCTTTAACTATCTTAGAATCGATTCAATGTTAGAATCATTCTATGAGAAGTCGAGCGTCACTTTATGCATCCATACGGTTCTCGAAAGCACAATCAATTTATGCTCCGAAATTGTAATGCAAGGACAAAGAAACTAACAATCAAAATTATTTACAAATTGTGAGAGAGGTGTAAAATAATATAGAGGAACAAAGAGATCATCTAACACCAGAATTAAATAATTATTTTTTTTCCAAATTTAATGACTAAGTAACCAAATCACTAAACCATAGCCAACATTATATATTTATTTCCATAAATAATAACTTTAGAATTGGAACCACTAATATAATAATAATATGTAGCTAATATGAACATAAAAATGAATGAAAGAAAATCATATGAATTGCAACTTATGGCAAAAAGTGGTCATATGGAAAAACACCTACTGTAGAAAAAGAAAAATGGAAATCACACTAGGATCCAAATAGAAAAACCCACATGGGTTTAATTTAAGATTAAAAACAAGCCCAAAAGCAACCCAAAATTACTTACTACTGGGAAAAAAAAGTATAATGAAAATTAGAACAATATCCAATAAATAAATGAAAAGGTGCAAATGAAAGTAGACTTATTTCATACCAGTAAAAAAATGTGTTCCACTAAAAACACTACTCATTATCATGCAATTAGCATGCAAAATGCAAGTGTATATCTTGTTTTCGGTTTTGAAAAATTCAAAATGGCACAGAGAAATTATCGGAACGAGTCGCGTACTAGGTCGCTTTCTTTAAGACGTTTCGTCGTACTGCCAAAAGTTTGCAATGCAGTCGAATTTACAACGACGTCTCCAGGATAAAACAACCCGTCGAAATACGATTTATCAGTTGCAGGCTGATAAATTGATCTAGAAATTACACCTTTAGATGGTTATCAAACCAGTCGTAGTATCTGGTTAAAAAGTCAGTCAAGAAAAAGAAAAAATGATTTAGATGAAGAGAGCAAAGAGAGGAGAGAAAACAATATTTCGGTGCAACCAGAAATGAAGAGCAAACCTGTATTTATAGGCAGCGAATTCAAGTGAGTGGAGCAGATCGTGGAGAGAAACGTGGGAGAGTGGATCGGCCCAGTCAAAACTGGCGGTTACTGAGTTGGTCAATAATTGGAGTTAGTCAAAACTTAGGTTAAGACTTAGAAATTTGGAATGTGACACGTCACCATTTCGTAATTAATTAATATTAAATATTAATTAATTTTCTACTAAATAATTAAATAAAATTATTTAATTTCTACCGAATTTATTAATTAATTATCATTAATTATTGTTAAATTCTGGTTCAAAAAATTAATTCATTTAGACCGAACCGAACCGAACCGAGCAGAGCCAAGCCGAACGGACGGACGGACGACGGCGGCGGAGCGCGCACATGTGTCTAGATGTTCATGGGTGTGTCCTCACTCCTTTTACAAAAGTGGGTTCCCCTTGGGGCCCAATCCCAATTGTCCATGTTGGATTATATAAACACTACTAATATTTGCATTCCCTCCTATGTGGGACTAAAATGAATATTTTCAAATTCACTTTCATATTAGTTCTACTTTGTGTGCATTTATTGTCCATTTAATGTCAATAAATTATTCCAACTCTTACTCCAAATTAACATCATTCCAACAATCCCCCACTTAAATTTAAAAAGTGATTTTAGACGTACGTCAGACGTTTCTAAGATTGTGCATAAACAAAGGTGTCTACGACTTGAACCTTAGCGTAGCAAGTCTGATTATGATTCAACAAGAGTGACACTATTATCTTGAACTCTATCTCAGACATCAGACCTGCACACAACCTTTTCGTAAGGTGTATTCTAATAGCTCGTGCTTTAATGGCCCTGCACGTGTATCCCGGTTTAGTGAAAGCTCTAGGAATTTTGCCTCGAAATTCCATAGGAATCGACCTCAGTTCCACAGTCACATATGTGAGTCTATCAAAAGTACTCCTGTAGCCTAGGTACTCCCTCATACAGAGTATAGATCTCATTAAGAGTTTCTATTATCTCATCCTCTTCTTACTTCAGGATTCATGCTCCACTTGCATGGTCATTTCATATTACTCACAACTTGTTATTACCCATTGAACCTAGTTCTTGGTATCTCCAGTCATTTAGGTCGGGTTGCCATCATGAGTAAATCATCTCTTTATAGGCATTAGTCCCATCTTCTTGGATGTATTATGGACTTTCTCTCTAGCTAATCCTTTCGTCAAAGGATCCGCTAAGTTTTCATCAGTGCGTACATGATCCATTCTCACTGCTCCTTTGGAGATACAATCTCTAACGGTGTTGTGTTTTCTTCTAATTTGACGTCTTTTACCATTATAATAACGGTTCTCAACTTTTGCAATAGCCGCGGTACTATCGTAGTGGATCAACACAGCTGGCATAGGTTTTTCCCATAAAGGAATCTCAGCAAGCAAGCATCTTAACCAACTTGCTTCTTCACTAGCTGTAGCTAGTGCTATCATTTCAGACTCCATTGTGGATTGAGCCAGGATGGTCTGTTTCTTTGACTTCCAAGATACAGCTCCTCCAGCTATACTAAATATATAGCCACTAGTAGCTTTGGAATCATCCGATAAAGTGTTCCAATCTGCATCACTATACCCTTCTAGTACAACAGGAAATTTCTGATAGTGTAGGCCGAGGTCCATAGTCCTTTTAAGGTACCTCATGACTCGCTCAATAGCTTGCCAATGCTCGTTACTCGGTTTAATTGTAAATCTGCACAACAATCCTACGACATATGCAATGTCGGGTCTAGTACAATCAGTGGCATACCTAAGACTGCCAATGATGCTCGCATATTCTGTTTGTCTGAGACTTTCTCCAGTGTTCTTAAACAGTTTCACACTTGGATCATAAGGTGTGCATGCAGGTTTACAGTCGAAGTATTTATATTTCTTTAAGATCTTCTCCACATAATGAGACTGATCCAAAGAAATTCCTTGTTCAGATCTCGTAATCTTGATACCCAGGATCACACTTGCTTTTCCGAGGTCTTTCATATCAAAGTTATTGCACAACAATGATTTTGTATCATTAATAACCTGAATGTTTGATCCAAATATGAGTAGATCGTCTACGTATAGACATATGATAATACACATGCGATTATCAGATTTGTAATAAATGCATTTGTCACTTTCATTCACTTTATACCCATTAATAATCATTAAGTTATCAAACTTTTCATGCCATTGTTTAGGAGCTTGTTTTAGTCCATACAGAGACTTATCTAACTTACAGACCTTGGTTTCTTTTCCTTGGATCACAAAACCTTTTGGTTGTTCCATATAGATTTCTTCTTCTAAGTCACCGTTTAAAAACGTTGTTTTAACATCCATTTGGTGTACTAATAAGTTATAAATAGTAGCTATTGAAATGAGTACCCTAATGGATGTAATTCTAGTGACTGGAGAAAATGTGTCGAAGAAATCTATATTTTCTTTTTGTCTAAAACCATTGGCTACAAGACGAGCCTTGTATTTATCAATAGTTCCATCAGGTTTTAGTTTATTTTTCAAAACCCCTTTACAACCAATTGGTTTGCAACCAGGAGGTAAGTCTACCAAGTGCCAGATCTTGTTATACTCTAGAGAATCTATCTCATCATTAATAACTTCTTGCCATAAATCTGCATCCAAAGAGGATAATGCTTCTTGAAGATTTATTGGATCTTCTTCAACATTATAAGCCGCATAATCGGGCCCATAGTCTTTAGCAACTCTTGCTCTTTTACTTCTTCGAAGTTCTATTTCTACATTGTCGCTGCTTTCAGTACGTTTTATCACAGGAATGTGACTCGATAGGGTGCCCCACTATTTCTTGATTTGAAAGGAAATTTGTCTTCATAGAATTCAACATTGTTTGATTCTATGATCACTTTGGCATTTAAATCATAAAACATGTATGCCTTACTATTTGCTGCATACCCAATGAATACACATTCATAGGCTCTACTAGCGAGTTTAACTCGTTTCGGATCCGGAATCCTGACATAAGCCAGACAGCCCCAAGTTCTCAAATAAGACAAATTTGGTTGTCTTTTCTTTAATATCTCATAAGGTGAGATCTTACTTTTTGACTTGGGAACTCTATTCAGGACATAGAAAATAGTCAATAAAATTTCCCCCCACCAGTGAGGTGCAGCACCAGAATTCAACATAATTGCAACAACATGTTCAGTAAGAGTTATATTCTTTCTTTCTGCTTTACCATTCATTTCAGGAGAGTATGGAGTAGTCGTTTCATGTACAATGCCATGTTTAATATAAAAGTCATTAAATAAACTAGAGTCATATTCAGTTCCCCTATCACTACAAAGTCTCTTAATCTTCTTGTTAAATTGATTCTCAATTTCAGTTACATACATCTTAAACATGTCAAATGCTTCACTTTTATTATTCATTAGGTATACATAAGTATAATCAGAGCAATCGTCAATAAAAGTGATAAAATAACGTTTACTATTTCTAGTTAAACTTCCATCTAATTCACATATATCGGAATGTATAAGATCTAGGGGATCAGATTCTTTTATAATTGATTTATGCGAGGTCTTTGTTATTTTAGCTTGACTACAAAATTCACATTTATTGGAATCATTGACATTTAATTTAGGGATTAGGCCTAAGTTGCTTGCATTAGAAATAATTCGCTTATTAACGTGACGAAGTCTACCATGCCAACTATTAAAATCACACAAGGAATAAACAAATGGAGAAATTTTATTCAATTCAACATTCAACTTAAACATGCCATCAGTGGCGTACCCTTTCCCAACAAAAATACCATTTTTAGTGATGGTGTACAAATCTGCCCCTATAGTTTGACTAAACCCAGCCTTATTCAAAAGAAAACCAGAAACAAGATTCTTCCTAATTTCAGGAACATGCATGACGTCCTTCAAGATCAAAGTCCTTCCAGAGGTGAACTTAAGCTCTACATCTCCAATTCCAGCAAAGTTAGTGGTGTGAGCATCTCCCAACAACACTTTCTTATCTTCAGCAATCATGTATGTCTTGAACATAGCACGATCATAGCAGACATGACGAGTGGCGCCAGTGTCTATCCACCAGCCATCACTTCCACCAACCATGTTGACTTTAGTGATCATAGCAATGAATTGCTCATCAGTCAGGTTAACCTGAGCATTTGAGCCAGCAACAGGTTTAGGCCTGCTCTTACATTTTTTTGCCATATGGCCCGGTTTTCCATAATTGTAGCAAGAGAAAATCGAAGCATCATTTCTTTGAGGTGGAGGCTGTTGCCTAGAAAATGGAGCAGATGGGGCCCTAGAGGGATTCCCATTCTTAATTCGGTTCGCAGCATTGTGGTTCTGATTCTTTAAAGGTTTGCCCGTAGGCTTCAGAACCACACTGAATCTCTTTTTGTTGTTAGAAACAACTAAGACTTCATCTTTCTGATCTTGTTTCCGAGCTTCCTCTTCAATTCGGAGACGAGTAATTAGACTCTCGATTGAAAATTCTTTTGTTTTGTGGCGAAGTAAATTTTTGAAATCTTTCCAACCAGGGGGCAGTTTGTCAATGATAACAACAATTTGAAATTGTTCATTGAGGGGCATACCTTCTGTAATAATTTCATGAGCAATTTTCTGAATTTCGTGGCTTTGAGCTTCCATAGACTTTTCATCCACCATCTTGTAGTTCAAATAGCGGCTGACATCATATTTCTTCGCACCTGCTTCTTCAGTATCATATTTCCTTTGCAGAGCCTCCCAAACCCGTTTAGCGGTCTTGTAGCTACTGTAGTAGTCGTACAAGTCATCAGCAAGACCGTTCAGAATTTGATTTTTGCACAAATAATCATTCTCGTGCCATAGGGCGATTTCTTTCCTGAGCTGTAAGTCATCTGCTGCAGCCTTAGCTTTTGCAGCATCTGATTCAGGCGTTTGGGAAGTCCCGTCTGATTCTTCAAGTGACTTACCATTAGGTAGTTCAGTAGATCCATAAAGGACAATCAGGATATCCTCAGTCAGAACATGGGCAACCTTTTTCAATGTTAAGAAAAATTTCATCTTAGCTTGCCAACGTTTGAAATTAGATCCCTCAAACTTAAACGGTTTGTCAGAGATAGTAGCAACCGCATTAGTACCGATAGTTTCCTCAGTTGCCATGGCAGTTATGAAAATCGTCTTAAAATTGTTGTTTTTGGTTTTGAAAAATTCAAAATGGCACAGAGAAATTATCGGGACGAGTCACGTACTAGGTCGCTTTCTTTAAGACGTTTCGTCGTACTGCCAAAAGTATGCAATGCAGTCGAATTTACAACGACGTCTCCAGGATAAAATAGCCCGTCGAAATAAGATTTATCAGTTGCAGGCTGATAAATTGATCTAGAAATTACACCTTTAGATGGTTATCAAACCATTCGTAGTATCTGGTTAAAAAGCCAGTCAAGAAAAAGAAAAAATGATTTAGATGAAGAGAGCAAAGAGAGGAGAGAAAACAATATTTCAGTGCAACCACAAATGAAGAGAAAACCTGTATTTATAGGCAGCGAATTCAAGTGAGTGGAGCAGATCGTGGAGAGAAACGTGGGAGAGTGGACCGGCCCATTCAAAAATGGCGGTTACTGAGTTGGTCAGTAATTGGAGTTAGTCAAAACTTAGGTTAAGACTTGGCAATTTGGAATGTGACACGTCACCATTTCGTAATTAATTAATATTAAATATTAATTAATTTTCTACTAAATAATTAAATAAAATTATTTAATTTCTACCGAATTTATTAATTAATTATCATTAATTATTGTTAAATTCGGGTTTAAAAAATTAATTCATTTAGACCGAGCCGAGCCGAGTCGGCCGGACGGAGGCGGCGTGCGCGCGTGTGTCTAGATGTTCATGGGTGTGTCCTCACTCCTTTTACAAAATTGGGTGCCCCTTGGGGCCCAATCCCAATTGTCCATGTTGGATTATATAAACACTACTAATATTTGTATTCCCTCCTATGTGGGACTAAAATGAATCTTTTCAAATTCACTTCCATATTAGTTCTACTTTGTGTGCATTTATTGCCCATTTAATGTCAATAAATTATTCCAACTCTTACTCCAAATTAACATCATTCCAACAGTATCTAATAAATTAAAACATTTAAAAATAAATATGAAGAGCAACCATTTAGCATGGAATTTAAACGAAACATGAGCAACAACAATAACATACGTTCTTTCATTGTGTCAGTACCAAACAAACCGATAAACACACATGAAGAAATGACCAGTAGCACCACAACATTGTTTTTCAACAAGCATTAGCAAAGCATTATAACAATCAAGACCAAAATAACACAAAAATTGAATCAATCGATAAAACGACATCAGAAACAACATTGGAAATGCAAAAACAACAATAACAACATCAATCAAACAGAAATAGCAACTGAAGATAAGGAATATATACTAACCAAATTTGAATGCGAAGAAGTTGAGTTGATCTTGATGTTGTTGCTTCAAAGTTTGAAACTCGTCGAAAATGCTCGACATGGAGTGGAACTGAGTTGCTCGAAGTTGTCCGTGTTTAGTTGTTGTTGTTGGAGTCTTTAAGCTGTAGTTGTGTTGTTGTTGTCGAATCGAAGACGACCGAGCCACATTTGGATTACGAGTAAGAGAGTGTCCTCACAGAGATTGTCATAGGGCATTAGCAGTGACGACGTTGATGTGCTTCTGTTGGTGGTTTTTATTGTGGTTTATGAACAGGGTGAGTGTGTTGCTGGAGATTTTAAAGGGACTATGAGGTATGCAAATTGTTTTTATGGAGTCATGAGTTGAAGAAGAACATAGTTGTGGAAGCTTTCATGGACACGTGAAGGCGGTTAGATGGTGAGTATGGAAATGTTGGTGAGCTGATGGTGGTTATGGGTGAATCGAAAGTTGTTTGTAGTGCATCAAGGTTTTGAAATTTAAAGATTGATGATGGAAAAAACAAGGTGGTGGTTACGGGTTGTGTGAAAGGTGGAAAAGATTATATTCTTCATTGTTATTATGAGGGTTTAATGTGGGTGGGTGTGTTTTGCGTGTCTATGATGTTTTGTATTAATAAGGTTTGTAGATCTGAATTTTGGAGAAGGTGTGAGGTTATTTGAATTTGTTTTTGAAGATGAAGTTGATTGAGGTGTTATTTTGTGCAGGTTTATGGTTCTGTAGGTTTGAAGCTTTGTGTGAATGATGTTGAAGAAAAGTTGGTGTGAAATGGAGAAGAAAAGGAATATTTACATCGTGAATATGAATGTTGTTCAATGGTGCTTTGTTTTAAAATGTATGGAGGTAATGAATTGACAAAAATAGCAGTGATTTCATGGAATCATGCGCGTGAAATTTGTATGTGTTGTGTGAGGTGTACTGAAATTGCGTTATGGGCGGAATTTGAAGTGTATTGTGTGATGCGGTGAGTGGGAGGAATTCATCAATGTGGGAGAGGGAGGAGTGTGAGAGATGTAACGCCCCGAAAATCTAAATTTAATTATTTAATTATTTATTTAATTAATTTAGAAAAAGTGGAGAGTTTGGATTAATTAGAGAATTTTAGAGAAAAAGAGTATTTTTATATAATAAGGATAAATAACATTTTATTATACTATTTTATTATTATTATTAAAGATATATTAAAGAAAAGGGTAAGGGATCCTTTTGTAAAAATTATGAGGGTAAAGTGGGAAAAGACTAAACTGGGATAATATATCCAAAGAGGAGAATACGATTATTTTTCTAATATTATCGTGTTTTGGGAAAAGAGGTGCTCTGAAGGAAAAAGAGAGAGAAAGGAGAAGCTCAGAGTCAGGAGGCCGTGGAGAACCCCAGAGAAGAGTGTAAAGCGGCGAAATTCTCTAAGGTATGGGGAGTTTTTATAATCTATGGTAAATGTGTAGGAATTGGATTATGAATAGGTTAGGATTGTATGAGTTTTATGAGTTTTTGGGGTTTTGAGCTAGGTTGAGTTTGTGGGTGAAATCTTGATGAAATAGAGTTAGAAAAATGTGTTGAATCCTATAAATGATGGTATAAATGATTGTTCTGATGTTATGATGTTTTATTTGATGTATTGGAATGATTTTGAGGTGAATTAAGACGAACCCATATTAGAAAAATTGGAATTTTGGGGGTTTTGGAACAGTCTGTACGAAGCAGCAAATTGCTGCTGTAAAACGTGCGTTAACCGGTTAACGCTTTGGTTAACCGGTTAACCATTGAAAAATTTGGGCATTTTTCTGAAGTTGCGCATGCGTTAACCGGTTAACGCTTTGGTTAACCGGTTAACACTGTTCGGATGGCAAATTATAATTCTTTAAAAATTCATAACTTTCAAACCGTAAGTCCGATTCGCATTCCGTTTGAAGCGTCGGATAGAGCATAAACTGAACTTTATTTTGATGAATAAAAATGAGAAAAATGCAATAGTTTTGATAAATGAATTTATGAAACAACCTTGTATTTACCTCATAATTTACCGGGTACGGGTTAATTCTTGATGTGTCAGAGTGGTTATAGAACCAGTGTTTTGGGTGTAATGTCATGATGATATATATGATTATTTGATGATTGTTTTGCTGATTGAAATGAATGATGCGAATTATTTTGATGAATTTACGATGTAGCGCATCATTGCATTTCATAACATTCACGATGGGGCTTCGGCCTATTTATTCTACTTCAATCCCATTGTGTGGATTGAAGTGTCTCGATGATTTACGATGTGCTCCTTTGTGGAGGGTTGATGGTCATGTATCCATCTCACGATGAAAATGGTACTACATGCATATTGCATATCAAGATGTTAGAATTGCATATTCGGGATGAATTTCATGATTGCGTTGGTGTTGCTTAATTTCATGATCGTGTTGTTGCTGAATTTTATTGTTGATGATGTCATGATATGTTGTACTAATTTATTTATGATTCTATATTCTTGTACGTTTATGATATATTATGATTACTCACCCTGCCTTCTTGGAAATGTTGCCTCCTTCGTGGGTAACTTGCAGATGTCGAAGAATAGTCCTGCAGTGCAATATGAGTAATTCATGAGTTTCAGAGCGTGCTTAATGTTCCTTAGAAGTGGTTCTGGTCTGTGTGTCCTGCTCTGTGTCATGTAACACTGGGATGGGTTTTCTTCTGTTAAACTATTTGCAGTTATGTTGTTATTTGGATAATTGTTTTCCATTTTAAGATGTTAAATTCAGGATGGTGAAAATTATGTTTAGAGAGTTTTGAATTATGAAGTTTAAATTCCGCTGCGAAATGATTTTTGATATTCTTGATGTTGATTTACCCGTTTTACGGGACAGGACACTGTTTGCGTTGAATTATGATGAAATGTGATACCCTTTCTCGATGATTACTCTGATATTATTTAAATATTTTATTTTGGGGTAGAAGGGTGTTACATTAGTGGTATCAGAGCAGGTCGGTCTGTCCGGCCAAGTCTTGTTGTTGTCAGTCAGTTGTCAAGTCGTTATTTACTTAACGATTATTCTTTTCTGATGTGGTAAGTGTTGTGCAGAATGGCTGGAAACAACACGCGTTCTCTCGCTGATGCTATTGCAGCTCTTGCTCAGACTGCTGCTCGAAACAATGCGCATGATGAGTTTCGTGCATTGGAGAAATTCCAGAGGAATAATCCACCTGTGTTTGAAGGAACTCATGACCCGGCGAGCGCACAGATGTGGCTCAAGGCAATTGAGAAGATTTTCATAGTGATGGCGTGTGCTGACGCGCAAAAAGTTCAATTCGGGACCCATATGTTGTTTGAGGAAGCTGAAGACTTGTGGGATAATACTCGTCAGCGTTTAGAGGATGAGGGTGTTGTAGTGACTTGGACTGTGTTTAAGGCGGAGTTCCTTAAGGAGTATTTTCCGGAAGATGCTCGTGGTAAGTTGGAGGTAGAATTCCTTGAGCTGAAGTAAGGAAACATGACAGTGGCAGAGTATGCTGCCAAATTTGAAAGGCTGGTTAAGTTTTGACCTCACTACAACAGGGCAGATGCTGAACTTTCCAAGTGCCTTAAGTTTGAGAATGGGCTGAGACCTGAAATTAAGCAAGAAATTGGATGCCAACAAATTCGCAAGTATGCAGAGTTGGTCGATAAGAGCCGTATTTATGACGAGGACAACCGAGCTCGGTCAACCCACTATAAACAGCTGAGCGAGAAGAAAGAAAAGAGTCAGTATAGAGGGAAACCTTATGTGACTACTGGTTATAAAGGGAAGCAGAAGGCATCTGATGAGAAGAAGCAAAGTAGGGGAGCTGCTAATGTACCTGTTAAGTGTTACAAGTGTGGAGAGGCAGGTCATAAGGCCGATGTGTGTACCACCAGAGTTATAAAATGTTACCGTTGTGGCAAGCTTGGGCATAAGATGAGTGATTGTCCTAATGAAGGCCCAACCTGTTACAATTGTGGTGAACAGGGGCATATCAGCGCCCAATGCCAGAAACCAAAGAAGAATGCTGCTACTTCTCAGAATGCTGGGAGTTTTTGCGTTAGCTGGTTCAGAAGCTCCAAAGAAGGACAACTTGATCAGAGGTACCTGTTTTATTAATAATACTGAATTGATTGCTATTATTGACACTGGAGCTACACATTCATTTATTTCTCTCGAGTGTGCTAATAGATTGGGTTTAAAGTTGTCTAATATGAACGGTAATATGATAATAGAGACTCCTGCTAATGGTTCTGTGACTACCATGCTTGTTTGTTTGAAGTGTCCTTTGACAATTTTTGAGATGAATTTTGTGATGGATTTGGTGTGCCTACCATTACACCAAATCGATGTTATCCTTGGTATGAACTGGTTAGAATTCAATTATGTTCATATTAACTGTTATAGTAAGACAGTGAAGTTCCCTGAAGTGAGCGGGAATGGTGAGTTGATGTTTTTATCTGCTAGGCAAGTGGATGAACTTGTTTTAGATGAAGCTTTGATGTTCGCAATGTCTGCCTCATTGCAAGTTGATGATAAGACTGTCAGTGCAGAGTTGCCTGTGGTTTGTGAGTTTCAATATGTGTTTCCTGGTGATATAAGTGATTTACCACTGGAACGTGAAATTGACTTTTATGTGGACTTAGTACCGGGTACGAGTCCTGTCTCGATGGCTCCTTATAGAATGTCAGCTTCAGAGTTGAATGAGTTGAAGAAACAATTAGAAGAATTTTTAGAGAAGAGGTTCATTAGACCCAGTGTTTCTCCTTGGGGTGCTTCGGTGTTGCTCGTTAAGAAGAAGGATAGTAGTATAAGATTGTGTGTCGATTACCGATAGTTGAATAAAGTGACTATCAAGAATAAGTACCCACTTCCGAGGATCAATGATTTTATGGATCAGCTAGTAGGTGCTTGTGTCTTTAGTAAAATTGATCTGAGGTCTGGTTATCATCAGATTCGGGTTAAAGCTGATGATATTCCGAAGACAGCTTTCAGGACGTGATATGGGCATTACGAGTATACGGTGATGCCGTTTGGGGTTTCTAATGCACCTGGTGTGTTTATGGAATATATGAATAGGATCTTTCATGAGTACCTTGATAAATTCGTGGTGGTTTTCATAGATGATATCTTAGTATATTCTAAATCAGAAGAGGAACATGCTGAGCATTTGAGGGTTGTGTTGCAAGTGTTGAGGGAAAAGAAATTGTTTGCTAAATTATCTAAGTGTGAGTTCTGGTTAAAGGAAGTGAGTTTCCTCGGCCATGTAATTTTAAGTGGTGGAATTTCGGTGGATCCTTCAAAGATTGATGCGGTATTGCAGTGGGAGACTCCGAAGTCAGCTACATAAATTTGTAGTTTTCTTGGGTTGGCTGGTTACTATCGTAAGTTCATTGAAGGTTTTTCTAAGATAGCTTTACCGTTGACGCAAATGACTAGGAAGGGTCAAGCGTATGTATGGGATGTTGCTTGTGAAGAGAGTTTCATAGAACTGAAGAAAAGATTAACGACCGCGCCAATGTTGGTCTTACCTAATCCAGATGAGTCCTTTGTAGTTTATTGTGATGCTTCCAAGATGGGTCTTGGTGGAGTTTTGATGCAGGATAATAAGGTGGTTGCTTATGCCTCTAGACAGTTAAGAGTTCATGAGAGGAACTATCCTACTCACGATTTAGAGTTAGCAGATGTGGTGTTTGTGCTTAAGATTTGGAGGCACTATTTGTTTGGCTCGAAATTTGAAGTATTCAGTGATCACAAACGTTTAAGGTACTTGTTTAATCAGAAAGAGTTAAATATGAGACAGAGGCGGTGGCTTGAATTATTGAAAGATTTTGATTTTGATTTGAATTACCATTCGGGTAAGGCAAATGTTGTGGATGATGCTTTGAGTAGGAAGTCGTTGCATATTTCAATGCTTATGGTGAAAGAATTGGAAATGATTGAGCAATTCAGAGACATGAGCTTGTTATGTGAAACTACTACTGATAGTGTGAAATTGGGAATGTTAAAGCTGACCAGTGAGATTTTGGAAGAGATTCGTAAGGGTCAGAAATCTGATTTGAAATTAGTTGATCAATTGATGTTGGTTGATCAAGGTAATGCAGGTGACTTTCGAATTGATGAAGATGGAGTTTTGAGATTTCGAGATAGAGTATGTGTTCCGGATATTATAGGAATTAAAAAGAGTATTTTAGAAGAGGGGCACAAGAGTCGACTGAGTATTCATCCTGGTGCTACGAAGATGTATCAGGATTTACGCAGGTTGTTTTGGTGGTCGGATATGAAAAGAGACATTGCTGAGTTTGTATATGCTTGTTTGACATGTCAGAAGTCAAAGATAGAACATCAGAGACATTCAGGTATGATGCAACCATTGAATGTTCCTGAGTGTAAATGGGATAGTATTTCCATGGATTTCGTGACTGGGTTACCTAAGACTGCTAGATGTAATGATTCGATTTAGGTAGTTGTTGACCGGTTAACTAAGTCGGCACATTTCTTGCCGATAAGGATTAACCATCCCATGCAAAGGTTAACTGAGATTTATATTGAGGAAATTGTGAAGTTGCATGGTGTACCTTCAAGTATTGTATCAGATACAGATCTGCGGTTTACGTCGAGGTTTTAGAAGAGTTTGTAGGATGCCTTGGGTACTAAGTTGAGGATGAGTTCTGCTTATCACCCGCAAACGGATGGCCAGACAGAAAGAACAATTCAATCTTTAGAAGATTTACTGAGAGCTTGTGTATTAGATCAATGAGGGTCTTGGGATAGTCATTTGTCGTTGGTCGAGTTTACGTACAATAACACTTTTCATGCTAGTATCGGGATGGCTCCATATGAGGCATTGTATGGTAGACGTTGTCGTACTCCATTATGTTGGTATGAGTCAGGAGAGAATTTGGTGCTTGGGCAAGAGATTGTCCAAGAAACAACTGAAAAGATAAAAATGATTCAAGAAAGGATGAAAACGTCGCAGAGTTTTCAAAAGAGTTATCACGATAAGAGAAGGAAAGCACTTGAGTTCCAAGAGGGAGATCACGTGTTCTTAAGAGTTACTCCTATGACTGGTGTGGGAAGAGCTTTGAAGTCTAGAAAGCTCACTCCACGTTTTGTCGGTCCGTATCAGATTATGCAGAGGATAGGGGAAGTGGCCTATCAAGTGGCTTTACCTCCCTCTCTTGCGAATTTACATGATGTATTCCATGTATCACAGTTGAGGAAGTACATTCCGGACCCGTCGCATGTAATTCAGATAGATGATGTCCAGGTGAGAGATAATATGACGATTGAAGCTTTACCAGTGAGGATTGATGGTAAGGAATTGAAGCAACTTCGAGGCAAGGAAATTGCTTTAGTGAAGGTATTGTGGGGAGGACCAGCTGGAGAAAGTTGGACTTGGGAGCGGGAATATCAGATGAGGGAGTCGTATCCGACTCTATTTACTTCAGGTAATTTTCGTGGACGAAAATTCTTTAAGTAGGGGAGAGTTGTAACGCCCCGAAAATATAAATTTAATTATTTAATTATTTATTTAATTAATTAGAGAATTTTAGAGAAAAAGAGTATTTTTATATAATAAGGATAAATAGAGTTTTATTATACTATTTTATTATTATTATTATTAAAGATATATTAAAGAAAAGGGTAAGGTGATCCTTTTGTGAAAATTATGAGGGTAAAGTGGGAAAAGACTAAACTGGGATAATATATCCAAAGAGGAGAATACGATTAGTTTTCTAACATTATCGTGTTTTGGGAAAAGAGGTGCTCTGAAGGAAAAAGAGAGAGAAAGGAGAAGCTCAGAGTCAGGAGGCCGTGGAGAACCCCAGAGAAGAGTGTAAAGCGGCGAAATTCTCTAAGGTATGGGGAGTTTTTATAATCTATGGTAAATGTGTAGGAATTGGATTATGAATAGGTTAGGATTGTATGAGTTTTATGAGTTTTTGGGGTTTTGAGCTAGGTTGAGTATGTGGGTGAAATCTTGATGAAATAGAGTTAGAAAAATGTGTTGAATCCTATAAATGATGGTATAAATGATTGTTCTGATGTTATGATGTTTTATTTGATGTATTGGAATGATTTTGAGGTGAATTAAGACGAACCCGTATTAGAAAAATTGGAATTTTGGGGGTTTTGGAACAATCTGTACGAAGCAGCAAATTGTTGTTGTAAAACGTGCGTTAACCGGTTAACGCTTTGGTTAACCGGTTAACCATTGAAAATTTTGGGCATTTTTCTGAAGTTGCACAGGCGTTAACTGGTTAACGCTTTGGTTAACCGGTTAACACTGTTCGGATGGCAAATTATAATTCTTTAAAAATTCATAACTTTCAAACCGTAAGTCCGATTCGCATTCCGTTTGAAGCGTCGGATAGAGCATAAACTGAACTTTATTTTGATGAATAAAAATGAGAAAAGTGAAATAGTTTTGATAAATGAATTTATGAAACAACCTTGTATTTACCTCATAATTTACCGGGTACAGGTCAATTCTTGATGTGTCAGAGTGGTTATAGAACCAGTGTTCTGGGTGTAATGTCATGATGATATATATGATTATTTGATGATTGTTTTGCTGATTGAAATGAATGATGCGAATTATTTTGATGAATTTACGATGTAGTGCATCATTGCATTTTATAACATTCACGATGGGGCTTCAGCCTATTTATTCTACTTCAATCCCATTGTGTGGATTGAAGTGTCTCGATGATTTACGATGTGCTCCTTTATGGAGGGTTGATGGTCATGTATCCATCTCACGATGAAAATGGTACTACATGCATATTGCATATCAGGATGTTAGAATTGCATATTCGGGATGAATTTCATGATTGCGTTGGTGTTGCTTAATTTCATGATCGTGTTGTTGTTGCTGAATTTTATTGTTGATGATGTCATGATATGTTGTACTAATTTATTTATGATTCTATATTCTTGTACGTTTATGATATATTATGATTACTCACCCTGCCTTCTTGGAAATGTTGCCTCCTTCGTGGATAACTTGCAGATGTCGAAGAATAGTCCTGCAGTGCAATATGAGTAATTCATGAGTTTCAGAGCGTGCTTAATGTTCCTTAGAAGTGGTTCTGGTCTGTGTGTCCTGCTCTGTGTCATGTAACACTGGGATGAGTTTTCTTCTGTTAAACTGTTTGCAGTTATGTTGTTATTTGGATAATTGTTTTCCATTTTACGATGTTAAATTCAGGATGGTGAAAATTATGTTTAGAGAGTTTTGAATTATGAAGTTTAAATTCCGCTGCGAAATGATTTTTGATATTCTTGATGTTGATTTACCCGTGTTACGGGACAGGACACTGTTTGTGTTGAATTATGATGAAATGTGATACCCTTTCTCGATGATTACTCTGATATTATTTAAATATTTTATTTTGGGGTAGAAGGGTGTTACAAGGGACGCGTGTCCTCTGGTATGTCGAAGGGACACTTTTGAGTGGGTTTTTAGCTGGCACAATTTGTGAAGAATATTCCTTTAAAACTTGGTGCACAAGTATACCAAATGAAATACCAACAACTAAATTTGTTACTATAAATAAAAGAAAAACGATGCTAAAATTTAAATAAAATAAATTTATTTATTTAAACTAATAAAAAGAATATTTAACAAAAATAAGAAATAAAATGATTAAAAAACGAATAAATTGACTGGTATTGAAGTTTCTGAAAATAAAATAAAATGAGTGCACTAAAATTATCAGCGCGAAATATACGTATTGGAAAAATACAGCGTTTTGTCAGATGTCGAAATAAGTAGACCGGTTAAAGGCTCAGCTAATAAAAAATGCGACTGAAAAAGTTGCCGAAAAAATGAAATGAGCATGCTGGGTTGTACTATGCGAAACATAGAATATTAACGTCTGCAAGCTCAATTTTGAAATTTTTCGTATATTGATTTTGCGCGCTTTTAAAAATTAATTCAACCGATCTGTCTGTATATCCGAGATTTCATTATGGCTGACATTTTAGACATTATTTACGATTAAAAACATGTTATGTTGTACAAATGATTCAAAGTGAAAATAAAATTGAATAACTGAGAATTTTAAAATGGTAGGACAAATTTGGGGTATGACAGGAAGATACGAAAGAAAAGGGGCAACGTACAGTCGACCCCGAGAAACCGGCAGACCAACTCGAATGCCCAGATGAAGGCAATGGCATTAGGGTGCAATTGCGAAGGTGCCAGCCTGAGTCACTTGAAGACCACCATCTGGAAATCATTGAAGGGTAGTCTCATCCTCGCTTCTCAGAAAGAGAACTCGTACATGGGGAATTGCTTCCCTGGGAAACGCAAGCATATCCGGTTTGTTTCCCGAGGGGTAAAACACTGCCAGTTTGGTCTGTTCTCGGGGCCTATGTCCTCGACCACTGCGTACGCGGTACTAGTCTCGTCCATAAAATACAATTCTTCTTCCAAAGGCTCGTCAGCGACCCACGACAGATCGTTACGTCCGGACGAAGAAACAACCTCGTTCCCTTCCTTGGGGTTTCTTTCCTCGGTTCGTCGTTGCTCGGCCGTACCTGAAAAGAAAAAGGAAAAGTGAATTCGACATCGCATCAAATTCACCCTTCCACCGCAGTTCAAGTGAAAGGGCGAAGAGCTGAACGCCCTAAAATTCCCACTAAATTACCCTTATCAACAAAGGGACGGCCCTCGGGCGCTCACGAAGTACCTAAAAGTTCCTAAGAAAGCTAAGAGATTTTCGCCCGGCGAACGCATAGGGCGCTCGTGATCTTCATCAAATACACGATGACCCTGGCCGACTTATTCATACAGATATGCATTTTTCGCCCGGTTCATGCAAATTGCGCCCGGGACATTCATATCTAAAACCTAAAAACTAGCCTAAAACAGTGATCTACCTACTCTAAATGGAAAAATTACGTGTTTTGCTACATATCAAGCGAAAAAATAACCAAAAAGAGAAGGTGTGGAGGGTTACATGACATAGTGGTGACGGGGAGAACAAGGTGGTGCGCGGGGAGTGAGCGGCGGCGATGTCGACGATTTCAGGCGGAGGAGAGATTCTTTTCAAAGGATCCGGTTAAACGTAGGAGCGAAAAATGAAATGAAGTGGTCCATAAACCTTATATACTAGGGAAACGCGTGAGGAGACACGCTAGGAAATCATTACCTAGACCCCTAGGTCAGCACTAGCACGGAAAACAAACCAACACGCCTTTAATTCCTAGGACACATCAGTTTAGAGAATTCTGAACGACGGCGCGCAACCGTAGATCTCCTTGACACTACCGAAACGTCCTCGACTCCTGAGAACACCACGCACCAGACGACTTGAGTGGTGTCCTCCTCGACATCCCAAGCAACTTGAATATATCAAACACTTTGACACGGACAAATGATCAAGCACGATACGACTCCTTCCTCGACACGAAGATGTGCCCGACTTTTCTTAACTCACCGCTCCAGCTCGGCGACTTGACTTGCGAGGCTCATGTTCTGGACTGGGCCTCCAGAGACTACCTTAGGTCGTGGCCCAATAAGTAGAGCAGATGCCCATCCACTCGGGCAACATACTATGCGGTCAAACAGACTCCTCATAGGTCGAGCATGCACTTGACATGTCGGACAAGTGACAGGTCCATTATCCCACTTGCTACGTTACCCAACTACCCCCTATTATCTCTTGAAAGATAGGGGCAGTTGGACCAAAGACATGACTACTTGCTAGGTCTACACGCTCCTTACACGTACCTTGGCAGTTCTTCCTTGGGCCTCGCTAATCCATCCCAAGAAAGGACATTGGCCCAACGCTAGGGCTCACTATAAATACCCTTTTTCACTAAAGGGTCAGGTATTCTGAAACACTTCTTGCTTACCACTTTTCTGTACCTCTTACTTACTTTGGCATCGGAGTGCGTTGTAGGTACACCCCCTTTCCACTCACCAACCACCTTTGCTGTTCACGTTCAACTACCGGAAGGCCCTCCTGATCAGGTAAGATCAAATATCATCTTCAAAGAAGTCTCTTTCAATGTCGATGATTTTTTTACCACATTATGTTTCTTTCATGGAGGTGGTTGGAGTTAGGTCGAAGAAATTGTTTTTTATATGATTGGATGAATCATCCTCTCAACTTTTTGTAGGATTTAGGCTTTGCTCCTTGTGTAAATTGGTATTCCCATCCTTTTGATTTTTGTTAAGTTAAGGAGCTTTCCCTTTATCCTTCTTTTTGTTAAGCTTTTGTATTGAGAAGGAGAAACCCTTTTTCTCCATTTATCAATTGTATTTATGATTTTTTTTACCTTTTGTTTTTTAAGCTCTTCAAATTAAAAAAAATGAATTCAATATAATACTTCAATATTAATATAATAAAAATGTCATTAGATTTTAGAATTAAAATTAATATGTTTAATCTATTATCAATATATAAATCATTAGCGCTCTTTTTAAATCTTAATTCAAAGTCATTTAAACCATGGGAATCTTTTAATGATTACATTATCATTTATGAAGTTTTTTAATCCATATCTCAAATTACTATACTCATGATAAATAGACAACAATAACACAATCTATTCACTCAAAAAATAAAATACATAAAAACACACAACCCAATATCTCTCCTTTTTATTTTAAATTTGAAATTTCATACTATAGTATTACTTAGTATTATTATATATATATATATATATATATATATATATATATATATATATATATATATATATATATATATATATATATATATATATATATATATATATATATATATATATATATATATATATTAGACTTATGGTTTTTAATGTGGAGTTAAATTTGTAATGATGTTAAATTAAAAATATCATATATATTTGGATTATTATAGATATTTAAACCGTATATTTTTAATAAAATTTGATCTTAATTTGATCATAATTTGATTTTTTTTTGTTGTGTATTTTAAAGTTATCGGTCACTTCTCTTTGATTTGTTTTAATGAAGTTTAATTATTCTCACGTTATTCTAATGAAAATAATTTTAAATTTCATATTTTAACAATTAATACTAATCTACCTAATGAAAATTAAATTGATACAGAATTGACAGTCATAAATTATTAATAATAGAAATAATAATATTTCTAAAATTAATATTTCAGTGATTAATGCTTCTTTTAAATCGTAATTCAATGTGATTTAAACTATTAGAATCTTTTAATGATAACACTATCTTTAAAATTATAAAACTACTAAACTTATAAAATTACTAAAAAAAAAAAAAATCTTTAAAAAATATATAAATAATAGTCATGGTAAAAATTATTGATACAATCATTTCTATAAACGAGAATAAGTTACAATTATCTTTATAAATAAAAATAATTTACAAATAATTTTAAAATTAGAAAAAAATCAACTATTGATACAATTATTTTTATAAATGGAAATAAGTTATAAATATCTTTTTATAAATATGAATAAATTAAAAATATTTTAATAAAGGAGAATAATTCAAATATTAATACAATTGTTATTAACAGAAATAAATTTAAAATATTTTTATAAATTGTCACACGAGTTCAATGCACTTATAAACGAAAAAATTCCACACGTTGATATAATTATTTTTATAAACGACAATCAGTTACAATTATTTTTATAATCGATAAAAAATTATAAATAATTTTATAAATGGGAAAATTCAACTATTTATACAATTATTATTATAAATATGATTAAGTTACGAATATTTATATTTTTATAAATGTACACACGGTTTCAAGACGCTTGTAAACAGGAATACAATTAATTTTATAAATGGGAATAAGTTAATGTTTTTTTTGTTGTTTTATATAATTGAAATTAGAAAAACAGTTGTACGGTTTATTATAAATACGAGTTAATGTTCAAAAAATTGGTGCATATTATTAGTATATATTTGAAATTATGTAAAAATTTACGGACTTTAAAACAAATTTCATATCCAACAAATTACATTGAGAAATATGTAATGCGAATTCAGACGTGACCCGTGCGATAGTATCACGAAGTTGTTATAAATTTTAGGGTTAGACAAAATTGACTAATATCTAAAAGTAATATTATTTGAATTGAAAAAAAATGATTTTATTCAAATTTGTAGTTTTAAAATTAACTCATTTTGATTCAAATGAGTTTTGTATTCACGTATACATGTAAACGTATTGATAAGAGACTATGATGTAGACTATTCATTTTAATGTAAATCTTTTAAACATTTATCTTGTTGCTGTTAAAAGTTGGTGCATATTATTAGTATATATTTGTAATTATGTCAATGTTAACCAATTAAATAATGAATTCAAATTTTACAGATAATAATTTGATAGACATGTAATGTGAATCTAGATGGGACTCGTGCAATAACCCGAGTTTCTTACTCGTTTATATATTAATTCTAGAGTTTGAAAATTTTGTCTCTATAATGACTATTAGGTAGAGCTAAAATTAAGTTTACAAAAATAATCAAATATCCTAATCACTAGTTGGTTTTCATTATGTGAAAAGATTCTTACTTGTTTGATAAACATATCCCAATTTAACCCTTCAATTTTAAATTTAACCCTTCAATGATTCAATAGGTGTTGCCGATATAATATTGTCACAATAAACCAAATGGTAACTATAATGTTCTTTTTCTCATATTATTGTATAATATATATTACCTTATATTATCCTTTATATATATATAGCTTGTGTAATGCTAACTATATATATCAATTGATTGTTAATTATATTATACTCATAGTTTATCAAATATGGAAACCAAGTCTTTAATCTCCAAGTTCTTTCATTGTGCACTCTTTATTATATTTGTTGTGGCAATTGAGTCGTTCAAAGATGAGAAACAATGTATATATATAAATTGAACATACAATTTATGTCATCATTTATTATAGTGAAAACAAGTATTTGAGTTCCAAAATTTGCAAGGCATTTTCACAATACTAAATTGTCTATTTAAAGATCTAGGTGTCAAAATTTTTGTTTGTGCTTTATGATAATTACTAAGTATGTTGGTTTGATTTGCAGTAGGGGCAGCAAAAGAATTCCAAATCGAGACTAGGGCACTTTATAGGAGACCATGGGTCTTTTGGCGTGACATTCCTGAGACACCTAAAGATGATACAGGAGACAAAGAGGGTGAACATGGATCTAGTGGAAGAGGTTCACAAGGCGAGGATGAAGAAAATGGAGTTGTAAAAGGCAAAGTGGATGATAAAATAAATTTGCAATGGGGCATATCCAAAAAAAAATGTTGACTGTGTTTGATCTATATTAAGATGGATATTTTTCCAAAATAAATATTATTTTCACCTACATCTTTGATTCATATATCCTTTGATAGTACCATTTATATTAAAGTCAAATAGATAATAAATACGATAATTTATATTGTATTATTTTGCTTAACTTGTTGGTTTAAGAGTAACTTTTGTTTCATAAAACCACCAGCAAAACATTTTAGATTGCATTTTTTTTTGGAATTAGTTGCTTTATTTTGTTGCTCACGACATTTTATTTTATAATTAGATTTATGTTACTTTTTTTAATAAATAAGAGATAACATTAAGATGAGAACCTAAATAAAAAAAATCCATCCAGATACAACACAATATCGAAGAAAAGTAGAAAAAAATGGCTAACTAATTGATCCTATGAAATATAAAATAACGGATTTTTACAAAAATCATAGAAATTATAAGTGGGTCTAACAATTTCTCCTAACAATGACCACTTCCAAATCGAAATTTTAATATTCCAACACAATATCCAACACGTTCCAGAAAAGACTTTAAAAAATTATATCATTCCGAACACAATTTCTATAAGTCACATGTCTTTTAGTCATATGCATAATTTTATCATTTTCATGAAGATTTGATATTGAACTTATTTATAGCCATCATGTTCCCCAGTTTAATTTTCACTTGAGAGGGAAAAGTGTACATCTCCACCTTTGAAATGCTCTCTTTCCTTGATTTTGAGAATTTTGGGTGGCTAAGATTCCACTGGAGTTTCACTTATGGTTCATGGGAGACAATCCTTTCCCATCATGTTCATTGGTCAAAAGTTTTGACATAAATAACAAAGTCCTAATATTTGTTTCCCTCCAATAACAAACCCCATGTGTCAGAATTTTAAGTTCTAATAATAAATTATCCTTTCATACTTCTCTCCGATTCAAAATAAAAATATTTTAAAAGTATTGCACATAGATTAAAAAAATAATGATAGGAAGATTATTGCATATAGATTAAAAATAATAATAAAATGATTAAATATAAATAATATAAAACTATCTTTAATTATTATTGATTGTTATAAATGTATAATATTATGATATGGAGTAATATTTTGAAAGTAGTGTAAACTGTTGAAAGTGCTGTTAAAAGCAGTATTTTTCTGTCTGCAACAGCAGTAACCGGTTACCCTCTGGTGAGTAACCGGTTACCACTGTCAAAAACAGAAAAATAACTGAATTAACAGCATTGCACTTTAGTTGTAGTTTTGATATTTTTTGGTTCTCTCAATTGTATCAATGTATAAATACTCTCTGTAATTCCCAATTCCAATTAATGCAAAAGTGAATATTCATCCAAATTAATCTCTCTACTCTAATTCTCTTTCTCTCTCAATTTCATCTTCTTCCCCAATTTGATTTTTTCACCATTGTTACACCTTTACTTTCAAATTCTGGTTTTGTTGTTTATGTTGTTCTAACATTTGGCATCAAGAGCTTCGGTTATTGATCCGATTCCGCTGCAACAATGGCTATCGTTTCCAATGATCGAATTCCCACAAATCTTCCAATTCTTGATTCAAAAAATTACGACAAATGGGCGAAACAAATGAAGGTTCTATTTGGGTATCAAGAAGTACTTGAGATTGTCATCAATGGAGTCACACCATTGGGGGAACAAGCTACCGACACGATTAGGGCTACACACAAAGAAGAAAAGAAGAGGGATTACAAAGCCCTATTCTTGATTCACTCTTGTGTTGATAACGACAACTTCGAGAAGGTTGGTGATTGTGAATCCGCGAAGCAAGCGTGGGAAATCTTGGAGAAAGCTTATGCCGGTGCCGCGAAAGCGAAGGTGGTAAGGTTACAAACTTACAAGCGTCAATTTGAGCTAACGAAGATGGAAGACAAAGAAACGATCAACGACTACATTACGCGCATTACTCGGTTAGTCAATCAAATCAAGTCTTGTGGCGAAACGATCGTAGAGCAGAATGTTGTATCGAAGGTGTTGCGTTCGTTAACATCGCGGTTCGATAACATTGTGGTTGCTATTGAAGAATCAAAGGATCTAACGACTATGAGCAAGGATGAGTTGCAAAGTTCGTTGGAAGCGCATGAGCAAAGGATGGATGAGAGATGTGTCGAAGCGAAAGCGGAGATCGCTTTGCAAGCGCGTTTGAATGAGAAGAGCAAGAGGTCGAAAGGAAAATTTGTAGCTAGAGGTAAGCCAAATTTTCAGAATTTTGGTGCAAACAATTCTCAAAATTCGAAGAGTTCGATGTATGAAAAGGGTGAGAGCAGCTCCAAGGAGAGTGATCGTAGTAGTGGTTTCAAAAAGGATTGGAGTAAAGTTCAATGCTTTAGGTGTAAAAAGCTTGGACATGTTCAATCGAAATGTTATGCAAAATTGAACAAGACTCGCGATGATGAAGCCAAGGTTGCTAGAGAAGAGGTGGAGGATGAAGACACGGTTCTAGTGATGATCACGGAGGAGAATTATGGCATTGTGGATGTTCCGGACAGCAGCTACTATCATGACAGTTCGCGGGACAGCAGCTGTACCGTTTCAGAAAGTGGTAAAAAAATGTGCTCGGATCGAGATGCATTGGTTACCGTACGTGATGGAGTTCAAAGTAAAGATGAATGGTACTTGGATTCCGGTTGTTCAAGACATATGACGGGTCGTAAGGATTGGTTTGTGCAAATCAATCAAGCGACAAAGAGTAAAGTCAAGTTTGTCGACGACACTACTTTAAGCGCGGAAGGAGTAGGAGACGTTTTGATCGGAAGGAAGAATGGAGGTTTTTCAAGGATCAAAGATGTTTTGTACATACCGGGAATTAGGTGCAATCTTTTAAGTATTGGCCAATTGCTTGAAAGAGGGTACTTAATTCGGATGGAAAACAAAATGATGCGTGTTTTAGATTCAAAAGGTGTGTTGATTCTAAAAGCGCCGATGGCTGCCAATAGAACCTTTAAAGTTGAGTTAAGGGTTATGGAGCATCGTTGTTTGGCTACCGCGGTAAGTAGAGAGGAGTGGCTATGGCATTACCGTCTTGGTCACCTTAACTTTAGGGATCTTAAGATGTTGCAACAAAGTGGTATGGTAACGGGGCTGCCACTTATTAGTATTCCGACAGAATTGTGTGAAGAATGTGTGACATCCAAGCAACACAAGAATGTGTTTAGCAAGGATGCGGGTCGGAGAGCCAAAGGCCTACTTGAGGTGGTGTATTCCGATGTTTGTGGACCGATGCAAGTAGAGACTTATGGCGGCAATCGATATTTTGTTACGTTCATTGACGATTTTAGTAGGAAACTTTGGACTTATATTATCAAGAGAAAGGATGAGGTGTTTGGAGTGTTCAAGAGTTTCAAATCCTTGGTGGAGCGTCAAAGCGGCCGGAAGCTCAAAGTTCTCAAAACGGATGGTGGAGGTGAGTATACCTCTAATGAGTTTGGGAATTTTTGTGACCTTGAGGGTATTGTGCGTGAGGTGGTGCCTCCATATACGCCTCAACAAAACGGGGTTGCAGAGAGGAAAAATCGTACAATAATGAACATGGTGCGTAGCATGCTTTGTGGGAAGAAATTACCTAAGGAATTGTGGGGTGAGGCCGTATCTACAGCTACCTACTTGTTGAATAGGTGTCCTACTAAGAAGCTGCAGAATATCACACCTGAAGAGGCTTGGAGTGGTTTCAAACCTAGTGTGGTTCATTTGCGCGTTTTTGGATCGATTGCGTATCGTCACATACCGAATCAACTTAGAAAGAAGTTGGATGATAAAGGTGAAAAGTTGATACTTGTTGGATATCATTCTACTGGGGGATACAAGCTGTTTGATGAGAAGAATCGGAAGATCGTGATAAGCCGGGACGTGCTGTTTGATGAAGTGAAAAATTCTGCAGCAATAGCAGTAACCGGTTACCCACCGGTAAGTAACCGGTTACTGCAGAAAAATCAGCAACATCAGTTTTTTGAATTGTCTGATCCGGAGGCGTCCGATTCCGCTGTACCTGCACCTACAGCAGCTGAAAACAATGTTGTTAATGAAGGTAGACCTGTGAGGCAAAGAGTTATGCCTCAAAGACTCCGAGACTATGAAAGGTTCCTAGATACCGAAGTGAATAACGATGGTGATTTTGTTCATTTCGCACTTATGGCCGAATCTGAACCGGTAAATGAGGAGGAAGCCTTAAGTGATCCTAAATGGATATGTGCAATGAAGGAGGAGCTGGAATCTATTGAGAAGAATGGTACTTGGGAGTTGGTCGATTTACCACTTGGAAGGAAACCGATTGGTGTGCGTTGGGTCTATAAAGTCAAAGCAAATCCTAAGGGTGAAGTGATCAAGCATAAAGCTCGATTAGTGGCCAAAGGGTTCTTGCAACGTGAAGGCATAGACTATGAGGAGGTATTCACACCGGTGGCTAGACTAGAGACTATTCGTTTGGTTGTTGGGATGGCACATAGCAACAATTGGGTGATCTACCAAATGGATGTGAAATCGGCATTTTTGAATGGTCCTCTTGATGAGGAAGTTTATGTGGGGCAGCCACCCGGTTTCGTGATTAAAGATCAAGAGAGGAAGTATTACAAGCTACATAAGGCGTTGTATGGTTTGAAACAAGCTCCAAGAGCTTGGAACAAACGCATTGACGGCTTTCTTGTTGACATCGGTTTCAAACGATGTGTATCCGAACATGGTGTTTATGTGAGGTCGGATACGATTGATGGTGTTATCATACTTTGCTTGTATGTTGATGATCTCTTGATTACGGGCAGCAATGACAAGTGCATTTCAAGGTTCAAAGGAGAGCTCATGAGTGAGTTTGAGATGACGGATCTTGGTGTGATGAGTTACTTCCTTGGCATAGAGTTCCACAAGTCAAAAGCGGGGCTGCTTATGCATCAAAGGAGGTATGCACTTGATATCTTGAAAAAGTGTGAAATGGAGCATTGCAACGCTTCTAATACACCTTGTGAAGCAAGAATGCAGCTGTCCAAAAGTGAGGATGAGGATGATGTAGATCCAACACTTTACCGGAGTTTGATTGGATCGTTGAGGTACTTGTGCAATACGCGACCGGATTTGGCTTTTAGTGTCGGTATTGCTAGTAGATTCATGGAGAGACCTAAGGTGTCACACTTGGCAGCGGTTAAGAGAATCCTTAGATACGTGAAAGGTACTCTTGGTTGCGGAATTCTATTTCCCGCATCGGATATGGGACGCAAATGTACTTTACTAGGCTACACCGATTCCAATTGGTGCGGAGATAAAGATGATCGAAAATCAACGGCGGGTTACATCTTTATGTTCGGTAAAACACCAATCTCTTGGTGCTCCAAGAAGGAACTGGTTGTAGCACTCTCTTCTTGTGAGGCCGAGTACATTGCGGCTTCGTTGAGTGCGTGCCAAGCTATGTGGCTTATGAATCTAATGAAGGAATTGGGATGTGGTGATGATGTTACCACACTGTTTGTGGATAATGTTTCCGCGATTAATCTTGCGAAGAATCCGATTGCACACGGAAGGAGCAAGCACATTGAGATGCGGTTTCATTACTTGAGAGAATTAGTTGGTGACGGAAAGCTTAGATTGAGCTATTGCCGAAGCGAAGACCAAGTTGCGGATTTGTTGACGAAGGGTGTGACAAATGAGGTGTTCAAGAGACTAGTGAAGAGCTTGAACATGCTGGATTTGGATCAACTAAAGTGAGGTGGTGTGTTGAAAGTGCTGTTAAAAGCAGTATTTTTCTGTCTGCAACAGCAGTAACCGGTTACCCTCTGGTGAGTAACCGGTTACCACTGTCAAAAACAGAAAAATAACTGAATTAACAGCATTGCACTTTAGTTGTAGTTTTGATATTTTTTGGTTCTCTCAATTGTATCAATGTATAAATACTCTCTGTAATTCCCAATTCCAATTAATGCAAAAGTGAATATTCATCCAAATTAATCTCTCTACTCTAATTCTCTTTCTCTCTCAATTTCATCTTCTTCCCCAATTTGATTTTTTCACCATTGTTACACCTTTACTTTCAAATTCTGGTTTTGTTGTTTATGTTGTTCTAACATAAACAAAAGTAAAGTTGATAAAAATTAATTAATATTACACTAAAAACGTAAAAAAAATTCTTATATTAGGACAATTTTTTTTTTACCTTAAAAGGAATTCAAGTTGAGAATTTTTCAATCCACTCCATAATACTCTCAGTCACCTATTGCATTTCCAAATATCTCCTCTGTTTCCGCTGATACATTTCCGGATGCATCAATTGTTTGCTTTACGTTGAAACTTTCCGCAAATGCATATGCAGAAATAGTCCGTAGATGCATCTGCGGAATTTTAGCAGAACAATTTTTTTTTTTAAAATTAAACTTGTTTTATTAATAAAGTAGTATCATATATAAATATATCATATAGTACAAACATGAATAAAGTAATTATATATATATATATATATATATATATATATATATATATATATATATATATATATATATATATATATATATATATATATATATATATATATATATATATATATATATATATATAGCACATCAATGTCATCATCCAAAATAATTACATGATTGTCATAAAAAAAATACATATAACTATTATGTGTGCGGGAGTACATCCTCTCCACCCTCTCCTCTGCCTGCCCCTTGTGCACGCTCTCCTCTGTCGATGTCGCCTCGTCTTCCTTTGCTTCCTCCTCGGGAACCTATCCCACTAATCTTGGCGCGATGCCTGCGATACTGTGTGTCACTCAATGCCACCCCAATCATCTCCTCCACAATACTTATGACATCAGACCCCTTAGGGAAGGAACTGAACTCAATGTCTGTCCGTCCAATCCTAACTAATTATAGACATATAGGCACCAGATACTGAGTGTGGTCCATCTGATATTGCTCCTCCTCTAATTCTCTTAATGTGTTGGTCTGGGAGGATCATCATCTGCATTAGGAAGCATCAAGGGATGTGAGACAGTATAAAACCACCTGATGTAGCCATCAACGTAGCTTTAGTCGTACTCAGCTCTGATCGCATGAGACTCGTTTGGTACCAGATGGTGCTGAAACTTAGCAAAGATCTTGTTTATCTGGTGGCAGGTAATGGGTAGAGGAGCAGACACATAAGGGTGTCTGAGAATGGTTTGTGAAGGTTCTTGGTTTGGCTGCATGTGTAGAAAAACATTATCATGTGTTCTGATGTCTTGTGAGATGTCCCTGACATGCTTGGAGAACATCTGTGCTGCTTTTTCTGTGATGTCAGATCAGATGTCATGACATCTGTGTTTTCCTTGTGCAGAAAGTTTGATTTAATTTCTACACTTTTTAGCAGGTATTTATTTTTGTGATTTTCTCCAGTATATGCGAAAATCAAGGGAGATTTGTTGTCAAATTCAGAAGTTTCTCTGAGTTAAGTTTTGGGAGATTTTGAAGATTTTTTCATACTTGATTTGGAGTAAATCATGTGATCTTTATTTTTGGAAACTTCTGATCAGATCCAGGCCCATTTATAATACCCTATATACAAGCTGCTTAACCTATCTGTAATCGTGTGGAATGTTTTCTGTATTGTGAAGCTTAATGCTTTTGAGTTTTAGGGTTTCCTTATGTGCATATTATTGTGAGCCATTCTAAAATCACCTAGATGTTTGAATTGAACTGATTTTATTGAGTTGCATTTTGTCAACTTTAAGCTTTTAAGCATAAGTGTTTGTTCTTGATTGAAGCTTTTAAGCAAGATCAAATTTTTGTTTTGGAAGAGTGTTCTTCTATTTCCTTGTAAGGTTTTGTTTGATTATCACAGTGTGTGATTGAGGAGGAGTGATGGGGGTTCTCTTATCTAAGAGTTCTTAGATAGAAATTGCATTGGGTAGTGATTAAGTTAGGAGTGTAAACTGGGATTGTTTAACTCTAAATTGATACTACTGATAATGGATTTCCTTCCTGGCTTGGTAGCCCCCAGAATTGGTGAGTTTGCACTGAACTGGGTTAACAATTCCTTGTGTTATTATTGTTGTACTTTATATTGTATTTACCTTGTTAATGTTCATATATTAATGTTGTAACATCTTATTCGACATCACATATCTGATACCAGAATTTCAATTGGTATCGGAGCAGGCATCTTGCTCTATATCTAGGTGAGATCTAAGGAAGTTACTTTCTGGTATAATGGATAAGGAGATGGGATTTGTGAAGAGACTACCCATTCTGGATGGAACTAATTATGATTACTGGAATCTAAGGATGGTTTCCTTATTGAAGTCTTTGGATAACAAAGCTTGGAAAGTTGTTCTGAGAGGATGGGAATAGCCTGTTGTAAAGGACAACGATGAGAAGGATACTGTAGAATTGAAGCCAGAAGAGGAATGGTCTAAGGAAGAAGATGAGCTTGCTCTAGGAAACTCTAAAGCCTTGGATTCTATATTCAATGGAATTGACAAAAACATATTCAGATAGATCAATACTTGTATTGTTGCCAAAGATGCTTGGGATATTCTCAAAACTACTCATGAAGGTACCTCCAAAGTTAAGATGTCAAGAATTCAGCTGCTTACCACAAAATTTGAAAACTTAAGGATGAAAGATGATGAAATTATTTATGATTTTCATATGAATATCCTTGAAATAACTAATGCATCTAATGCTCTTGGAGAAACAATATCTGAAGAAAAGTTGGTAAGAAAAGCTCTCAGATCTCTACCTAAGAGATTTGACATGAAGGTCACTACTATAAAAGAAGCTCATGACATTAGCAAGATGAGATTGGATGAACTTATTGGATCTCTTCAAACTTTTGAGATTGGCATAAGTGATAAATCTGACAAGAAAAGCAGAAATATTGTTTTTTCTTCCAACACTGAATATGGAGTAGAAGAATGTGATCTGAATACTGAGGAAGGCCTATCTAATGCTATAGTTCTTCTTAGGAGACAGTTTAACAATGTAATGTAAAAAATGGATAGGAAGTCAAGACCAAATGTCAAGAACAACTCATTTGACACCAGTAGGTCAAATGACTCTGGTAGAAAGACAAGGGTTGAAGAGAACTCTTCTCAAGGAAAAGGAGTGCAGTGTTATGGATGTGAAGGTTTTGGCTAGATCAGATCTGAATGCCCCATACATCTCAAGAATAAGAAAAAGTGTCTTACTGTGGTTTGGTCAGATGAGGACTCTAAAAGTGAAGCTGAAGAAGAATATACTAAGAATGCTATTGCTCTAACTGGGAGATATTATTCTGATTTCAGTGAAGATGAAGTCACATATGGTGAGTTAGCTACTTTCTATATAGAACTATGTCTCAAAAGTGAAGAAGTGTACCAACAAGGAGAGGAATAGAGAAAATCATATCTCAACTGGAGATTGAGAAGGAAGAGCATCTGTAAATTATCTCTAAGCTGGAAAATGAGGTAACATTGCTAAACTCCAAACTTGATCAAATGACCAAGTCTGTCAGGAGGTTGAACAATAGCTCAGAGATTTTAGATGAGATTCTGCAAGTTGGAAAGATAGATAGAGACGTGACTAGTCTAGGGTTTGACAAAAGAAAATAAAATGTCTCAGATCTTTCTTGCTCTGAGCTTAAACCAAAGATGTTGAATCAAATGTCTCAACATCATAACAGAAGACATGTAGACTACATAAGAGGAAATTCCCATAGATGGAGGTGTCACTATTGTGGAATGTTCTGTCACTTGAAGCCTTATTATTTCAAACTCTATGGATATCCTAAGCCTGTCCATCTGTATGTTCTGATTTAGAACATACCTAAGGACAGAAAGCAATGGATTCCTAAGGTTGGTACTAATAACTTGATATCTCATACCTCTCTCAGAGTTTCAGCAAAAAAATTAATGGTGTTTTGACAGTGGGTGTTCAAAACATATGATAGGTGTCAAAAATCTGCTGGTGAATATGAGAATGCTACTAATTTTGTTACTTTTCATGATGGAGCAAAAGGTGAAATCAAGGGAATTGGATAGTTGGACTGCTCAAGAGTGCCTAAACTTGACAATGTACTACTTGTAAAGGGGTTGACTGCCAATTTAATTAGCATCAGTCAACTATGTGATCAACGACTGAAAGTAAATTTCTCCAAATTTGAATGTCTTGTTGCAGATTAGAAAGGTGAATTGATCATGAAGGGAGTCAAATCTAAGGACAATTGTTATTTATGGGTATCTCAAGTCTCAAGTTATGTATCCTCTTGTTTGCTTGCCAAAGAAGATGAAGTTAAACTCTGGCATCAGAAACTTGGACACTTGCATCTGAAAGGCATGAAGAGAATATTATCCATGGAAGTTGTCAGAGGAATTCCAAAGCTCAAAATCGAAGAAGGAAGAGTGTGTGGAGAATGCCAAATAGGAATGCAGACTAAAATATCACATCATAAGATCCAACATCTTACCACTTCAAAAGTCTTAGAACTTCTTCACATGGATTTGATGGGACATATGCAGGTAGAAAGTCTTGGTGGAAAGAAATATGCTTATGTTATTGTGGATGACTATTCAAGATACACTTGGATAAATTTCATCAGAGAAAAGTAAGATGTTTTTTAAGTTTTGAGAGATCTCTATCAAAAACTTTAAAGAGAAAAGTAAAGAAATGTTATTATAATCAGAAGTGATCATGGGAAGGAATTTGAGAATACCAAGTTTGCTGAATTTTGCTCCTCTAAAGGAATTAGTCGTTAATTTATATCTCCCATTACTCCTCATCAAAATGGAATTGTTGAACGCGAGAATAGGACTATACATGAATCTGCTAGAGCCATGATACATGCAAACCAATTACCTTATCATTTTTGGGCTGAAGCAATGAATACTGCATGCTACATTCACAACAGAGTCACCTTAAGGTAAGGTACTTCAGCTACTCTGTATGAATTATGGAAAGGAAGAAAACCTACTGTGAAATACTTCCATGTCTTTGGAAGTAAATTCTACATTCTGTTTGATTATGAACAAAGAAGAAAATTAGATCCAACGAGTGATGAAGGGATATTTCTAGGATACTCTACTAACTGCAGATCCTATAGAGTCTACAACTCTAAAACTAAAATAATGATGGAGTCTATAACTGTTTCTATTGATGATCAAGACTTGAACAAGGAAGCTGATGTCCTGGACGATGTTGAAAGATTTCAGAATGCAACTCCAACAGAAAGTGAAGGCAGAAGTATTGATGAACAACCTTGTGGTTTTGAGCCTGAAGATAGCCATACCAACAAGGGCCCCTATATCAGGATTCAGAAAGATCATCCTAAAGATCTTATCATAGGAGAGCTGGATAAAGGAGTCACTACCAAATCAAGGGAAATAATTTATAACTCTTGTTTTGTGTCAAAGATAAAGCCAAATAATGTTAAGGAATCATTAACTGATGAGTTCTGGATCAATGTTATACAAGAGGAGTTAACTCAATTCAAGAGGAATGAAGTTTGGGTTCTTGTCCCAAGGCCTGAAGGATCAAATTTGATAGGAACTAAGTGGGTGTACAAGAAAAAATCTGATGAACAGGGAGTTGTTACCGAGAATAAAGCCATATTATTTGCTCAGGGATACACTCAAGTTGAGGGAATTGATTTTGATGAGACATTTTCTCTTGTTGCTAGACTTGAATCTATTAGATTACTTCTTGGAGTTGCTTGCATTTTGAAGTTCAAACTGTATTAAACGGATGTCAAGAGTGCCTTCTTGAATGGTTACTTAAATAAGGAAGCCTATGTGGAACAACCCAAAGGATTCATTGATCCTAATTTACCTAATCATGTTTACAAGTTATGAAAAGCTCTATATGGATTGAAACAAGCTCCAAGAGTTTGCTATGAGAGACTTGCATAATTTTTTGTTGAATATGGCTATAGAAAAGGTAGCATAGATAATACTCTCTTTGTTAAAGAAGAAGGAAATAAGCTCGTGATTGCTCAAATCTATGTTGATGATATTGTGTTTGGTTGGATGTCTGAGGAGATGGTTCAACATTTTGTCAAACAAATGCAGTCTGAATTTGAGATGAGCCTTGTTGGTGAATTAACTTATTTTCTTGGTCTTCAAGTCAAGTAGATGGAAGACTATATATTCATATCTCAGAGTAAATATGCTAAGAATATTGTTAAGAAGTTCGGAAAGGAGAATGATATCCACAAAAAGGACACTTGTTCCTACTCATCTGAATTTGTCCAAAGATGAAAAGGGTGTGAATATGAATAAAAGTCTTTATAGAAGTATGATTCGAAGCTTATTGTATCTCACAACAAGCAGGCCTGACATTGCTTTTGGTGTAGGTGTTTGTGCTAGATATCAAGTTGATCCCAAGATGAGTCACATCAACCAAGTGAAAAGAATCTTGAAGTATGTCAATGCCACATATGATTATGGTATGTTATACTCTCATGGTTCCAATTCTGTGTTAAGTAGATATTGTGATGCTGATTGGGCAGGATGTGTTGATGATAGAAAAAGCACATTTGGAGGATGTTTCTTTTTGGGAAAAAATCTGAGATCTTGGTCCAGTAAGAAGCAACATTGTCTTTACCTATCCATAGCTGAGGATGAATACATAGCAGCTAGAAGCAGTTGCTCTTAGTTGGTTTGGATGAAGAAAATGCTGACAGAATACAATGTCTCACAAGATGTCATGACATTGTACTATGACAATTTAAGTGTTGTCAACATCTCCAAGAACCTTATTCAACACAGTAGAACCAAGAATGTTGATATTCGTCATCATTTCATTAGACAGTTGGTTGAAGAAAAGATTATTGTTTTAGATCATGTAGCCATTGGTTTACAACTGGCTGACATTTTCACTAAAGCTTTGGATGCCAGTCAGTTTGAAATCCTGAGAGGTAAGTTAGAGATTTGCATCAATGAGGATCTATAGAAATTAATGTTGTTTGGGAAGATTAGTCAAGTCATTTATGTAATGCCCGTATTTTATTAATTAATTTAATTAAATGTTATCGTGTATTTTTCTCGATTATTTGTTGTTAGGTGTTGTTTTGTCGAGTATGTCGTTAAGTTGTTTAAGTTGGTATTAAGTTGATGGTTAAGTCGTGTTTGGGTCGGTCTAGTTAATTAAGTTGAAGTAATAATAGAATTATTTATGAAATAATATTAGTAAATTGGCTTAGTGGTGGTATGAGAGTAGTAAAGGTGGGGGTGCTATGTTAGGCCCATTAGTAATTTGGTTAACTAGTGAAATTATAGTATTAATAAGTTGAAAACCTAATTAGAAAGGTTAATCATAATTTTGATAAGAGAGCAAGTCTTGAGGAAGAACAAGGAGGCTAGGATTTAGATTTTCATAGAGAATTTTTGCTATGAATTCATGTTGTCTTCAATCCAAGGTAAGGGTGAGGTTTGAATTCTATAAATGGGAATAGAACAATTCGTATGTAGGCTGGGTAATTCATATGATTGTTGTTATGTTCTTGTATGATATGTTGTTGTTGTTGATTTTCGTGTGTATCTATCGTGAAGGATATGTTGTGATCCGTTATGTTGTTGTCATAAACTTGTTCATGTTACTGTAATTGTTGTTGTTGTTGGACTAATTTTGTTGCAGGAAACTTGTATAGAGATGAGATTTAGGACTCGTAATCAAATGTAGTGTTGCTAGATGATGTATATACAAAATATTATAGGTCTAAAGTCAATGTAGAAACTCAATTAGGCTTGAATTTAGGGTTGGGGTTGTGAATTTCATAGAAGAAGTGGGCTTGGTGTGAGGACTGGTGAATCACGAATTAGATCTGGTGATACGCGTACCAGGGGAAGCCTTACGCATAACACATGACTATTACGCTGGCATTACATGTAAGGATAGGGTTGTAGTACGAACCTCTGGCCATTTACACATGCTAAACGTAAGTGTGCAGGCATCACACGTATTGGCAACATTTACGCATAATGGAGAGCATAGGAAGTAGAATGCTACATGTATGAGCAAGTCTATATGTGTATGAGCAGAGTGGTGTGCAGAAAATGCAATTTTTTTGCGATTTGTCCTGTTTTCGCATCCGAGTTGAACTGAGTTGATTCTAGAAATTAATTAACTAGAGATAAAATAAGTTCATTTTAATAGAGTTGAGGACAAAAATAATTATTTTAGGAGTTTAATTAATTAAGTTGTAATTGGTTATTTTCCGTGTTGTAGTAGTGTGAAGTTGATATAAGTTGTGTTGTCCCAATCTTAGGAAATATTAAGTTGCAGGCCGGTTGACCAATGTTGATATACGTTGTTGTGTTGTTAAGTTGTTATTTATGTTGTTGTTTTATGATATTCATAAGTCACATACATTTGCATATTTTCAAGTTAGAGCGAATGCTCAAATCAAGTTGGCCTGGATTGGAAAATATGTTGTTTATGCCTCGATAAACTGGAAAAATTTTAAGTTAGGAGTTTTACTCCAAATGGTACTACATGCATATACATAAGTTGAGTCGCATTCGAGTCGCACTATATACATGTTGTTAATCATTATTGATTAAAGTTGTACGTTGATATTGCTTGTTGTGTGAAGTAGTGTGATTCTATGATTTCTCATTTACGTATTGATTATCATACTCTTGTTTATATTATTCGATATTTCACCCCTTTTGTTTGAATGTTGCCCTAATGTTGGTAACATGCATGTAATCCAGAGTTGAGTACTTAGTAGCTTCAAGTTAGTGTTTGTCGCTTTGATACGTAGCACTTCGGGGGGATGAACGCATGTCTTGTCTTTTATGTTGAATTGTGTTGAAATATTTGATAACTCTGATTTACTTATAAATTCAGGTAGAAATGGGGTGTTACATTAGTGGTATCAGAGCCCGTCGATCTTTCCGATCAAGTTGTTGAGTCGTAGTTTATTTAACAATAGAGTATTGTTAATTGGTTCTAACTTTTGTTTTGTTGTAGTGATTAAGTTGAGATGGCTGGAAGGAATGATGTTGCGATGCATGTTGCTATGCAAGCAATGGCTCAGGTTGTGCAAAATTTACCGAACGCTGGCGGAAATGATGTGTCTCGTACTTTGACGACTTTTCAGAGAGAGAATATACCAACCTTCAAAGGAAAGTATGACCCTGATGTAGCGTTGGCTTGGTTAAAGGAAATTGAGAGAATTTTTCGTGTGATGGATTGCAGTCCAACAAAGAAGGTTCGTTATGGAACTCACATGTTGGCAGTTGAGACTGATGATTGGTGGTTGGAAACTCATGAAAGGTAGGAAGTTGCAGGTGAAGAGATCACTTGGGCTATATTTTGTAGAGAGTTTCTGAGGAAGTATTATCCTGAAAATGTGCATGGTAAGAAGGAGATTGAATTCCTTATGTTGAATCAAGGAAATATGTCAGTGATTGATTATGTTACAAAGTTTACGGAGTTGTCAAAGTTTTATATGCATCATGATGATGTGACTACTGAATTCTCAAAGTGCATCAAGTTTGAGAACGGGTTGTGTTCCGAGATTAAGAAGGTTGTAGGGTATCAGAAGATTCGTATTTTTGCTGACCTGGTTGATAGTTGCAGGATCTTTCAAGAAAATAACAATGCTCACAACAATATTGTTACTAATAGGAGGGTCAAGAATCAACAGAACCGTGACAAGCCTTATGATACCCCAGTTGGTAAGGGTAAGCAGAAAGTTTCTTTGGGTCAGAGAACTAGTGGGGAAGATGCTCCTGCTGGTATTGTTTGTTTCAAGTGTGGTCAAGCTGGACACAAGAAGAATGTGTGTTCTGCCGAGGTGAAGCGCTGTTTTAGTTGTGGAAAAGCTGGGCATGTAATATCTGATTGCTCACATAAAGAAATGATTTGTTTTAACTGCGATGAAGAAGGGCACATTGGTAGCCAATGCCAGAAGCCAAAGAATGCAAGGTTTGGAGGAGAAGTGTTTGCTTTAGCTGGGACTCAGACGGCAAATGAGGACAAGCTCGTCAAAGGTACTTGTTTCATTAATAGTATTCCTTTAATTACTATTATTGATATGTGTGCTACCTATTGTTTTATTGCTGCTGATTGTGCTAAGAGATTAGGTCTTGAGTTGTCTGCTATGAAAGGATAAATGGTCGTCGAGATTCCGGCTAAGGGATTGGTGACTACTTCTCTAGTGTGTTCGAGGTGTCCATTTTCTATCTTTGATAGAGACTTTTATGTTGATTTGGTATGTTTTTCGTTGACTGGGATGGACGTAATCCAAAGTATGAACTAGTTAGAGTATAACTATGTTCATAATAATTGTTATCGTAAGTCATTGAGGTTTTCTACTCCAGAAGAGGAAGAAGTTGGGTGGTTATCGTATAGAGAGTTGTAGAAGTTGATGAAATAAGAAGCCTAGAAGTTTTCATTGATGGCATCATTATCTATGGATAGTAAGGCTAAGATTGAAAAGTTGCAAGTGGTGAAGGAGTTTCCTGAAGTTTTCCCTGATGAAATTCCTGACGTGCCGCCAGAGAGAGAAGTTAAGTTTACAATTGATCTTGTACCTGGTTCTAAACTTGTTTATATGGCACCGTATAGAATGTGCGCCTCTGAGTTGGCTGAATTAAAGAAGCAGTTGGAAGAGTTGCTTGAGAAGAAGTTTGTAAGACCAAGTGTATCGTTGTGGAGAGCTCCAGTTCTGTTGGTTAAGAAGAAAGATGGAAGTATGAGGCTTTGTTTAGATTATAGACAGTTAAACAAGTGGCAATTAAGAATAAGTATCCATTACAAAGAATAGATGATTTGATGGATCAGTTGGTGGGTGCTCGTGTGTTTAGCAAGATCGATTTGAGATCGATTTATCATCAGATTAAGGTGAAAGATGAAGATATTCAGAAGACGGTGTTCAGAACATGGTATGGACATTACAAGTATTCGGTGATGCCTTTCGGTGTGACTAATGTGCCGGGAGTATTCATGGAGTACATGAATCATATCATACTTATCTGGATCGTTTTGTGGTTGTGTTTATTGATGATATTTTGATTTATTCCAAGTCAGAAGAAGAACATACAGAACATTTGAGAACAGTATTAGAAGTGTTGAAGGATAAGAAGTTGTATACGAAGTTATCCAAGTGTGTATTTTGGTTGAAGGAAGTCAGTTTTCTTGGTCATGTGATTTCAGGTAGTGGTATTGATGTGGATCCTTCTAAGATAGATGTTGTGTTGCAATAGGAAACTCTAAAGTTGGCTACTGAGATTAGAAGTTCTTTGGGATTAGCCGGTTATTACTGAAGGTTCATTGAAGGATTTTCTAAGTTGGCACTTCCATTGACTCGGTTGACTTGTAAGACTAAAGTTGTTATGTGGGATGTCCAGTGCAAAGAAAGTTTTGTAGAGTTGAAGAAGAGATTGACGTTGACTCTGGTTTTGACTTTATCGAATTCAGGAGAACCGTTTGTGGTGTATTTGATGCTTAGTTGATGGGTTTAGGAGGTGTTCTTATGAAGAATGGTAAAGTAATTGCTTATGCGTCGAGACAATTGAGGGTTCATGAAAAGAGTTATCCTACGCATGATTTGGATCTTGCCGCAGTTGTTTTTATACTGAAAATATGGAGGCATTATTTTTATGGTTCTTGATTTGAAGTGTTTAGCGACCATAAGAGTTTAAAGTATCTGTTTGATCAGAAGGAGTTGAATATGAGGCAACGAAGGTGGTTGGAACTGTTGAAATACTATGATTTTGGTTTGAACTATCATCCAGGAAAAGCTAATGTTGTGGCCGATGCTTTAAGTCGGAAAACATTGCATATGTCGACGATGATGGTTAAAGAGTTGGAAATAATTGAGCAGTTCTGAGATATGAGTCTAGTTTGCGAAGTAATGCTGAAGAGTGTTATGTTGGGTATGTTAAAGATTAATAATGATTTTCTGGACAATATTAAAGAATCTCATAAATTGGATGTGAAACTAGTGAATATCATAGTTGATTGCGGTGAATCAGAGAAGAAGGGTTTTAAGTTGGATGTGCATAGTATTTTGAGACTTCATGGTCGGATTTGTATTCCTGATGATGCGAAGATGAAAAGAATGATTCTGGAGGAGAGTCATAGAAGTAATTTGAGTATTCATCCAGGAGAGACTAAGATGTATCAAGTTTTGAAGTTGTTTTGGTGGCCTGGGATAAAGAATGATGTAGCACGTTTTGTATATGCTTGTTTGACGTGTCAGAAGTTGAAAGTTAAACATCAGAAGCTTGTTAGCTTGTTGCAACCATTGTAAACTCCATAATGGAAATGTGATATCATTTCTATGGACTTTGTAACAGATTGCCTAATACTTGAAGAGGACATGATTCAATTTGGGTGATTGTTGATAGGATTACGAATTCGGCTCAATTTATTCCTATTAACATCAGTTTTCCAGTATCAAAATTGGCAGAGATTTATGTCAGGGTGATTGTGAAGTTGCATGGTGTTACTTTGTGTATTGTGTCGGATCGAGATCTGAGGTTTACCTCTGAGATTTGGAGGAGTCTGCAAGAAGTGTTGGGTTCTAAGTTGAGGTTGAGTTCAGCGTATCATCCTCAGACAGATGGTCAAATTAAGAGGATGATTCAGTTGTTAGAAGATTTGTTGAGAGCTTGTGTTCTTGAGCAGGAGGTTTGTGGGATACTTATCTTCCATTGATAGAGTTCACGTATAACAGTTACCATTATAGTATTGGAATGGCACCTTTTGAGGTGTTGTATGGTCAGAGATATAGGACTCCGTTGTGTTGGCATGAATATGGAGAGAGTGTGGTGCTTGGACCATAGATAGTCTGAGAGACTACCGAGAAGGTGATGTTGATTCGAGAGAACATGAAAGATTCTCAAAGTAGGCAGAAGAGTTTTCATGATACGTGAAGAAAGGATTTAAAATTTCAAGTTGTTGATCATGTATTCTTAAGAGTTACGCCTGTAACTGGTGTTGGACGAGCTTTGAAGTCTAAGAAGCTTACTCCTCGTTTTATTGGTCTGCATTAGATTTCAGACAAAGTTGGGAATATTGCTTACAAAGTGGCTTTACCGCCAAATTTGTCGAATTTGCATGATGTGTTCCACGTGTCGCAACTCCGGAAGTATATTTCAGATCCTTCTCATGTGATTAGCATGAATGATGTGCAAGTACGGGATAATCTCACTGTGGAGACGATGCCATTACAAATTGAGGATAGTGAAATGAAGACTTTAAGAGGCAAATAGATTGCTTTGGTGAAGGTTGTTTGGTTGGGTGCTGCCGGAGAAAGTATGACGTGGGAGTTGGAAAGAAAGATGCAGGAATATTATCCTGAGTTGTTTGGGCAAGGTAAGATTTTCGAGGACGAAAATGTTCTAAGTGGGGGAGAGTTGTAATGCCTATATTTAATTAATTAATTTAATTAAATGTTATTGCATGTTTTTCCTGATTATTTGTTGTTAGGTGTTATTTTATCGAGTATGTTGTTAAGTTGTTTAATAGGTATTAAGTTGATGGTTAAGTCGTGTTTGTGTCGGTCGAGTTAACTAAGTAGAAGTAATAATAGAATTATTAATGAAATAATATTAGTAAGTTGGCATTGTGGTGGTATGAGAGTAGTAAAGGTGAGGGTGCTATGTTAGGCCAATTAGTAATTTGGTTAATTAGTGAAATTATAGTATTATTAAGTTGAAAACCTAATTAGAAAGGTTAATCATAATTTTGAGAAGAGAGCAAGTCTTGAGGAAGAACAAGGAGGCTAGGATTTGGATTTTCGTAGAGAATTTTTGCTGTGCATTCGAGCTTCCTTCAATCCAAGGTAAGGGTGAGGTTCAAATAATATAAACGGGACTAGAATAATTTGTATGTAGGTTGGGTAATTCGTATGATTGTTGTTATGTTCTTGTATGATATGTTGTTTTTTATTTTCGTGTGGATCTATAATGAAGGATATGATGTGATATGTTATGTTGTTGTCATAAACATGTTCATGTTGCGATAATTGTTGTTGTTGTTGGACTGGTTTTGTTGCAGGAAACTTGTATAGAGATGAGATTTAGGACTCATAATCGAATGTAGTATTGCTAGATGATGTATATACAAAATATTATAGGTCTAAAATAAATTTAGAAACTCAATTAGGCTTAAATTGAGGGCTGAGGTTGTGAATTTCGCAGCAGAAGTGGGACTGGTGTGAGGACTGGTGAATCACGTATTAGATCTGGTGATAAGCGTAATAGGGGAAGCCTTAAGCGTAACACATGATTGTTACGTTGGCATTACACGTAAGGATATGGTTATGGTACGGCCCTTTGGCCATTTACTTAGGCTACGCGTAGGGGTGAAGGAATTACGCGTATTGGCAACATTTATACGTAATGGGGAGCGTAGGAAGAAGAGTGTTACGCGTATGAGCAAGTTTATACACGTATGAGCAGAGTGGTGTGCAGAAAATGAATTTTTTGGCGATTCTTCCTGTTTTCACATCCGAGTCGAATTGAGTTGATTCTAGAAATTAATTAGCGATAAAATAAGTTGATTTTAATAGAGTTGGGGACTAGAATAATTAATTTAGGTGTTTAATTAATTCAGTCGTAATTGGTTGTTTTCCGAGTTGTAGTCGTGTGAAGTCGATATAAGTTGTGTTGTCCTGATCTTGGGAAATATTAAGTCGCAGGTCGATTGACTAATGTTGATATACATTGTTGTGTTATTAAGTTGTTGTTTATGTTGTTGTTGTTTATGCTGTTGTTGTTATATGCCATTCATAAGTCGCATACATTTGCATATTTTCAAGTTTGAGAGAATGCTCAAATCAAGTTCATCTGGATTGGCAAATATGGTGTTTATGCCTCGATAATCTGGAAAGATTTTAATTTGGGAGTTTTAGTCCAAATGGTACTACATGCATATACATAAGTTGAATCGAATTCGAGTCGCACTATATACATGTTGTTAATCATTATTGATTGAAGTTGTGCGTTGATATTGCTTGTTGTGTGATTGTATGATTTCTCGTTTATGTATTGATTATCATACTCTTGTTTATATTATTTGATATCTCACCCCTTCTGTTTGAATGTTGCCCTTATGTTGGTAAAGTGCAGGTAATCCAGAGTCGAGTACTTAGTAGCTTCAAGTTGGTGTTTGTCGCTCTGATACGTAGCACTTCGGGGGGATGAACACATGTCTTATCTTTTATATTGAATTATGTTTTAGTTAATTAATTTGTTGAAGTTGTTTAGTTTGAAAACCAAGTTGAAGTAGTTTGATGTTGAAAACAAATGATGTTATTTTAAAGTTGTAATTTGATGAATCCACTGCGTTGTGTTAGAAATATTTATATTAATGAAGTTTATCTTGATTGGTTTTAAAGTTGAAAAATGTGATATCCCATGTTTGTGGAAAATATTTTATATCTCTGGTTTAATTATAAAGTCGTGTAGAAATGGGGTGTTACATTAGTGGTATCAGAGCAGGTCGATATGTCCGATCAAGTTGTCGAGTCGTAGTTTATTTAACAATAGATTATTGTTAAGTGGTTCTAACATTTGTTTTGTTATGGTGATTAAGTTGAGATGGCTGGAAGGAACGATGTTGCCATGGCTGCTGTTATGCAAGCAATGGCTCAGACTGTGCAGAATTTACCGAACACTGGAGGAAATAATGATTCTCATACTTTGGTGACTTTTCAGAGAGAGAATCTGCCTACCTTCAAGGGAAAGTATGACCCTGATGCAACGTTGGCTTAGTTAAAGGATATTGAGAGAATTTTACGTGTGATGTATTGCAGTCCGGCGCAGAAGGTTCGTTATGGAACTCACATGTTGGCAGTTGAGGTTGATGATTGGTGGTTGGTGGTTGGAAACTCGTGAAAGGTTGGAAGTTGCAGGTGAAGAGATTACTTGGGTTTTATTTTGTAGAGAGTTTATGAGGAATTATTATCCTGAAAATGTGCATGGTAAGAAGGAGATTGAATTCCTTGTGCTGAATCAAGGAAATATGTCAGTGACTGATTATACATCAAAGTTTACGGAGTTATCAAAGTTTTATACGAATCATGATGACACGACTGCTGAATTCTCAAAGTGCATCAAGTTTGAGAACAGGTTGCGTTCCGAGCTTAAGAAGGTTGTAGGGTATCAGAAGATTCTTGTTTTTTCTGATCTGGTTGATAGTTGCAGGATCTTTGAATAAGATAACAATGTTCACTACAAGATTGTTACTGATAGGAGGGGCAAGAATCAGCAGAACCGTGGCAAGCCTTATGATACTCCAGCTTGTAAGGGTAAGCAGAAAGTTGCTTTGGGTCAGAGAACTAGTGGGGGAGATACTCCTACTAGTATTGTTTGTTTCAAGTGTGGTCAAGTTGAACACAACAGTAATGTGTGTACTACCAAGGTGAAATGTTGTTTCCTTTGTTGAAAAGCTGGGCATGCAATATTATCTGATTGCACGCATAAAGAAATGATATATTTTAATTGCGGTGAAGAAAGGCACATTGGTAGCCAGTTCTAGAAGCCAAAGAAAGCAAAGTCTGGAGGAAAACTGTTTGCTTTAGCTGGGACTCAGACGACTAATGAGGACAAGCTCATCAGAGGTACATGTTTCATTAATATTATTCCTTTAATTAGTATTATGTATATGGGTGCTACCTATTATTTTATTGCTGTTGATTGTGCTAAGAGATTGAGTCTTGAGTTGTCTGCTATGAAAGGAGAATTGGTCGTTGAGATTCTGGATAAAGGATCAGTGACTACTTCTCTAGTGTGTTCGAGGTGCCCGTTGTCTATCTTTGAAAGAGACTTTTATGTTGATTTGGTATGTTTTCCATTGACTGGGATGGACGTAATCCTAAGTATGAACTAGTTAGAGTATAACTATGTTCATATTAATTTCTATCGTAAGTCAGTGAGGTGTTCTACTCCTGAAGAGGAAGAAGTTAGGTTGTTATCATATAGAGAGTTGCAGAAGTTGATGAAAGAAGAAGCCCAAATGTTTTTGTTGATGGCGTCACTGTCTATGGATAGTAAGGCTAAGATTGAAGAGTTGCAAGTGGTGAATGAGTTTCCTGAAGTTTTCCCTGATGAAATTCCTGACGTACCTCCAGAGAGAGAAGTTGATTTTGCAATTGATCTTGTACCTGTTACTAGACCTATTTATATGTCATCGTATAGGATGTCCGCCTCTGAGTTAGCTGAATTAAAGAAGCAGTTAGAAGAGTTACTTGAGAAGAAGTTTGTAAGACCAAGTGTATCGTTGTGGGGAGCTCTAGTTCTGCTGGTTAAGAAGAAAGAGTGAAGTACGAGGCTTTGTGTAGATTATAGACAGTTGAACAAGGTGACAAATAAGAATAAGTATCCATTACCAAGAATAAATGAGTTGATGGATCAGTTGGTGGGTGCTCGTGTGTTTAGCAAGATCAATTTGAGATCGGGCTATCATCAGATTAAGGTGAAAGATGAGGATATTAAGAAGATAGTGTTCAGAACATAGTATGGACATTACGAGTATTCGGTGATGCCATTCGGGTGACTAATGCGCCGAGAGTATTCATGGAGTACACGAATCGTATTTTTCATACTTATCTAGATCGTTTTGTGGTTGTGTTTATTGATGATATTCTGATTTATTCCTAGTCAGAAGAAGAACATGTAGAACATTTGAGAATAATATTAGAAGTGTTGAAGGATAAGAAGTTGTATGTGAAATTATCCAAGTGTGTATTTTGGTTTAAGGAAGTCATTTTTCTTGGTCATGTGATTTCAGGCAATGGTATTGCTATGGATCCTTCTAAGATAGATGATGTGTTTCAATGGGAAACTCGAAAGTAGGCTACTGAGATTAGAAGTTTCTTGGGATTATCTGGTTATTACCGAAGGTTCATTGAAGGATTTTCTAAGTTGGCACTTCTTTTGACTCGGTTGACTTGTAAGAGTAAACTTGTTGAGTGGGTTGTCCAATGCGAAGAAAGTTTTGTAGAGTTAAAGAAGAGATTAATGTTGGATCTAGTTTTGACTGTAATGGAATAGGGAGAACCTTTTATGGTGTATTGTGATGCTTCGTTGATGGGTTTAAGAGGTATTCTTATGAAGAAATGTAAAGTAATTGCTTATGCGTCGAGACAGTTGAGGGTTCATGAAAAGGATTATCCTACGCATGATTTGGAGCTTGTTGCAGTTTTTATACTGAAAATATGGAGACATAATCTGTATGGTTCTAGATTTGAAGTGTTTAGCGACCATAAGAGTTTAAAGTATCTCTTTGATCAGAAGGAGTTGAATATGGGGAAACGAAGGTGATTGGAACTGCTGAAAGACTATGATTTTGGTTTAAACTATCATCCAGTAAAAGCTAATGTTGTGGTCGATGCTTTAAGCCGGAAAAATGTTGCATATGTCGGCGATGATGGTTAAAGAGTTGGAAATAATTGAGCAGTTCCGAGATATGAGTCTAGTTTGCGAAGTAATGCCGAAGAGTGTTATGTTGGGTATGTTGAAGATTAATAATGATTTTCTAGAAAATATTAAAGAATCTCAGAAATTGGATGTGATACTAGTGGATATCATAGTTGATTGTAGTGAATCTGAGAAAAATGGCTTTATGTTGGATGCGTATGGCATTTTCAGACTTCATGATCGGATTTGTATTCCTGATGATGCGGAGATGAAAAGAATGATTCTGGAGGAGAGTCATAGAAGTAATTTGAGTATTCATGCAGGAGCAACTAAGATGTATCAAAATTTGAAGAAATTGTTTTGGTGGTCTGGGATAAAGAATGATGTAGCATGTTTTGTGTATGACTGTTTGACGTGTCAGAAGTCAAAAGTTGAACATTATAAGCTTGTTGGTTTGTTGCAACTGTTGGAAACTCCAGAATGGAAATGGGATAGCATTTCTATGGACTTTGTAATGAGATTTCCTAATACTTAAAGAGGACATGATTCAATTTGGGTGATTGTTGATAGGCTTACGAAGTCGACTCATTTTATTCCATTTAACATCAGTTTTCCAGTATCGAAATTGGAAGACATTTATGTCAGGGTGATTGTGAAGTTGCATGGTGTTACTTTGTGTATTGTGTCGGATCGAGATCTGAGGTTTACCACCGAGTTTTGGAAGAGTCTAGAAGAAGTGTTGGGTTCTAAGTTGAGGTTGAGTTCAAGATATTGTTGCACCCCAAAATTTGTCCTCCCCTAGTCAAGGCATTGTGTACCAAGGTGTCCCAAGAGGTTCACAAGGTTCACAAAGTTTCCCAAGAGGTTCACAAGGTTCACAATTAGTCAGAAAGTTTGACAATTCCCTCAGACAAAGCATCCTCCTAAGCAATGCACCCTAAACTAGGGTTTTGGATTTCATCAGGCTAAATGAACTTCCAAGGCCTCAAGTGAGCTTCATAACATCCCACATGTCTTCAAGAATCCCTATGTCAAGTTTCAAGGCTTTCCCAAAAGGTTTGCTCAGTCAGATGATCAGATATGCAAAAATCAGTCAAAGTAGTTAAAAAGTCAAACTGAGGTCAACTATGGTCAAATCAAAGTCAAATTTCATGATTTTTTGCCAACATCAAGTTTATTAAGTAAAATTCATCATTTGATCAAGGGTTGATCATGATTCATCAAGGTGATTTCAGATCATCAAGAATCAGGAGTTTCTAAATTAGGGTTTTCACAGGAAAAGTCAACTGAACTTTGACCAGCCATAACTTTCACATGCTTCATCATAAATTTCCCATCCAAAGCTCATTTTGAAGGAAATTGGATTCTCTACAACTTTGTGTCTCACAAGCCAAGCCTAAAAATGCTTCATTTGAAAGGTATGAGCCAAAACATTATAGGTCATTTCAAAAGTCAACAAAAAGTCAACATCTTCCAAATGGCATAATTTGAAAATGGTAAAGGATATGGACATGAGACCAAAAGGGTTTGTTATAGGACTCACTAAGCTTTCTAAAAATTCCAAGAACACCCTCTTAGCCTTAAAATTGAGGGATTTGTGCTTTGTCAAAGTTGGGAAAGTTTTGGGAGGTATATGAAGCAAATGGGGCCTTAAAACCAATTTTTGCCAAATGGGCCTACCAAATTGCCACCCAATCTTCATGATAGCCTCAAGCACGACCCAAACCAAGCATTATCTGATTTTTTATTTTTTTATTTAGTATTTATTTGAATTTTATTCATTAAAATGCAAATTAAATCAAAATCAAATATAAAAATCAAATATTTGGACATGATTTTGATTCTAGAAGGTCATAAACATCATTTAAGGTTGATTGATCACATCCAAATTCGTGCATGATCAGATTGGCAATGTTAGATTTGATTTTTGGTGATTTTCAAATATTGGTTTTATTCATGATCAAGCTATCCAAAACCCCAAAGAATGGATTGATTTTTTGACCTAAATTACATCTACTATAAGTATGTAACACAAGACAATGCAAAGGGGACGGAAAAATCAGGATTAATAGGCATTGTTCAAACTTCAAAAATTCATCAAAAAACTCACATTCAAATTCTTGGATAGGAGAAATTTCAAAGTGTTTCAAAGGTTGCAATACGTTCCTAGGTGATCATTGAAGGATTCTGGATCATTTGCAGTATCAAAAGCATTGCCATAAGCATAAACAGAATCACGTTTTCACCATTCTTTACATTTTTTTGTTTTCATAATTTTAACTATTGTTGATTAAATTTGATGCATTATTTGTGTTTGTTATGACTCTAGGATTGTTTCTGGACTAATCTCTTGAAGTTTCATGGCCTATAACGTATTCCACCATAACTAGGGTTCCAAGCTTCAATTTGGGGCTTTGCGATTTAACTAATATAAATGACTTCTAATGACATAGATGAATCGTATAAGTCAAGGGGAACTCATTGGTGTTGCTAATTTGAAGAAATTGTACCTATTACACAACATCTGAAATTCATAGGTTTCATGTGCAAGAAAATTCGCAGCAAAGTTTGTATGAAATTTCGTAGGTAAATTCGTGGATATGGAGGTAGAAGATGAAGGCCAAGCGCGCGCTTTCTAATTTTTAAATCTGTTTTTAATATTTATTGTATTGTTTGTATTTTGTTTCACAAATGTATGGATAGCTCAGATGGTGAAGACGCGCGTTTTGAAGCTCTTTGGCCTGGGTTCGATCCCCAAGCTCTTGCAATTTTTCCTTTTGTTTCATTTATTTTGCAGGCCTAATATATAATCTTTGATGGTCATTATAATATCAAGCGCGCCCCATGTGGCTTGATGGCAAAGGTTTAGCTGAAAAGTAAGAAGGTTGTGGGTTCGAATCCGGCTGTAGGCCAATTTTTTTTTGATTCATTGTTTTTTTCCAGATTTTTTCACATATAATATGCTTGAGCCCTCCAAGTGACAAGTTAGCGCGCGCAGCCCAGATGTTTTTGGCATCCTATTGTTGAGGTAAATGACCTGGGTTCAATTCCCAGGTCCTATTTTTTGGGCCATTTTCATTATTTTTGTTTTCTAATTTACTTATCTTAATTTTTTTTATATTAATTAATATCTTATTAAAATCAACAAAATTAACCTTTTCTTTAAAAAATTCAAAATTTTATTTTTGACAATATATTTGTAAATAACTTTTTATTTTCTCAAATAATTTTTATTATACCTTTTAGTTAATTAGGTTTTTATATCGTAACATAATTAATTAATCATTTTAAAACCCTAATTTTGTTACTAATCCTAATGAACCCTAGTTTTTTTACTAACCCTAAAAATTAACATTATGTTTATACTAACCCTAATTTCTTTTTTTTTTATTTACTATTTTGTGTTTTTATTAAAAATTGTTTATCGGTTTATATTTTTCATTTATTTTTATGTTCGATATTATGTATCTGTCAAAGCCTTATAATAGTTTAGATATTTATTTTGCCGTCTTTATATTTTTTATTATTTAATTGCCATGGTTAGTAAATAGGGAGTGAGAATTAATTGTAAATAAAAGAAATTTAGAAAATTAATTAAGATAAATAATCAAAACACTCACACACGTAAGTCGATCTAAGATCGCCGTCTTCACTTCTTAGGGTTACCTCTATGTTGCCTTATTCAAATGGTCAAGTAAGGTGTCTTAAGCAAGATCCTAACAAACAAAACATCATCTTGTCCCTCCCTACAGTTAAAAGATCAGGTCCCTACGATGTTGCCTACGGTGTTGCCTAAAAAATGATCTTGTCCCTTCAAATTAAAAGATGATTGTCCCTCCCAAGTGGCTAAAGACACCCTACAGTTGCCTATACACATTGACCCTGCATATGTCCCTTATCTAACATCCAAGGTAATGACTACCTACTCCTTAATAGTATGGATAGTCTTACCCTTTGAAAGAACATAAAAGAATAAGAAAGACTTAATCTGGGGTAGGTATCTCGTAGTTACTTGCTCACACCTTCAAAATTACTTTCACACCTCACATTTTATAAAATAGTTTCAAACTAGGCTTTGTATACACCCATACGAGGGTCATTACAAAGTACTTAAAGAAATGTTTCTAATCACACACTACATTTTTCAAAAACAATTAAAGTGAGCTAAGTAACTAAGAACCCATGGATAACCATGGATATAAAGGGTGCTAATACCTTCCCTTTATATAACCTACCCCCCGAACCCAAGTCTTTTAAAATAGATATTTCCTATTCTTTTATGCCCTTTCCTTATGGATAAAATAAAAGTCGGTGGCGACTCTTGCTATCCGCAACATGACTAAAAGTCAGTTCTCCCACCGTGTTACAGAACTGGCGACTCTGCTGGGGATTTAATAAAATAGGGGTACTCTTAGGAATTAGATCACTTAAATTGTTTGCCTAGTTTGCTTTATATTACTTGTTGGGCTTTATGTGTGAAAGATCCTAACTCGGATCTAGTGTACATTAGGTAAATGGTAATAGACCAAGGAAACTGTACGGCGTATACCGATATGGTTGATCTGGTGGCCATAGTTAGTGTGACTTCTTGGTTGGTGCTTATATTCCTTAAGTAAGTTGAGGATAATATGAGGCTGCCATATGTTGTCAATACACTAACTGACTTTTAGAACCCTAGTCATCCCATCTTGGCCTTTAGAAAGTAGTGAGATAGCCGACTTTGGTGAAGACTGAAGTTGGTTGATACTCGATGCTACACTCATTGAGATCCTAAACTTGGAGGGTTTTGGTTGGCAAGTAAGTTGCCTACTGAACAACCACCCTTGGGAAGGATCAGTGATATTGAGATCCCTTAGAACCCGATTACTTTTGTAGGACAGGATGAACAAACTAACTTCAGGGGAAGGTACTTACCTTTAAACCTCATGCAAGCCTCTAAACCTAGGGCTATGGAGTGACTTATTTGTGTGTGCCACATGTTTGTAATTGAGCATGACATAATAACATCATGACATCATAAGCATAGCATTTTCACTAACCACTTCAAGGACCAAAGGATTTATCTTTGTTCTTTGTTACAGGTCATGGCTTCTACTAGTCGGAATACTATCCGGATCAACTTTGTAGGGATACCTCCTAAGCTTAAGGAATTAGTCTCTCAAGTTTCTGAAAGATCCTAGTTCATCAAAAAGCATGGTCACCTACTTGACTTGGTTACTTCAGGATTTGATGAAGACATGATGAGTGTCTGGTTTCAGTTCTTTGACCCTAAACATCATTGTTTCACATTCCCCGATTATCAGCTGGTTCCTACAATGGAAGAGTTCTCTAAACTACTGGGTATACCTATCCTTGATCAAAGACTTTTCACAGGCTTAGAAAAAGAGCCTAAACCCGAGGTTATTGTTGCAGCCTTACATTTGAAGAAATTAGACATTGTCCTAGAAACGAGAAGCGGAGTTAAGGGTATTCTTGCTAAGGTATTGATAGAGAAAGCTCAGGTATTCTTGAAGGCTATGAGTTATGATGCCCTTGAGGAGATCTTGGAATTATTAATCTATGGCTTAATGTTATTCCCTAATCCAGACCAGCTTATAGACGTACACGCCATCAACATATTTCTGACTCGCAATCCAGTGCCTACATTACTTGGAGACATCTTACACTCTCTCCATATCCGTACTACGAAGGCACGAGGAACTCTGATGTGCTGCATACCTCTATTATCTAGGTGGTTTATTTCTCACCTTCCTCGATCAGTGATGAAGAATGAACAAGGGTTAAGGTGGTCCAAGAGGATCATGTCACTTTCTCATTCAGACATTCATTGGTGCTCTAGATCCGTGGAGAATGTTACTATCATTGACCATTGTGGGGAGTTCCCTAATGTGCCACTCCTTGGCATAAGAGGGGGCATTACTTGCAACCCTTCTTTAGCTCTACGCCAGTTTGGTTATGCTCGGAGTAATGGTCCTCATGACATGCTTATTCAGGGTATTGTGTTCGACTACGACAACGATCTGCAAGGTTACCGTCAAAGGTTCATACGAGCTTGGGGTAAAGTGAACAAGGTTGACAGCAAGACTCTGGAACCAAAGTACTCCATTCATATGGAACCTTATCTCAGATGGGTACGAGCACGTGCTCAGACTCTTATGATGCCATATCCTGCTATCCTGCCAGTTACCATGGAGCTTGTTGCTGAAGGAGATACTCCCTATATCATCCTTCATCCAGACATGCCCACTGACATGGAAGAGTTGCAAAGGTCTCGGATCTAGTTGAAGGAACAAAGGGATACTTTTCAGACTCATTTCAAAGCTAGTCAAGAAAGAATCCTGGAGCTGACAAGACAACTTCAGAAGAGCGGAATCTCAACACATACCTCCATACAAAGAGGAAACGTCCATGGGAGACTTAAAACCCCATCTTTGTATTTATTTCATTTTATTGTAAGCCCAAGAGGCAAACAAGTTTATTTCTTACTAATAAAAGTTTCATTTCTGGTTGTTTACACAAATTTAAATTTTGCGGTCCTTGAAAACATTACATATACATATACATACCATATCATTGCATCACAGGTTTCTTATGAACATGTATCTTATCTTCTCGCTGTTTATTTCAAAGAAATGGATCTCGAACAAGCTGTTAAGGATCTCCAGACCCAGAATGCACAATTTCAAGAAATGATCCTGAACTTGTCCAAAGGACAAGATGAGCTGAAGACACTTTTGACTAAAAAGAAGAAGAAGACTATAAAATCAGTGGGCCTCATCAACCTGGGTAGAAGATTCAGAGGTCCTGTCAAGACAGAAGAAGAGGTTGAGAATCTTGAGTCTGAAAATTCTGAGAGAGAAGGAGGTAGTCTCCATAATACTGTGGAAGATTCTATTTTTGAGGAGAAATATTATCATGATCCTGCTAGTGAGGAGAAGTATAAGATGTTGGTAGACAAAATGAATGCTATGGAACTACAAAAATATTATGGGCTTGATTTTGAAGATTTGAGTTTAATTTCTGGAGTGGTTATACCTATTGGCTTCAAGGTTCCTGCTTTTGTGGTGTATGATGGTGTTTCATGTCCTAAACTGCACTTGAGGTCCTATGTCCGGAGGATTCAACCACATACTGCTAACAAGAAACTGTGGATTCATTTCTTCCAAGAGAGTTTATCTGGAGCTCAATTGGAATGGTATTATCAACTTGAAAGTGTTAATATTCGTGATTGGAATGATCTTGCTGAGGCCTTCTATAGGCAATACCAATATAATGCTGATTTAGCACCAACTCGCATGCAGCTCCAAAGTATGTCTATGGGTACTAAGGAGAGTTTCAAAGAGTATGCCTAGAAATGGAGAGACCTGGCTGGCAGAGTTCAACCTCCTCTAACTGACAAGGAGCTGGTGGATATGTTTATGAGTATGCTGAATGGTCCTTTTTATAGTCACCTCATTGGAAGCTCATCATCTTGTTTCACTAAGCTGATAATGACTGGAGAACGTGTGGAAAGTGGGATAAGAAGTGGTAAGATACAGGTGTGTGCCTCTTCATCAAGCACTGCTAAGAAGCCCCCTAGTGGAAAGAAGGAGTCTAATGTTGTGTATGGTCAACATAGTCGTAACAGGAGTAACCAATCTGTGGGAGCAGTTCACATCTCCAATCCTGCCCCTACAGCATCAGATCAACAACAGATCAATCAACAGAAGCCTAGAAGATAGTTCACCAAGATCAACATGTCACTGGCCCAAGCCTTGCAACACATGTTGAAATGGGAGCTAATTACTTTAAGGGATCCTCCTCAGAATCCTAATATGTCCTCTCCTCGGTACAATCCTAATGCAAGATGTGCATATCATTCTAATAGTCTGGGACATGACACCAACAACTGCTGGGTGTTGAAAAACAAGATTCAAGACATGATCGAAGCTGGCGAAATTGAATTTGACCCTCCTGGGACCCCAAATGTGATCACTACTCCTATGCCCAATCATGAGAAGACTGCCAATGCTGTTGATGAAGTTTCGTATGTTTCCTTAGTAACAGATTTGACTACTCCTCTATCCATTATCAAGAAGAAGATGGTGAAGGCTGGGTTCTTTCCAGGTTGCAAAGAAGACTGTTTTTACTGTGCCTATAAACCTGATAGCTGCTGGAAGTTGAAGGATGGTATTCAACGCCTCATGGACAATTACGCTATATTGTTTGAGAGGACTCCTTCTGTGGAAAGTATGTGTGAAGATCTGACTCGAAACACGAAGCTTGAAGATGTAGCTATGGTTGATAAAGTACCAGTGAAGATTACCTCTAAAGGTCCTGTCAGGATTACATCCAAAGGACCTGCTGAAGGCCCTGTGAAGACTGTTGCTGAAGCTAGAGTGGCTCCCATGATCATTACTACTCCTGGCCCTGTTCCTTATACTTCTGATAAAGTTATACCTTGGAATTATGGTTCTGATGTCTATATCCATGGTATCAAGCAAGAGCCTCTGGCTGACTCTCCTATTGCCAACCACAATCTTGATGTTGACAATATTGCCGGATCTAGTAAGGTCACCAGAAGTTGAAGAATCTTCTCCCCTCAAGACACCTCTAAAAGTACAATTACTCCAACTCATACCTCTAATTCTGGGCCAAGTACTGATGCCCGGGGAAAAGGTCTTGTGATTGAACCTGTGCAAGCTGAGGCACCAACTGCTAAAAATCTTTCTAAATAGATGGAAGAAGTACTGAAGATCATTCGCAAGAGTGATTATGATATTGTTGACCAGTTGGGGCATACTCCCTCCAAAATCTCCATGTTATCTTTGCTGCTGTGTTCTGAGGCCCATGCTAAAGCCTTAATCAAGTTCTTAAAGGCTGCTCATGTGCCAGATGAAATTTATGTGGATTAGTTTGAGAATTGTGTTGCACATCTGACTAGTGATAATGGTCTGGGCTTTTCTGATGCTGATCTGACTCCTGCCAAGAGAAACCATAATAGAGCTCTACATATCTCCATTGAATGTAGGGGCACTAATTTGTCTCATGTACTGGTGGACAATGGTTCTTCATTAAATGTGCTCCCTAAAGAGGTTATGGACAAGCTCAGTCCTGAAGATGTTGTGTTAAGGCCAAGTAATGTGGTGGTAAGGGCCTTTGATGGTTCAAGAAGAATGGTACATGGAGAAGTAGACCTCCCAATCAAAGTAGGCTCTCAAGTCTTCAACTCTACTTTCAATGTGATGGATATTCGTCCTGTGTATTCTTGTTTGCTTGGGCGCCCCTGGATCCATGGGGCAGGTGCTGTGACTTCCACCTTGCATCAGAAGTTGAAATATCCGGTGAAAAGCAAAATTGTCACTGTCTATGGTGAAGAAGAGTACATGGTTAGCCATGTGAATACTTTCAAATACGTAGAAATGGAGGGTGAATTGGTTGAAACTCCGTGTCAAACATTTGAAGTTGTTCCTTGCTCTGTTCCTGTTCCTCAGTCTGTCCCTGCTTTTGAAAGAGCTCCTATGGTTACTAGAATACCTCATGCAATGGCCTCCCTCAAAGATGCTAAGGCTGTTATTGAAAAAGGTGGTTGTGCTATTTGGGGTCAGCTGCCCAACATCCCTTACAAGTCTGACAAGTTTGGTTTGGGTTTCACTGCAGAATCTCAGAGGGTTGTTCGTCATGCTCGTGCTGTTCGTATCACTAATAAAGGGGTCATAAGAGATCAAATCAATGTTGTGGGTGACTATAATGAAGACTACAACCTGGATGATTGGATCTTTCCTACCATGGGTGATGGGCTCAACAATCGGAAGACTGAAGACGTTATTCCTATCTCCTTTAGTCAGGAGTAAATACTATTACTGTGTTTTGTTTTAAGTTTGTAATTTCGAACAATAAAAACTTTTAAGCCTTGTGTCTTACCCGGGGCACAATGGTATGCTTGTTTCGGGATGTCATTTCATTTGCATATTCCATTCAATAAAATCAATGGACGTTTCCTTTTCGTAAATATTGTGCTCATTGTCTTTATTTTATTATTATTTCTATTTTATCAGCTATGTATTCTTACACACACCCACATCACTAAAATGCAGATCTTCATCTACTCTGGATCCTGTTGATAACAGTTCCACTATTGCCAATTATAATTTCGAGAATCCGATCTATCAAGCTGAAGATGGGAAGGAGGAAGATTGTGAGGTACCTGTAGAGCTTGCTAGGTTGTTGCAACAAGAAGAAAAAGCTATACAGCCACATGAAGAGCCAATCAAAGTTGTGAATCTGGGAACTAAGGAAAACAAGAAGGAGGTCAAGATAGGGGCTGAACTAGAAGATGGTGTTAAGAACAGACTAATCCTGATGTTACGTGACTATTTGGAGATCTTTGCTTGGTCATATGAAGATATGCCAGGGTTGGATACTGACATTGTAGTTCACCGTCTACCGGTAAAAGAAGACTGTCATCCAAAGAAGAAAAAGGTTCGTCGCATGCGTCCTGAAATGTCAGAAAAGATTAAAGCAGAGGTGATGAAACAATTTGATGCAGGGTTCTTAGCTGTGACTTTTTATCCTCAATGGGTTGCAAACATGGTACCGGTACCTAAGAAGGATGGTAAGGTACGCATGTGTGTGGATTACAGGGATTTGAATAAGGCTAGTCCTAAAGATGACTTTCCACTTCCACATATTGACGTTTTGGTAGACAACACTGCTCAGCATAATGTATTCTCTTTCATGGATGGTTTCTCTGGTTATAATCAGATTAAGATGGCACCAGAAGATATGGAGAAGACTACATTTGTTACACAATGGGGCACTTTTTGTTATAAGGTGATGCCATTTGATTTGAAGAACGCTGGGGCAACATATCAGCGTGCTATGGTGGCTTTGTTTCATGATATGATTCTCCATGAGATAGAGGTATATGTGGATGATATGATAGCCAGGTCCCAGAATGAGGAACAACACCTTGATCATCTGTGCAAGTTGTTTGAGAGGTTGAAGAAGTATAAACTGAGATTGAATCCAAACAAGTGTACTTTTGGAGTTAGGTCTGGTAAACTCATGGGTTTCATTATCAGTGGAAAAGGTATTGAAGTGGATCCTGCAAAAGTAAAAGCTATACAAGAGATGCCTGCTCCCCGCAATGAGAAGGAAGTCAGAGGTTTCTTGGGATGACTGAATTACATTGCAAGATTTATTTTCCAGCTAACTGCTACCTGTGAGCCAATCTTCAAGTTGTTGAAGAAAGATCAGGTAATGGAATGGAATGAAGAGTGCCAGATAGCCTTTGATGAGATCAAGAAATACCTCCAAGAACCTCCAATTTTGATGCCACCAGTTGATGGAAGACCCTTGATTATGTACTTAACAGTATTAGACAACTCAATGGGGTGTGTGTTGGGACAACATGACGAGTCTGGTCAAAAAGAGCAGGAAATATACTACCTTAGCAAAAAGTTTACTGACTATGAAACAAGATACTCACTGCTCGAGAAAACTTGTTGCGCTTTGGCATGGGCTGCTCGCCGACTAAGACAATATATGTTGACTCATACTACCTTGTTAATTTCAAAGATGGATCCAATCAAGTACGTATTCGAGAAACCTGCTCTCTCCGGACGAATAGCGAGATGGCAAATGATTTTAACAGAATATGATATACAGTACACCACTCAGAAGGCCATTAAGGGCAGTGCGTTAGCTGATCATTTAGCTCATCAGGCAGTGGATGATTATCAATCTATGAATTTTGAGTTCCCGGATGAAGACATTATGATTGTTACTAAAGAACCTAAACAATATGATGGACCTGAACAGGGATCCCGATGGACTATGGTTTTTGATGGAGCTTCTAATGCGCTTGGTAATGGTGTTGGTGTTGTGATCATTTCCCCGGAAAGTTGTCATACCCCAATTACTGCTAGACTTTGTTTCTATTGTACCAATAACATGGCTGAATATGAAGCATGTATCATGGGTATCAAAGTTGCCATTGAGATGAAGATTCAGTTTCTGGACGTATATGGAGATTCAGCCCTGGTAGTTAGTCAGATTAAAGGAGATTGGGATACCAAGCACCCAAATCTCATTCCTTACAGAGAGCATGTGTTGTCTTTGATCCTATATTTTGAAGAGATTACCTTTGGACATATTCCACGAGAAAAGAATCAGTTGGCAGACGCATTAGCCACCATGGCATCTATGTTTGAGATTAGTTGGGATGATGAAGCTCCCAGAATCACTATTGATAGATTTGAGAAGCCTGCATATTGTAATGAGATTGATACTGACGGAGTAAAGGGAAAGCCTTGGTTCTATGAGGTGAAGAGGTATCTTGAAGCTCAGGAGTTCCCTGAAGGGGCATCTGTCAATGATAAGAAGTTTCTGAGGAGGTTTTCTGCTAAGTTCTTCTTGAGTAATGGAATTTTGTACAAGCGCAATCATGATTCGACTTTGCTTCGTTGTGTGGATAAGAAGGAAGCAACAAAGATTATGGAAGACATGCATGATGGGATCTTTGGTACTCATTCTAGTGGTCATGCCATGGCAAAGAAGATATTGAGAGCAGGTTATTATTGGTCTACCATGGAAGCTGACTGCTATCAACATTCAAAAACATGTCACAAGTGTCAGATTTATGCTGATAAGGTGCATGTACCTCCAGTTCTATTGAATGTGTTGACTGCTCCTTGGCCTTTTGCCATGTGGGGCATTGATATGATTGGTGAGATCAAGCCTACTGCTTCCAATGGGCATCGTTTCATCCTTGTTTCCATTGATTACTTTACAATGTGGGTGGAGGCAGCCTCATTTGCATCCGTTACTAAGAATGTTTTGGCTCGATTCATTAAGAATAATCTCATATGTAGGTATGGCATCCCTGAAAGGATGATCACAGACAGTGGCTCTAATCTGAACAACACTATGATTACTGACCTCTGCATGCATTTCAAGATTAAGCATCATAATTCTTCTCTCTATCGTCCAAAGATGAATGGTGCAGTAGAAGCTGCCAATAAGAACATCAAGAAGATTCTACAGAAGATGACTGTTACGTATAAGGATTGGCATGAGATGTTACCATTTTCTCTTCATGGTTATCGTACTACAATACGTACTTCAATAGGGGCAACCCCATTCTCCTTAGTCTATGGTATGGAAGCAGTTCTACCCATTAAAGTTCAGATCCCTTCCTTGAGAATCATGAAGGATGCAGGCTTGGATGAAGATGAGTGGATTCAGACTCGACTTGACCAAATAAATTTGATTGATAAGAAAAGGCTGGCAGCTGTTTGTCACAGTCAGATGTACCAGAAACGGATGATCAAAGCTTTTAATAAGAAGGTTAAGCAAAAGGTATATCAGACTGGAGACTTGGTAATCAAGCGTATCGTATTACCACAGGGTGATCCTAGGGGCAAGTGGACTCCTACATATGAAGGACCATTTGTAGTCAAAAGGGTATTTTCAGGAGGTGTCATGATGCTTACTACTATGGATGGTGAAGATTTCCCACAGCCCGTAAACGCAGACATAGTTAAAAAATACTACGCATAAAAAGAGACCCGCTAGGTTGACTGGCCTAGGCAAAAATAAGGGCATCCCGGCGAACCAAAAGGGTTCGGGCAAAAATTAGCGATATATATATAAAAGATTATACACCCGGCAAGTCGAAAATCCGAAAGGGAGGCTTGGGCAAAAATGGGTATCCCGGTGGATTGAAAACCTGAAAAGCCAATCCAGGCAAAAGTTAGGGATTAAAGCTTATGACTATGTCTCGTTGGATCACTCATGTAACCTCAACCAGTTGTGCTACCTGAATCAAGTTCAAACAGATAAAGATTAATCCAATCATTTCTATCTCGACAGCAAAGGATGAGATACTTGAAGATAATGGCAATAGTAGAATTGGAACTCAATAGGATTATTTTTCACATAGCTGCTTTTCTTTGTTTTTGTAAAACTTTTACGACGAATTACTCTTACTAGAATTTTTGTCTCCTTGTACAAACTTACCTGTTTATAGGCCATTTTCTAAATAAATAAAGTCTCGTTTTTTGAATTCAAGTTTACCTTTCCCTTGTTTACTTAAGTGAAAACGTCCATTGGTTATATTTGAATGTGTGTATGCTTTTGAATATGATTGATGTTTACCAGAAATGCATAAAATGCAGTAATAGTAATTACTAAGGACGAACGAGGGTAGGAATTCAACGAATCTTAGCCTCCTCATCCCCACCAAGTAAGGTTTGATACTCCAGGATAAGTCACTCAGGGGATGTCCATATCTTTTATCCCCAATCAGGTTATTCAGGAATCTAATTCTTCAATAAAAAGCACGACACACGAAGACGGGAGGTTCTGAGTACCATATTATTAAACAAGACAGGAACGAAGTCCTCATGTTCCTCAGCAACGAACCGGGATTTATTTTCCCGAGCCAGCAGTTGTTATACAGAGATACCAAGACATTTCAGGCTACATGATTCATACATACATCATTTACATTATATCATGGCATACGCATCCATAACCCATATGACATTCTTACTTAAGAGCATCATGCTATACATGCATACATCAAATAATCTTTCATAAACTAACTTTTTCTTTTCAGGATAGTTGCAGGAAGATAAACGCTATCAAACAATTCAGAGATAATCGCTACGAAGATTCATTTCTGATGATCAATACAAGTTGTCCTTGAGATGGAACATAAATGGTCTATGCGAAGACCTAGTGTTCAGTCCAGGGTATTACCAGAAGCAATTCAGGAGTAATCGCCACGAAGATTTAATCCTGATGCTCAAGTTGTCCTTGGAAGGGTACGTAAATGATCTATACGAAGATCTAGTGCTTAATCCAGGATATTTCCAGAGGAGATGATCGTTACGAAGATTTATTTCTGATGGTCAACTATCTTTGGGATAGTGTGTAAATGATCTATACGAAGATCTAGCACTTAATCCAAGAGATTATTTCAGAAGAAGTTCAGGGATAATCGCCACGAAGATTTAATCCTGATATTCTTTTTGTCCTTGGGAAGGTATGTAAATGATCTATACAAAGATCTATTACCTAATCCAGGATATTTCCAGAAGAGATAATCGCTACGAAGATTTATTTCTAATGGTCTATGCAACAGTTTATCTGTGGGATGGTACATAAATGATCGATACGAAGATCTTGTACTTAGCCCAAGATATTACCAAAAGTAATTCAGAAAAGATCTCCACGAAGATTTGATTCTGATGCTTAAATTAAAGTTTGCTCCTAAAGATGGTTCAGAGCCGATCTATACGAAGATCTAAGTACTGACACCTAATGAAGGATATTCTTTTCCCCTAGAGATAATGCAGAGACGATCTATACGAAGATCTAGTGCTGACATTCAACTCAAACCATGTTACATAAATGATTCAGAGACGGCCTATACGAAGACCTAGTACTGATATCCAGTGACAACCTTTTGATATTATCACCTCCTGATATTATGGATGGCATCTATGAGCCCATCTCCATCTCCTCTCAGTGGCATCTTTAAGCCCATTCAAGCATATACAACCAATCAACAGTGTTACTTTACACACCGGCGAGTGCAAATTTTTGGGCTTTTGTGTTCAATCCCCTTCAACCTTCCAAGTCACGAATGGCACACATGCCAATCTAACTCCTCGGGTTTCAGAAAATTGAAAAGGGGCAGCTGTTGCACCCCAAAATTTGCCCTCCCCTAGTCAAGGCATTGTGTAACAAGGTTTCCCAAGAGGTTCACAAGGTTCACAAGGTATCCCAAGAGGTTCACAAGGTTCACAATTAGTCAGAAAGTTTGACAATTCCCTCAGACAAAACATCCTCCTAAGCAATGCACCCTAAACTAGGGTTTTGGATTTCATCATGATAAATGAACTTCCAAGGCCTCAAGTGAGCTTTATAACATCCCACATGTCTTCAATAATCCCTATGTCAAGTTTCAAGGCTTTCCCAAAAAATTTGCTCAGTCAGATGATCAGATATGCAAAAATCAGTCAAATTAGTTAAAAAGTCAAACTGAGGTCAACTATGGTCAAATCAAAGTCAAATTTCATGATTTTTTGCCAACATCAAGTTTATGAATTAAAATTCATCATTTTATCAAGGGTTGATCATGATTCATCAAGGAGATTTCAGATCATCAAGAATCAGGAGTTTCTAAATTAGGGTTTTCATAGGAAAAGACAACTGAACTTGGACCAGCCATAACTTTCACATGCTTCATCATAAATTTCCCATCCAAAGATCATTTTGAAGGAAATTGGATTCTCTACAAGTTTGTGCCTCACAAGCCAAGCCTAAAAATGCTTTATTTGAAAGGTATGAGGCAAAACATTACAGGTCATTTCAAAAGTCAACAAAAAGTCAACATCTTCCAAATGGCATAATTTGAAAATGGTAAAGGATATGGACATGAGACCAAAAGAGTTTGTTAGAGGACTCTCTAAGCTTTCTAAAAAGTCCAAGAACACCCTCATATCCTTAAAATTGAGGGATTTGTGCTTTATCAAAGTTGGGAAATTTTTGGGAGGTATATGAAACAAATGGGGCCTTAAAACCAATTTTTGCCAAATGGGCCTACCAAATTGCCACCCAATCTTCATGTTAGCCTCAAGCATGACCCAAACCAAGCATTATCTGATTTTGTATTTTTTATTTAGTTTTATTTGAATTTTATTCATTAAAATGCAAATTAAATCAAAATAAAATATAAAAATCAAATATTTGGACATGATTTTGATTCTAGAAGGTCATAAACATCATTTAAGGTTGATTGATCACATCCAAATTCGTGCATGATCAGATTGGCAATGTTAGATTTGATTTTTGGTGATTTTCAAATATTGGTTTTCTTCATGATCAAGCTATCCAAAAGCCCAAAGAATGGATTGATTTTTTGACCTAAATTACATCTACTATAAGTATGTAACACAAGACAATGCAAAGGGGACGAAAAAATCAGGATTCATAGGCATTGTTCAAACTTCAAAAATTCATCAAAAAACTCACATTCGGATTCTTGGATAGGAGCAATTTCAAAGCGTTTCAAAGGTTGCAATACGTTCCTAAGTGATCATTGAAGGATTCTGGATCATTTGCAGTATCAAAATCATTTCCATAAGCATAAACAGAATCGCGTTTTCACCATTCTTTACATTTTTTCGTTTTCATACTTTTAACCATTGTTGATTAAATTTGATGCATGATTTGTGTTTGCTATGACTCTAGGATTGTTTCTGGACTAATCTCTTGAAGTTTCATGGCCTATAACGTATTCCACCATAACTAGGGTTCCAAGCTTCAATTTGGGACTTTGCGATTTAACTAATATAAATGACTTCTAATGACATAGATGAATCATATAAGTCAAGGGAAACTCATTGGTGTTGTTAATTTGAAGAAATTGTACCTATTACACAACATCTGAAATTCATAGGTTTCATGTGCAAGAAAAATCACAGCAAAGTTTGTATGAAATTTCGCAGGTAAATTCGTGGATCTGGAGGTAGAAGATGAAGGCCAAGCGCGCGCTTTCTAATTTTTAAATCTGTTTTAAATATTTATTGTATTGTTTGTATTTTGTTTCACAAATGTATGGATAGCTCAGATGGTGAAGATGTGCATTTGGAAGCTCTTTGGCCTGGGTTCGATCCCCAGGTTCTTGCAATTTTTCCTTTTGTTTCATTTATTTTGCAGGCCTAATATATAATCTTTGATGGTCATTATAATATCAAGCGCGCCCCATGTGGCTTGATGGCAAAGGTTTAGCTGAAAAGTGAGAAGGTTGTGGGTTCGAATCAAGCTGTCGACCAATTTATTTTTTGATTCATTGTTTTTTTCAGATTTTTTCACATATAATATAATTGAGCCCTCCAAGTGACAAGCTAGCGCGGGCAGCCTAGATGTTTTTGGCATCCTATTGTTGAGGTAAAGGACCTGGGTTCAATTCCCAGGTCCTATTTCTTGGGCCATTTTCATTATTTTTGTTTTCTAATTTACTTATCTTAATCTTATTTTTTTTTTATATTCATCAATATCTTATTAAAATCAACAAAATTAACCTTTTCTTTAAAAAATTCAAAATTTTATTTTTGACAATATATTTGTAAATAACTTTTTATTTTCTCAAATAATTTTTATTATACCTTTTAGTTAATTAGGTTTTTATATCGTAAAATAATTAATTAATCATTTTAAAACCCTAATTTTGATACTAATCCTAATGAACCCTAGTTTTTTTACTAACCCTAAAAATTAACATTATGTTTATACTAACCCTAATTTCTTTTTTTTATTTACTATTTTGTGTTCTTATTAAAAATTGTTTATCGGTTTATATTTTTCATTTATTTTTATGTTCGATTATTATGTATCTGTCAAAGGCTTTTAATAGTTTAGATATTTATTTTGCCGTCTTTATATTTTTTATTATTTAACTGCCATGGTTAGTAAATAGGGAGTGAGAATTAATTGTAAATAAAATAAATTTAGAAAATTAATTAAGATAAATAATCAAAACAGTCACATACGTAAGTCGATCTAAGATCGCCGTCTTCACTTCTTAGGGTTACCTCTCTGTTGCCTTATTCAAATGGTCAAGCAAGGTGTCTTAAGCAAGATCCTAACAAACAAAACATCATCTTGTCCCTCCCTACAGTTAAAAGATCAGGTCCCTACGATGTTTCCTATGGTGTTGCCTAAAAAATGATCTTGTCCCTTCAAATTAAAAGATGATTGTCCCTCCCAAGTGGCTAAAGACACCCTACAGTTGCCTATACACATTGACCCTGCATATGTCCCTTAACTAACATCCAATGTAATGACTACCTACTCCTTAATTGTAGGGATAGTCTTACCCTTTGAAAGAACATAAAAGAATAAGAAAGACTTAATCTGGTGTAGGTATCTCGTAGTTACTTGCTCACACCTTCAAAATTACTTTCACACCTCACATTTTCTAAAATATTTTCAAACTTGGCTTTGTATACACCCATACGAGGGTCATTACAAAGTACTTAAAGAAATGTTTCTAATCACACACTACATTTTTCAAAAATAATTAAAGTGAGCTAAGTAACTAAGAGCCCATGGATAACCATGGATATAAAGGGTGCTAATACCTTCCCTTTATATAACCTACTCCCCGAACCCAAGTCTTTTAAAATAGGTCTTTCCTGTTCTTTTATGCCCTTTCCTTATGGATAAAATAAAAGTCGGTGGCGACTCTTGCTATCCGCAATATGACTAAAAGTCAGTTCTCCCACCGTGTTACACATATCACCCTCAGAAATATGGTCAAATTGAGAGGACGATTTAGTCGTTAGAAGATTTGTTGAGAGCTTATGTTCTTGAGCAGGAGGTTTGTGGGATACTTATCTTTAATTGATAGAGTTCACGTATAATAACAGTTTCCATTCTAGTATCGAAATGGTACCTTTTGATGTATTGTATGGTCGAAGATGTAGGACTCTGTTGTGTTGGCATGAATCTGGAGAGAGTGTGGTGCTTGGACTAGAGATAGTTCGAGAAACTATCGAGAAGGTGAAGTTGATTTGAGATAAATTGAAAGCTTCTCAAAGTAGGCAGAAGAGTTATCATGATATGCGAAAGAAGGATTTAGAATTTCAAGCTGGTGATAATGTGTTCTTAAGAGTTACGCCTGTAATTGGTGTTGGACGAGCGTTGAAGTCTAAGAAGCTTACTCCTCGTTTTATTGGTCTGTATCATCTTTCGGACAGAGGTGGGAATGTTGTTTACAGAGTGGCTTTACTGCCAAATTTTTCGAATTTGTATGATGTGTTCTGTAATGCCCGTATTTAATTAATTAATTTAATTAAATATTATTATATATTTTCCCGATTATTGGTTGTTGAGTGTTGTTTTATCGTTTTTGTCGTTAAGTGAGGGTCATACGCGTATGGACATTGCAAGTATAACACTATAGGGAATTATGCGTAACAATCCTTTACGCATAACACTATAGGGAATTATGCATAACAATCCATTATACGCAGGCCTAACATGTAACACCTATAGGCAATACGCGTAACATGAGGGTCATACGCGTATGGACATTGCAAGTACAGAAAAATGCAGTTTCTGGCGATTTGACCTATTTTCGCATCCATTTCGAGTTGGATTGATCATTGACTTAAGGTATGGATGAAATAAGTTAATTATAGTAGATTGGAAGATTTAAAAATGATAATTTAGTAACCTAATCGATTAAGCCGTAATATTGTCATTTTCGCCTTGAAGTTGTTATAAGTTGTGTTGTCCCGATCTTTGGGAAGACTAATATGTTGCAGGTCCTATGACCAATGTTAATTCATGTTGCTGAGTTGTTCAAGTTGTTATGTTGTTAAATGTTTCTTATGTCATTGTTGTTGTATGCCATTCATAGTTGCATACATGTGCATATTTCAAGTTGGAGCGTATGCTCGATTCAAGTTGGCCTGGATTGGAAAACAAGTTGATGATGCCTCGATAACCTGGCAATGTTTTAAGTTGGGAGTTTACTCGAAATGGTACCACATGCATATAAGTTGAGTCACATAAAGTTGCATATGATTTAAGTTGGTTGTTGGATGTAAGTCGTATGCTGACGTTACTTGTTGTGTGAATTGGTGTGATTATATGATTGTCTTGTTTACATACTGATTATCGTAATTTTGTTTATGATGTTCGATATCTCACCCCTTCTATTTGAATGTTGCCCTTTGTTGGTAACGTGCAGGTAACAAAGAGTCCAGTACTTAGTAGCTTTGAGTTGGTGTTTGTCACTCTGATACATAGCACTTCGGGGGGATGAATGCGTGTTTTGTCTTTGTGGCTTTTATTTAAGTTTATGAACTAGTTTTAAGTTGCTTTATGTTGAGGAACCAAGTTGAGGTTATTTTGATGTTGATTTATTGAAGTTGAACTAAAGTTGAAACTTGTTGATCTACTGCATTGTTTTTCCTAAGTAATTATATTAATGAAGTTGTTATTTGATTTTAAAGTTGGAAAATATGATATTATGTGGTTACATTAGTGGTATCAGAGCAGGTCGGTCTGTTTGATATTATGATATTATGATATTATGATATTATATGATATTACTCTAATTTAACAACTAATGTCGGGTAGAAATGGGGTGTTACATTAGTGGTATCAGAGCAGGTCGGTCTGTTTGACCAAGTGTTGAGTCATAGTTGTCTAACAATCGAGTATTATTATGTGGTTCTAACTTTTGTTGTGTTGTAGTGTTGAGTTGAGATGGCTGGAAGAAATGATGTTTTGATGGTTGCTGCAATGCAAGCAATGGCTCAGGCTGTGCAGAACTTGCCAAATGCTGGCAGGAATGATGAGTCTCGTACCTTTGCAACTTTTCAGAGGGAGAAACCGCCTACCTTCAAGGGCAAGTATGATCCTGATGCTGCATTGGTTTGGTTGAAAGAAATTGAGAGGATTTTACATGTGATAGATTACACTCCAGCACAGAAGGTTCGTTATAGAACTCATATGTTGGAAGTTGAAGCTGATGACTGGTGGTTGGAAACCAGAGAACAATTGGAAGCTACAGGTGAAGAGATCACTTATCCGGAAGATGTGTGTGGTAAGAAAGATATTGAATTTATTGCACTGAATCAAGGGAATATGTCGGTGACAGATTATGCTTCAAAGTTCATGGAGTTGTCAAAGTTTTATACGCACCATGATGCGGCGGCTGCTGAATTTTCGAAGTGCATCAAGTTTGAGAACGATTTGCGCTCTGAGATTAAGAAAGTTGTAGGGTAACCGAAGATTCGTGTTTTTGCTGATTTGGTGGAAAGTTGTAGGATCTTCGAGGAAGATAATAATGCTAACTACAAGATTATTACTGATCAAAGAGGCAAGAACCAACAAAACTGTGGAAAGCCTTATGATACTCCACCTGGAAAGGGTAAGCATAAAGTTGTTGTGGGTCAGACGACTAGTGGGGGAGATGCTCCTGCTGGTATTCTTTATTTCAAGTGCGGGCAGGCTGGACACAATAGTAATGTGTGTACCACTGAGGTGAAACATTGTTTTTGTTGTGGAAAAGCTGGGCATGCGATATCAGATTACACGCACAAAGAGATGATCTGTTTCAAATAGGGTGAAGATGGGCATATTGGTAGCCCCAGAAGCCGAAGAAAGCAAATTCTGGAGGGAAGGTGTCGCTTTAGCTAGGACTCAGACAGCTAATGAGGACAAGCTTATCAGAGGTACGTGTTTCATTAATAGTATTCCTTTAATTACTATTATTGACACAGGTGCTACCCATTGTTTTATTGTTGTTGATTGTGTTAAGAGGTAGGGTCTTAAGTTGTCCGAAATGAAAGGAGAAATGGTCGTAGAGATTCCGACTAAGGGGTTGGCGACTACTTCTCTAGTTTGTTTTTAGTTGTCTGTTGTATATCTTTGATAGATACTTTTATGTTGATTTGGTATGTTTTCCGTTGATTGGGATTGATGTAATCCTAGGTATGAACTGGTTAGAGTATAACTATGTTCATATAAATTGTTTTTGTAAGTCGGTGAGGTTTTCTACTCCAGAAGAGGAAGGAGTGGGGTTGCTTTCATTTAGTGAGTTGCAGAAATTGATGAAAGAAGAAGCCCAGATGTTTACGTTGATGGCGTCGTTATCTGTAAAAAGTAAATCTAAGATTGAAGAATTACTAGTGAAGGAATTTCCTGAAGTTTTACCTGATGAAATTCCTGATGTGCCACCTGAAAGAGAAGTTAAGTTTGCGATTGATCGTGTACCTGGTACTAGACATGTTTCTATGGCAGTGTACAGGATGTCTGCATCTGAGTTGGCTGCATTAAAGAAGCAATTGGAAGAGTTGCTTGAGAAAAAGTTTGTAAGACCAAGTGTATCGCCGTGGGGAGCTCCAGTGTTGCTAGTTAAGAAGAAAGATGGAAGTATGAGGATTTTTGTGGATTATAGACAGTTGAATAAAGTGACAATTAAGAACAGGTATCTGTTACCCAAAATAGATGATGTGATGGATCAGTTGGTAGGTGCTTGTGTGTTTAGCAATATCGATTTGAGGTCGGGCTATCATCAAATTAAGGTGAAAGATGGAGACATTCAGAAGACGTCATTCAGAACACGATATGGACATTACGAGTATTCAGTGATGCCTTTCGGTGTGACTAATGCACCGGGTGTATTCGTGTAATACATGAATCGTATTTTTCATGCTTATCTGGATAGTTTTGTTGTTGTGTTTATAGATGATATTTTGTTTTACTCTAAGACAGAAGAAGCACATGCAGAACATTTGAGAACAATGTTGGGAGTTTTAAAGGAGAAGAAGTTGTATGTGAAGTTGTCTAAGTGTGAATTTTGGTTGAAGGAAGTCCGTTTCCTTGGTCATGTGATTTCAGGAAGTGGTATTGTTGTAGATCCTTCTAAGATAAATGTTGTATTGCAGTGGGAAACTCCAAAGTCAGCTACTGAGATTAGAAGTTTCTTGGGATTGGCCGGTTACTACCGAAGGTTTATTGAAGAATTTTCTAAGTTAGCACTTCCATTGACTCGGTTGACTTGTAAGAGTAAATCGTTTGTGTGGGATGTCCAATGTGAAGAAATTTTTGCAGAGTTGAAGAAGAGATTGACATCGGCTCCGGTTTTGACTGTACCGAATTCAGAAGAACCATTCATTGTGTATTGTGATGCTTCATTGAAGGGTTTAGGAGGTGTCCTTATGCAGAATGGTAAGGTGATTGCTTATGCGTCGAGACAGTTGAGGGTTCATGAAAATAACTATCCTACGCATGATTTGGAACTTGCCACAATTGTTTATGTGTTGGAGATCTGGAGGAATTATCTTTATGGTTCTAGATTTGAAGTGTTTAGCGATCATAAGACTTTGAAGTATCTGTTTGATCAGAAAGAGTTGAATATGAGGCAACGAAGATGGTTGGAATTGTTGAAGGACTATGATTTTGGTTTGAATTACCATTTGGGTAAAACTAATGTTGTAGCAGATGCCTTGAGTTAGAAGACATTGCATATGTATGCAATGATGGTTAAGGAGTTAGAGTTGATTGAGAAATTCCGAGATATGAGTTTAGTTTGCGAAGTGATGGCAAAAAGTGTCATGTTGGGTTTGCTCAAGATTAATAATGAATTTCTGGACAATATTAGGGAAGCTTATAAGTTGGATGTGAAACTGGTAGATATAATAGTTGATTCTCCTGAATTTGAGAAGAATGGTTTTAAGTTAGATACACATGATGTTTTGAGATTTCATGATAGGATTTGCATACCTGATAATGCTGATATGAAAATAATGATTCTTGAGGAAAGACATAGAAGTAATTTAAGTATTCATCTAGGAGCGACTAAGATGTATCAGGACTTGAAGAAGTTGTTTTGGTGGCCTGGGATGAAGAGTGATGTAACGCATTTTGTGTATGCTTGTTTGGTTTGTCAGAAGTCAAAAGTTGAACATCAGAAACCTGTTGGTCTGATGCAACCGTTGGAAATCCCAGAATGGAATTGGGATATCATTTCTATGGACTTTGTAACGGGATTGCCTAATACTCCAAGAAGGCATAATTCGATTTGGGTGATTGTTGATAGGCTTACTAAGTCGGCTCACTTTATTCCTATTAACATTAGTTTCCCAGTATCGAAGTTGGCTGAGATTTATGCTAGGGTGATTGTGAAATTGCATGGTGATTGTGTATTGTGTCGGATAGAGATCTGAGATTTACGTCTAAATTTTGGAAGTGTTTGCAAGAAGCGTTGGGTTCTAAGTTGAGGTTGAGTTCAGCGTATCATCCTCAGACAGATGGTCAAACAGAAAGGACGATTCAGTCGTTGGAGGATTTGTTGAGAGCTTGTGTACTTGAGCAGGAAGGTTCGTGGGATACTTATCTTCCATTAATCGAGTTCACATATAATAATAGTTACCATTCTAGTATCAGAATGGCACCTTTCGAGGCGTTGTATGGATGGAGATATAGGACTCCAATGTGTTGGTATGAATCTGGAGAAATTGTAGTGCTTGGACCAGAGATAGTTCGAGAGACTACAGAGAAGGTGAAGTTGATTCGAGAGAAGATGAAAGCTTCTCAAAGTCGTCAGAAAAGTTTTCATGATAAGCGAAGGAAAGATTTAGAATTTCAAGCTGGTGATCATGTATTTTTTAGAGTTATGCTCGTGACAGGTGTTGGGCGAGCGTTGAAATCTTAGAAGCTTATTCCTCGTTTTATTGGTCCGTATAAGATTTCGGATAGAGTTGGAAATGTTGCTTATAGAGTGGCCTTACCACCAAACTTGTCGAATTTCATGATGTGTTCCACGTGTCTCAACTCCGAAAGTATATTTCAGATCCCTCTCATGTGATTAGTATGGATGATGTGCAAGTACAGGATAATCTCATGGTGGAGACTATGCCGATACGAATTGAGGGTCGTGAGATGAAGACTTTAAGAGGAAAAGAGATTACCTTAGTGAAAGTTGTTTGGTTGGGAGCTGCTAGAGAAAGTATAACTTGGGAGTTGGAAAGCAAGATGCAGGAATCATATCCTGAGTTATTCGAGCGAGGTAAGATTTTTGAGGACGAAAATGTTCTAAGTGGCGGAGAGTTGTAACGCTCGTATTTAATTAATTAAATTAAATATTATTGCGTATTTTATCGATTATTGGTTGTTTAGTGTTGTTTTGTCGTTTGTGTCGTTAAGTCGTTTAAGTTGTTCTGTTGATTTTATGTTGTGAGTTAATTTGTGTTTGGGTTGTTTAAGTTTATTAAGTCGGATTGAATAAGTCAAAAATAAATAAAATAAGTGTTGTTGAGATAATATTAAGTTGGGCTAAGTTTTGTTGTGTAATAGTATACACGTTGGGGGTGCTAAGTTGGACCCATTAGTAATTAGGTTGATTAGTGACAGTTTAGTAAAAACAAGCTAAAAACCTAATTAGGAGAATAATCAGAATTTTTAAGAGAAGGAAGAACAAGTCTTAGAGGAGATCAAGAGGAGGCTGGGTTGAGGATTTTCGCGGGATTTCTACGGGGAATTCGAGCTTCCTTCAATCCAAGGTAAGGGTGGGGTTCGAATTCCATAACCAAGACTAGATGATTGTATGAAGGTTGGGATTTTCGTGTAATTTCATTGTTGTGTTTTGATATGATTTGTCGTTGTTGGTTTCATGTTGATATTCGATGAAGAAGCATGTTCTTGTTTTATTGTTGATATAATCGTTGTTGTGTTCTGTTATTTGTGATGTTGTTGGACTGTTGTTGCAGAATTCGTGTAGAAGAAGTTAGGGTTCGTAAAATCAATCATAGAACTAAATAGGTGAATAGATACAGAAGTTTTTAAGAGTAAAATCGATGTAGAAACCCAATTAAGATTGAACAGAATGATGAAATTGTGAGAAATCGTAGCAGAGTTAGAATTGTAGGCTTTCTGGTCATTTGCGTAATAGATATAGTATTACGCGTAACATTATAGGCAATACGTGTAACATGAGGGTTATACGTGTATGGGCAGAGCAAGTGCAGAAAAATGCAGTTTTTGGCGATTCGACCTATTTTCGCATCCGTTTCGAGTTGGATTGATCATAGACTTAAAGTATGGATGAAATAAGTTAATTATAGTAGATTAGAAGAATTAAAAATGATAATTTAGTAACTTAATCGATTAAGCCGTAATTTTTTCGTTTTCGCGTTGAAGTCGTTATAAGATGTGTTGTCTTAATCTTTGGGAAGACTAATATGTTGTAGGTCCTATGACCAATGTTGATTCATGTTGTTGAGTTGTTCAAGTTGTTATGTTGTTAAGTGTTACTTATGTCGTTGTTGTATGCCATTCATAGTTGCATATATATGCATATTTCAAGTTGGAGCGTATGCTCGATTCAAGTTGGCCTTGATTGGCAAACAAGTTGATGATGCATTGATAACCTGACAATGTTTTAAGTTGGGAGTTTACTCGAAATGGTACCACATGCATATAAGTTGAGTCGCATAGAGTTGCATATGATTTAAGTTGGTTGTTGGATGTAAGTCGTATGCTGATGTTGCTAGTTGTGTGAAGTGGTGTGATTATATTATTGTCTTATTTACATACTAATTATTATAATCATGTTTATGTTGTTCGATATCTCCCCCTTTTGTTTGAATGTTTCCCTTTGTTGGTAACGTGCAGGTAACAAATAGTCCAGTACTTAGTAGCTTCGAGTTGGTGTTTGTCACTTTGATACGTAACACTTTGGGGGGATCAATACGTGTATTGTCTTTGTGGCTTTTATTTAAGTTTATAAAGTAGTTTTATGTTGTATTATTTTGAAGAACCAAGTTGAGGTTATTTTGATGTTGATTTATTGAAGTTGAACTAAAGTTGAAACTTGTTGATCCGCTGCGATGTTTTTCCAAAGTATATATATTAATGAAGTTGTTATTTGATTTTAAACTTGGAAAATGTGATATCCCATGTTTGTTGACGAAATATTCTAACTTTGATTTAATAATTAAATTCGGGTAGAAATGGCGGTGTTACATGTTCCACGTGTCGCAACTCCGGAAGTATATTTCAGATCCTTCTCATGCGATTAGTATGGATGATGTGCAAGTACGGGATAATCTTAATGTGGAGACGATGCCGATACGAATTGAGGATCGTGAAATGAAGACTTTAAGAGGCAAAGAGATTGCTTTGGTGAAAGTTGTTTGGTTGGGCGCTGCTGGAGAGAGTATGACGTGGGAGTTGGAAAGCAAGATGCATGAATCATATTCTGGGTTGTTTGGGCAAGGTAAGATTTTTGAGGATAAAAATGTTCTATGTAGGGGAGAGTTGTAACGCCCGTATTTAATTAATTTAATTAAATGTTATGTTGTGTTTTTCCCGATTATTTTTTGTTAGGTGTTGTTTTGTCGAGTATGTTGTTAAGTTGTTTAAGTTGGTATTTAGTTGATGGTTAAGTCGTGTTTGGGTCGGTCGAGTTAATTAAGTCTAAGTAATATTATAATTATTAATGAAATAATATTAGTAAGTGAGCTTAATGGTGGTATGAAAGTAGTAAAGGTGGGGGTGTTATGTTAGGCCCATTAGTAATTTGGTTAATTAGTGAAACTATAGTATTATTAATTTGAAAAACTAATTAGAAAGGTTAATCATAATTTTGAGAAGAGAGCAAGTCTTGAGGAAGAACAAGGAGGCTAGGATTTGGATTTTCGTAGAGAATTTTTGCTATGAATTCAAGCTGCCTTCAATCCAAGGTAAGAGTGAGGTTCGAATTCTATAAACGGGATTAGAAAAATTCTTATAGGCTAGGTAATTCATATAATTGTTTTTGTGTTCTTGTATGATATGTTGTTGTTGATTTTCGTGTGGATCTATCATGAAGGATATATTGTGATTTGTTATGTTGTTGTCATAAACTTGTTTATGTTGTAATTGTTGTTGTTTCAAGACTGGTTTTGTTTCCGAAAACTTGTATAGATATGAGATTTAGGACTCGTAATCGAATGCATTATTGCGAGATTATGTATATACAAAAGATTATATGTCTAGAATCAATGTAGAAATTCAATTAGGCTTAAATTGAGGGTTGGGGTTGTTAATTTCGTAGCGGAAGTGGGACTGTTGTGAGGACTGGTGAATCATGTATTAGATCTGGTGATACACGTAACAAGGGAAGCCTTACGCGTATCACATGACTATTACGCTAGCATTACACATAAGGATAGGGATATGGTATGACCCTCTGGACATTTATGTAGGCTACGCGTGGGGGTGCATGCATTATGCATATTGGCAACATTTACACGTAATGGGGAGCGTAGGAAGAAGAGTGTTACACTTATGAGCAAAGTGGTGTGCAGATAATGCAATTTTTGGCGATTCATCCTGTTTTCGCATCCGAGACGAACTGATTTGATTCTAGAAATTAATTAGAGATAAAATAAGTTGATATTAATAGAGTTGAGGACTAAAATAATTAATTTAGGAGTTTAATTAATTAAGTCGTAATTGGTTGGTTTCCGTGTTGTAGTCATGTGAAGTCGATATAAGTTGTGTTGTCCCGATCTTGGGAAATATTAAGTTGCAGGTCAATTGACCAATGTTGATATACGTTGCGTTGTTAAGTTGTTGTATATCTTGTTGTTGTTGTATGTCATTCATAAGTCGCATACATTTGCATAATTTCAAGTTGGAGCGAATGATCAAATCAAGTTGGCCTGGATTGGCAAATATGTTGTTTATGCCTCGATAAACTAGCAAGATTTTATGTTGGGAGTTTTACTCCAAATGGTACCACATGCACATACATAAGTTGAGTCGCATTCGAGTCGCACTATATACATGTTGTTAATCATTATTGATTGAAGTTATACGTTGATGTTGCTTGTTGTTTGAAGTGGTGTGATTGTATGTCATTTATGTATTGATTATCATACTCTTGTTTATATTATTCGATATCTCACCCCTTCTGTTTGAATGTTGCCCTTATGTTGGTAACGTGCAGGTAATCTAAAGTCGAGTACTTAGTAGCTTCAAGTTGGTGTTTGTCGCTCTGATACGTAGCACTTCAGAGGGTGAACACATGTCTTGTCTTTTATGTTGAATTATGTTTTAGTTAATGAATTTGTTTAAGTTGTTTATTTTGAAAACCAAGTTGAAGTAGTTTGATGTTGAAAACAAATGATGTTGTTTTAAAGTTGTAATTTGATGAATCTGTTACGTAGTTTTTCAAATATTTCTATTAATGAAATTTATGTTGATTGGTTTTAAAGTTGAAAAATGTGATATCCCATGTTTGTGGAGTATATTTTATAACTCTGATTTAATTGTAAAGTCTGGTATAAACTGGGTGTTACAATTTCAGTTCTCCAACTGCAATGTGTTCAATTGTTTCAATTTTGTTGTCTTCCAAATCATCTTTATCATGTACTTATAGAATATGCTAGATCAAATGTGAATGTTGGTGTTGACATGAGAATAAAGACAAGAAAAGGAAAATTTGATGTTGTTGTATTCCCTTCTAAGAGAAAGTTTAAGACTATTGATGTGCCTGATAATGAATCAGACTATAATGTTGAAGATGATGTTCAGAACATTGTCCCTGGAAAGAAAGCTGCTGCAAAGAAGACTGTTGTTAAGTCTGACAATGATGTTGGTTCCACTGCTGATATTGGAAGCCGGTGTGTGCTCTCAGTTCTTTGAATAATAATCATGTGTCATGGGGGAGCAGTTGGGTTGGTATGGTTGTCATATTATGACTAAAAAGAGGTGAGCTAATCTAATTTGTTTATTCTGCTATTGTGTCTGGTTGACTGATTGAGGAATGACTGTTTGAGGAAAGTTGTTGTTCTGATTGGGTGATGTCTTACAAGGCAGAACTTTTTTTGCTGCCTTGATATCTGAGTTTTGTGTTTTTGTTTAGTTCCTTCTGGTTGACTGATTCTGATAATGTTTTAAGCACAATTTTCCAAAGGGGACATTGAAGGTTTTTGGTTTAGTTGCATGTGTAGAAAAATATTATCATGTGTTCTGATGTCTTGTGAGATGTCTCTGACATGCTTGAAGAAAATCTGTGCAAGTTTTTATGTGATGTCAGATCAAATGTCGTAAAATCTGTGTTGTCCTGATGCAGAAAGTTTTAATTTAATTTATGCATTTTTAGTAGGTGTTTATTTTTGTGATTTGCTCCAGTATATGCGAAAATCAAGGGAGATTTGATGTCAAATACAGAAACTGATTTGCGTTTAGTATTTGGAGATTTTGAAGATCTTTTCATACTTGATTTGGAGTAAATCATGTGATCTTTTGTCGTGGAAGGTTATGATATGATCGAGGCCTATTCATAATGCTTAACCTAATTGTAACCGTGTGGAATGTTTTGTGTATTGTGAAGCTTAGTGCTTTTGAGTTTTAGTTTTTCCTTATGTGTGTATTATTTTAAGCCATTCTAACATCACCTAGATGTTTGAATTGGACTGATTTTATTGAGTTGTATTTTGTTCACTCTAAGTTATTAAGCATGAGTGTTTGTTCTTGATTGAAGCTTTTAAGAAAGATCAAGTTTTTGTTTTAGAATAGTGTTCTTCTATATCCTTGTAAGGTTTTGTTAATTATCACAATGTGTGATTGAGGGGGAGTGAGAGGGGGTTCTCTTATCTAAGAGTTCTTATATAGACATTGCATTGGGTAGTGATTAAGTGAGGAGTGTAAACTGAGGTTGTTTAACTCTAAATTGATATTACTGATAGTGGTTTTCCTTCCTGGCCTGGTAGCCCCTAGAGTAGGTGAGTTTGCACCGAATTGGGTTAAAATTTCCTTGTGTTATTGTTGTTATACTTTATACTTTATTTACCTTGTTAATATTCATATATTAATGTCGTAACATCTTATTCGACATCACATATCTAATACTAGAAATTTAGTCTGGGTATAGTCGAACTACCGCATGACGCGCTCAGTCAGATATCAAGCAATGATAGGTGAGCTACATGCCAACCATCCGCTGTAAAGTGAAACCTCATCAAATGGATGTATCACATGATGTTCTCTGTAGCAGTCGTATCTGTCATCCTCAGCAGCCATGCGGTTCAGATACACCCTGTAAGGCTCTACCGACTCGTTCCCTCTCATCAGGCGGAAGGCATGTGCTCGAGGCCACTCCTCTGTGTACTCCTCCATATAAGCCATAGGCATACCGATATGTATCCCCGAATACCCAATCTTAGCAAGGTTCTTTAGACCAGACACATCAATATATATATATATATATATATATATATATATATATATATATATAGCACATCAATGTCATCATCCAAAATAAATACATGATTGTCATAAAAAATACATATAACTACTATGTGTGTGGGAGTACATCCTTTCCCCCTCTCCCCTGCCTGCCCCTTGTGCATGCTCTCCACTGCCTATGTCACCTCCTCTGCCTCTGCATCTTCCTCGGATGTCTATCCTACCACTTCTGACGCGATGTTTGCAGTACTATGTGCCACTCAATGTCACCCAAATCATCTCCTCCATAGTACACATGACATCATACCCCTCTAGGAAGAAACTGGCCTCAATGCATGCCCACCCAACTACCTGTAGACATATAGGCTCCTGATCCTTAGTGTGGTCCATTTGAGATTGCTCCTCCTCTAATATCTCCTGATGTGCTGGTCCAGGAGGATTACCATATGTATTAGGAAGCATCAAGGGATGTGAGACGGTATAGAACCACTTGATATAGCCATCAATGTAACTTCAGTCGTACTCAGCTATGATCACATGAGACTCGTCTGGTACCATATGGTGATAGAACTCAGCAAAGATCTCGTCTATCTGGAGGCGGGTAATGGGCAGGGGATCAGACACATAAGGGTGCATGGGAATGGTCTAGGTATAGCCGAATTTTCGCATGATGTGCTCGAGCAAATATCGCACAGTGATGGTCGAGCTGCATGCCAACCATCTTGTGTAAAGTAAAACCTCATAGAATGGACACGTTACAAGGTGTTCCTTATAGCATTTTTATTTGACATCCTCAGCAACCATGAGATCCAGATACACCGTGTAAGGCACTACCGACTCGTTCCCTCTCAGTGGGCGAAAGGCACGTGCATGAGGTCACTCCTTCGTGCCATGAACATACTAGTATGTATCACCGAATACCCAATCTCAGCAAGGTCCTTTAGACCAGACATAGTGATGGCTTCCAGAAGCCACTCGTCCTGTGGTGGAGTCACTCTCTTGTGTCCATGGTTATAAAACCTCTGAGCTTGACGTGCCTGAAAATTATTAAAGAAACAAATTTTAATTAAAAAAAATGGTACATATAATATTTTCCAAATGAAAAAAAACAAAGTTATGTTACCTCTCCACTCCAAACATGTGGGGCAACATGCTCTATGTAACCCAATAACAGAGACATGTCAGATGGACTCCCTAGATAACTCTCAGGAGCAGTGGCAACAACATTTACTTGTGTCTCATGAACTCCCTCTTGGGTCTGCTCATGATCCTCAACATTGGGTTTCAATAGTGGAACCAGACTCTCCTGGCGTTTCCTTTGGGAGGGAGGAGACTGAGAAGTACCCTCATAAGCATCTTGTGGCTCCGGGATGAAGAAGTGCCTACAACTCCAGATGTAAATGGTACGTATGACTGGACATGTGCCTTCTCCTTCTGGACGAAGGCATGATGGGCAACTCGTCCGTGTATCCATCTCTCGGAAGGGATCTGATAGTCTGAGTTTGAAGAAGACATAATGTCTGCAAACCAATAAGTTAAATTAAGATATAATGGAAATAAAATTACAAAAATAAAATAAAAATAACATTCAATTGTTCCGCAAGTGTATTTACGGAAGCACCCAGGATATAGAAAGTCTAGGTTGTTCCGCAAGTGCATCTACAGAAGCACCCAGGGTATAAAAGTTTGGGTTGTTGCGCAAGTGCATCTACAGAACGTGTTAACATTCAATTGTTTGGTTGATGCACTTGCAGAAGTTCCTGAAACTTAAGAAAATAGTGACGAACTCCATTAACGACCCAGTGGAAGAAAATTTCAAAAACAACCCCCGATTGTCCGTTTAAATCCCAAAATAGTACCGACATTGTCTCTAAACTATGTTTCTAAACTTAACCAGTGATTTCTACACCTAAATTACTATTCCAAATTGATTTAGGAGAATATTCGAAAATAACTCGAAAACTCGGAAACTTAATGTTTTTGTTGAGGTGATTTAATTGTGTTTGTAGATAGACACAATGCGGAAATTTTGGGTTTTCATAGATGTGAGTCGCACCTTAAACGGATCATTTTCATTTGTGAAATGATCCATCTACATTTTTATTCCATGTTTCAAAATTTAAAACATTCAAAAATAAGGAAAAATGACTTAAGTAGATAGAAAAATGATTTTACACAGCAAAAACAAACTTTAGCATAAAATAGATTATGCTTATAGATGTGAGTTGGTATGTAAAAACTCAAGTAGTTCACAACAAAATTAAACTTGAAATCTCAAATTCAATAAAATTTCACAAAAAGAATTATTTTTACAACACCAATATATATAGATTCTACAACCACAGTTTTCAGATTAATTTAAAATAACATAAGATTGAATTTCCAATTCTAACAAAACCCACACCTTTACAATAAAATCGCTAACAAAGAAATCTAAATGGCATACAATTTTTAGAAAGTAATAAATAAAAACCTAATCATGCAATTAACTACACAAATTAAAAATGTATGTGAGAGAGAGAGAGAGAAAGGAGAGTACAATGGGATTTATACTTGTTTGTCATGTTCTTTCTTGCTTTGCGCCTACTCTAGTCTCCAATAGTTTTCCATTGAAATTTTTTTGGTCTTTCAATAATATCTATGATAAAAATTACAAGAATTACATATAATTACAATATCCTAATTAACGCTATAAATATAAATATATTCTTTCTGGATCTTTGACTTGTATACAATCTACGAATAAAACTCTTTACAAAATCTTTACGCGAAATTGTCTCTAATCTTCCAGCCTTAACAACATGCTCCTAAGTCATCGTTCTACGACAATCTTTACTCGATCTGACTGATATCTAAAGCATTGGTCTGACCAAAGATTGAGAAGAAATCCAACCTCATTTGTAGACTTCCACATAGAACTACCAATGTCAACATGGAGAAAAGAACATCTGAAAACTAGCAGCAACAATACCTTGCAAATCTCTGAAATGTTAAACAAATCTTCAAAGAAATGTTAAATTCAATACTAATCTCCTAAACAACCACTAATCTCTAAAAAATGAGGTTCACATCCATATAACATTTGAGAAATAATGAGATAGAAAATGAAATAAATCATTTTTAAGTGTTCATAAATGATTCAAAATTCATTTAAAAATATGAAACAACAAGTGGTTAGTGAGTTCTCAAATCAATATTGGAAGTGTATATGTTTTCTAGCATTGTAAGGATTTTGAGAGAATAATTTTTATAGGTGTTGGACTTCTAGCACAAAAATGAGTAAAAAATGATGTTTGATTCGAGTCACGAGCAAGCATGTGATTTAAGTCAAGGAGAAAAGTGATTTGAATCAAGAAATAAAGCATATAAGAAACTCATATTTATTATTTAGATCATGATTTGGGTCATGATTTAAGTCATAAAAACATATGATTCGAATCAAACAAGACATTCGCAAAACATGAAAATGTAAGATTCTATGATATATTCGAGTCAAGTGTGACTTTTGATTCAAATCAAATTATGTTATGATTTAAATTAAATACAAGTTGTGATACGAATCTTAACAACCTTAAACACTTCGTGGAGTCTATGTTTCATTTGATTTGAGTTATATGATGTGTGATTTGAATCACACATCTAGAATCTCATATGCTTGCAGTTTTAAAGATGTTTTGAGATTATACCAATGTCATGACTTGAAATAATCTCAAATTTAGAAATGTTGACTTAAAGCATACAACTTACACTATAATCAAACACTTTGATTTATGCATACTAAAATACGGATCTAAAACTTGATCTAGAAATGTTCAAATGGTGAACAGACTCAATCATATAAAAACTAAAAACCAAAAGATTAAGAGACAACAAAAAAACATAACTGTTAAGGAAGTAGAGGTATGCAACATCATAATACACTTACTTTCCAAAGAAAAGAAAGTGAAATGTCAAAAAGGAAAGATAACTACTAAATTGGAAAAATGACTCAGAAATAAAATGTGACTCTTCAAGAACCATACTCAAGCATGCAAGAGGAAGTGAACTCAATCAAACATGTCAAATCACTCGCACACGACTCTTAAGTGTTACATTTTTTCAAGAGTCATAATGATGACACTTGCGAAAAGATATTTAGAGCATGAGGCATTCAATGCATGAATCCCCATCCTAGAAACTAACAAGTTTCTCTTTCGCTCCTTAAAAGGTAAATAAGAGAGTGTCGACATCCGAAGCTAGCATAACAAACCCTTATCTCGCTATGCATAAGCAAGTGCTTAAAGGGCAATTATTCTAGGTTGATCATATTGACATCGACCGACAACTATAAAGAAATTGCAATCCTTCTAAAATCTTCTCTATCACATAAGAACCATCCTAATAGCGAGTACAAGAAATCCAAACTTCAAGTGCTTCAAATGACTCCCTGCAAAATAGCTTCAAATGACTCCCTGCAAAATAGCTAGTTATTTTCTCTCTAATATATATATATATATATATATATATATATATATATATATATATATATATATATATATATATATATATATATATATATATATGGAAGATGTAAAATCAAATACTAAGTTTCAAATTCAATTTATTTTCACTATTCTTCCTCACATATGGACTTAAATATTGGAGTGTCTACCTTATAGAGTTATTTCTTCCACCAGGAAGTTCAAATTCATCATTACTTTCTATCCTCACTTTATTTCTTGTTCCATAACAAAAACAGATATCATATATTTTGTTTTAATAGAATTTCATTATTTTTTATGATTTGTTTTAACAGAAACTAAGTTTGATTAGTTAATAAGGACGGCTAAAAATGACGAGATAAGTATGAATAGTCAAATTTGTAACTTAAGAAAAGAAAGTGAATGCTAGAATCTTATAATTGCCAAACTTGTTACTGATATGTGTTTAGCTCATCTACATAACATCTTTTAGATGTGTCGTGTTCAAAGACTCCAAGAAAGATGTTCTTACTTTCTCGCCTAACAAAGCAAAGAATAAAAATAATTATTTTACCTATATCTTTATTAAAGAAGATTCTCATCTTCACCTGTTTTCCATTTCAAATAAATTCTACTCAATACCTTTATATTAGATAAAAAAAGTTAAAAATTAAATTATTTTTATGCAAGAGAATTATAATATAGAGTAAAATCTTCTCAAATAGTTTTTTAAGCACACAATAATAATAAAAAAAACATAAAAGAGAAATAAATCAATCACATAACATTACTTAAATATTTTTTTCTTTTAAAACTACTCTTACATTGCTTGTTGAGTTAACCTAAATAAACCTTGGCAAGCACTCAAAGAACAAAAAGAGCTTCAAACTCTTTAACACAAACCCCTTTACTTTCAAATTCACAAATACTTCTCAATCTTTTTCTTCCATCAAACATGTCTCTTCAACCTCCACCACAACAACCTGTTCAAGTTTACCCAACTCCAGTCACAAACCAACCATCTTCTCATCATTCAGATGGAAATTACGGTCCAGTTTTCATCGTCCTCGCAATATTACTAGTCATTTCAGTAGTTGGTTGTTTCCTCGGTCGCCTCTGCAACCGACGCAAAGATAATAACAACAACCACAACCAAAATCTTCCACGCAACGCTCCTTTAAGACGACCGGTTAAGCCGAATAGGCAGCAGCAGATACATGATTTACAATCAAGAGAAGAAGAGGATGTTGAACTTGGTGGGATTGACAAAAGAAGGCCTCCACCAATAATTACTAGGCCTAGAGCTGTTGCTTTTGAACCAGAAGGTAGAGGTTTTCAGCCACATGGTGGGAATGATTTTGAAATGAAATCTGATCATGAAGGTGATCATCACCTTAGAACAGGTTCAAGACAATGATATGAAACTATTTACTAGTGACTTATTATAAGTAAATATTCACTTTTAGTTTTATTAAATGATTAATATTCTATAAATTTAATAAAATTCCCTGTATAAATTTAATTCTTTGTTTTAATTTTCAGTATTGGATTTCTAATTTCATGATGTAAATGTAATTAAAAGTTATATATGTTTTCTTACTTTTATGCATCAAATTTACTTTTGACGTGTATTCAATGACATTGTTTTGATGAGCACATTATCTTTTGAATGTTTGCTTCTTCTCCCTTAAAAATCTTTGCATTTCTCGATTACCATACACGCATTTTTCTGGTATTTTTAGTAAATCATATTATAATTTTGGTTCATTTAAATGATTAAATTCGAAAAATTATATGGACAACCTGTGTAGAAAAATATGACGAAAAGTGTTTGTGCTTAAAACTCAAATGTTTGAATAATAAGAACTTGGATAAAAACTATGTTCGAAACTATGCACAATTACTTTGGAAGAAGAAAGTAAAAGAAAAAACATAACAAAAGAGGTTTTTCTCTTGCTACCATCCCTGTAAACCTCGGATATTTTAAGATAAAGACTATGAGTTAGGTTTCGTGAGTGAACCGCACAAAGTCTTCCATTCCTCTCGCTTTACTAAAAATGAGGCTTACATCCAATGGCTAAGCAAAGTAGAGAAAAAAAGGAACAATTTTGGAAATATCAAGGAATCTACAATTGTCTAGAGTTGGCTCCAAATATAACACCAACATGCTTATTTCAGCCCATTTCTTTTAGGAGGTTCGACTAACACTTTTCAACTCCGTTGTGGAATGATGACTCCTACCATTTTCGATATCAATGTTATTACTAACATTCGACCCACTGGAGAGACCTTCAACCCTACCCTCATGATTGACATTAAGCCAAATTTCTCTTTTACCTGTGAAAGCTATAGTAGCTTCATCAAAGATCACCATGAGGATCACGAGGAAGTCTCTAGCCATGAGCTTATTACTTTCCTCATTTATTGGCTATTTCACTTTATCTTCTATTCTAGCTCTTTGCATGTAACCAAAAAGTTCATACCTCTGGCAACATAGATCCATGAGGTGCGGAATATATGCTTGAGCAAAATGATTTTAGGCTCCCTGTACGATGCTTTTGGGCTTTTTGCATCTAACCTAAAACCCTTAATTTACCCATCCCAAAAACAAATTTTGTCTCTGGACCAATGCGACTTCTACAATTGTGGCTTAATGCCACTTTTGAAGCTTCCTTCCCAACAAAAGAGATTGAAGCAAGGCGGATCAAAGCCACTAGGCTTACTCTTATTACTCCAAAAGATATCGGTCTTTCGACTAACGCAACTTTAAAAATATACTTTCTTATATGTGTGAATCGTGCTACCTTCGACTATTTTATAGCTCCTTTCATCAGTCGAAGTCACAATCTAGATTGGTTTAAGAAAGAGTTCCCACCTCTTTCTCTTGAACAACAATCTAAAGCTCTTGACATCTGGACAAATTTTCTCAAGCCTACAGTTTTTTTTACCTAGATTTCATTGGGAAAATGTGGCATGAGACTTGTTAGTTACCAACCTAACCTGGTGGCCAGACAATTTGGCTATAGCCAATTTCTTCCAAGTTCTTTTTTTAATAGAATTAAAATTCTCCACGCTGCTATCAAATTGACAAAAGAACAATATCACGCCTATATAGACTTCTTTAGCAAAGAACCCATTATCCTAATGTAACACCCTAAAACCCTCACTTATAATCATATAGAATAAGTCAATTATCAACAACTATTTCACATCACATGTCATCCATATGTGGACTCTCCCAAGCAAATATACTTGGGGACCATGACGGTCTACCTGTCAGGTAGCTGACACCTTTCAGCGCCTCCAAAGCGATGACGACCAGGGCGTCATTAGGGTGATGCATGTGACCCTAAAGAAGAAACTGGATTTGCGTTTTTGCCATTGGAGTTAAATCCAGGACTCTCGTTTTCACTTCCCAACCTCAAAATCAAACAAAAACAATCATGAAAACATTATCTAGTATTATTACAACAATTTACCATCAATTAACATGCAATTCACTCAAGTAATCATGGATTCGACCTACTTTATTCATTGAAATCACAATGCACACATGAACACACTTTCATACCAATTCCATCAACAAGGACACATAACTCTCATGAAAAAACAGTGTATGAAAATCACATAACACAACTGTCGCTCCCCGGATTTCCATCCTGGTACAAACGCGAAAGTGACGCGGAAAAGGTTACAGTCGCCAGCCAGGAATTTTTATCCCTAAGGAACGGGAATGGTAATGCTACACAAACCAAAGGAAAAGAAAAGGAAGGACACAGGTCCTGCGAACCAAAGAGACTGGGTTCGGGAGTCGGTTACGACCTGGGAAGGTATTAGCACCCCAGATCGTCCGCCGTACCCGACGGGATCCACGCTTGCAAAGAAAACTTCTTCAAAGGGTGTAGGAAAGAAAGCTGCTGCAAAAGAAAAGGAACTGGAACTGGAAAAGGAACTGAGAAAGAAAACAAAGGGAAAATATAGGGAAAATAAAGATTGTGCTCGAACGGGCCCTACCCCACTGCCTACTTACCTCATCTGGACAATGAGGATCACAGTCGTCGTAGTTCCCCTAACTAGGGGTGGAAAAGATTGCTTGTGTCTTAAGGCTTGAACTGCCTATGTTAATGCTCAGGTGTTGCAGGCTCGGACGACGAGTGCATTACCATCTTGCAAAATGACAAGTAGGAGCATGTTCGTACGATGAGAGTGAAGGTGATGAGAAAAGAAGTCCCGAAGGAGAGATGTTTATTGTTTGTTTATGTTTTTTAGAAGCTTTTTATTAGTGTGGCACAAGAAAGTGAACTCAAGCTCTCTTCCATGGAATGTGTACTTGTTTCTACATTCCAAGATGGAATAATAGAACAAGCACACTCAAGTAAGGAGAAGATCCCCAAAACATGATCCCAGAGATTAGGGCCTAAGCTCATTAACTCATTGAATTTATTAAGTGTTTTTGTAATTTTGAATGAAGAAGTGTGTTTTATGATTCTCTTGATGAAGATGGTCTCATGATCAGACTTGTGCATCATGATAGACAAGCTTGTACTATCCCAAAATGGGAAGACTACAAGTGCCTCATGGAATAAGGCTATTGCACAGGATACCACTTCAATCCTTATTAAATGCTTTTTTATGGTTTTGTTTTGAGATGAGAAGAGAAAAGGACCAAAGATCTTAAAGGTAAAAGAACTAAAGGGGGACTAAGCAATCCTAATGTTAGCATGCAAGGGATTCCTAAGGTTAGTGTGGCTTACTATCCTAAAGAAGGAAGAGATAAGAAGAGAAAGAGGAGAATGAAGAAGGGAAGAAGATAGAAAGGATGGCCTAAGCACATCAAACACAAATAAGAAAGCACAAAGAAAAGAGAAGAGATAAGAATTGGAGATGTGGGAATCACATCCACACCTCTCACTTACCAGAGCCCTTGAAATGGTTAGTAACATAAGCAAGCATCATGTCAAAAGCAAATAAGGTCAAATGAAGCACAAAATGGGCAATAAGATCAAGCCAAGACATCACAACCAGAATTGGAACCTCAATTACAAGTGTCAAGATCAAACACACAACACAAAATGAGCAATGGAATAAAGAGTCCAACATAAAGCATCACAAATTATCATAGCAAAACAAAACAATTATGAGATAGCCCAAAGCATACAAAGTACACAAACATCACACACTTCAAGACCAGAAACCTAACATGTCAAGAATGTGCCTAATCATCACAAGAGATTAAGAATAGAAGCATACAAACTTAAACATTATCAACATGAGAAACAAATAATCATAAGAAGGGAGGTGAACATGTACATAAGTGAATGAACTTCAAAGGCAAGCAACCACAAAATTTCTCAAAGTACAAACATCAATCAAAGACCATAAGGGTATCCTCATCCTAAATGGGCTCTAAACAACCTAAGGGAGTTGGCACAAGTGCTCTCCCAACCTAAGGACTAAATATATGACCAAAAAGGATGCAAAAAGGAGAGAAGCACACAATAAAATTCAAATTAAATCAAGCATTCAACCAAAAATTCCACAAATTTGCACAAAGGCTCTTCAATCATCTAATATTAACATGCCAAAAGAATAGGATCAAAATCAGAAGCTAAGTAGGTCAAATATGTGTCTAAACATGGATTAGGGTTATCAAACTTCATGCACAAGTTAGGAATAAAAAATAGTCAAGCAAATTTCTAAAAATCAGAAGGAAAATCACCAATAAACTACACTTCAATGTGAATCCAGAGCAAAAAGAATCAATTCAAAATTTCCAAGGATGATCAAGATATAAATTCTACAAGTCAGAATGTGTTTAAAATGAAATAAAAACAAATAATAAAAGCAACAATTAATTCCAGTGTGGAAAATGAAAATAAATGGAAAATAAAAATATCAAAAATTGAAGAAAACTCAAAATATTATTCATGAATTTTTTTGGAATTTTTAAGAACTTATAACTATTTTAATTAATTAAAAAGCAACCTGAAATAAAATAAAAATAAAAATAAGAAACCAAAGGGCCAGGGGTGCAATTAGTAAGAGACTCAGTTCAAAATCCTTGGGCCTGAGAGAGGGAGGGGTGCGAATATCATCCTGAGCCCAATGAATCCAACACATGTACACATTATTATGGTGGAAATTCAAAAAAATCAGGAAAATAAACAAGCCATTGGATCCAACCAACGCATCAGATCAAGTCAAACCTTAAAACTAGGTCAAACATCCAAAAGTTCAGTGTGTGTGCGCATGATAACTGTGGTGAGGTGCGTAACATAAAGCTTAATTCAAATTAAATTATAAAATGAAATTATGTGCCAGGGATGTGGTGTTTTTAATGTGCTGGCAATTTATGGATCGTCCAGATCATAGATCCAACGACAGAAACATCATCGTCCTCATTCAAACATTTCCAAACTCTGGTGACCGGAGCCTTAGCTCCGGCACCGGAAAACTCATGCTCAAGAACAAAACATCAAATAAATGAATCAAACTTTCCAGATCAAGCAATTCAAGCATGCTGAATTCAAAAATGAGCTTAGATCTTCAAAAAGATCAGCATACAAGCCGGATCGAAGCAAAACATAATCATACATCAAACTGAAAATCCACATATCTCACTCAATAATCATGCATTTCCAAATCTAAATAGATCAGTGAACTCAGGAGAACATGTAGATCACAAATCACACAACAAAAATCATTTCCAGATCTATGAATTTATAGCTTACCTGAAACTTGCAGAAGTCACAATAGCTTGAGATGAGCTTCCAGAAGATGCAGATCTCCTCCTTTAGACTCCTCCTTGCAAAATACATGCAAGAGAGTTCTTGAATCTCTCTAAATCTAAGAACCCGAGCACAACTGCACCAAACTTGCAAGGTGTATGATCTTTGGTTTTAGCTTCAGATGATGGTGAATTCTTGCTCCTTACACCTCAAGGACCATGAATATGTGATTAGTTTTTGGATTGAGTGGAAGAAAAGTGAGATTCGAAGGAAAATGCAGATGGAGCAAAAACTTGAGAATGAGCAAATGTTGTGGATCTGGGATGAAATGAAACCCTAGCAATCTTATATAGTGTGCATGCTTTCAGTGTTTTGAATTGTGAAGAGAATGCACGTGAGGATAGTGAGGGAAGAGTGATTTTGCAAAATTGCAAAAGTTGTGTGATGGGGTGATTTGCTCGTGCTCTCCCTCCACTCTTTACACATGCTGATCCACTTTGATTTGTTCATTCACCCTTGATTTAATCCTGGCCCTTGGATGTTTGGTTCATGCTTTTCTTGTGATCATGCATTTTTGCATTTTATGAAATACACCTCTCTTCATGCATGAATTCTTCAATTTCCTTTGAGCCAAATGCTTCTCATGACATGCACTGTGATATAGTGACTTGATTTTATCCATAAAACAACTTGGAAGCAAGATATATGAGCTTTTGCACTTTGGTAGAAAATTGGATTTTAAGGTAAACCCTAAAAACAAGTGGACTTCAAAAGACCATAACTTTTGATTCATGAGGGCTATGAAAATGCACTTGTACTTTATGAAAATGGGAGAACATACCCTACAACTTTCATGTTTATTGGAAATTCAATTGAGATCATTTTCACCATGAAAGAGGGCTTTGAAAATTAGGGCAAAAGTTGCCAAAAATGGAAAGTTTCAATACAAGCCATATGCCAAAAATGGAAAGTTCTTCAAAACCCCTTGATTCTTGATCCTTGACTTTGCCAAACCTCTTATAAGGTCTTAAGGACATCCCTTGACTTGAAACATGGGGTTGGACCCTTTGAATTCTCACAATTGACTTTTAAAATGCACAATTGACCAATTTCTTCTTATGCAAGCAACTGATGAAATAACTGCCTTCCACAAGGAATTTTCTCACCAAATTTTATCCATAGGAACTTCTTATCATATGAAAGACTTTGCCTAGATGAAATGGCCAAAGTAACAAAGAATTCCTGCTTGAAAGTGAAACCCTAATTTGGGAACCATTGTGTAGGAGCTTGCCCTAGCTTTGATTCTCTGATGATCTCCCAACCTCCTGGGCTCTTGTAAAGGATCTTGAACTTATTAATGTCATGTAGACTCATCATGGAACTTGGAAAAGTCTACTTGACCTCTTGCTATAGCTTGTAATGCCTCAAATCCACCAATATTTGATCATATGCCCAATGCTAGAACATGAGAATGTTATGCTTCATTTTTCTATGCAAAGATGCCAAAGATATGACATGTTTATGATGATTATGATATGATGATGATGCTTAAAAAGAAGAGGGCAAATTTGGGGTGTTACAACAACACATAATCATACAATTACAAAATTATTTCCATGTTCATCATTCATTCATTAAAATGGAAAAAATGTGAAAACCCTAATGGGATTAAGGATTTCCCTCTATCCAGACATGCAATCTACACCATATTAGGAGTAACCCCCCCTATTATCTTAGATTTTTCCAGCATGTGACATTCAATCTCTATCAATGGAGTTTCCCCTTAAGCTGTCCCTTCTATTTGGGTGTGTCAATTTTAGTTCATTGGGTTTTTTTAGTAAATTAAATCACAAATTTTAATTCACTTATAGGATTAAATACACAAAAAATCATAAAATATTTTGTGCATAAACGGTTATAGACGATGTGTTCATGCTTAATAACTTAGTGTTTGAACGTTGAACAATTTGGTGATAAAATTCACAAAGTAAGGTGCAAAATTGTTTGAAATGGTAAAGTAAAATGAAACCAATCGTAAATGAAATCGATTAAAATGCTTAAGTTAAAAGGTGTGATGCATATTCATACATTTTTCACAAATTCATTGTCGCTATAATTTGGAAGTTTAAATTTTATAGAGATTAACAATGAAAAATATGAACCCTCGTTACATAGACGAGGTCTTTATATATTAGTGTCATACCCAAATTTTGTCCATACATTTTACTATTATATAAGTTTTAGTCATACTATATTTCAGATAAATGAGATAATTCATTTGATAGTGAAGTGAGAATTCAAAGATGCATAAATATAAGGTCCTGGATTTGAATCTCACATTTCTCATTTTTAATGCATCTTTCTCTTTTATTTTTATTTCTAGTTTTCTTTTTAAATCACAAAAAAAAAAAGAATCTTTTCTTTTTATTTTAGTTCATTTTCATATTTCTAAAAATGTTTTTTCTTATAAAAAATCAAGTTTTACCTTTTTTACTTTGTATTCAAAAATATAAAAAAAAAATCATTTAAAAATAAAATATATAAAAAATTCTCGTAAAAGTGAATATATTCTTTCCAAAACAATCCCATACAACATTTGATCAAATCGGAAATGTTATAAACCTTCTTAATTGACCATTATAGTGTTTATTTCTTTTTTGATATCATTCTGGGATATTTTTAAAGCTATAAAAATAACCATTGCATATACCGAGACTCCGACGGGAAAAATAGGCGCCGACCCCTCATCCAAAGTTCCTCAATATCACTCTCCCCATTCTACATTTGTTCTCTTTTCTGCCGATAAACCATTCATCAATCTCTCCACTCACTATAACACCCTCCTAAGAACCTTACTTCAGGACCATGATCTTTTTGCTCACAATGAAACAACACCAATAAACACATCATCATTGTCACCATAAAAACAACCATCTACAAAACAAGAACATTGAAACAGTGAACAACGAGATTGATAGTAGGCCCAAACGTAGTACTAAAATTCTCTTTTGGATGAAAGACTATGTTACTAAGTAATTTTCTCTCTTATGGATATTAATTTTATTTTCTCTTTTGGGCCTGACCCATTAGTGGTCTAGCAAGTCTATTGTAGTACTTAAGCTCCTATTGGCTTTCATTGAAAATAGAGAAAATTATTCATCAAAATTAGTTCTTTATTATTTTATGATCTTTCAATAGTAAACCCTAATTTTGGTAATTGTAGATGTTGTAGATTGGAAGTAATTTTTGGTAAAACAAGTTATGTGTTACTAATGTCATGATTGATGTCAATTGTTTTAGCCAAAAATTTGCCAGAGGGGAAGTTTGTAGATGTTGTAGATTGTCAGTAATTTTTGGTAAAACAAGTTATATGTTACTAATGTCATGGTTGATGTCATGACATGTTGTTTAAGAATTCTGCAGGTGTGAAGTTTTAGTGTGTTGCTGTTTTATCAGGATGTCAAGACTGATGTTGTGACATTGTTGTCTGGTTTTCTGTCCTGATTGGTTCATTTAATTCTGTGTGCGTTTTCAGTGATTGTGTTGTGTATTTTTAGTTTAGATGTATAAGGCGCTCAATTTGGAAGGTGGTTATTCAGGATGATTTATTTTTTTAGGAATGCATTATAAGGTTTCTATTTTTGTTCCTTTAATTATGGGAATAAGTTTTATTAGGTTAAAACTAATTCTCAGCTGCACCAGGCCAATGCCCACGTTAGTACCTCTATTTAAAGGATATGAATCCCTATTTGAAGAGACCGAGAAAAAGCGTTGAAGTGTGTTATTTGTGTTAGGGTTTTTAAGTGTTCTTAGTTTTCTTGTGAGGCAAACAATTATCATGTTGATAATTGTACTGGACTAGGTTTTGTTGAGTTGTAAGTTGTCCACTCAAAACTTTTAAGTAAGAGTGTTTTGTTCTTGACTGAAGCTTTTAAGCAAGGTCAAGGTGTGTCTTTGAAGTGTGTCTTCTACTGCTTGGTTGTTAGATTGTTATCACTGTTGTGATTGAGGGGGAGTGAGAAGTGTCTCATATCTGAGTGTAGCTTAGATAAGAAGTTGCATTGGGTAGGAATTAAGTGAAGGGTGTAAATTGTTAGGTTTAACTCTAAATTAATACTACTTATAGTGATGTTGTAGATTGGCAGTAATTTTGGGTAAAACAAGTTATGTGTTACTAATGTCATGATTGATGTCATGACATGCTATTCAAGAATTTTGCATGTATAAAGTTTTAGTGTGTTGTTGTTTTATCAGGATGTCAAGACTGATATCATGTCATCGCTGTCTAGTTTTCTGTCCTGATTGGTTCATTTAATTCTGCGCACATTTTCAGTGATTTTGTTGTGTATTTTTAGTTGAGATGTATAAGGCGCTCAATTTGGAAGGTTGTTATTCAGCATGTTTAATTTTTTTAGGAATGATTTATAAGGTTTCTATTTTTGTTCCTTTAATTATGGGAATTAATTTTATTAGGTTAAAACTAATTCTTAGTTGCAGCAGGCCCATGCCCACGTTCTTACCTCTATTTAAAGGTTGTGAATCCCTATTTGAAGAGACAGAGAAAAAACATTGAAGTGTGTTACTTGTGTTAGGTTTTTAAGTGTTCTTAGTTTTCTTGTGAGCCAAACAATTATCATGCTGATAATTGTATTGGACTAGGTTTTGTTGAGTTTTAAGTTGTCCACTCAAAGCTTTTAAGCAAGAGTGTTTTGTTCTTGACTGAAGCTTTTAAGAAAGGTCAAGGTGTGTCTTTGAAGTGTATCTTCTACTACTTGGTTGTTAGATTGTTATCACTTCTGTGATTGGGGGGAGTGAGAAGTGTCTCATATCTGAGTGTAGCTTAGATAAGAAGTTGCATTGGGTATGGATTAAGTGAATGGTTTAAACTGTTAGGTTTAACTTTGAATTAATACTACTTATAGTGGATTTCCTCCTAGCTCTGTAGCCTCCAGATGTAGGTGTGTTGTACCGAACTAGGTTAACAATTTCTTGTGTTTTTACAATTTTTTTGTGTTTATTTAACTTATTCATATTTAAATCTGTTAGATATTAGTGTCATAATATCTCATTCGACATCTCATATCTTGTTCCAGAATTTCAATTGACATAAGAGCAGACACCCTGCCTGTTTTTTTGGGTGAGATATAGGGGCAGTATATTTTGTTACTATGGACAAGGATGGAGGATTCGTAAATAGACCACCCATTCTGGATGGATCTAACTATGATTATTGGAAACCTCTTATGGTAGCCTTCTTGAAATCTCTGGATAGGAAGGCATGGAAAGCTGCAGACAAAGGATGGGAACATCTTATCATTGTTGTAAAATATGGAACAAGGACATTAAAACCTGAGGAAGAATGGAGCAAAGAGGAGGATGAGTAGGCTCTGGGCAACTTTAAAGCCTTAAATGTTTTGTTCAATTTAATTGATCGAAATATATTCCGGCTGGTGCACCATTGTGAATTGGCCAAGGATGTTTGGGATACTCTCAAAACCACTCATGAAGAAACTTCCAAGGTCATGATGTCAAGACTTCAGTTGCTCACTACAAAATTTGAAAATTTGAGGATGAAAGAGGATGAGACTATTCATGACTTTCACATGAATATTCTTGAGATTTCCAACACTTCAGGAGCTTTAGGAGAAAAATGTCTGATGAAAAGCTTGTGACGAAAATTCTCAGATCTTTGTCCAAGAGATTTGCTATGAAGGTTACTTTAATAGAGGAAACACATGACATCTACAATATGAAGGTGGATGATCTCATTGGATCCCTTCAAACATTTGAAATGGGAATCTGTGGCATCCCTAAAAAGAAGAACAAGAGCATAACCTTTGTTTCTAATGTTGAAGAAGGAACAGAGGAATGTGAGATGGAAACTGAGGAAATCCTGATAGAAGTTCTAGCTATGCTCGGAAGAGAGTTCAACAAAGTTATGAAGAAGATGAATGTGAAGTCAAGAACACCTCATTTGACATCAACAAATCCTATGATTCTAGCAGAAAAACTAAGTCTGAAGAGAAGCCAAATCAAAGCAAAGGTGTTCAATGTCATGAATGTGAAGGTTTTGGTCATATAAGAGCTGAATGCCCTATTTATCTTAAGAAACAAAAGAAGGGACTATCTGTCTCATGGTCTGATGGAGATTCTGAAAGTGATTTTGAAGAGGAATCAGCTAAACACATCACTGCTTTGACAAAGACATGTGTTTCTCATGATGACTCTAGTGGGGATGAATTAACCTTTGATGAAATATTAGCTCTTACACCTGACCATATGCCATTCCCAAAGAAACCCGATATTGAACTCAAAACATTGCCTAATAATCTTAGATACGAATTTCTTGATTCGGAACTTAAAAGACCAATTATAGTAAACACATACTTAGGACAGCTTGAAACAGAAAAAGTTTAAGACGTCTTAAGAAAGTACCGAACTGCGTTTGGTTATAACATATCTGATCTAAAAGGAATAAGCCCTTCGATATGTATGCACCGTATTATGCTTGAGGAAGATTGTAAAACCTCTAGAGAACCCCAGAGAAGGATTATTCTAATTCTAAGTACTGTAGTCAAGGATGAAGTAAAGAAGTTGTTAGACGTTGGAATTATATATCCAATATCCAACAGTCAGTGGGTCAGCCCAGTGCATGTCGTACCAAAGAAGGGAGGCATTACAGTCACTAAGAACGACAAAAGCGTGTCTATAACACAAAGAGTAGTAACCGGGAATAGAATGTGTATCGATTACTGAAAACTAAACAAAGCTACCCGAAAAGATCATTTTCCTTTGCCCTTCATCGATCAAATGTTAGAAAGATTAGCCAAACATTCTTATTTTTGCTACCTGGATGGTTACTCAGGATATTTCCAAATACCTATTCACCCTGATGACCAAGGAAAGACAACATTCACCTGTCCCTACGGAACATTTGCTTATCGACGTATGTTGTTTGGTTTATGTAACGCCCCAGCGACATTTCAAAGATGCATGATGGCGATTTTTGAAGATTTCATAGATGACATCATGGAAGTGTTTATGGATGATTTCTCCGTATGCGGAGAAAGTTTTGAAGGATGTTTATCTAACCTATAAATGGTACTCGAAAGATGCGTAAAAGTAAACTTTGTGCTAAATTGGGAAAAGTGCAACTTTATGGTCAGACAAGGAATCGTTTTAGGACATGTTATATTCAATAGAGGCATCGAGGTAGATAAAGCAAAGATAGAAGTGATAAAATACCTTCAATCGCCTAAAAACGTGAAAGATATAAGAAGTTTCCTAGGACACGCTGGTTTCTACCGACGATTCATTAAGGACTTATCCAAAATCACTAAGTCATTGACAAGTTTATTAATGAAAGACGCTGAGTTTATCTTTGACGAAGACTGTTTAAAAGCTTTTGAAACACTTAAAACAACTCTTATTACTGCACCCATCATGCAACCACCAGATTGGACGTTACCTTTTGAGATCATGTGCGATGCAAGTGATTACGTTGTAGGCGCAGTCTTAGACCAAAGAAAAGATAAGAAACTCCACGCAATATATTACGCAAGTAGAACATTAGACCCTACTCAGATGAATTACGCCACAACAGAAAAAGAACTCTTAGTCGTAGTATTCGCACTTGATAAAATTTGTTCTTACCTAGTAGGAACTAAAATGGTCATTTATACCGATCACGCAACCATCAGATACCTTCTAAGTAAAAAGGATGCAAAATCCAGATTACTAAGATGGATCTTATTACTATAGGAGTTTGACTTAGAAATCAAGGATAAGAAAGGAACTAATAATGTAGTAGCAGACCATTTATCGCGGACCCGATCATTTCACGCTCCTAATCAATGGCGAAGTTGTGCCACATTTAGTATTACCTGACCATGAGCGCACTAGTGTGCATAAGAGGGAAAACTGGCTATTTGATTTGGATGAACCAATTTATGAACCAGGTGATGCTTGGTCTGAAGCTGATATAGATCCTAAGACTCCTTCAAATTATTATGATTCAGAAGAAGAACTTAAACCTAAGACACCTACACCAATTCCAACAAAGCCCATACTTACTTTAGAAAGTCTACAAACTGAGACTCAAACCATGCAATATGACATCCGCGACTTGCTATTTAATATTATCACTTTAAGATATATGGCAATGGATCAGTTTGAGTATTTGAGGGATGCAGTGGATTCGATCCGCAAAAATCGTGGTTGATTTTCATCAACACTTTAATCAGAATTTTCTCGCATTTTTATTCAATTTTAGAATTTTAATTTTAAGTCAATTTTTAATTTTCAGCTTACTTTGAATCATTAGTTGCTTTAAATTTTGATTTCTATTGAAGTAGAGAAATATTCTAAACTTAGTATAAAAAAGATCATGTGTTAGTCAAATTTTAATTTTAAGTCAATTTTTAATTTTCAGCTTACTTTGAATCATTAGTTGCTTTAAATTTGGATTTCTATTGAAGTAGAGAAATATTCTAAACTTAGTATAAAAAAGATCATGTGTTATGTGTGTTAAAAGTATATCAGTTTGATAAGTTTATATTGCACTACTAGTTTATATAATGTTGAACCATATTATTTACCTACTGCTAGAAGAAAAACTTTATTTTCAGTACTGATATAAAAAGCATGGTTGTCATTTGATTTATTATGTTACCTACTACATATATTAGTTGCATGAAAAAAGTTACTGATGCATTACGTGTGATTCAGTACAAAACAGAGGAGTATGAATGCTTTTATTAAAAATATTGGAATTTTTAAGCCAGACGACCGTCTGAGCTTTGAGACGACCGTCTAAAGCTTGTGACGATCGTCAGAATGGCCAGACGACCGTCTCATTGCCCAACTGTCACAATGTTCTGATTGCAATGGGCATCAGGACCGTTGCAACCCCACTCTCAACGACTATGATTTTCCCATATATATATATGGATTTTTCCTACTCATTCTCACACAAACCATTTTCCTGCAACAACTTTCTCAGTCATTCCCAATCTGTTTCTTCATTTTATTAGCAGTAGTAATTTTTCTTTCAACACCAGCCACCTCGTTCACATAATTCTATCAAGTTTAGATTACCATTTCTTCATCTTCATTTTTCTACACCTTTCTAAAAATGGCCGAGACAAGAGAAACAACCCTCGTTTCAAGAGAAGGAGATGCCAGAAAACTCCAATGGGCACGCTTTTAGGAGTTTTGTGAGAGACGTGTCAACAATGCCTATTACGCTGATGCGAAGTGCCTAACTCGTTTGGGTCTCCTCAATAGCATCAACTACATGATGGAAAGGACTCATCTCATAGCGCTCTGCCGAAGCAACCTGCCTACTTACACCCTGCTTATGCTGGAGTTCCTAAGCTCTTTCGAGTATCACACGCCTAAAGGAGAAAAAAAATCCTGACGAGGAACATTACCTTTTGTATGTTCATGAGGGAATTCTCTATCACTCAAGAGCAATTTAGCAAATGGTTTGGGTTCCCGCACGGTGAAGGCGTTCACCTAACCATTCCGAAAGGAGGAGACTGGCAGATCAATGCTTTTGATCTGTGGGAGGAATTGTCAGGAGAGAGAGAGAGGATGGATGGGAGGAGTTGTACACAACATACATTCAAAACTCGCCATCTGATACTTTCAGAGGGTTGTGTCCAGTGTCATCTTCGGGAGAGCTAACAACCATAAAGTAAATCAAAGGAAGCTTATCTTAATTTACTGTGCATTCTTCGATATGCGGGTAAACCCCATTGTCGCTCCCTGGATTTTCATCCCGGTGCAAACGTGAACCGTCGATGATGTTGGAGGTTGAGGTTGAATAGATTCGCCAGCTAGGCATTTTTATCCCGAAGGAAAGGTAATGCTACATAAACCTGGAAGGGTATGGATAAGACGATTGCGAACCAAAGAAACTGAGTAAGGGGGTTGGTTACGACCTGGGAAGGTATTAGCACCCAGACCATCCGTCGTACTCGACGGGATCCACGCTTACTTGATTGTGTTTAAAAGGGGATAGTGTATGTGCTAAGCTGTGTATAAAAGAGATGGATGAATGGATGTACAGAGTGTCAGTGCAAAGAAGAAAGTGAGTGCTCAAAGCTAAGGCTAAGGAAAGAGAAACTAGGAGGAGGAAAGAGGGGAGACAAAGAGACTTTTGTTCGATAACTGTTAAGTTATGCCTACGTATCCTCTCGTGCAATGAGCAAGTCAGAACACCGTATTTCGACTCAAAGAGACTGGTTGATTTTGCTGTGAACTGCTTACTTGTCTATGCTCAAGTGTATGACTCGTCTGGCTCGAGTGCTAACTGTCTTGCATTAGACGGAAGAAGCAAGTTCTCGTTTTCAGAGTGAATATGATGAGAAAAGAATCCCGGAGGAGACGTTTATTGTTTGTTTTTGTGTTTTCATATTTTTATTATTTTTTGGTGTTTTGCATAAGTTAATCATATTTGAAATTCTGTGATCAGGTATGAGATGTCCTATGAGATGTTCCAACACTTGACAGATTTAACCAAAACTTAAAATGCAAGAAAATTAAACAACACAGTAGTTTGTTAACCCAGTTCAGTGTATAACCACACTTACATCTGGAGGCTACCAAGCCAGGAGGAAATCCACTATAAGTAATATTAATTCTAGACTTAAACCACCCAGTTTAATCTTTCACTTAATATCTACCCAATGCAATTTCTACCTAAGACACAACTTAGATATGAGTACCAACTCACTCCCCCTCAATCACACAGTGATCTTGTTTATAAGTTTAATAAAATTGAAGTCATACTTCAAACAAAACAGCTTGATCTTACTTCACAGTTTCAATCAAGTCACAAATGCACTTATGCTTAAAAGCTCATTAAGTGATACAATAAAAACAACCTGCTATTAAAACACAAAACACCCTATTTTGTCTTCTGAAATTCGTACTTAATTCTGAGATATTCTGTTGCTTAAATAGGTGTTTGTATTTTGGGCTTTCTGTAGGTTAATCCAGTCCTAAAGCGCATGTAGCTTCCACCTTGAATTAGGGTTTGTTACTTCCTAGATTCTAGGTGATTTAGATCTTCTGATTATGCTGAAGCCTCATAATAACACTCCCTACAGATGCGCCTTATTCTGTTTTTGTCCATCCATAATTAATTCCAGATAACTCTCCTTAAATTTCTCAGATCAGTTAGTCATTAATTAATTCTGGTAGCAGGTTTGAGATGTCTCAACATCTGTTGGGATATCCTGAAAAACTGAACTTAAATCATTTACACAATGTCCCAACATCTGGTGTGACATCCTGAATTAAGTTCTTATACTCTGTTTGATAATGTCCCAACATCTGATAGGACATTATGAACTGAATTCAATATTTCTTGTTCACATACAATTTTCACTCAGATTCCTCACAGTCAGTTTCTTCATCTTCCTCAGTCTCCTCATCAGAAGAAGCAGCTTTCTGAGCACTTTCAATCTCCAGCCTTTGGATAATCTCCTCAAGCTTCTGCTTCCTTGCTTCCAGTTCTTTGCAAGTGCTCTTCAGTTCAGCAATCAATGCAGATTTGGAGATTGGATACTTTGCGGTTGAAGGACCAGCAGATGTCCCAGAGGGTGCTTCAACATCAGCTGCATTATGACTCAGAAACAGCTTGTAGTGGAAGGCCAGAGGGCTTTCTCTTTTGCACATTGTGTCCTTTTCAGTGTGAATTCCAGGGTACTGACTCAGCACTATTCCACATAGCAATGAAGGGAAGGCAATTGGCAGCTTTGTTGCAGATGATCCAGCATGCTTCAATGTCTGATCAAAGATGTAAGCTCCATAATCCAGTTTTGTTTGTGTACCTACAGCATATATGAACCTGCCCAGGCCAGTGGATATTGAGGATGTGTGATTTGTAGGTACCCAGTTTGCTGTACCAATCCTGTTCAGCATGGCATATTTCCTTGTCAGCATGCTCACTGAGAGCTTTCCCTTAACTGGCCAAGCCTTGACCTGGTTAGCAGTGATAACCTTGCAGACCTGGTTATCAGTCTTCCCTAACTCATTTGGACCATCAGATTCTCTTCCAAGGTATTGGTTGATGACCTGAGGAGAGAATTCTACACACCTGCCTCTTACAAATACTTTTCTAAATTCAGCAGACTTACCATTGGCACAATCTTCTTGGAGGTTGACTATGAACTCCTTGACAAGCATCTCATAGCAGGGAGAGAAGTTGGAGACAGTTTTGAAGAGACCAGCAGAGGAGATGAGATCAATTAACTCAGTGTACTCAAGTGCATTACTGCTCAGCTCTCTTTCAAGTGCTACCCTTCTTTGATAAACAAACTTCCATCTGTTTACACTTGAAACATGATGAAAGGAGATGTTGTCCAAGGGAGCTTCTGGAACAACATTTGATGACCTTGAGGGTGCTGATTTCTTCTTTGGAGGAGATGTTGGGACATCTTCTTCAACATCTGAATCTGGAGGAGTGACAACTTTCCTCTTTTGTGTTTGCACCTTGCTCCATTGTTTTGTAGGACCAAAGACAACTTTAGCTTTGTCCTTCCTTGGTGTAGCTTGCTTCTTCTCAGGAATTGCATGTCCTGCATGCATCTTATCTTTCCTAGTCCTGAGCCTTTTGGCTATGCTAGGTTTTACAGAAGCAATGATTTCTGTATCATAATCATGCTCTAGGTTCACCACAGGAGGAGATTGAGCAGTCTCCTCTTCAGCTGGTTGATCAACAGAGATGTGCTCTTCAGTGGAGGCCTTGTGATGGTCCTCAGATTCTTCTTCATCAGTATCAGATGAGACCGTTTTATGGTCTTCAGATGCTTCAACATCTATTGGGACATCCTGTTGAGCAGGAGTGTCCTTTGTAGCCTGAGTTTGTTGATCTTCTTGTGGGGCTGGCATGGTGTTCAGAGGGATAGATATGCCACTTATCACTCTTTGCTCAGATAGGATCTTGGTTACCAACTCCTTTATGGAATTATCCACGTATTCAGAAGCTTTTGGAGTGTTGTATGATGGTGAAGGTATGCCTTTGGTCTTGCTGAAAACTTGATCTTTTGTTCTTTTTGGAGTTCTTGGCTTTTTAGCAAGAGGAACACTTCCTCTGATTTCGTCCATTGGGGTTGATTCCATGGGTACCACAGAAATGGGGGTTGCATGCACCACATCTTCCTTGTTGAGGATTTCTTCAGAACTGTTAGGGTTTTGAGACATTTTCGAAGGAAGTGGATGAAGAGTTTTAGGGTTGATGATTTCTGAAGAACAGTTAGAGAATGCAATTCGTTTTTGAGAGTATGATGAGAATATGGATAGCTGAAAGCAAGCTGTTATTATATAAGTAGCCGTTACTTGGAGAATTATTAGGAATGGAATACCCAAGGTGTTTGACCAGACTGGTGTTGCCATCTGGTGCTTATGCCACACAATGTCATATGACATGTTGGCACATCTCCATAACTGCTAAATCTCACATAAGCAGATTCCCAATTTGTCCCTTAAGTTTTCAAATTGAGTAGCATCCAAGGCTTTGGTAAATATATCAGCCAACTGCAGATTTGTAGCTACATGTTCCAATGAAATCACTTTCTCTTCTACAAGATCTCTGATGAAATGATGTCTGATATCAATATGCTTGGTCCTGCTATGTTGGATAGGATTCTTTGATATGTTGATTGCACTCAAGTTGTCACAGTACAATGTCATGACATCTTGTGGGACATTGTACTCAGTGAGCATTTGCTTCATCCAAACCAACTGTGAACAGCTGCTTCCAGCTGCTATATATTCAGCTTCAGCAGTAGATAGGGATACACAATTTTGTTTCTTACTGAACCAAGAAATCAAATTGTTTCCTAGAAAGAAGCATCCTCCTGAAGTGCTTTTTCTGTCATCTGCACTTCCAGCCCAATCAGCATCACAGAAGCCAGTGAGAATTGGTTTGCATCCATGAAAGTACATTATGCCATAGTCACAAGTACCATTAACATATTTCAGAATTCTCTTGACTTGGTTAAGATGATTAACTTTTGGATCAGCTTGATATCTTGCACAAACACCTACTGCAAATGATATGTCTGGTCTGCTAGCAGTCAGATATAACAAGCTTCCAATCATACTTCTGTATAGGCTTTGATCTACATTCTCACCCTTGTCATCTTTAGTTAGCTTTAAATGTGTGGGGGCAGGAGTTCTCTTATGAGTAGCACTGTCCATCCCAAATTTCTTGACTATGTTCTTAGCATACTTGCTTTGGGAAATGAACATGGAGTCCTCCATTTGCTTTATTTGCAGTCCAAGAAAGTAGGTTAATTCTCCTACTAGGCTCATTTCAAATTCAGATTCCATTTGGTTGACAAAATGTTTAACCATCCTGTCAGACATCCCACCAAAGACAATGTCATCTACATATATTTGAGCAATCATGACATTTCCTTCTTCATCTTTAACAAATAAGGTTTTGTCAATACCACCTTTCCTGTACCCTTGCTTGATAAGAAAAGTAGTCAGCCTTTCATACCATGCTCTTGGAGCTTGCTTCAGACCATAAAGAGCCTTCTTTAGTTTGTATACATGATTTGGACAGCTTGGATCAACAAATCCTTTAGGCTGTTCTACATATACCTCTTCATTAAGATAACCATTTAAAAAGGCACTTTTCACATCCATTTGAAATAGCTTGAACTTTAAGATACAGGCAATTCCTAAAAGTAGTCTGATTGATTCAAGCCTTGCTACTGGTGCAAAGGTTTCATCAAAGTCTACTCCTTCAATTTGAGTGTATCCTTGAGCTACAAGTCTAGCTTTATTCTTTGTAACAACTCCTTGCTCATTTGACTTGTTCTTATACACCCATTTAGTTCCAATCACATTTATGTCATCAGGTCTAGGAACAAGGTTCCACACTTCATTCCTTGTGAATTGACCTAATTCCTCTTGCATAGCACAAATCCAGTATTCATCAGTAAGAGCTTCCTTGATGTTTTTAGGTTCTATTTTAGAAACAAAACAGGACCCTGAAATCACTTCTCTTGATCTAGTGCTTACACCTCTGTTGGGATCACCAATTATCAAATCTTTGGGATGATCCTTCTGGATTCTGATGGAGGGAGGTTTGTTGGATTGTTCTGTCCTTGCATCAGTTTGAGTGAAGTCATAATGATCACTCTTTTCTTCAGCTTCAATCTTGATATCAGCAGATGTTCCAACATCTTCTGGGACATCTGTAGGAGCATCATCAATTATCACATTTATGGACTCCATGATAACCTTGGTTCTAGAATTAAATACTCTATATGCTCTGCTGTTTATAGAGTATCCAAGAAAAATCCCTTCATCACTTTTAGGATCCATTTTTCTTCTTTGCTCCCTATCTGCCAGAATATAACAGTTACTTCCAAACACATGGAAGTACTTAACTGTGGGTTTTCTGCCCTTCCAGACTTCATAGATTGTGGACAAAGTTCCTTTCCTTAGAGTAACTCTGTTATGGATGTAACAAGTTGTGTTCATAGCTTCATCCCAGAAGTACAAAGGTAACTTTTTAGCATGGATCATAGCTCTTGCTGATTCTTGAATAGTTCTATTCTTCCTCTCAACAATCCCATTCTGTTGAGGAGTGATTGGTGAAGAATATTCATGATTGATTCCTTCTGAAGAACAGAAATCTAAGAATTTTTGGTTCTCAAATTCTTTTCCATGATCACTTCTTATTCTGATCACACAGCTAGCTTTTTCCCTTTGTATTCTTTGGCATAAGTCTTTGAATACATCAAATACATCAGACTTTTCTTTGATGAAATTTATCCATGTATACCTTGAAAAGTCATCAACCACCACATAGGAATACCTCTTACCACCAAGGCTCTCAACCTGCATAGGTCCCATAAGATCCATATGCAATAGTTCCAAAACTTTGGAAGTTGTCAGATGTTGGAGCTTTGGATGGGACATCTTAGTTTGCTTGCCTATTTGACATTCACCACATATTTTGCCATCATCAATCTTCAGTTTAGGAATACCTCTTACAGCATCCATAGAAATAATCTTCTTTATGCCTCTGAAATGAAGATGACCTAGTCTTTGGTGCCATAGTTTCACTTCTTCTTCTTTAGCTAAAGAGAAAGTTGAAGTGAGACTGAAGTCTTGAGGTTCCCACATGTAACAGTTGTCTTTAGATCTGGCTCCTCTCATAACAACATCTTGTTCTTTATTAGACACCATACATTCAGTTTTGGTAAAGTTTACACTGTACCCTTGATCACATAATTGACTTATGCTGATCAGGTTAGCAGTTAAACCTTTAACCAGTAGCACATCATTTAGCCTTGGTACATCTTGACAGTCCAAGGTCCCAACTCCCTTGATTTATCCTTTAGCTCCATCTCCAAAGGTTACATATCTGGATGAATGTGACTTTAAGTCTACTAGCAGATTCTTCAATCCAGTCATGTGTCTTGAACATCCACTGTCAAAGTACCAGTCTTCTTTGGCTGATACTCTTAGTGATGTATGTGCTATATATGCAACACCTTTCTTTGACCATTTGAGTTGAGATTTCTTTTGATACCTTTTCCATGTGTATTGTTCATCAGTAGAGCTCCAAGGTTGCTTGTTGATCTTGTTCTTGGGTATGTAGCTTTGATCAGCATGAAGACTAGCTTTTGGTCTCCATACCTTCTTGATGACCTCTGTCTTCTGCTTTGGAGGTTGCTGATTTCTTTGATGTCTATGCAGCACTTTCTTGGTAACTTCTATTTTCTGCTTAGGAGGTTGCTGATACATCTGATTTGGATATCCATGCAACTTATAGCAATGAGGTTTGATATGTCCAAATCTTCCACAATGATGACATCTCCATCTTTGATATTTCTTCTTCATTTTGTTCTTTTCAGAATGTTGAGACATCTGTTGGAACATTATGTTTGACTTTGTGTTCTTTTCATGATGTTGAAGCATCTGATGGGACATCTTGCTTGACTGTATGGACTTTGAAGTAGTTTTGCTTGAGCTAGCTTCATCCTTATGAACTCTGTTAAATCCCAGTCCACTTTTATCCCCTGAATGCTTATTGTTGTTGAGAATAACATCCAGTGTACTTGAGCTACTGTTCAGTATTCTAACAGATTTGGACAAGTGTTCCAACTTGGAGTTGAGAAGACTTACTTCACTTTTCAAGGTGTCAATGATCTCTTGATCACTTGCTTTTTCATTCTTTAGTGCCTCATTCTGCTTCTTTAGGTTTATAATCTCACTGCATATGTCAGTGCTTCTTTTGAATAATTCTTTGTATGCTTGCTCAAGTTCTTCAAAAGTAAGCTCCCCATCACTGGATTCACTTTCAGATTCACATAATCCAGTTAGAGCAGTGATATGCTTAGCTGATTCTTCTTCTGAATCACCTCCCGAGTCTTCATCAGATCAGGTTACAGAGAGTCCTTTCTTTTGCCTTTTTAAGTAGGTAGGACATTCATTCCTGATGTGTCCATATCCTTCACATCCATGGCATTTAATTCCTTTTTCTTGACTGGTCTTTTCATCATAATTTGACCTTCTATTAACATCATAAGGTCTTTTGTTCTCAGAAAATTTTGTGTATCTTCCACTGGGTTTGGATTTGTCTTCCATCTTTCTGAGAATCTGTTTGAATTGTCTTCCAAGCATAGCAATGTTGTCTGATAAGCTTTCACCAGTTTCTGCTTCATCATTTTCTTCTTCTTCATCAGTATTTGTCACCAAGGCTATGCTTTTGTTCTTCTTTACATTTGTGTCATTCATTCCCATCTCAAAAGTTTGAAGGGAACCAATGAGTTCTTCAACTTTCATTGTGCATATGTCTTGAGCTTCTTCTATTGCTGTGACTTTCATGTCAAATCTTTTTGGCAAAGATCTGAGAATCTTTCTTACAAGCTTTTCATCAGTCATCTTTTCTCCCAAGGCTCCAGAAGTATTGGCTATTTCTAAGATGTTCATGTAGAATTCATGAATTGTCTCATCTTCCTTCATTCTCAAGTTTTCAAACTTGGTGGTGAGAAGTTGAAGTCTTGACATCTTTACCTTTGATGTTCCTTCATGAGTTGTTTTGAGAGTGTCCCAAACATCTTTGGCCAACTCACAGTGATGCACAAGTCTAAAGATGTTCCTATCAATGCCATTGAATAAAGCATTTAAGGCCTTGGAGTTGCCTAGTGCTGAATCTTCTTCCTCCTTACTCCATTCTTCTTCAGGTATCAACACTTTTGATCCATCTTTGGTGTCTTGGACAGGATGTTCCCATCCAATGTTGACTGCTCTCCAGGCCCTGTTGTCAAGTGATCTTAAGAATGCAATCATTCTTGGTTTCCAGTAGTCATAATTAGATCCATCCAGTATAGGTGGTCTATTAACTGATCCTATATCTCTGTCCATGTTTCCAGAATTTGTATTCCCTAGATCTCACCCAGTATAAACAGGCAGGGTGCCTGCTCTGATGCCAATTGAAATTCTGTGATCAGGTATGAGATGTCCTATGAGATGTTCCAACACTTGACAGATTTAACCAAAACTTAAAATTCAAGAAAATTAAACAACACAGTAGTTTGTTAACCCAGTTCAGTGTATAACCACACTTACATCTGGAGGCTACCAAGCCAGGAGGAAATCCACTATAAGTAATATTAATTCTAGACTTAAACCACCCAGTTTAATCTTTCACTTAATATCTACCCAATGCAATTTCTACCTAAGACACAACTTAGATATGAGTACCAACTCACTCCCCCTCAATCACACAGTGATCTTGTTTATAAGTTTAATAAAATTGAAGTCATACTTCAAACAAAACAGCTTGATCTTACTTCACAGTTTCAATCAAGTCACAAATGCACTTATGCTTAAAAGATCATTAAGTGATACAATAAAAACAACCTGCTATTAAAACACAAAACACCCTATTTTGTCTTCTGAAATTCGTACTTAATTCTGAGATATTCTGTTGCTTAAATAGGTGTTTGTATTTTGGGCTTTCTGTAGGTTAATCCAGTCCTAAAGCGCATGCAGCTTCCACCTTGAATTAGGGTTTGTTACTTCCTAGATTCTAGGTGATTTAGATCTTCTGATTATGCTGAAGCCTCATAATAACACTCCCTACAGATGCGCCTTATTCTGTTTTTGTCCATCCATAATTAATTCCAGATAACTCTCCTTAAATTTCTCAGATCAGTTAGTCATTAATTAATTCTGGTAGCAGGTTTGAGATGTCTCAACATCTGTTGGGACATCCTGAAAAACTGAACTTAAATCATTTACACAATGTCCCAACATCTGGTGTGACATCCTGAATTAAGTTCTTATACTCTGTTTGATAATGTCCCAACATCTGATAGGACATTATGAACTGAATTCAATATTTCTTGTTGGTCAAAAATTCTGCCAATTCTAAACATCTACAATATTAAGCCTAAATCAAAGGTTGTAAACTCGTTATATCCTCCCTGATCAGGGATAATGAGCCTACTTAAGAATGAGATGAAAATCTCAACTTAAATTACCCTAATGATGCAGGATTAAGATCATTAACCTACTTGTGATTATTAAGTGTTTTTTGGATTTGTTTTATGTTAAGTAATGAGTTTAATCTCCAATCAAAGATTAGTGAACTCATTACACCATCCTAAGAGAATGATGATAGATGAGAACACTTAAGCCGAGGAAGATACCTCAACTTAATCCATGGTTAGGGATTAAATTCATTATATAACAAGCCTTTATTAAGTGGATTGAAATTAAAGATGAGATGAAGAAGTGTTTTCTTATGTTTGCAAGACTTTAGCATGAGGGGGACTTGTCCATTGAACACTAGGATTAGTCCCTCTGAACCACCAGGCAGAGATGTAACCCTAATATAAGGCCCAAGTTACAAGCTTAAGTCTTTAATGATTATTAGGTGTTTTTAATTGAAGGTGAAAACAACTTACAGGTATAGCTCTAAGGATCAAAGTTATACACTCCATCCTAAGATAAGGATATAAGCATAAACCTAATTCAGAGTCCCAAAACTTTAACTGTTCAGCCTTGATTATGAGATGAGAGAGAGACTCAAGGAGACTCAAAAGGTAAAAACTAGGGGGGGCTATGTACAACCCTAAAGTTATCATGCTTGGATGTTCCTATGGTTTGTGAGGATTCAAGAGAAGTCTTCAGATGGCCACCAAGGAAGAGAAGCGGATGAAAAGAGAGAGAGAGAGAGAGAGAGAGAGAGAGAGAGAGAGAGAGAGAGAAGGATTAGGTTACTTACTTTATGAAGAAGTTGAGTAACCTAGGAACAAGAGAGAACATAAGTGAATGAGATTCACTTCAAGCACAAGTAAAATGCATAAGAATAAAGAGATAAGGAGAGGTTGGATGTGGATGCACATCCACATCCTAAACAACTTACCAAATGCACCTGAAATGGTTAGTTTAAAAACAAGATATGTTCAAACTCAAAATCACAAGCAAATCACATGATAAAAAATTGAAATTGCATCCAAAGGAACCCTAAGCACTCATGAGAATACCATCCAAAGGGGGAGGTCTAAAGGTTTACCAAATTCAAGTTATGGTTTACCTAAGATTGGCTAGGGTTTTGGACACTTCTTCATAAAAAATGCCAAACAAATGGAAAATGCAATACAAAATTATGAGTTAAATTTCCTAGATACTAGATGCCAAGTATGAAAGAATGCAAAAAGAACCATTCACAAACTCATCTTGGTTGATCAGAAATGAATTTTTGAAGTTAGGGTTAGAAAAATAGGAAATTTGGAAACCCTAATTCATGATTAATTGTCAAAATGTGATCAAACCCTAAAAGAAATTTGTAAAATGAGTTTGTAAATTGTTCTAAGCATGTAACAATGCTTCAAGATTTATTTTGTGATTTTTAAATACCTAAAAGTATTTTTAATTAATTAAAATGGATTAATTAATTAAATAATACAATTAAATGATTTAAAAATATATTTTAATGCAAAAATTAAAAATAAATTTTTTTTTGGTTTCTGAAAAATATTTAAAGTAAAAATGCAACAGATGGTATTTTTATAAATTGATTTGCTATTTTTAATAAATGAAAGAAAATAAATGAAATAAAAGAAAAATAAAAATGTAAAGTAAGCAGGATGAATGGTCCAGATGCGAAATTGATGAGATCAAAAGCCCAGGATGAGAGTCAGCAAGACTTGAGGTATGAAGGATCAAGGGATATGGTTTGAACTGGGCTTACGCGCGTTATCCAAGGGCTACCATTTAACCTGACTAATTTAATTATAATTTACTTAATTAAATGAAATTAGGGTTTAATGACCTAATCTAAGTCGTCCACGCACCTAACCTAATCAAGATCTGAAGGCTATCATTCAAACTGGGCAATTAATTAAGATTAACCCTAATTAATCTCAGGCGACCGGAGATAAGCTCCGGTCGTCTTCTCCAGTAACCAAAATTTCCAGAATCCTATACAAGCTTCTAAACTTCAATTTTCTTGCCCATAATTAATCTCCTAACATCATACATCTCTAATCATCAAACAAACAACATCTATCATGCATATTTAAGCTGAATCGAATCAAACAATTTTTTAGGACAAACTTTCAAATCATCACGAGATGCTTAATTCTAACTCATTTTCAAAACTAATCACATCAGCATGATCAGGGAAGCATGTAGAATCATTCTATAACATAAAATCAAGCTTCTGGAAAAAATGTTCATGAAGGTTACCTGAGATGAAGAGCTTCAAAATACAGCTTTCTGGGCCCTCCTCTTGTGCAATCCAACCTCCTTTGACCTCCTGAGCCTTTTGGGATGCTTGAAATGAGCTTGCAGCGACTATTTTGTGAGTTTTGAAACTGAAGTTGCAGAAATCGTGTTTCATGTGTGGTGTGTTTTTGGCTATGGTGATGGGTGGGAATTGTTCCTGAGGTTATATGGAGTTGATTGGTGAAATAATTTTTAGTTTTTGCTGGCTAGATTGAGAGATTCGATAGCATGAAGTTTTTGAGGATTTTCTTGATTATGAACTTGTATGTTCTTTCTAGCCATAAAGGGTCTCTATTTATAGCCATGGGGGTTTGTAGGAGCCATACCATTGGTCAGTAGAGTTGGTTTGGCACTGTGTGTTTGGTATGGTAGAAAATGCAAAAAAGTTAAATTCTTTGTACTTGAGGTATGGGCCATTGCAGCAAGGGATTCTGAGCATAGGTTGCCTCAGCATGGTTCAAGGATGGCCCTTGGATTGATGAAATGCAGCTGCAATGCTTGGATGAAGTGTTTGGCATGTTTATGCATATTGGCCATTTTGGAATTTCTTATGAATCAAGACATGAAAATGCCAAATCTTTGGGCCAATTATGATCATTTGAAGTTGTATTGACATGTTGTGAAGTAATTGTGCATATTAGAGGTCATTTAGAAGCTTTAAAATGCCAATATGCAAAATCCCTCTTTGACATGGCCTTTGAAATTTTGCAAGGCCATAACTTGAGTTCTAGGATGAATTATAATGAGTTCTTGTACTTTTTGAAAATGGGAGGATCCAATCTACAACTTTCATGTTTGAGGAAAATTCATTTGAAGCCTTTTTGATCAAGAAAGAGGAGTTTGAAGATCTTTCCCAAAATGGAATGTTTTCATTACAAGTCATGCCCAAAAATAGAAACTTTTGCAATGGATCATAATTCTTCAATCTTGTGAACTTCTAAGCATTACTAAGATCAAATAAAGATCATAGGACCTCAAATTGATGAAGATGACCCTTTGGAACCCTTGTTGGTGGCCTCAGATGCCCTGATTCTGACTTTTCTTGCACAACAAGTTACCATTTGATCAGATGACTTCCACAAGGAATTTTTGCTTCAAATTTGATACACATTCTCCTTATATCATATATAGACCAATAGAATCAAGAATAACAAAAAAATTTGAGTGTAAGGGCCTCAAACCTAAAACCCTAATTTATGGTCATCTGTGTAGGAGCCTCTAGCCTGCCTGGGTGGCTCTGCAATCTCTTGTGATCTTTTGACTTTAAAGAACCCTTGGAGGCATAATATGATCATAGAACACTCATGGACCCTCTTGTCATGCTTCATGGCCTCTGAGATAGCTCAAACCACTTCTAAGATTCCCCTGATCACAAACCCTAACTATGCAACTTATGCAGTGAAATAACTATGCAGTGTGAGATGGTATGCTTATGCCATGCAATGTGAAGGATCACAAGCCAAGGTGTGAGAAAAAAGAGAGGGAAAATTTGGGGTGTTTACAGGTGCCCCTATTCAAGCATGAGTTAGCTGTGTAGGATGTAAGCGCCTGGCTTAACAGACAAACAAGATAACTTGTGGTTGAATACCAAGACAGTCCAAAATTTGCACACTTTATTATAAGAAGAAAAGGGATATAAATTGTAATAGACGGTATAGACTGAATATCAAATGATAGTGACGGAGGACGACTATCGAGCAGAGGACGACTGTTGGGGATTTAAAAGCACTAACGGGGACGACCATCATGTTGGGGAATAAAGAATCCGCGACGGGGACGGCCATCGGGTAAAGAAAGGCGGCTTTACTGGGGATTTAAAAGCACTAACGGGGACGACCGTCAGGCTGAAGAATAAAGAAACCGCGATGGAGACAGACATCGGGTGAAGAATAAATAAATCAATGATCAGGGACGGTCATCAAAAGGTGAAGGACGATCATCGAGCAGGGTACGGCTGCTGAGAGTTATCGCGACACAGGACGAATGTCAGATAAAAATATCGACGACGGGGACGACCATTGGATGAATGATGAGGTATGGTCATCAAAAGGTGAAGGACGATCGCCTAGCAGGGGACGACTGCTGAAAGGTATCACGACGAATGTCGGATAGAAAGATCAACGATGGGGACGGCCATCGAATAACTTGATGAGGGACGGTCATTAAAGTAAATGATGAGGGACGGTCATCAAGAGGTGAAGGACGATCACCTAGCATGGGACGGCTGCTCTGTCAGGGATTATCTCGACATAGGAAGAATTCCGGATGAGAAGATCAACGATAGGGACGGCCATCGGATAACATGATGAGGTATGGTCATCAAAAGGTGAGGGACGATCGCCTAAAAGATATCACGACATAGGACGAATGTCGGATAGAAAGTTGTTTTGTTGGCGAATTCTGGGGACGGATAAAAACGGACGAGTGTTTAAGCCCTAAAAATAAAATGGTAAGTGTTTCGACAGTGTGTATAGATTAAAGATACGGACGAGTATCCTTAGAACCACGATACAGATGAGTATCGATAGAAACAAACGTCTACGCGTGTTTAAGGAGTTATGATATGGACGAGTATCAAAAAAATTTGTATAAGTAGGATACAGACAAGTATCAGAAAGATCGTGTGTAAGTATGTACAAGTATTTGTATTGAGAGTGCAAAAGGATATTTTGGCTTTTTATCTGTTGGGGATAAGTTTTCACGCATTGCTGGAGGAGTGATTTTGGTATTTGCAGGTGACTGACTCAAACCTGGCTTATGATCATGCAAACGTTTGATTTTTGCCATAATGCTCCGTATTAGACGGAATGCTACGATCTATTTGGTGGGAAATGATGTGAATTCTATGATTATGCAAATGAGAGAAATGAGATCCGAGATCTGAAATCTGTTGGGAGAACGGATCACTGGGCGATCTGTGGGGAGAAAGAATTAATGCACGATCTTTCTAGAGAACTCTGCGGGAAGAACTCTGTGGGGATCCAATGCTAAGGATTAGAAAATCTGGCCACTCGTTGGGGAAAAGTGATCTCGGCATTGCTTTGGAGATCCTGCTCGGGGAGGAGAGAACTTTTGGGAAGTAATTTTTCGGAGGATCAGCTTCGCGGGGGATACTCCGAGGGGATAAAAGCTCCGAGGGGAAATACTTTCGTCAAGTGGTCCTTCTGATGATGTGACTGCAGGCTTGGCTGGGGTTATAGTGCCTGATATGCCCTATTTTATGAAAGGTTGTCCGCCTTGAGTACCTGCAACTTGTCAAACAAAGGAAACACATAAGTGCCCTGAGGTATCCCCAACCGGACTCTGTCATAAGAGTTAGATTCGCTTAAGAGTACATATTTCCTGCAAGCATTTATTGAAAATGGCTTATATTTTTTTATGCAAATGTTGTATTACGAACTTTGAACATTTTGCAAACAAAACAAAAAGGTACAAAACAAAGTGTGAATGAACATTTGACTTTATTGATTTGTGTGCCCTGAACAGGCGAGTACATTTGGAGAAGCTAATCCATGAAATGAGAAGATTACTACAAAATTGAGAAAATAAAATTCTTATTTGGCAATGCTGAAGTTGACGCTCCAATGAGCTTCCTTTGTTATGACCTGTATGACCTGAACGCTCTTCTTATCTTGCTTTCTGAAGGAAGTTGATTTTGACTGACGCTTTGTCCTTCGAAGCTTGCCATGTTATGGGAGTGATACAAACGAATTCAGAATGCAATTGTTCGCTTATTCCCTGATTTTGCGTGGATCGCCCTTTCGGGTTTTCAATCCGCCGGGATACCCTTTTTTTTCCTGAGCTGTCCGATGTGGCTTTTCAACTCAGCGGGTGTACATTTTTTCAATTTTTCCCTTATTTTTCCCCGAGTCTTTTTATTCTGTTTTTGACTCGTCGGGATGCCCTATTTTTTTCCTAGACTTACATTCTATTTTTATGTCCAGCGGGTCATTTATGCGAAGTATGTTTTAACTGCATCTGAATTTACAGGAGATAAGAATTTTTCGCCATCCATGGTTTTGAGCATCAGTGCCCCGCCTGAGAAGACTTTAGTTATCATATAGGGACCTTCATAGTTTGGCGTCCGCTTGCCCCTTGTGGTCTGTATGAGGAGGAAGGAGTCTTTTCAGTACAAGCTCTCCCACTTGATATACCTGAGGTATGACTTTTTGATCGAAGGCTTTCTTCATCCGTTTCTGATATAACTGACCATGACAGATAGCTGCTAATCTCTTTTCTTCAATCAGGCTCAGTTGGTTATAATGAGATCGTACCCATTCAACTTCGTCCCACTTTACATCCATCATTACCCGCTAGGAGGGTAATTCAACTTCAACAAGTAGGACTGCTTCCATACCATACACAAGCTGATAAGGTGTTGCCCCGGTAGACGTTCTGAGGGATGTTTGGTACCCATGCAAGAGGAATGGTAACATTTCATGCCAGTCTTTGTATGTGACTACCATCTTTTGCATAATCTTCTTAATGTTCTTGTTAGCCGCCTCAATAGCGCCATTCATCTTTGGCCTGTAAGGAGAAGAGTTGTGATGTTGAATTTTGAAGTCTCGGCACAATTCTTCCATCATATTGTTGTTAAGGTTTGAACCATTATCAGTAATGATTCGCTCGGGAACTCCATATCGACAAATGATGTCCTTCTTCAGAAATCGGGCTACCACTTGCTTGGTGACATTTGCATACGAAGTTGCTTCGACCCATTTGGTGAAGTAATCAATGGATACCAGAATGAATCTGTGGCCATTTGAGGTAGTTGGATCGATCTTTACAATCATATCAATGCCCCACATGGTGAAGGGCCATGGTGAAGACATTATATTCAAAGGATTGGGAGGCACATGCACTTTGTCTGCGTAGATCTGGCATTTATGGCACTTTCTGGCATAGGCACAACAGTCTGCATCCATTGTGATCCAATAGTAACCTGATCTTAATAATTTCTTTGCCATTGCATGTCCTCCAGCATGGGTACCAAAAGAACCTTCATGTACTTCGTGCATTAGTAGGTCTGCTCCCTTCTTGTCAACACATCTGAGCAAGAACATGTCGAAGTTTCGCTTGTATAAGGAGCCATCAGTATTGAGGAAGAAACTTCTGGCTAGCCTTCTCAATGTCTTCTTATCATTAGACGATGCCTCAGGTGGGTATGTCTGAGTCTCCAAGAAGCGTTTGATGTCATGGAACCAAGGATTGTTGTTAATGACAGTGTCCATAGAGAAAACATATGATGGCCGGTCCAGTCTGGATACTAAAATCCGGGGTACATAGTTAGCAATATGTACTTTGATCATAGATGAAATAGTGACCAAGGCATCTGCAAACTGATTCTCATCTCGAGGGATGTATTCAAGCTTGACTATTGTGAAGAAAGTCAACAATCTCCTCGTATAGTCCTGGTAGGGAACCAGATGCTCTTGATGATTATACCACTTGCCATTAGTTTGGTTGATAACCAAAGCCGAATCTCCAAATACATTCAAAGTTTTGATCCTGAGGTCAATGGCTTCCTCAAGACCCATGATACAAGCTTCGTACTCTACTTCATTGTTAGTATAGGCAAAGGTGAGTTTTGATGAGAAAGGCAGATGAACTCCTTCGGGTGTAATAAGCACTGCACCAACTCCACGACCATTACAATTAACTGCCCCATCAAACATCATAGTCCATGCTTCTTCTGGATCAGGCCCTTCAGTGTGAATAGGCTCTTCATAATCTTTTTATTTTAAGAACATGATGTCTTCATCAGAGAAATCAAATCTCATAGGCTGGTAGTCATCAATGGGTTGCTCAGCCAGATAGTCAGACAATACACTGCCCTTGATGGCTTTCTGAGAGATGTACTAAATATCATATTCTGTTAGGATCATTTTCCACCTTGCAACCTTTCCGGTAAGTGCTGGCTTTTCAAATATGTACTTGATGGGGTCCATCTTTGAGATCAACAAGGTAGTATGAGTCAACGCTAAAGCACAACAAGTTTTCTCGAGCAGTGAATAAAGTTGTTCACAGTCGGTAAACTTTTTGCTTAGGTAGTATATTGCATACTTTTTTTGACGAGACTCATCATATTGGCCTAACACACACCCTATTGATTCATCTAATACTGTTAGGTACATTATTAGAGGTCTTCCTTTAACTTGAGGCATGAGAATTAGAGGTTCTTGCAGATACTCCTTGATCTTATCAAAAGCTTTCTAACAATCATCGTTCCACCTGACTGTTTGTTCCTTTCTTAGCAGTTTGAACAAGGGCTCGCAGGTTGCAGTGAGATGTGATATGAACCTTGAAATGTAGTTCAATCTACCTAAGAACCCTCAAACTTCTTTCTCAGTCTTAGGTGCAGGCATTTCCTGAATTGCTTTAACTTTGTCGGGATCAACCTCAATTCCTTTTCCGCTTACAATAAAACCCAGCAACTTACTAGAACGTACCCTGAATGTGCATTTGTTGGGGTTCAACCTTAAATGATACTTCCTCAGACGCTTGAACAACTTCAACAGGTTTATCAAATGGTCTTCTTCTGTGAGGGACTTGGCAATCATGTCATCCACGTAGCACTCGATTTCTTTATGGATCATATCGTGGAATAATGTTACCATAGCTCGTTGATATGTTGCACCGGCATTCTTCAGACCAAACGGCATTACTTTGTAGCAGAACGTACCCCATGGTGTGATGAAGGTTGTCTTCTCCATGTCTTCAGGTGACATCTTGATTTGATTGTATCCAGAAAATCCGTCCATGAAGGAAAATACCGAGAGTTGAGTTGTGTTGTCTACCAATACATCAATGTGAGGTAATGGGAAGTCATCTTTCGGGCTTGCCCTGTTCAGATCCCGATAATCGACACACATACGTACCTTGTCATCCTTCTTAGGTACGGGTACGATGTTAGCAACCCACGGCGGATAACTAGTTACAGCAAGAAAACCGGCATCCCATTGTTTTTGTACTTCCTCTTTAATTTTCATTTCCATGTCTGGGCGAGTACGGCGCAACTTCTGTTTAACTGGCGGGAAGTCTTCTTTTAATGGCAACCTGTGCATGACAATATTTGTATCCAAACCCGGCATATCTGGATAGGACCAAGCGAATACATCGACATATTCTCGTAGCATACTGATAAGTTGTTCTTTTACTGGAGCTTGCAGACTGGCCCCAATATTCACCTCTTTCACATCTTCCTCGGTACCAAGACTGATAGTCTCAACCTCCTCCTGATGAGGAGCAATCACCTTTTCCTCTTATCTCAATAACCTGGCTAACTCTTCAGGTAAGTCGTAGTCTTCTTCAACCCATTCACCTGCTTGATTAATCGATTGTCGAAGTCATACGAGGTCATAGCAGTGTTGTTATCGGTGCAATCTGGAGGGCTATCTCTGCAAGGGTTGAGATTTGGTTCATTTTAGTGATTGATTTTATCTTATTTATAAAAAGTGAATGAAGTCATTATTGAGAAAAACATTGTCATTTATTGTTTTGTGTGAAAATAACAAAAATGAAAAGGCAGTGAGCGAAAAAGAAGATCATTTGCAAAAAGATGTCCATTGTTCATTAATATTCAATTTGCACAAAATACATATGGCCCTATTACAAAATGAGTCCAAAAATCTTGGGCAAGATGCAAGACTTTGATGCATACTTAAAACAGGAAATAATAATTACTCTGCAGCAGTAACCCTTATAATTTCCTGGGAAGACCAATTGAGGACTTGTTGGCCCAGGACTCTTGGACGGATCCAACTTTCCAGGTTGTAGTGGCTCTCAGCCTCGTCTTCCAAAGTGCTGACAGCATTCGGGGTCAGCATTCCCCCACTTATGAACTTGGGAGCTTCAGCAGCCTCCTCTGGAACTTGTCGGGATAGTCTGTAACCCAAACCGAATTTGTCCTTTTTCATCTGAATCTTCAGCAGCTTGCCCCAGCCTTGTGCATTCCCTTCTTCCACAACCTTCCGATCCTACTTGTAAGAAGCAATTGAGGTACCCATCCTCTCCTCTTGGGATGCAACAGACACCTTAGTTGTAGCTTCATTGACATTCAAAGCCTCAAAACCTTGGCTCATGGTTTCATGGATTTCTCCATCCATTTCTATGTACTTGTACGTAGCCAGGTGACTGACAAAGATGTCTTCTTCTCCACAGATAGTGATAATTTGACCTTCCCACTCATATTTTAACTTCTGGTGAAGGGTTGATGTTACTGCGTCGGTGGCGTGAATCCAGGGTCGACCCAACAAACAGCTTAGGCATGCTGTATGTCCATCACATAGAAGGTAGTTTTGAAAACTCGTGGGCCAATTACCACAGGCAGCTCAATCTCTCCGAGAACTGATCTCTTAGAACCATCGAAAGCTCTGACAACTAGGTTGCTCGGACGAAGTGCAAGACCATCATACTCCAGCTTGACTAAAGCCTTCTTTGGTAGTGTAACACCCCAAATTTTCCCTCTCCTTTTTTCATTACATTTATCATATCATTTGCATATGTGTCACTACATCATCTGCATAGAAAAATGAAGCATGTCACTCACATGTTCTAGCATAAGGCATATGATCAATCAACTGAAGATTCTTGATTCTACAAGTCAGGCCAGGATCCAGGTGACATTGCAAGAAGCTCATGAGGTCTCATCATATCTTATACAAGCTCAAAGTCATCCTCAAGGTCTTAGGAGGGTGGAATTTCATCAAAAGATCAACAATGCATTTTCTCCTACACAGACAAACCCTAACTAGGGTTTTACTCCAAATCAGATAATCCACTTGGCTTTGACCAACTCTTGTGGTCAAAGGCTCTCGTATGATCTGCAAGGCTTATATATGAAATTTGAGACAAAAATTCATTGAAAAAGTCAGAAGTTTGTCTAGTTACTTGAGAATAAAGCAAGGAAGTCAACTGAAGGATTTCTAGAGTTTTAGTCATATCCATCAACTTCATGAAGCTATGTTTGATCAAGGAATGGTCTAGATGATCTCAAAGGTCTAAAATCAGGAATGTGCAATAAGTTGCCAAATATGGAAATTTAGAAGTTTCCGTTTTTGGAAATTTTTTGTCCTAAATCTTCAAGCAATTATCTCGTGACCAAAACCGCTTCAAATGATTTTTCCATGAACATGAAAGTTGTAGATATTGATTTTCCCTTTCCAAAAAGTACAAGAACACCTTCATAGAATTCCTAGAACCCAAGATATGTTTTTTTGAAGTTTAAGGTCAATTTTATGGTTTTATGTCATTTTTGGCAATTTCTTATTGGTTCAACCTTTCTCTCCATATTTTTGTCAGAGTTTATTACATTATTTCTCCTACATTTTCTTAGTGAGTCCATGACCAAAATGTATGTAGCACCTAGTATCTTTTTGTTATGTGTTTTAGTGAAAAAGTAGAGAAATTGGTACAAAAAAATAGCACATGGAAATGAGAAAATTCAGCATAGTACATCACACCACCACCACCTCACGTTTTTTTTCATCATCTCACTCCACTCACAAAATCAATACATACAATCGCACTTTTTATGCACAAGAAGGAGAGGGAGTTCATGCGTGTGATTCTTACCATGCACTCCATATCAACAACCAATCACATCATTACATCACCACATTATTTTCATCAATTCTCCAACATCCAATACCATCACAACAATGCATGAGAATTATTCTAACAAACCTACACCCACCTACATGTGATTGAAAAAAAATTGAAAAAAAGCTGAAGAAGAAAAACACACGTGTTATGCATTAAGAGGGGAGGCTCATTCTTACACACACACCACACTATCCATTTCTCTCATTTTTTGCTCTCTTTGGCTTTCAACACAGAAAATTCAGATCCAAAGTCTTCTCACTATAGCTTTTATTTTTTACAATTTCCCTCTGCATTCCTCATGGTATCATCTTATACTTTCATTATCACAAAAGAATTATAGTAAAAGATAGTCATAAGAAAAGTTGAAGCTCAATCGCATTTTCGGATTTCTTTACTTTTACATCAAAACAAGCTTCCATAGCCTTTATTTGGCTCAAAGGTGGTGCAAGAACACTCAAGGGACTTCTGGATTTATTTAAACCTTCAAAAGAAACTTCGCTTCAGGTTTTAATCACAATTGCTCTATTTCGGTTTTGCCATGATTTTGTTTGTTTTGATTTGTTTTTGCTTCATATGAACTCATGAAGGTGTGTAAAGTGTATTAGATGCATAGATCTTGAATTTTCGATTTAATATCTGATTCTTCTTGGCTTTGGTTCTATCACTATAAGCTTTGTTTGTTAAAACTAACAGCATGGTTGTGTTCCTCTCGTTGAGTACTTCATTTTTGGTCTTTACTTTTCTGAATTTCGTTGAGAAATGAGAGAGTTATGGTGAGTTGAAATTTTGTTATGCTCATGGAGGTTGGCTACGGGTTTATGTTGTTCTTGCTGTTTTTTTGCAATTTTCATGTGCATGGGAGGTTGAAGACAATGACATGGCGACATACGATAGGCTAGGTTAAGTTTTCGTCCTTTAGTGACTTAAAATGAGGGTGACCAATTGATGAAGGTGGGATAGCGCTACAATATGTGCATCTTTTTTCTAGCTTTTTTATTTTTTATTTTTTTATAAAACCTGACTTTATTTCGAGTTGGGCCTTGTCCATTTACTATTCACACCCTTCTCTCTGGCCCAATCTCCTTTTTAACTAATCATTTACTATAGTTGCACCCCCTCCTCCTTTTCTTTCCTCTTATTTTATTTTATTTTACATCCTTTTCATTTATATTCATAAAAAATACCGAAACATTTTATAAAATTCTCCAAAAATTATGTTAGAATCCTAACTCATTTTAGAAACTTTGTGTACTTTTATTTTTCTGTTTTCATTGATTTTTTTATTTTTATTTCGAATTTCCATTTAATTTCTTTCTCATTTAATTTCCATAAGAACAAATTAACTTGTAGAATTTATTTCTTTCACTTCAAGTAACATTTTGACTCTGTTCTTTTTGCATCATTTCATAGACTTAGAAAAGCTCTTAAAAACATTTTTGTCATATTTTTAATTTCATTATATCCATAGTTTTAGGTGTTGTGTTTGTGTGATCTCTTTACTTGTTCCTAAGCGACTTTGTGTGATTATTTGGTAGAGTTTTATTGTGAATTTTTGTGAGCCATTTTGAAACATTGTTTGATACTGGTTGTTGACTTTAGAGATTTAATTTCATAATTTTCTCATGTTCTTTGGTATTTGTTTGGTGTCTTGTCTCGTAGGTAGTGTTTTGTGCCTCTTTCTTCCCTCTTTCTAACATAGTTTGAGGAAGGCATTTATGCCATCCTATTAGGTTTGCTTGGTCTTTGTTTTAGGTCACCTATAGGGTTTAGGTACTGACTTTTTGATTAGCTTGATTTGTGATCTTCGTATTTGGTGTGTGTATTGTTTGAATATTCTTATTTTCATGTTATGCTTATGCAGTTCACTAACCTTTGTTTTGTAGGGGCTCATGGTAAGTGAAGTGTGGATGATATCCACATTTCGAGTCTTCATCTCATTCTTTATTTTTGCTTTCCCATTTGTCTTTGTGATAAGCCTTATGCCATCTTGTGATTAACTCCATCTTTTCCCTTTTAGAAACAACTTAACTTCTTTAAAGAAGTAAGTTGTCTTCTAGCGTTTTCTGTTCTTTTCTTCTTCTTCTTTATTTTCTTTCCTTCTTCTTTATTAGGATAGAATTTAAAGCACACTAACCTAGGAATCCCATGCATGATAACATTAGGATTCGTCTTCCTCACTAGATTTTACCTTTGAGATCCTTTTGGTGCTCTCTCTTCTCATCTTCAAACTTAACTTTAAGTCACTTTAATAAATGACAAGTCTTCTCATGTGACACGAGACTTTGCTATGAGATACTTGCACGCATTCCGTTTCGGGGCGAGGTGTAGGATATCCCTCGTGGTGGATAGGTCTTAGCATGAGATTACTTCACAAAGAAAAGCTAAAAAACACTTCTTAACCAAAAACAACAAAAAAACACTTAATAAATGCCAGTAGGTCAGTGTGTCTGAGCCTTCACTTGTGGGACTAGATTTGGGGATTTCCTCCATAGCTAGGTGTGCCTCTTGCGCATTCCATTTCGGGATGATGTAATAAGTACTCATCCCATTGAGTAAGACTTAGGTAGACTTACCTATGCAAACTTCAAAGCAAAAAACTCAAAAAAGAACACTGGACAAATAATAAGCGTCTTTCCTTCGGGAATTCTCTTCTCACCTCATTCACTCTTCACGTACGAACTTGTCACTACTTGTCATTTTGCAAGACGGTAACACACTCGTCGTTCGAGCCTGCAACACCTGAGCATTGACATAGGCAGTTCAAGCCTTAAGACACGAGCAATCTCTTCCACCCCTAGTTAGGGGAACTACGGCGACTCTTTATCCTCACTGTCCAGATGAGGTACGTAGGCAGCGGGGTAGGGCCCGTTCGAGCACAATCTTTATTTTCCCTACATTTTTCCTTTTCAGTTCCCTTTTATTTTCTTTTTTATCCAGTTCAGTTTCAATTTTTGCATCAGCTTTCTTTCATTCACCCTTTGAATCAGTTTCTTTGCAAGCGTGGATCCCGTCGGGTACGGCGGACGATCTGGGGTGCTAATACCTTCCCAAGTCGTAACCGACTCCCGAACTCAGTTTCTTTGGTTCGCAGGACCTGAGTCCTTCCTTTTCTTCTGATTTATGCAGCATTACCATTCTCGTTCCTTCGGGATAAAAATGCTTGGCTGGCGAATCTAACCTTTTCCGCGCCACTTTCGCGTTTGTACTAGGATGGAAATCCAGGGAGCGACAGCTGGCGACTCTGTTGGGGACCACTAACTGGGGTTATCTTTGGTTCCCTTGTGGGTCTCTCCTAACGCTTGCGTGTTTCTGTTTCGTTGGGTGTTGTTTTTTTGTTGTTGCCTGTGTATTTTACTGATATTTTATTTACAGTTTATTTACAGCTTAATTTACAGTTTTTCAGTATTTTATTTTCATGCATCATATTATTACTGGACTGTCTGGACTGGATTTTCTTGGTGGGACTCGGGTGATACTGTTACTGAGAGATAAGCCAAATACCTGGCTTTGGTGCACCCTAGGATTAGAGTGGACATATTGTACTCGCATGTGACATGATGAGTGGCGATGTGTTTCACACCCAGACTGCGACCGTCTTGGAAATATCTTGTGTGGGGATTTCCTCCACTTCGGGATAGGACCTTGATAGTTATGTGCATATGGGGACCGATCATTGAGAACCTTTGTGGAAACAACCTTCTCCAGTGGTGACAGTGGCAGGCCACATTCCGTGGCAGGCCACATTCCGTGGCTAACCCATTCGCACCCGAGGGCCCACTGGGGACTCGCATAGGATGGTCTGGTTCTCTTATAGGAACTCAGTCAAAGCATTTGGCCGTATGACAATAGTATTGTATCCTACGGGCTGAATGTACTATTGTTTCTCGATTTCAGCGCTCGAAGCTGGGGACTTATAAGGGATGCTTGTTTTTCCCGGACTCAACTGAGGCCTCCCTGAGTAGTATATAATGCCAAACCGATTCCCTGATTTGGTCATGAGCCATTTCTCGGAGATGGTGAACGTATTATTACTATTCGGCTTTGAGAGTCTGTAATGTTTGACCCGGAGCACACCCGTGAGATTGGGAGGGGTTTACAGGTTTGCAGGAACCCTTGACCTCATCATACCTTCATTACCAGTGAAGTTTTATGTTCTGATACAGTTACTTTGATTCCGGAGTTCTTGAGTTTATCTGGTTCTTGATCGGGTTTATCCGAGATTATCTGAGTGCTTATGGGTTATTATTCAGAGGATTCGGGTTTCTGATCACTTGGCTCTGACGTCCAGTATCCAGACAGTTCCAGATTGATCATGTGTCCTTGCATTTGCATTGCATCATTCCATCATTAATCATTTTGTTTTCATTCACAGGTTCATATCATTGCTCCCGGTTCCGGTATCCTGTTCAGAGATGGAAGACCCTCGCAAACAGAACATCCATTTCATGTTTTTCGACACTAAGGTTAGCCTGTTAAAGAAGATGGTTAATTTGATCACGCCCAATCATGTGGAGAGGTTCAGGAAGGCTTATGGGAGTATTCTGGATGTGGTGGTAGAGTTAGGTCCCTCCAAAATAAGTGTCATTCATACTCTACTTCATTACTATGATCCTCAGCTTCGATGTTTCACTTTTCCCGATTTTCAGTTAGGTCCTTTGCTGGAGGAGTATGTTTTGATCTTGGGAGTTCCTATTCGAGACCAGATTCCGTTTAATGCTGAGATGGTTAGACCTACACCCGAAACGATTACCAAGGCTCTTTATTTGAGCCCTTCTGTTGTGGATTCTCTGGCTATTACTAAAGGGGGTGTATCTGGTTTCTCTTTGGAGGCTTTAGTGAAGAAGGGTGAAGAGTTGGCTGTTAAAGAAGAGTGGGATTCTGTGTGTGCCATTCTGGATCTCTCTATTTATGACATCATTTTGTTTGCAGACATGGAGAAATTCATAGACATGAATGCAATCCATTTGTTCTTGCTGAGGAATCCTGTGCCTACACTATTGGGAGATCTATATTATTCAGTGCACTATAAGACAGAGAAGAAACGGGGAGTTTTAGTGCGCTGTTGTGCTCCTTTGTTCCATATGTGGTTCATGATGCACTTGCCTAGTATCGGTGTGTTTAGTGACCATACTTTGGTGTGGGATCATAAGCTGGAGAAGTTGTTTGCTAAAGATGTTAGATGGATTACTCAGAGGCTTCAGGGTACACGTTTCATCACCAGTTGTGGGAGTTACCTCAGTGTACCTCTGTTGGGAGTGACTAGGGGAATTAATTACAACCCGATCTTGTTGAGGAGACAGTTGGGATATGCTTTGAGAGAGTTCCCAGAAGAGTTGAAATTGGCTTCTACATTCTATTTCCCGGTGAAGGACAATATGCCTTTGGTGAGAAAAGCTACTGGGGCTTGGAAGTGCATCAAAGGAGAAGGAGTGGCTAGCTTTGGAAAGTGTAACAATCAAACTTTTCCGGAGTACGAAGCCTGGTTGAAGAATAGAGCCAAGATGGTATTGCTGCCATTTTCCCCTCCAATTCCTCCAGCGACTGAGCCTAATACCACTGTTCCCTTAGAAGAATACAAGAAGGTGGAAGCCCAGCTGCAAGAGATGACTAGCCGGTATCATCAGATAGCTCATTCCAAGACATCTTTAGAAGAGAAGCTGTGGAAGATGCAGGTAGCTCAGGAGGCTAAGGAGAAGGAGTTGGTGGAAAGAGAAGCTTACTTTCAAACAAGAGGTCTAATGGATGTTAAGAGAGAGGAAGAATTCAGAAAGACCCGGAAGACCCTTAGAGAAGCCAAACAATCTCTCGCTTGGTCGCAAGATCAGAGGAAACAAGATCAGAAGAAATACAAAGAAAAGGAAGAGTTTTATGAATCACAATTAGCTTCCAAGAAGGAAGAGTGGGAACAAGCCCACAAGATCCAGAGAGAGAAGACTCAACAGTTGGTGAAGAGTCAGCAAGCCTTAGTAGAAACACTTAAGGAGATTGAAGATCTCAAGTTGATGGCTGGAATCAAGAAGGCTAGGTTTGAGCTGGGACTTAGTGAGGAAGGATCAGAGTCATCAAGCAGCAGTCTTGCTTTCTAGTTTGTTTTCTCTGTATTTGGATTACCTACAGACATGTTGTAGGAATTTTGGTTTTGTATGTCCCTTTTCTTTTGGAATACTTGTACCCTACGGGGAATTTTGTTATTCTTGCCTTGTGGGCTGGTTTATGTTATGCAGTTTTTATTCAATTCTCTATTTCCTGTACATGCTGGCACTTGGGCCGTTACGGTTATTTGAATCTGATTTCTGTGTGAAGGTTTTCTTAAAGTCGGGGGTAAAAAGCCATCTGGATTTCTTTACTAAATGCCAGAACCGAAGCATGAATGACCGTGAGATTGAAATCATAAACAAATGCATTGCATACATATCACCATTCTTCTTGTTTTGCAGGTATAACAATAGGTTCCTAATGTCTTTTCTGTTTCAGGCACTTTCGTTGCAACAAGATTTCAAGGACAGGTTATTATCTTAATCAGATCTCTTGACAAAATGGCCAACTTGAGTCAGGATTCCCAGAACATGAACTTTGAACAACTCCGGGCGGAGGTAGTTGAGATGAAGGCCCAGATGGGGCAATTTAGGGCAGAGATACAAGCTTTGTCACAAGGCCATAGATTCTTGAAGGAAGAGTTTGACATGATGAAAACTCAAATGAAGTTGCTGACAGGGATCATGAATGCCTTACTGAAGATAGAAAATGGTCAGACGTTCGTTTCTCCACCAGAAGGTCTTATCTCTCCCATCTTTTTGGGATTTCCACTTAACCAAGAGTTGTCAGGTGGACTCTCTCCACAGTTTGAGCTTCCTCACCAGCAGTCACCACTTGGTCGTCCAAAAGAGCCCAGGACAGAGATTAATCTTTCCTTGCCTGATTCAAATGAGATGAATAGTCATATGCTTGTTACGGCCAAAGAAGTGAGCACTTTCAACTCGTATCAAGGAACTTCCTTAGCTCCTACACCTTGGTTTCCCAAAGAAGGATTTCAGCAGATGTCAGGTGTATCTCATCCAGTGGTGGCAACCCGTTCCCGATAGAAGCAAGAGAGAGTTATTGATCCTGTGCCCATATCTTATGCTGAGTTGTGCCCACAGTTACTCCAAATGGGATTGATTGAATGTCGTGAATTATCTCCTCCTACTGGTGAACTCCCCCAAGGTTGGAATCCATATGCCTACTGTGTCTTTCACTCTGGAGCTCAAGGACATGATATCAATGATTGCAGGGCATTCATGCATCAAGTGCAAGACTTGGTTGATGACGAGGTAATTAACTTTAAGCCAAATAAGTTGAAGGTGTCACAGGTGAACACTGAAGAGGGGTCAAGTTTCATTCTTCTGGAGTTATCACTCAAGATGAATCTTATAAAAGGCTACAACAACGATCTTCTTTGGTTCCTCGTCCAAATCTGGGTAAGAAAGTGCAGTGGCCAGCTAGGCGCTTAAGGCAACATCAACAACAGACTGCTCAACCACAAAGAAGGCCTTATCCACAGAGTTTTACCAGTTGATCGTATTCTCGATCCCATCTCCATATCCTACACTGCCATGTTGCGTCAACTGCTGAGGTTTGATTTAATCCAGTTGCGGACTTTGGCCCTACCAATAGGAAATCTTCCAAAGGGATACGATGAAAATGCGCGTTGCGAGTTTCACTCAGGGTCCCTGGGGCATACAACAGAAGAATGCAGGGCTTTGCAATGGAATGTCTAAGATCTGATCGACTTGAAGGTCATCACACCAGATGGTCAGCTAGGGAGGCAGAGACTCATGGACTAGAATTGATGCTTGTAGGCTTTAGCTCTTTCATGTATTTGGTTACCCTCAGGCTTGTTGAGGGAATCTTTGTTGCTGTACTTATTCGTGTTGGTTTTCAGTACCTTGTATAACTTTGATCTTGCGAGCCTTTCCCTATTATGTGTTTGGATTTCTGAGGCAGTGGCTTTCTTATTCATGCAATGACAATTGGTCGTAGGATGGTTCTTATACTGGATCTTGCTTGCAGAGTTTCTTTTGAGAGTTTTCTCTCATTTGAGGTGTTTTTGAGCATTTGCATAGCATAACATCTTGCATAGCATATCATTCTATCTTTGTTTTTCAGGTACCCTGGAAGTTTCTCATCTTTATTCCATTTCAGGCAACAGTGTTAGCAAAGCAGAACCGAAATGGCAGATCAGGTACAAGCTGAGCTCATAGAATTGAAGGCTCGTATGGAGCAGTTCATAACCCTGATGACGGGGATGGCCTAGAGGCAAGAGCAACTAAGGTTGAGGGTAGAGAGGCCAGAGAATGAGATTCCTAAAGATGGCAATCAGAGAAATTATAATGGAGCTTCGGGCGGAGACAATGACCGTAATCTTGGTTACATGGACGGTCAGGACGTTCAGTTTGCTTTGATGGATCAGCCTAATGTTGTTGTGGATTGTTGTTTCGACGAGCTTGCTGTGAAGATAAAGGCCATTAAGTCTCAGAACTCTTTAGGTTTTGATGTTGCGAATTTGGGGTTAGTTCCTGGAGTGAAAGTTCCTCACAAATTCAAGCCTCCTGCTTTTGAAAAGTACAACGGAAACTCTTGTCTTAAAACTCACATCCATTCTTACTTCGGGAAGATTTCTGCTCACACAGATGATGAGAAGTTATGGATGTTTTACTTTCAAGATAGTCTATCTGGGGCATGTTTGGACAGGTACATGGGTCTGAACAAGAATGTTGTCCGAAGCTGGAAGGACTTGGCTGAAGCTTTTGTGAAACAATACCAGTTTAATCTTGACATGGTGCCTAACCGCATTCAACTCCAGAGTCTTTCTCAGAAGAAGTCTGAAAGTTTCAAAGAGTATGCTCAGAGATGGCGAGAGATGGCGAGAGATGGCCGCCCGAGTGCAACCTCCACTGTTTGAGAGGGAAATGGATGACATATTCATGAGCACTTTACAGGGTGTATTTTTGGACCGTTTAGTTGCTTGTCCATCTACTGGATTTGATGATATTGTAATCGCCGGTGAGCGGGTTGAGAGTTTGCTAAAGCTCGGGAAGATTCAAGACTACAGTGCGTCAGGGTCAAACACTAAGAAGCCCTTCGCCAATGGTCAGAGCAAGAATGAAGGGGAATTTGGAGCAACATCTCATCAATGTGGAAAAGGTAGAGGATATCATCCACGTCGTCAGCAAGTAGCTTTTGTGGCTACGACCCCGAATAATCATCTGAGGCGTCAAACAAGACAAAGGAACCCTCAATAAGGTCAGCGTCAGCAAAGGAGAGAATTAGTTCTTGATCCACTACCAATGTCCTATACTGATACACTTCAGCATCTGCTTTAGTTGAAACGGATTGAGCTTTGCAAGCTGTCTCCACCTCCTTATCCATTGCCAGAGGGATGGGATGCCAATGCCCATTGTGACTTCCATTCTGGGGCACCAGGACACCATATTGATGGATGTAAAGCTTTTCACTGCAAGGTACAAGATTTGATTGATTCGAAAGCTGTTAATTTCGCTCCGTGTAGATGATGCAGAGGATTTTGTCTTGGTCAGAGTGTGTCAGAGAAGAATTAAAGCAATAAAGCCAGAAGTATATGTAATGGCAGTCAGTTGTTTTCTTTATTTCATTTCCTCCCTATTGAGGGGAACTACATCGCTCTGATTCTTCATTGGTCTTTGGTCAATGGAGATACGTAGGCAGAAGATTGTCAGGTCTTTCCGAGCAAACTTAGGTGACAATTTCATTTTTGTGTCACTCTTTTCTTCAGACGTCTCGTGTCAATGTTTGAACTTCGAAAGCTTAAGGTCCTAACAATTGAGAATGAAGTATGGTTCTGGGCACATAGCCAGTGGATTGAAGACTGCAGATCTTATCAGGAAAAAGTTGCTGACTACTGAAAGTATTCAAGATCAACAGGTCCAGACGGAGTCAGGTCTCCTCAACAATGGCATTGCTCAGTATTCTTTACTGCATTTTCATGTGTAGCTTTTATATGTTTGTTCGAACATTTGTATGCATGCATGAATTTTGTTTGTTCTTAAATGTTAATTAATGAAATGCACATGTTTTTCTTGAAGTAATTCATTCGTATTTACTCATAATTTTGTGAATGGGCATTGCAATACCAACTGTTGTTCTTAAACTCTGTGATGGAGGATGACGAAATGAAAACGCAAAAATCCCCAATTGTGTGCTTTTAAATAAGACCCTCTTGACGATGTACAGGCTTTGTTTAAAATTCCCAAACACCGGATATATAAGGGAGATAGACCCTCACTAACCCCTTTGAGCCTTGAAGTAGGAGTTTCTTTTCGCATGAAAAAAAACCCTAACATGTAACCTAGGGGCAAGGTAGAGGTCAGCTAGTTGGACCGAGCGTTCAGACATTCACAAAGGAGTGTATTTGAGGATCCATTAGCTTTCCTTCCAGCACATCAAGAGGTCCAAAGACCAGAAACCACAATGGTTATACAAATCAAGAGGTCCAAAGACCAGAAACCATAACGGTTATCCCTCATCGACCAAAAAGTGAGACAGTCGCAACCCTTACAAAACAATCAAGACAAACCTGTGTCACACGATTTGTTCGGACAAAAAAGAAGGAAACAAAAGAGAAATAAATAGCCCGCTAAGTCGAAACTTTAAAACAAGCGACTTAGGCAAAAATTAGGGCATCCCGCTGGACTCCAATTGCAGAAGATTCAAAAGGATCAGTCCAAGGAAAATTTAGGGATAAGAAAAAAAATGAAAGCGAAAAGACGAAAAGGATTACACAAGAAAGATCCTCAAACAAGAACAAAATCGTGCGATATAGACACAAAAGACAATAGGGGTGACTGACTCCCAACAACAACATCAGTGGAGCTTAAATAGTTATTAGTATTGGTTCCTCAACCATATCAAAATCCTTTAGAAAGGTGAGCGCTTGTGAAAGCTAGTTGAACATAGGATTGAAGGACATCACGAAGAGGAGTGGGCACAAATAAACTTCGAGCTTATATCCTTTGTTTCTATAACCGTGAACCAGGCCATGATACAACCCTCAAAAGTCCTAATTGAAACAAGGTTAATTCGAGAGCGTGCCACCATGAGATAACGTTCCCGACTCCTACGAGTTATGCTAAAAGACCTTTGTTGGTATCGCATATGCATGTTTTACTTCATAAAAGCTTGTGTTATAGCTTAACCAGTGATTCGTTCATAAACGACATCTTTTCAATAAAAACTTCAAGATTAGCATATGTGTTGCATTCGAATTTTCATTCTCAGAATAAAACATTTTCTGCTTGCATACATTAGTTCGGCAATCACAGAAGTTCACATGAGGAATTTCAGTCCAGAAACTTAAATCTTTCCAGGTGGAGGAGTCTGAAACTTCTGAAGGACAATCATGGACAATTGCACTTTTTCCGAGAAACTCCTATGAGATAAAGATTCTTCTAACCAATTGGATCAGATGCAGCCAATCCGGGGAAATCATATTGAGTAAATATCTCACAGTTCAGCTAGTCTGGGGCAATGATTTCGAGATTTAAGTATCTCAAAAAGCATTTAGTTTGAGCATTCCCACCGAGAGTGCAGTTAATCAAAGGAAGTTATTTTTAAGGCTCATACTGGAGCTGATCATTCTCAAGATAGATGAAGTCGGTCTATGCAAGCCATTATCCAGCTTATCCTTGATGCAGGACACTGAGGCAGAATAACTCACAATGATGAAGGATTGTGCGTGAGCCTTCTCCAATCAAATCCCTTTGTAGACTAGGAGGTCTAAGGCAATCATTTCAAGATTCAATGAATCTCCCCAAGAGTTTGAAGACACCAAGGCATTGCGGGCGCCAGGTCTTCTGTAAAATCCTCTTGAGTTGATGTCTGAACAGTCAGCTAGTACAGGAAGAAAGACGTCACCAGAACATATTCCCCAAGCATCTTAGTCTCCCAAGCAAGAGACACTTTGCAATTCCTATCTCCAACAGAGGGTGATCCCTAGCATCCCCAGTAAAGTCTAAGCGGAAATCTTCCCCAGTTGAGTCAGAGTAGGATGATCTTCCCCAACAGAACTTCAAATCCAGTTGAACAGTTCTCACCTCCGGGAGGAGTATTTATATCAGAGTAGGCTATTCCCAGTAAGCAGTTGAATGCCTAATTCCCCCACAGCGTTATAATTGTTAGAACTCTTTTCCTATCAAAGGTTATTTGACAAAGCATTTCCCCATCCGAATTGAAAGATCGTTATTTCCACAGAGTTTCATGATTGGTTCACAACCGTCATTGAAATATCCCTAGTGAGGTCGCCAATTTATTTTTGGTCAGTGTGACAAAGTAATACAGACATTCATTCACACTTCATTCCTAAACCAAGTATTTCCAAGATATCTTGGTCATTTCCTCAGCAGAATGTTAGTCAGAATGTACTCATACCCAGTGGAGTTACAAATGGTATTCTCCCTTGCAGAGTTGTTACTCTCTTCTCAAACCAACTAATCTTGTATTGATTGCGTTGTCCCGTGTCAACGGACCTATTGTGGATGGATCAATTGATACCATTCTCCTATCAGATTGCTCGATCTTGTTTGGTTTGCAAATCGCTCGATATTACAACGCCATTAAAGTCCATCGTCGCTGTGGCAAGCCAGTAGTCGCTTGGCGTAATACCAAAAGAAATGTTTGAGTCGTAAATCGTTTGATATTACGTTCTTGTTTTCCTGGTTATGGATCGCTCGATACCATTTCCTTGTCAGATCGCTTGATCTTGTGTGAGTTGTAAATTGCTTGATATTACTCCTCGTTGTTTGAGTCGTAAATCGCTTGATATTAAGTTCTCGTCTTCCTGGTTATGGATCGCTCGATACCATTTCCTTAGTAGATCGCTTGATCTTGTCCGAGTCGTAAATCACTTGATATTACGTTCTCGTTTTCCTGGTTATGGATCGCTCGATACCATTTCCTTAGCAAATCGCTTGATCTTGTTTGGTTTGTAAATCGCTCGATATTACAATAACATTAAATTCCATCGTCGCTATGGCAAGCCAGTAGTCGTCTGGAATCGTTAAAAAAAGGGTTTCCAAGTCCACCGTCGTTGTGGCAACCCAGTAGTCACCTACCGTCGTTTAAAATACATTTCTTGGTTACTGGTTACTTTCCACCTTGCCAAGGTTTGCAGTAGTTCTCTTGAGTTGGGTTTATTTCTCAGTTTCTTTCTCCAGCAGAGTGCAAATTTCAGGGTCTTTTTTGGTATTCAACTACAGTTCAACTCGAACGGTCGAAAGCCGATGCTTTCGTCCTTTTCAGATTAACAGTTGCTTGAATAGGGGCAGCTGTAACACCCCAAATTTGTCCTCTCATTTTTTCATTACATTTATCATATCATTTGCATACTGTAACACCCCAAATTTTCCATCTCCTGTTTAGCATCATCATCATATTATAATCATTATCATCATGTCATGTCTTTAGCATATTGCATAAAAAAAATGAAGCATAGCACTTGCATGTTCCGGCATAAGGCATGTGATCAATCATCAGGGAAATTCGAAGCTCACAGGGTATTTTACAAGGTTGACATCAGGGTCAAAGCCATAAGAAAGGATTAAGGATCAAAATCAGATCAAAACGGTTGGCACCGACTTATTTTTGAAGGTTCCCACCAAAAGGAGGGAAATTCAAAATTCACTGGCGTTAACCGGTTAACGGATTGGTTAACCAGTTAACGGCCACAAATTTTGAATTTCCAGCAGCAATTCAGCATGTGTGATTATTGCTCCAATTTTCATTTTTCTGATTTTATTCATTTTTGAATTAATTGGAAATTAAAATGAAGGATCTAGAGCACTTGTCCAAGCCTAATCCCATTGCTACATCCTAATCACACTACCCAAACCATAATTTTGGATCCCAAGCCTAATTTTTGGGCCCCAAACCTAAACCATATTTAATCATTTCTCTCCAAACCAAAAGACCTATCCCTCATTTTTCACTCTCATTTCTGAATTTTGACTCCTCTCACTCACAATTCTCTCACTTTTCTCTCCCAATTTTCCAAATCACTCAAAGTTCCTCTTTAAAGATCACATAACCTTGCCTTGAGGTGTGTAGATCTTGGAACTAGACCTCCATCCATAGCTTCATTGCATCTTTCTGCTAGTTTTAGTGGTGATTCAGATCTAGTTTGGGATCTAGAAGTGCTTTTGGATCCAAAATTATGCATCAAGAGCTTGTTCTTGCATTTATTTTGCACGGAGTGTGAAGTTTAGCACCGGATCTTCAAAGCTTTACGCGAGATTGATGAAATCAAAGGCCCAGGATGAGAGTCATCAAGACTTGACGTATGAGGGATCAAGGGTTGTGGTTTGAACTGGGCTTACGCGCGCTATCCAAGGGCTACCATTTAATCTGACTAATTTAATTATAATTTACTTAATTAAATGAAATTAGGGTTTAATGACCTAATCTAAGTCGTCCACGCACCTAACCTAATCAAGATCTGAAGGCTATCATTCAAACTATGCAATTAATTAAGATTAACCCTAATTAATCTCATGCGACCGAAGATAAGCTCCGGTCGTCTTCTCTGGTAACCAAAATTTCCAGAATCCTATACAAGCTTCTAAACTTCAATTTTCTTGCCCATAATTAATCTCCTAACATCATACATCTCTAATCATCAAACAAACAACATTGATCATGCATATTTAAGATGAATCGAATCAAACAAGTTTTTAGGTCAAACTTTCAGATCATCATGAAATGCTTAATTCTAACTCATTTTCAAAAATAATCACATCAGCATGATCAGGGAAGCATGTAGAATCATTCTATAATATAAAATCAAGCTTCTGGAAAAAATGTTCTTGAAGGTTACCTGAGATGAAGAGCTTCAAAATGCAGCTTTTTGGGCCCTCCTCTTGTGCAATTCAACCTCCTTTGACCTCCTAAGCCTATTAGGATTCTTGAAATGAGCTTGCAGTGGCTATTTTATGAGTTTTGAAACTGAAGTTGCAGATATCGTGTTTCTTGTGTGGTGTGTTTTTGGCTATGGTGATGGGTGGGAATTGTTCCTGAGGTTATATGGATTTGATTGGTGAAAGAATTTGTGGATTAAGAGATTCGATAGCATGAAGTTTTTGAGGATTTTCTTGATTCTAAACTTGTGTGTTCTTTCCAGCCATGAAGGGTCTCTATTTATAGCCATTAGGGTTTGCAGGAGCCATACCATTGGTCAGTAGAGTTGGTTTGGCACTGTGTGATTGGTATGGGAGAAAATGCAAAAAATTCAAATTCTTTGTACTTGAGGTGTGGGCCATTGCAGCAAGGGATTCTGAGCATAGGTTGCCTCAGCATGGTTCAAGGATTTCCCTTGGATTGATGAAATGCAGCTGCAATGCTTGGATGAAGTGTTTGACATGTTTATGCATATTGTCCATTTCAGAATTTCTTATGAATCAAGCCATGAAAATGCCAAATCTTTGGGCCAATTCTGATCATTTGAAGTTGTGTTGACATGTGTGAATTAATTGTGCACATTAGAGGTCATTTAGAAGCTTTAAAATGCCAATATGCAAAATCCCTCTTTGACATGACCTTTGAAATTTTGCAAGGCCATAACTTGAGTTCGAGGATGAATTAGAATGAGTTCTTGTACTTTTTGAAAATGGGAGGATCCAATCTACAACTTTCATGTTTGAGGAAAATTCATTTGAAGCCTTTTTGATCAAGAAAGAGGAGGTTGAAGATCTTTCCCAAAATGGAAAGTTTTCATTACAAGTCATGCCCAAAAATAGAAACTTTTGCAATGGCTCATAATTCTTCAATCTTGTGAACTTATAAGCATTCCTAAGATCAAATAAAGATCATAGGACCTCACATTGATGAAGATGACCCTTTGGAACCCTTGTTGGTGGCCTCAGATGCCCTGATTCTGACTTTTCTTGCACAACAAGTTACCATTTGATCAGATGACTTCCACAAGGAATTTTTGCTTCAAATTTGATACACATGTTCCTTATATCATATATAGACCAATAGAATCAAGAATGACCAAAAATTTTGAGTGTAAGGGCCTCAAACCCAAAACCCTAATTTCTGGTCATCTACGTAGGAGCCTTGAGCCTGCCTGGGTGGCTCTGCAATCTCTTGTGATCTTTTGACTTTCAAGAACCCTTGGAGGCATAATATGATCATAGAACACCCATGGACCCTCTTGTCATGCTTCATGGCCTCTGAGATTGCTCAAACCACTTCTATGATTCCCCTAATCACAAACCCTAACTATGCAACTTATGCAGTTAAATAACTATGCAGTGTGAGATGGTATGCTTATGCCATGCAATGTGAAGTGTAGATGTTAAGAATTGGCAGAATTTTTGACCAACAAGAAGTGTTGAACTTAGTTCAGGATGTCACACCAGATGTTGTGACATTGTCAAACAGAGTATAAGTTAATGAACTTAGTTCAGGATGTCAAACCAGATGTTGTGACATTGTATAAGTTAATGAATTAAGTTCAGACATCAGGATGTCACACCAGATGTTGTGACATCTTAAACCTGCTGCCAGACTTAAATGATGCATAACAGAACTGAGTAAATTCAGGGAATTTATCTGGAATTAATTGTGAATAGATAAACAATACAAGGTGCATCTGTAGGGAGCTTAGTTATCTGATTTCAGTATAACAGAACAACTACCTCACCTAGAATCAAGGAAGTAACAAACCCTAATTCAAGGTGATGACAGCATGACTTATCAGGACTGGATAATCTACAGAAAGCCCAAAAAACCAAGCATCTGTTTAAGGAACAGAAACTCTCAAAATAGAGTACGAAATTAAGAAGACTGAAAAGGGTGTTTGTGTTTAATAGCAGGTTTTAGTTGTGTATCACTTTATGAGCTTTTAAGCAAAAAGTGTATTGTGTCTTGATTGAAACTTTTAAGTAAAATCAAGCTGTTGTGTTTGAATTGTAACTTCAGTTTTATTAAACATTGTAACATATCACTGTGTGATTGAGGGGGAGTGAGTAGGTACTCATATCTAAGTTGTGTCTTAGGTAGAAATTTCCTTGGGTAGATATTAAGTGAAGGATTAAACTGATTAGTTTAAGTCCAGAATTAATATTACTTATATTGGATTTCCTTCCTGGCTTGGTAGCCCTCAGATGTAAGTGTGGAGATACACTGAATTGGGTTAACAATTTCATGTGTTGTTTAATTTACCTGCACTTTAAGTTTTGTCTAAGTCTTCAAGTGTTTAAACATCTCATTCGACATCACGTACCTGATCCCTGAATTTCAATTGGCATCAGAGCAGGCACCCTGCCTGTTTAACTAGGTGAGATCTAGGGACTGCAAATTTTGGGAACATGGACAGAGATGTAGGATCTGTGAATAGACCACCTATATTGGATGGATCCAACTATGACTACTGGAAGCCAAGAATGGTAGCATTCTTAAAATCACTTGATAACAGGGCTTGGAAAGCAGTCAACAAAGGATGGGAGCACCCTGTCCAAGACAATAAGGATGGGGCAAAAGTGTTGAAGCCTGAAGAAGAGTGGAGTAAGGAGGAAGAAGATTCAGCACTTGGAAATTCCAAAGCCTTAAATGCCTTATTCCATGGCATTGATAGGAACATATTTAGACTTGTGCATCACTGTGAGCTGGCCAAGGATGTTTGGGATACTCTCAAAACCACTCATGAAGGAACATCAAAGGTGAATATGTCAAGACTTCAACTTCTCACTACCAAGTTTGAAAACTTGAGAATGAAGGAAGATGAGAAAATTCATGAGTTTTACATGAACATCTTGGAAATAGCTAATACTTCTGGTGCTTTGGGAGAGAAGATGAGTGATGAAAAATTGGTAAGAAAGATTCTCAGATCTTTACCAAAAAGATTTGACATGAAGGTTACTGCAATAGAAGAAGCTCAGGACATATGCACAATGAAGGTTGAAGAGCTCATTGGTTCCCTTCAAACATTTGAGATGGGAATGAATGATACAAGTGTGAAGAAAAACAAAAGCATAGCCTTAGTCTCAAATACTGATAAAGAAGAAGAAAGTCATGAATCAGACCCTGAAGAAAATTTATTAGAAACAATTGCTATGCTTGGAAGACAATTCAACAAAATTCTCAAAAGAATGGATAACAGGTCCAGACCAAGTGGAAGAAACTCAAACTCTTCTGAGAATAAAAGACCTTATGATAGAAGGTCAAATTATGATGAGAAGACCAACCAAGGAAAAGGGATTCAATGTCATGGATGTGAAGGATATGGACACATCAGAAATGAATGCCCAACCTATCTAAAGAAGCAGAAGAAAGGTCTCTCTGTGACCTGGTCAAATGAAGACTCAGGATGTGAGTCAGAAGAAGAATCTGCAAAGCACATCACTGCTCTAGCTGGAGTATCTGAATCTGAAGGGGGATCTAGTGATGAGTAGCTGACATTTGAAGAGCTTGAAGAATCATACAAGATGATGTGTAAAAGGAGCACTGAAGTATGCATGGAGAATATAAAGCAGAAGAAGCAGATTGAGGGATTAAAGGCTGAAAAGACAAGTAATCTAGAGATCATTGACACTCTGAAAAGTGAAGTAAGCCTACTCAACTCCAAATTAGAGCATATGTCCAAATCTGTCAGAATGCTGAACAGTAGCTCAAACATATTGGATGTCATTCTCAACAACAACAAGCACTCAGGGGATAGGACTGGGCTGGGATTTAATAAAGCTCAAAAGTTTGAGGCTAGCACCAGCAAAACAACTTCAAATCCCATGAAGTCAAACAAGATGTCCAAACAGATGTCTCAACATCATGACAAGAACATGATGAAAAAGAAGTATCAAAGATGGAGATGCCATCATTGTGGAAGGTTTGGTCACATCAAACCTTTTTGCTACAAGTTGCATGGACATCCAACTCAGAGATATCAGCAACCCCCTAAGCAGAAGACAGAGGTCACCAAGAAAGTGCTGCATGGACATCAAAATCAGAGATATCAGCAACCCCCTAAGCAGAAGACAGAGGTCATCAAGAAAGTATGGATACCTAAAGCTAGTCTTCATGCTGACCAAAGCTACAAATACCTGCCCAAGAACAAGTTCAACAAACAACCTTGGAGCTCTAAAGATGGACACTACACAGGGCAGAGGAATCAAAGGAAACCTCTCAACAGGCAAAAATGGTCAAAGAAGGTTGTTGCCTATATAGCTCATACATCTCTTAGAGTATCAGCTAAGGAAGACTGGTATTTTGACAGTGGATGCTCAAGGCATATGACTGGACTTAAGAATCTGCTGGTAGATTTAAAGTCACACTCATCCAAATATGTAACCTTTGGAGATGGAGCTAAGGGAGAAATCAAGGGAGTTGGGACTTTGGACTGCCCAGGTGTACCAAGACTAGATGATGTGTTGCTGGTAAAAGGATTAACTGCTAACTTGATCAGCATAAGTCAATTATGTGATCAAGGTTACAGTGTAAACTTTACTAAAACTGAATGCATAGTGTCTGATAAAGAACAGAAGGTTGTCATGAGAGGAGCCAGGTCAAAAGACAACTGCTATATGTGGGAACCTCAAGATTTCAGTCTCACTTCAACTTGCTCCTTAGCCAAAGAAGAAGAAGTGAAGATGTGACACCAAAGACTGGGTCATCTTCATTTCAGAGGAATAAAGAAGATCATATCAATGGAGGTTGTAAGAGGTATTCCAAGACTGAAGATTGATGAAGTTAAAGTGTGTGGTGAATGTCAAATAGGCAAGCAAACCAAGATGTCACATCCAAAGCTCCAACATCTGACAACTTCCAAAGTTTTGGAATTATTGCATATGGATCTTATGGGACCAATGCAGGTTGAGAGTCTTGGTGGAAAAAGGTATGCCTATGTGGTTGTTGATGACTTTTCAAGATATACATGGATAAATTTCATCAAAGAAAAGTCTGATGTGTTTGAGGTATTCAAAGATCTATGCCAAAGAATACAAAGAGAAAAGGCAAGTTGTGTGGTCAGAATAAGAAGTGACCATGGAAAGGAGTTTGAGAATAAAAAATTCTCAGATTTCTGTTCTTCAGAAGGAATCAATCATGAGTATTCTTCTCCTATCACCCCTCAACAGAATGGGATTGTTGAGAGGAAGAACAGAACTATCCAAGAGTCAGCAAGAGCTATGATTCATGCTAAAAAGTTACCACTGTACTTCTGGGCTGAAGCTATGAACACAGCTTGTTACATTCACAATAGAGTCACTCTAAGAAAAGGAACCTTGTCCATCATCTATGAAGTCTGGAAGGGCAGAAAACCTACAATCAAGTACTTTCATGTGTTTGGAAGTAAATGTTACATTCTGGATGATAGGGATCAAAGAAGAAAGATGGATCCTAAAAGTGATGAAGGGATTTTCCTTGGTTACTCCATAAATAGCAGAGCCTATAGAGTATTTAACTCCAGAACCAAGGTTATAATGGAGTCAATAAATGTGATCATTGATGATGCCTCTGCAGATGTAGCTGATGATGTTGGAACATCTGCTGACAGTCAGACTGAAGTTGAAATAAAGAGTGATAATCCTGACTTCACTCTAACTGAGGCAAGGATAGAACAATCCAGCAAACCTCCCTCCATCAGAATCCAGAAAGATCATCCTAAAGATCTGATAATTGGTGATCCCAACAGTGGTGTAATCACTAGATCAAGAGAGATGATTTTAGGCTCTTGCTTTGTTTCAAAGATAGAACCTAAAAACATCAAGGAAGCTCTGAATGATGAGTACTGGATCTCTGCTATGCAAGAAGAATTAGGCCAGTTTACAAGGAATGAAGTGTGGGATCTTGTTCCTAGGCCTGATGACATAAATGTGATTGGCACTAAGTGGGTGTACAAGAACAAGTCAAATGAGCAGGGAGTTGTTACAAAGAACAAGGCTAGACTTGTAGCTCAAGGATACACACAAATTGAGGGAGTAGACTTTGATGAAACCTTTGCACCAGTAGCAAGGCTTGAATCAATCAGACTACTTTTAGGAATTGCTTGTATCCTGAAGTTCAAGCTATTTCAAATGGATGTTAAAAGTGCCTTTCTAAATGGGTATCTTAATGAGGAGGTATATGTGGAGCAGCCTAAGGGATTTGTTGATCCAAGCTATCCAGATCTTGTATACAAACTAAGGAAGGCTCTTTATGGTCTGAAGCAAGCCCCAAGAGCATGGTATGAAAGACTGACCACTTTTCTCACAAAACAAGGGTACAGGAAAGGTGGAATAGACAAAACCTTGTTTGTGAAGGATGTAGAAGGAAATGTCATGATTTCTCAAATATATGTAGATGACATAGTCTTTGGTGGGATGCCAGACAGGATGGTTAAACATTTTGTTACTCAAATGGAATCTGAGTTTGAGATGAGCCTAGTAGGAGAACTAACCTACTTTCTTGGACTGCAAATCAAGCAGATGGAGGACTCCATGTTCATATCCCAAAGCAAGTATGCAAAGAACACTGTCAAGAAGTTTGGGATGGACAATGCAAGTCACAAAAGAACACCTGCCCCCACTCATTTAAAGCTGACAAAGGATGACAAGGGTGAGAATGTGGACCAAAGCTTATACAGAAGCATGATTGGAAGCCTATTATATCTGACTGCTAGCAGACCAGATATAGCTTTTGCAGTAGGTGTATGTGCAAGATATCAAGCTGAGCCAAAAGTAAGCCATTTAAACCAGGTTAAGAGGATTTTGAAATATGTCAATGGTACTTGTGACTATGGCATAATGTACTCTCATGGATGTGAACCAATTCTTACTGGCTTTTGTGATGCTGACTGGGCTGGAAGTGCTGATGATAGAAAGAGCACATCAGGAGGATGCTTCTTTCTAGGAAACAATTTGATTTCTTGGTCCAGTAAGAAACAAAATTGTGTATCCTTATCCACTGCTGAAGCTGAATATATTGCAGCTGGTAGCAGTTATTCACAGTTGGTATGGATGAAGCAAATGCTCACAGAATACAATGTCCCACAAGATGTCATGACATTGTACTGTGACAATTTAAGTGCTATTAACATATCAAAGAATCCTATCCAACATAGCAGGACTAAGCACATTGATATCAGGCATCATTTCATCAGAAATCTTGTGGAAGAGAAGGTGATCTCATTAGAACATGTAGCCACAGATCTGCAATTGGCTGATATATTTACTAAAGCTTTGGATGCTACCCAATTTGAAAACCTAAGGGGTAAATTAGGAATCTGCTTATGTGAAATATAGCAGTTATGGAGAAGTGCCAACATGTCCTATGACATCGTGTGGCATGATCACCAGATGGCAGCACCAGTCTGGTCAGTAACTCTGTGTATTCCACTCTTAAGAATTCCACTAGTAACGGATTTTATAAAAGCTCAAACGTGCTCTCAGCTCTTCATCTCCTTACTATCTCCTCAAAACCATTTGCATGCTAAATCTGATTTTCTGAGCTCATCAAAATCAATCAAACCTAAACTCTTCCTTCACTACATTCTAAAAATGTCTCAACATCAAAACCCTAACCTCACTGATGAAAATCTCAACCAAGAAGATGTAGTGCATGCAACCCCAATCTCTATGGTACCAATGGATTATACTCCCGTAGACGAAATCATAGGAAGTGTCCCTCTTGCTCAAAAACCTAGAACTCCAAATGTAAGAAGAGCAAAGGAACCTATGTTCAGCAAAAGCAAAGGGACTCCTTCATCAACAAGCACCACCCCCAAAGCTTCTGACTATGTGGATGCTTCCATCAAGAATCTTGTGAACAGGATTTTATCTGAACAAAGAGTGGTGCATGGGGTATCTGTTCCCCTGAACAGCATGCCTGCTCCACAAGAGGAACAGAGCAATCAGGCTGAAGAGGACACTCCTGCTCAACAGGATGTCCCAATAAATGTTGAAACATCTGAGGACCAGAACAAGGCCTCAACTGATGATGATGAAGCCACTGATGACCAAGCTTCTGTTGATCCACCTGCTGAAAAGGAGGCTTCCCAACCTCCTCCTGTTGAAACCATAGATGATGACTCTGACACAGAGATCATTGCATCTGTTGACCCTAGCATAGCCAAAAGGCTTAGGGCTAGGAAGGAGAAGAAGCCTGCTGGACATGCAACTCCTGAAAAGAAACAGCCTACTCCTAAAAAGGACAAGGTCAAAGTGTCATTTGGACCTACCAAGCAATGGAGCAAAGTGAGTACCCAAAAGAGGAAAGCTGCTACTCCACCTGATTCAGATGTTGAGGAGGATGTCCCAACATCCCAACCAAGGAAGAAGCCAGCACCTCCCAGGTCTACCTCTGTTGTTCCTGAAGCTCCTCTGGACAATGTGTCCTTCCATCATGTTTCAAGTGTGAGCAAATGGAAGTCTGTCTACCAAAGAAGGGTGGCACTGGAAAGAGAGCTAGGCAGCAATGCATTGGAGTGCACTGAGGTAATAGACTTAATATCCTCTGCTGGTTTATTCAAGACTATTTCAAATTTTTCACCCTGCTATGAGCTGCTGGTCAAGGAGTTCATTGTCAATCTGCAAGAAGACTGTGCTGATGGAAAGTCAGAAGAATTCAGAAAGGTTTATGTAAGAGGGAGATGTGTTGAATTCTCTCCTAGGGTTATAAATCATTACCTAGGGAGAGAATCTGATGGGCCTAATGAGCTGGGGAAAACTGACAACCAAGTTTGCAAGATCATCACTGCCAACCAGGTCAAAACTTGGCCAGTCAAAGGCAAACTTTCTGTTAGCTTGCTTACAAGGAAGTATGCTATGCTGCATAGAATTGGTACTGTCAACTGGGTCCCTACAAACCATACCTCTTCAATAGCTACTGGATTGGGAAGATTCATTTATGCAGTAGGCACCCAAACAAAGTTGGACTTTGGGGCTTACATCTTTGATCAAACTCTAAAGCATGCAGGAACATCAGCAACAAAGCTTCCCATTGTTTTTCCCTCTTTGCTCTGTGGAATCATCCTCAACCAGTATCCAGGCATCCTCACTGAGAAGGATTCAGTCTGCAAAAGAGAAAGTCCACTGGCCTTCCATTACAAACTGTTCTTGAGCCATCATGTTGCTGATGTTGAAGCTCCCAGTGGGACATCTGCTGGACCATCAAATGCAAAGACTCCTATATCCAAAGCAGCCTTGATTGCAGAACTGAAGAACACTTGCAAAGAGCTGGATGCCAGGAAGAAAAAGCTTGAGGAAGTAATTCAAAGGCTGGAGCTGGAAGAGGTTGCTCAGAATGCTGATGAAACTGATGATGAATCTGAAGATGAAGAAGATACTGAATATGATGAATCTGAGTGAAAATGTGTGAGGAAAGTGTACTGCCTGTATCAGCATTGTAATTTTGACTTTGTATTTTTGAATGTTTTCTCTCTGCTTGTGTAAAATTTGGCCCCAATTTCTGTCTAACAAGGGGGAGAAGAGAAGTGTACTGAACATCAACAATGTCTGCTGCAATTTTCCTGATTAATGAACAATGTTGTTTGTCTGTTTAATGTCTGCTTCTGAACTAAGTTTTTTTAATAGAAAATTCTGTTGAACAAGTCAGAATACATACAGATTTGAGGGGGAGCAAATTATTATAACTCTCACATGATTCAACAGAAAAGAACTCTGCTGCACTCTGATAAATAAAACTCTGCTGCACACTGATAACACCAGAAGATTGTGTTAGCCAAAAATTAGCCAAAGGGGGAGTTTGTAGATGTTAAGAATTGGCAGAATTTTTTACCAACAAGAAGTGTTGAACTTAGTTCAGGATGTCACACCAGATGTTGTGACATTGTCAAACAGAGTATAAGTTAATGAACTTAGTTCAGGATGTCAAACCAGATGTTGTGACATTGTATAAGTTAATGAATTAAGTTCAAACATCAGGATGTCACACCAGATGTTGTGACATCTTAAACCTGCTACCAGACTTAAATGATGCATAACAGAACTGAGTAAATTCAGGGAATTTATCTGGAATTAATTGTGAATAGATAAACAATACAAGGCGCATCTGTAGGGAGCTTAGTTATCTGATTTCAGTATAACAGAACAACTACCTCACCTAGAATCAAGGAAGTAACAAACCCTAATTCAAGGTGATGACAGCATAACTTATCAGGACTGGATAATCTACAGAAAGCCCAAAAAACCAAGCATCTATTTAAGGAACAGAAACTCTCAGAATAGAGTACGAAATTAAGAAGACTGAAAAGGGTGTTTGTGTTTAATAGCAGGTTTTAGTTGTGTATCACTTTATGAGCTTTTAAGCAAAAAGTGTATTGTGTCTTGATTGAAACTTTTAAGTAAAATCAAGCTGTTGTGTTTGAAGTGTAACTTCAGTTTTATTAAACATTGTAACATATCACTGTGTGATTGAGGGGGAGTGAGTAGGTACTCATATCTAAGTTGTGTCTTAGGTAGAAATTGCCTTGGGTAGATATTAAGTGAAGGATTAAACTGATTGGTTTAAGTCCAGAATTAATATTACTTATATTGGATTTCCTTCCTGGCTTGGTAGCCCCCAGATGTAAGTGTGGAGATACACTGAACTGGGTTAACAATTTCCTGTGTTGTTTAATTTACCTGCACTTTAAGTTTTGTCTAAGTCTTCAAGTGTTTAAACATCTCATTCGACATCACGTACCTGATCCCAGAATTTCATGAAGGATCACAAGCCAAGGTGTGAGAAAAAAAGAGAGGGCAAATTTGGGGTGTTTACACCCGTCGCCTTCATCTTCGACAACATCAAGTATATCTGTAACAAAGGGAAATCACCCTTCTACTTTGGCGGTGTGATTACCGATATTTAGCTTAAGTTGGGTTTAGAGGAAAACCTGAACCAACTGTATGGAGCACCTTCCATATACCTTGACATGGAGTTCTACAAGTCCATTCATCTGATCAGAGCATGGAAGGATAGCAGGCACAACCTGGTCATAAATGGGAAGATCATCTGAAGCATCATCCTGCCATGTCATACCAAGACAGATGTGAGAGTCTGAGGCAACTGGCACTTCAACCTCCAAGCTCCTTCACCAAGTGCGGCTGCACAGGAAGCTCAAAAAGACACCAGAGTAGATGAAGTCCAGCAGGTTTTGGATGATGAGGAGAGAGCTGGACAGGGAGCCTCTGAGTTTGCTAGCACCAGAACATCCACTAAACACCGGAGAAGGAATCAACAACTCTCATCTATGGATGACAGTATGGCGGCCATAATGCAGAATCGGGAGGTGCAACAGAAGCAATGCGAAGATTTGTCACAAAGGATGACGAGGATGGAGTTGACTCAGACAGAGCACGGGAAGCAAATAGTTGCCAACACTGAAACACTAGGTGACCTAACTAGAAAAGTGCATGGTATGCATGATTTTATTTATCATGTAGGTGTACCACAACACTTAGCCAAAGGCAAAGGCCAAAGACCACCACCACCGCAGGAGTAGTTTCTTTTTAGTTATTAGTTTTATTAGTTTTTAGTTTTTGTTATATTTTTATTGTAATTTTTAGAAGTGTACCTATATCTCACAACATTGAGGACAATGTCTGAGATAGTGTGGGAGAAAGTATTAGATTTCCCATTTCATTGTACGAAAACTAATTAAATTAATCAAAGTATTCAGTTTCAAATTCTCTCCAGTATTTTTAGCATTATCGGAAAAAAATTTATTTCCTTTACAATGTTTTCATTAAACATACCCTTCAAGTATATAGGTTAATAGGATATGTAAGAGAAACTGAGAAAGACTTAACAAAACTTATACAGTCTTGACACCTTGAACCCTTAGAAGCGATATGGATTTGGATACCTATTATACCAAAGTCTAAGCTTTAACTCTAAATTATCCCTTGAGTAGTTTATAGTAGCAGTCAGCACCGCCTGAAGTACAAGCTACGTGGAAAGCCGATGCAAATAAGTGATTGATCGCAAAAATGCCAAAAAAAAAGGAAGAAAAAGAAAAATATAGAGATTATGCAGGTCATTGGTAAAACAATCAAGCTGCACAAAAGGCAAAGCAAAAAGATTGATGTCAGTCAGTTCAGAGGAATCTGGTTCTGAACTCTGTAGGGTGAATTATTGTTCGATCCCCCACGACTTACACTCGGTCTGATAAAGGGTTACCGCACTCGTGTACCAGACCCTGTTTGAAAAGAAGGATCAAATTCACTAACAGGCTATTTCACTATGCGCGTGCAAAAGTAAAGGGCTTAATGTGATTATGTCCGAATGAAACTGGGCGAAATAGATATAAGAGCATCAGGCTAAGTTATAACAGCATGATTCAGATTGGTTTGTAAGTGGGGTTTAAGAACGTTATTCGTTTTTAGCGTCATTAGTGTATTTTTAGTGTTCGAGTTAATATCATTTATTTTAACAAAAAGCCGCACGACCACGTACGGATAGGTGTTACGTTTCGTGTTTGCATGTAGAGGTATTCTATTTAAAACTATGTTTGATTGTTTGCTTGAGGACAAGCAAAGATTCAAGTCTGGGGGAATTTGATAACTCGAATTCATATCAATTATTTAATGTGATTTTCGATTATTTGATATATTTATTTATCTGTTTTGGATGATATTAAACGTGAATTGTGTTTGTTTTGCAGACATATAATCGGACACATCATTTGGAGGCAAGAATGCAAAAGGAAGCTTTTAAGACAAGAAACCAGGGCAAAACAGAAGGAAAACAACGGAAAAAATGTATTTTTGCATTTTTGCTGTCAGACGAACGTCTCCATCACTAAACGATCGTCTCATTTCCCAAACGCCCAACTGGGATTTGTGTTGGTCATCTCATTTGTTAAGTTACCCGTCTCAAATATCATACGTTCGTTTCAACTTGATGTTGCAGCAACATAAAAGTCGTAGCAGACGAAACAGAAGTCAAAATTAAAAGAGATTCTTTCGGTCAAGCGGAGAAATTTCCTCACCCTAGTTCACTCAATCTATGCAACCCAGACTCAAGCCCAATCAGAGCTCATGCCTACTTTTTCTCAACAAACCTACCTCAATGCTTATAAATAGAGCTCTCTGCCATTGCATCAAGAGAGCTTCATTTGACGTCCAATTTCTGTTGTTTTTATTCTTCGAAGTTCGCCTTTATTTTCCAGCATTTCATTTTTTTATTTCCTTTACCGAACCATAGTGATAGTTTCCGCCATTAGGAAATTATCACCACTTTTATTGTTTCTAGCCACTACATTATTATTTTTGTTTCAAATTTAGAAGTTTGGTTTATCAAGGATATTGCAACTAGGTTTTTGATTTTAATGCTTATTTATTTATTTATTATCGCATTTATTTATATTATGTATTCCTTCTCCTTCTACCTTTCTTTATTTAATATGTCAGCTTAAATCGTTAATCAGTGTGTAATTTTATAAACCGGAACGAATTCGATAGAATTAGGCTAAAACCTTAAATTAAGTTACAATCTGGTTTCGATTTCTTGTTTTAATTAACTTTCGTTACGAGAGTAAGAGAGTGTATAAGATTAGGATTAAGACCACGGGAGTGTGAGATCATAATCAGATAGCAGAAATCGGGCATTAGTTTTAAACACAGCGGAAGTGCTTTAAAACCAATTAGAACCTTTAGGTTTCCAAAAAGTATTTCTAACTTGAATTGACACAGCGAGAGCATTCAATTGAACTTATGAGTATAGTTTAGGCAAGACCACAGGAGTATGAGTCGAGGACTTTTAGACCGAGAGTTTCTATGGTAAGACAACTTAATAAACCTTAACAAGTCGACCCTCTATTGAAATCGCGAAGGCGAAATTAATTATGTACCAATAATTTATATCATTAATTTAATTTAGATAATTCTTAACCCTTTAAAACCAAAAACATCGCTCGCCTTAGCTAAACATAGCAACACCCGAAAACACTAGGTTGATTATCGAGTCTTTGTGGGATCGATATCTTTTATTACTACGCGATAGATTGTGCACTTGCAGTTATGACCGATAGACTCAGGAAGTCGCGACCAAGTTTTTGGCACCGTTTCCGGGGACTTAGATTTAGTCAATAGTGTATTAAGTTGTTGCGCTGTCTAGGCTAAGGCAACAAAATTACCTTCCCTTTGTCGATTGTATGCCCAGTACTCGCTCCCGAGGAGAAGACTTAGAACCCCTGATCGACGAAGTAGAACGTTTCTTAAGTTCGAGATGCCGAGCCGAACCCAACGAAACCCTTATTCCTGAAATTGTTATACCAGAGCCAGTTGAAGAACCAATCATGGCCAAAGAAAACGGATGACCACCTCATTCACTTAAGTCCTATACGACTATAAGCCAACAAGAACCACACAACAGTATTTCCATACCAGCCATAACCCGACACGATTTTGAAATCAAACCTTCATTGCTGCAAGTTGTACAACAGAACCAGATTTCTGGAAATCCGACGGACGATCCGAATGAACACCTGACCAAGTTCATGCAATACGCAGATACTGTGAAAGCAAATGGTGTAACCTAGGACGCAATTAGACTAAGACTATTTCCGTTCTCTTTAAGAGATAGAGCATGGGCCTGGTTACAATCGTTACCAGCCAACTCTGTCACAACATGAGCAGAGCTGAAGAAAGTTTTCTCATCTCATTATTTCCCGCCAAGAAAAACAGCTATGTTGAGCACTCAATTGAACTTAGGAGTATAATATTAGGCAAGACCACGGGAGTGTGAGTCGAGGACTTTTAGACCGTGAGTTTCTACTGAGAGATAACTTAATAAACCTTAACAAGCCGACCCTCTATTGAATTTGCGAAGGAGAAATCAATTACGTACTGATAATTTATATCATTAATTTAATTTAGTTAAATCTTAACCCTTTAAAACCAAAAACATCACTCGCCTTAGCTAAACTTAGCAACACCCGACAGCATTAGGTTGATTATCGAGTCTTTATGGGATCAATATCTTTTATTACTACGCGATAGACTGTGCACTTGCAGTTAGTAACCGTTAGACTCAGGAAGTCACGATCAATAGTGAGGAATATGGTGTTAGTGTTAAAGATGGCTCTGGTCAATCTAGTTCTGATTAGGATTAAGTTGTGTTTGGTTTTCTAGTGGATCTTCTGTTGAAATGTTTTTGGTTTTTCTTTTTGATATTTGTATTTCTGTGGTCCTTGATTTCTTGATGTAACTTCTTTTCTTTTTAGATTTATGGTGTAACTTTTGATGTTGGATTTCTGCTTATTATGAGCTTGTGTACCGGAACTTCTATTGGAACAATTCTAGTTTAATGTTTTGGCTTCATTTATGGCTAAAAAGGGGGAGATATATCTAGTTTATATTTGTTTTTGTTGTTGAGCTCTGGTTAAGTCTGTAGGTTTGTTCTACAAGTTGTATTGAGGGGGAGATTGTTAATCTCTCTATTCTGGATAGATTTGTTCTACAGGTAGTGTTGAGGGGGAGATTGTTAATCTCTCTATTATGGTATGCCTCTTGTTTTTTTTGGTGCAATCTTTATGCTGGCTAATCTCTGATAGGTGCTTGAATTGTTTTAGCCAAAAATTAGCCAAAGGGGGAGTGTGTAGATGTTGTAGATTGGCATTAATTTTTGGTAAAACAAGTTTTGTGTAACTAATGTCATGATTGATGTCAATTATTTTAGCCAAATATTTGCCAAAGGGGGAGTTTGTAAATGTTGTAGATTGGCAGTAATTTTTGGTAAAACAAGTTATGTGTTACTAATGTCATGATTGATGTCATGACATGCTGTTTAAGAATTCTGCAGGTGTGAAGTTTTAGTGTACTGCTATTTTATCAGGATGTCAAGACTGATGTCATGACATTGCTATCTAGTTTTCTATCTTGATTGGTTCATTTAAATCTGTGCGTGTTTTTAGTGATTATGTTGTGTATTTTTAGTTGAGATGTATAAGGCTCTCAATTTGGAAGGTTGTTATTCAACATGATTTAATTTTTGAGGAATGCTTTATAAGGTTTCTAGTTTTGTTCCTTTAATTATGGGAATTGGTTTTATTAGGTTAAAACTAATTATCAGCTGCAGCAGGCCCATGCCCATGTTCTTACCTCTATTTAAAGGCTGTGAATCCCTATTTGAAGTGACAGAGAAAAAGCGTTGAAATGTGTTACTTGTGTTACGGTTTTTAAGTGTTCTTAGTTTTCTTGTGAGCCAAACAATTATCATGTTGATAATTGTATTGGACTAGGTTTTGTTGAGTTGTAAGTTGTCCACTCAAAACTTTTAAGGAAGAGTGTTTTGTTCTTGACTGAAGCTTTTAAGCAAGGTCAAGGTGTGTCTTTGAAGTGTGTCTTCTACTGCTTGGTTGTTAGATTGTTTTCACTGTTGTGATTGAGGTGGAGTGAGAAGTGTCTCATATCTGAGTGTAGCTTAGATAAGAAGTTGCAGTGGGTAGGGATTAAGTGAAGGGTGTAATCTATAAGGTTTAACTCTGAATTAATACTACTTATAGTGGATTTCCTCCTGACTTGGTAGCCTCCATATCTAGGTGTGTTGCACCGAACTATGTTAATAATTGCTTGTGTTTTTATAATTGTTTTTGTGTTATTTAACTTGTTCATATTTAAATATGTCATATATTAGTGTTGTAACATGTCATTCGACATCTCATATCTGGTTCCAGAATTTCAGTAATATTTGATAATCCCTTTGCATCATTGGTGCTTTCATTTTGTATCCATGGCTCCCCCAAAACCCAACCAACCCACCCCTCAAGAAATAGTTGAACAAGTTATTCATACATCTCATTTCCATTTTGACAATGCCCTCAACCAAATTAATGCAGATCTGGATGAACGTTTCGATATAGTCCGCTCATATCTGGAAAAAACCCAAATGAATCTCGACTCTATCAACTCCAGAATGCACAATGACAAGCAGATCTCAGATTCTCGCTATGAATCAATAATGGCAACGTTGAACAAGCTGTTGATTCAAAGGTCTACTCAAGCTACTGCTACTGTTTTGACAACAACCTCGTCTTCAGGTACAACACAACCCCCTTTTTCCCTTCCTATGTTGACATCACCTTTATCCATACTAATTCAATTGCATTTATGCATTTATTATTATACCAACCTACTACATCAACCGATACCACCTCCCAAACTCAATCCACAAATCCCAGTCCAAACTTACCTTCATCTCTTCCACGCAAAATTTCCACTATACTTAATTCCTTTGATGCAGTTTAATAGAAACCACAAGGCCTACCTCCGCCCGACCTCATGACCACCACATTCCTATTTTACGTAATACTGCCCCCGTCAATGTTAAGTTGTACCGATACCCCCACATACAAAAAGACGCCATGAAAACTATTATCCAAGATTAGGGGTGGCAAACGGGCATGCCCGCCCCGTTCAGGCCCGCCCCGCAAAAGCCTGCAAAAAAATGGGGCGGGGCGGGGCGGTCAAAGTTGAGGATTCGGGCCTAAAACCTAATCCCTCACCGCAAAAACGTGAGGGTGTGGCAAGAAAACCCGCAGACATTGCACTTATAAGCCTAAAAATGCAAAAATTTAAGTAAATGTGTACGCCCGCAAAAGCCCACGAAGAAAACGGAGCGGGCGGGGCAGACACTTTAGAGGATGAGGGCCTAAACCCTTGGCCCGCCCCGCACTAAAATGCGAGTAAAACGGGCATGCCCAATAGGCTGGGCCCGTTTTGCCACCCCTATTCAAGATATGCTTCAAGAAGGCATCATCAAACCCAGCCACGACCCTTATTCTTCGCCAGTTTTATTAGTAAAAAAAAGATGGTAATTGGAGATTCTGTGTTGACTACCGAGCCCTAAACGTTGTTATAGTCTGTGAGCATTTTCCTATACTAACCCATAGATGAAATCTTTGATGAATTGGGATCAACAACTATTTTTTTCAAGATCGATCCTTTGGCCTTTTTCAGCAAAAGCTTTGTAATCGGCTGCAAGCTTCCTCCGTCTACGTGCACAAAATGTACGCCATTACTAAATCTGTCAAAAAATTGTATCAGTACTTAATAGGGAGACATTTTCAAATTTACACAGACCAGAAGAGCCTAAAGAATTTACTAGTGCAAACTATTCAAACCCCCAAGCAGCAAAAATGGGCTGCAAAACTACAAGGATTTCAATTTTACAAACCTAGCAAAAATAATCAAGTGGTCGACGCATTGAGTCGCATTCCACAAGATGATGAATCTATCCTAATGTCCATCTCATCACCGGTTCCTCTCCTGATTTCCCAATTAGGATATTACTACAAATCAACAAAGGAAGGCCAAGACCTCGTGACCAAGGTCAACTCAGATTCACATGTGCAAAATTTCATTCAATTCAAGAATGCGATTATGTACTATAAAGATAAAATATTCATACCTCCTATAGAAGATCTCCATCATGCCATACTTCATGAATACCAATCCACCCCTGTTGCTAGACATTCAGGACTTCAACCCATTTTAGCTCGTCAGTCTGCTTCGTTTTTATGGTCAGGAATCTATAAAGATGTTAAGTTATTTGTCAAGCACTTCCAAACCGGTCAACACAACAAATATATGCCAAAGAAGAAGCATGGGTTATTACAACCATTGGAAATTCCTACAAAAGTTTGGGACGAATTGTCTATGGATTTTGTTACTCACTTACCTTCATCTTTTGGCCATACAGCTATCAGGGTCATTTGTGACCGAATGACCAAATATGTCCACCTTCTTACTTTGCCAACACATTTTACAGCCAGAGATCTTTCATGTCGCTTCTCAACAGAGATCTGTAAACTACACAAAATTCCTCGTTCTATTGTCTCTGACAGAGACCCACTTTTCTTGAGCTCTTTTTGGAAGGAGTTATTTCGAGTCCAAGGCACCACCCTGAAGTTTAGCTCTGCCTATCACCCTGAAACAGATGGACAAATGGAGGTTATAAACAGATGTTTGGAAGCTTACTTAAGATGTTTTACAAGAGAAAACCCTCGTCAGTGGTATAAATACTTACATCTCGTAGAATATTGGCACAACATTATGTTTCGCTCCTCTTTAAGATGTCTCCTTTTGAAGTCGTTTATGGCAGGGAACCACCATCCTTTCCTCAGTATCAGCAAGGTCTTACTTTCGTACCGGATCTTGACATCAACCTGCAACAAAGACAAGGAATTATTAGCACTTTGAAACATATCTTAGAACGTACACGGCAACGGATGGCTGACCAAAGCAACAAAAAACAAAGAAATTGTACCTTTTCAGTCGGTGACATGGTTCTCCTTCTCCTTCAACCATATCGACAGGTCTCAGTCCACCGTTGGAGTTCACAGAAGCTTTCCAAACGCTATTTTGGACCCTTTAAGATACACCGCCACATAGGAATTGTTGCTTGCGATCTCGAGCTTCCACCATCTTCCAAGATCCACTATGTCGTTCATGTTTCGCGGTTAAGGAGGTATCATGACTCAGATCCTTCTGCTCATTTTAGAGCGATTCCACCTGCTTTGGGAAGTCATGCATGCAACCCCAAATGCCACAAACTTAGATGTTTCGGAGAGTTTGGCTGATACAAACAAGAAGGATGCTTTGAAAGTGCATCAAACCTCAGAAACAAAAAGAAGAGACTTTGTGAGATAATGAAAATTTCAGAGAGGGATAACAAAATTTGTGGTTCGGTTTCAAGTACTGATACTTTCAACTTACCAAGTGACTTTAACTCTCCTCTTAATGTCATCCCAAGTACCAATACTGCATCTATTGTTCCGCGGAATACTTTTATTGGGACTCTAAATAATTTAATGTCTCTTGGTGCATCTAAGTCGTTGGATGATATTGGGACTTCCCATAAGTCATACACATCTTCCCTTATCCCAACCACCCCAATGACTTCTTCACGTGACCACAACAGCTTGTTTCCACACAGTTGTATTCCATTCCCAACGACTATTTCATGCAACCCGACACGTGTTTCCATCCCATCCCTCAACCATACACATGTCCCACCAAACTCGACATCTGTCCCATTTGCCTTTTCCACCCACCAACCTAAAAATCAAAATAACGCTTATCCATCGCTCCCTCCTAACATTATGCGACCAGCTCACCCGGTTTCCCCATGTGCCTCATCCTTTCGTGGAAATTTTGGGCTTCTTAACCATAACCTTCAGAACAAGGTTATTCTTGGGCCAGGACGTAGTGATAGTAGGCCCAAGCATAGTACTAAAATTCCCATTTGGATGAAAGACTATGTTACTAAGTAATTTTCTCTCTAATGGATATTAATTGTATTTTCTCTTTTGGGAATGACCTATTAGTGGTCCAACAAGTTTATTGTAGTATTTAAGCTCCTCTTGCTTTCAATGAAAATAGAGAAAATTATTCATCAAATTTAGTTATTTATTGTTTTGTGTTCTTTCAATGGTAACCCCTAGTTTTGGTAATATTTACTAATCCCTTTTCATCAAGATAACATAGTGAGCAACCTTCCCAAACTAGTACTCACACCACCACCCACGAAGCTTTCCGATGAAAAACTCCCTCAACCGCAAACATCCACGCCACAACCGAACAACAACGAAACCGCCGCAGCTCCTCTCCATGGTGGAATCCAAAGATGAAAAGGTCACCTTCTTACTCACAATGTCAATTCCTTCTGAGAGATTGAATAAGATATGCATAACATAATTTCAAGATAGAAGAAGATGGAAGACTCACATTGATTCATTTTGGATAAAGTACAAAAAGAAGCTAGAACTATTTATACACTAATTACATGTGTAAAATAAGATCTAATTACAACCATTGGATCAAAAAAATCTTAGACATTAATCCTTCAATATCCTCCCTCAAGAAGTGCATTGAAGATGTCAATCATTCTCAGCTTATATATCAAACTATTGAATTTTGGAGCAGCCAATGCCTTAGTTAAGAAGTCAGCCAGTTGTTCTTGAGAAGGGATGGGCAATAACCAAAGAATTCCTTATTGTACCTTTTCTCTTACCAAATGATAGTCAATGTCTGAATGTTTAGTCCTCTCATGAAACACCAGATTAGAGGAAATATGAATTGCACCCTGGCAGTCATAATAGAGGACAAGTTGGCGTGTAGATGTGACTTACAAGTCTCTAAAAAAATGCAATAACCATTGGAGTTCACAGGTTGTAGTGGATAGTGCTTTGTATTCTACTTCAGATGATGATCTGGAAATAGTTTGCTGCTTTTTGGCATGAAATTAAGGAAGAACCAATAAAGACGCGGTAGCCAAAAATAGACTTGCGAGAATCTATGCATGTTTCCTAGTCAGAATCAGAATATCCCAAAAGTTGTATCTCAGAACTTCTAGGGAAAAGATAACCTCTGCAAGGATTGTGTTTAAGGTATCTAATTACTCGAGATGTTGCATTGAAATGTGTCATGGTTGGAGCATGGAGAAATTGATTTAATTATTGAGTGGCAAAAGTAATGTTTGGCCTTGTTGTGTTGAGATATAATAATCTGCCAATAAGCCTCTTGTATGCAGTTATATCCTCAAATGGCTTGCCACTATCTTGATGAAGTTTGATGGAGGGATCAAGAGGAGAAGTTGTAGGTTTAGGTCCCACCAGGCCAGAGTCATTAAGGAGATCCAAGAAATTTTTCTTTGAGAAATGGTGATTCCAGATTTAGAGTATGCCACTTATAGACCCGAAAAATATTTGAGAACTCCTAAGTCTTTGATTTTGAATTGATTGACAAGTATAGTTTTGATCATTTGAAACTCACTAAGGGAGGTACCAGCTAATATCACATCATCAACATAGACTAAAAGCATGGTAAAATCAGTAGCAGTTCTTAGTATGAAAAGTGAATAATTAGATGTGGATTGTGTATACCCTTCCTGAAGCAATAGTGAAATTAATTTTTCATACCATTTTCTATTGGATTGTCTAAGACCATAGATACTCTTGAGTAGCTTACAAACCTGAGTAGGTTTAGTGCAAGAAACTCCATCTAGTATTGTCATATAGACATCCTCTTGTAAGTCTCCATGAAGGAATGCGTCATTAACATCTAATTGGTGTGTGTGTCAATTGTATATGGATGCCAATGCAAGAAGCATTCTAATTGTGGTAAGTTTTCCTACTGGACTGAAATTGTCAAAGAAAACAAGTCCTTCTATTTGATTGTAGCCTTTGGCTACTAATCATGCCTTGTACCTCTCAATAGAGCCATCAGCTCTATATTTAACCTTGAAATCCCACTTATTTCCTATAGGTTTAACATGAGAAGGTAGACCAACAACAATCCAAGTGCCATGTTTTTTAAGTGCTTCTAATTCTGATTTTATACAAGCAATAAACATAGAAATTCATTGAGGGGAAACACTCTATAAACTGCCAGAAATATGTTGGTAACTTGAAAATAAACTTATGATGCATGCAACATGGATTTTGAAGCGTTCGAGCTTACCTCTTGCAAGAAGGAATTGAGTTCTATGGTGGAGATGTTACAGATGTTATGTGATGATCTGGACAGCTCCAATGGACCTCAAGGATTGTTTTGGGATGCTTGGAATGAGTTGAAAAGGCCTGGAACTCTTTGTGGTATCACAACTACATATTGGCTTGGGATGAATGGAGGTTTGTGATTTTGGTGTTACAAATCATGGAGAAGTGTTAAGACAACTTCTATATGATGTGTCTACACTCTTAGCTTTGACATAAATTTCCTCTATTTAAAAATTTGATAGTTATTTGAATGTGAAGAAAAATTTGAAGTGTGGGAGTGAAATGAGAGAAAACATGTGTAGTGATGTTTTGGTGTGTGTTAATCAGTCACAAATGATCTATATTTATAGTAGAGGAAGTTTGTTTTCAAGGAATAATGTATGGATTAGGGAGAATGCTATTGTACAAAGGATATGGTTATTTGTCTAAAGTCTCCTCTAGCCATTGACTTGCTTTAAACTTTACAGGTATAGGTCTTCTGATTTTTGTGTAAGGTTGGACTCATTTAGTGAATTTTGCCTCGGATCATGCCACCTGCATGTACCCTTTGAATGCTTTGTGACAAAGTTGAAGTTTTTGGATTCACAACATTGATTTCACATGCCTAAGGGATAGATCCTTGACTTGGGAGGCATTAGGGTTCAGAGATCTTTTGCTTTGATCAGATTCTCATGTTTATAGCAACAATGAAAGGCTTGTAGTGTCACAAACTTTCCAAATTCGAACAAATGACACAAATATGTCTTGTGGGTTTTGGTGTTATGTTCCAATGGTTGTAACTTCTTGCTTAAGTTGAATTTGGAATTGTTCTTAGACTTATTTGGAAAGCTTGTATGATGTATTTCAATGTTGATGTTTGCACATTGCATTGATTCAACTTGGATCCTTGTAGAAATTTGGTCAGTGCGTCTTCTGAGGCTAATTTAAACTTGTGAATGGACTTCAAAGGTGTATATGAGATACTTAATCCAAGTCTTATGGTATTGGCTTATGTCCAGATGAAAATTTTATTTTTGGAGCCCCAACAGTCAAAATCTTAATTTGGTGACACTGATGATCTTAAGGCTTGATCCACTTGAGATTGGGTAATCTTGTGCTTGATATTTGAGGTTGACGATCTCTTGAATTCCATAGATGTAGAGAAGGTTGAAGAGTTGAATATCATGTCAATTCTTCATTGATCCTCTTCCTGAAACTTCTGATGCAGCACAAAACCCTAGTTCATTGTAAGTACAAGACAAGAAACAAACTTTGGTCTTGTCCAATGGGTTAGTGATGTATAAAAAGTGGATGCAAATGGTGTCAAATATATGAAAATGACATGGGATCTTGGGGTCAAAATTTAGGGTATGACAGCTAGTACAAGGAAGAAGGGAGGTAACAAATTAGTGATATAAGAGACATTTCCTCGACCAAGCATCGAGAAAGCAACTGATGTGTTCGGCATTAACGTCATCGGCAATAGTGGCTGCTGGATGACTCCAATTTATAACTACCTTACTACAGGGGAAATACCCTCAGACAATAAAGAGGCTAGTGTAACTAAACGTCAAGCATGCTCCTATGTTATGGTGGAGAATAAACTTTACCGACGAGGGTTTTCTATCTCCCCCTCCTAAAGTGTATTGAGGAGGACAAGGTCCCCAATGTCCTTCAGGAAATCCATGATGGTATCAACGCACAAAACCTAGGAGGAAGATCCCTAGCCCGCAAGGCCTTGAGAGTAGTGTATTATTGGCCAACCATGCAGCACAATACCAAGGAGCACGTCAAAAGGTGTGACAAGTGCCAACGCCACGGGGACATGCACCTAGCACCCCCTGACGAACTAAAATCTATGTCATCGCCATGGCCCTTCCATTAGGGGATGGACATCTTTGGCCCCTTTACAGGAGGTTCATATCAGAGCAAATACTTAATTGTGGTCGTCAATTACTTCACCAAATGGATTGAGGAAGAAGCTCTGGCCAAAATCATTGCATTCAACATACTTCATTTTTATAAGAGAAATGTGCTCGCTCGATTCGTCGTGCCCCAAGCCCTTATAACCGACAAAGAAACACAGTTCATAGACGATAAATTCCAAGACCTCATCGCCAACCTAGGCACCAAGCAACTTTTTACATCCTTCGAGCATCCACAAAACAATGGGCAAGAAGAGGCCGCGAGAAGGGTTATCCTACAGGGTCTGAGACGAAGGGCAACTCCATATTCGACCACCAGGGAGACTCCTTTCCGACTAGCATACGATACAGAAGCAGGCATCCCCGTGGAAGTTAGAGAACCTTCCAGAAGAATAGAAGCCCCTCTCAACGAGGAGATAAACGACGAAACGTTGAGGATCTAAACGATGAAGCGCTGAGGGAAGAACTCGATCTGGTAGAAAAATCTGATCAAGGGAAGCCCTTCGCAAAGCTTTGATGAAACAAAAGATAACACTGCGCCACGACGCCAAAGTTATAAAATGAGAATTCCAAGTGGGCAACCTGGTCCTATGCAGAAATCAAAAGGACTCACGTAAGGGTGAGTTGGCTGCCAATTGGGAAGTACCATACCGGGTCAAATCGAAAACAGGCACGTGGGCCTACTACCTCGAACACCTAAATAGAGAACCATTTGCTCGACCATGGAATGATGAAAAACATAAACATTATTACAGTTAGCATCTATTGTTCAGTAGGGATTGACTGCCAATGACCTCATCCCACTATAGGGAGTGAATCGCTCGGCCAAAGGAATGTGCCATGGCATAAACACAATCCTCAAACCTAACGAAGGCAAGTTTCCGCTCATAGGAAGAGCAGACTCTATGTCTAACAAGGATACCTCAATCGAGCTCAGTCGTTGTCATCCCAGCGTGGCAGGACTCCCAGATTGCGATGGGAAAATTTTAAGCCTTGTTGGATCAGGACCTCGACGAGATCCTAGTCCCTTTGACTTGCAAAAACTTCTTTTGCATCCTCGACAATTCCATACACTTCAAATACATAAAAAACGGCTTGTAGGCCGACAAAAACATCACGACACGCAGGCTAATAAACACTTAAAATTACTCCTCAAGCTCATGAGGGACCACTTCACCATCAACCACTCAGTGCAAAGGACTAATTCCATCAACGACCAGTTGAACGTCAAAATTCTTCACCTGGATCTGCTCTACGACATTGTTGAACCCATACACGGCCACCACCAAGTTATCCTCCTGCAGCAGACGGATACGGGGAATCAGCTCCACCCAGGTATTCATGGATTTCTCCTCTTTTGACTCTTCCCCGTCGAATGGCGTTGCGTCCTCCAGTTCTGCAACCCTAGCCTTTAGCTTCTCGTTCTCCTTAGACATCTCGACCATTTGCTCCCGCGTCCGGTTTAGATCCTTCAAAAGCAGCTTCTTGGCTTCAAGGTTGCCATGGATAGTCTTCAGTTCATTGTATAATTGAGCTATCTCTTCCTCAAGTTCGACATTCCTTTTATGCAAAAGCTAGAAGTCCTTCAGCGGAACAATCTTTGCATCACCGAGAGCCATGGAAACCTCCAACACCCTATTCATGGTCGTCGCGTCCTGGCAGATATGTTGTCTCCTCGTCTTAGGATCGATAGCCAGGATGGTCGAAGCAATTAAATCGGGGACAAGCATGGAGTCTTCCGCATCAAATATCTTCCTCTGGAGATAGCACAGAGGTAACACAAGTTTCTCGCCCGAGGCGCTGGTCGTCTCGTCATCACGGACATAATTGAGATCATCAGCTTTCCTCTTTTTACTCTTATCCAAGGGAGAGTTAGGAAAAGAACTGCTTACTGACAACGCAGGGCTAGAGTCGAGATATTTTTCCATGGTCGCCTACTCTTTGACGACCTCCACCCTGGACTTCGGTTCCCACTTGAGGTTTTTGTTTTGAGCCTTGACCAAGTGCTCGTGCATGTCTGCCATTTTTCCTACACAACAAAAAGAAAGGCAAAAGGTTAGACATGACCTGAGAAACAACATTTGAAAAACTAAATAAACATTCCACCTAGGAGCACCAGTGTTGTCGCGTCATCTTTGCAGCTTAGGAAAGCCTTTCTATTGATCAATTTGGGTGACATAGCAGGCACCCCATCTGACATTAAAACCACGTGATTATTGTTTTCAACAAGCACGACCAAACGAAAGCCCGTAACGAACTACACGAGCTTCTGGTATGCAATACTGTCGTCGGCGCCGAGCTCCTCCGGCTTGGTGATATAAAAATCGCTCCCATGATTAAAATGGGCTTTTACCCACTCCAAAGGGGACTTGGACAACATATTTTCCTCCTTCTTCCCGTCCACCTCCATGACCTCCTTGAAGAAGAGAGTTTTTAGCTTCATGTGAGCCAGTTTTAATAACATAGAATTTATCCTTAAAGTGTCGAATAGATTTCAGATATGCTTTAAACAGCTTGCTCGATTGCTTGAAGCACACCCAACTATGTTGACCATCCAACGAATGTCGTTGGAGATGGAAGACCCTAAAAAAGACACTCATTTTTGTGCATATCTCCAAGTATTGGCACACCAGCTTGAAGGCCCTGATAAACGCCAACACTTTGGGGTGAATTTGGGAAGGCGCCAACATCAGATGAGTAAAGATGGCCTCCTGAAAGCCGGTGAAGGGCAGATGAAAACCAGCTTCCCGAAAATCAAATTCATACATATGGAACCTTAACTCTTGGTAATGCGAGCATATCTTATGCTCGAGCTTTGCAGAAAAAGCTCTCTAATTAACGGGTTCCCCTTTTTATAGTTGTCGATCACGCTAAACGTGTCAGAGTCATCAATAATAAATAATGAAATTGTTTCCTGAGGTTCCAGCATGATCAATGACCGGTCCGCTTTGGGGACGTCAACAACCTCTGCCCCGTCATCTTGGGCGGAGTCTCTTCCAAGAAACGATCAACATCTCTGTTAGTTGTTTCAGTTGAAAAGAAGAGGAAAACAAATGAATTTGACAAAATCAAATCCATTATTCCACCTTAAATCAAGTGAAAAGGCGATATGAAATTCGAGGACGTATCCTCGACTCAACCCCTTGTCCATAAAACAAGGTTGCGAGGAACTAACCTCGACTAGTTAAGAAACATCCCCGCGGAGGAAACCTTCCTCGACGATAAACTACTACTTCTTAACGGGGAGGGTTGTAACACCCCAAAATAATTAGAATATTTATTTAATTGATTTATTATAAATATTCGAGGTTTATCGGTGAATTTTGGTGAGATATATGATGCAGGATGTGTTTATGTTGTGTGTTGTGGGATTTCATGAAATAAGTGATTATATGGAATTATTTAGTAATAATAGTAGTAGACTAATATTATTTGGACTATTATTATTATTTAAAATAAAAAGAGATAATGAGGATATGTTGGTAATAATATGTGGAGTAAGTGAGGGTAATATGGGAAGATCATATTAGGGGTAAGATTGACAAAAAGGAAATTGAGGGTTTTGTGATACGATCAGTTTTCGCGATCGTGTTTGAGAGATAGAAGAGAAACCTCTGAAGAAAGAAGGAAAAGAGGTTAAGGCTTGACGAATCTCCGGAGAATTTGAGAGAAGAATGTAGAAAGCTTCATTCAAAGGTATGGGGATTATTGCATTTCAATGTGTATGATATAGAGTTAGATGTTATTGGGGGTTTTGGGGTTTTTAAGGGAAAACCTAGGATTAAATATGTAGAATTGATGAATTTTGATGATTTGTTTTGTAGATGTGATTGATGTATGTGTGTTAGATATATGTTATATTGTCTTAATTTGGGTCAATAGAGGTAAAAAAATGCAATTTAAGGGTGTAGAATCGAAGGGGAAAAGTGTTGTCATCGCAGGAGCCTCTGGCCAGTTCGCAGACAGCAAGTAGCTCACTAAGTGAGGTCCTAGCGAGGCCCCAACAAGCGGCTCCAGACAGTTATGTTCCAAAACTTCGAAAATTTATATCTTGAGCTTTGAGTATCTGATTTGTACGATGTTCGAAGCTGTGCGAAGCTAAGACAATGTACTTTCATTTAAAAAAAAGTCTCATGTTGCTAGAAATAATTTAAATGATATGAATTGACGTTGGAAGGTGTTTAATTGTATATCAAACTAAAAACATTTTGTTATAAATGATGAATCTTATTCTAAATGGAAGAATGGTGATGTCATATGACTAGTGATGGTAAAGACGATGTTTAGGAGTTAGTTAGAGTGACGTAGAGGTGTAGATGATGTGATAAGATTGTTTGTAGTAGTGTCTGATGAATAGGAAATGATGAATTCATGTTGTTGATTGGATGATAGTTATGCGATAATGCCTTTGTGAGTTTGATTATGTGTTGAAGATTATATGATGCTTATGTTGATCTAGAGTATAATGATAGGGTATCGTTGTGTTACGATGTTAATTATATGATGAAACTTATATGATGATTATGTGTTGATTACCTATGTGATGAAGGTCATGTGAATGGTGTTACTAAACGATGTTATGATGAAATAAATAGATGAGGTGTATGTTTTAATGTTTATACATGCTATGTGACAAACATGATGATTTGGTATTGGAATGAAGTTGTGATGCTATAATATGATGTTTATGATTGTTATGTGATGATAATGATGTATTGATACTTATATGATGACAATAATGTATTGATGCCTATATGATGAATTATGTGTATTTTGTCGAGAAAATGATGACTATAATGATGTGAGGCATGATGACATGAATATATGAAGCATGTTAGTTGTATGAATGATGATGGTGATGATGATGAATATGGATGCACTAGTTGATGAGATTTTGATGAGATTATGATGGTGTTGCATCTTGCATTCATGGCATAATTATTAGGGGACTGTGGTATGTTGGTAGCTTCAATCCTATTGTGAGAATTAAAGTGATATGATGTTTATGATGTGCTCATGGTGGAGGGTTGATGGCTCAGTGTCCATCAGTGATGATGATTTGGTACCACATGCATTCCTATGACATTGCATCTCATTCTTGGTGGCATAACATAATTGCATTTGTGTGGATTAGATGATTTGATGAGTTATGTGATGTGTTGGGTGAGAACTTAGGATGTGTTGCTATATGATGAATGTTCCTCGTAATATCTTTTATCTATATTGTTTATATTGATTTGTGATTACTCACCATGTCTGCCTTTGGTATTGGTCTATTATGTCATCTTGTAGATATTCAGGAGTAGCTTCTCGGTGTGTGATGTTTAGCTTGGAGGTGTTTGGCTTTTTTGTAGAGTTATATGGTGTCTTGCTCTGGTAGATGTAAAATCGGGTGGGGAACGCTTATGTGAATAATATGTGTTTGTTAGAGTGATTTTATGAGTTAATAGATGCTGAAATTTTAGTTGATGATGATTTGTTGACAATGACCAAAGGTCTTGATATTTTGATGAAATTAATGAAGTAATTTTGAAGTATGATTTCCGCTGCAAAGTTTAATTTGATTATTGATTTATTAAAAAAGTGAATATTTTAAATGTTTTAAAAACCCGTGTTACGGAGCAGGTGGTTAGGATTGATGTTTTATGAAGAAAGTGTGACACCTTACCGAGATGTACTATGTATTATTTAAGTATTATTGTGTTTTATTCTGTGGGGTAAATAAGGGTGTTACATTAGTAGTATCAGAGCAGGTTGGTCCGTCTGGCCAGGTTGTCTAATGATATTTTTTCCTTTAGTATGTGACATGTGTGTGCAACATTGTTGATACTTGCTTGTTTCTAACCGTTGGTCTGCAGGTGTTGGTTCGAAACAAGTGGGTGAGAGCTATCGTTTCTCTAAGATGCTTTGGTTGTGGAAGGTTGACTCAGCACGTATTGGATTGCAAGAGTGCAAATGTTGTTAGGACAGTGTTGTTCCTGATTCTTGAGGGAATGCAGAGATAAAGCTTGAGTCAACTAAGGTATTATGTATGAGGTAACTGAGAGCACAAGATGCAAAGAATACTATTGGAGTTGGTAGGCATGTTTTATCCCCCATCGTAATTGTCGGCTATCTATTGGAAAATTGAGGATCTGATCACCCTTAATCTCTTGTTGATAGTAGATGGAATTGTGTTTGAGGGAATAGACATGTATTGCCAGCTTAGATAGTGTGTGTGGTGGAATTGATTGAAGTTAAGTCGAGTGCTTACATATGGTTTTGATGAGTCGATGCAGATTATTATATTTGAAGGTGAAGAGTTGCTTATTTCGTTAAGTAAGTGGAGGAGCTTATGAAAGATGGTGCAAAAGTGTTTACGACGTGAGTTCTTTTGAGGGCATAAGGAAATGTAGTGGTTGGTGATTTATCTGAGGTGTATGAATTTTGGATGTGTTCCCATGTGATATCAAGAATTTTCTGCAGAATTCGCAGAGCTCGCTTAGCGAGGTCTGGAATAATTTTCCTCCTCGAGGCAGTGAGTAGCTCACTTAGCGAGGGTAGAGGCTCGCTTAGCGCGGATTGCTAGACTAAAAAGTGTATTTTGGATTGATGAAGTTGAGTGGGACTATACATGTATATGTTTCATAATGATAGGAATGTTTTTGTAACTTGTGTTATGTGTTAAAGTGTGATATGATGATTATTTAGTGATGTAATTGATGAACTACCTTATGGTTGATTTATATGAGTATTTTGATGCATGATGTTGATTATGAGTCCTATTGTGGTGATTTGTTAATGATATTGTTGTGACGTAAATGGGGTGACTATCAATGATAATGAGATAGCCTATTTGGTGATCAAGTGTGAATTTAAGGATATTCTGCATATGGTTATCAGGAAGAGGTACGGTCACCATGAGAACACTGTGAGACCGTTTGGTGTATCATATGCACCTGGCGTGTTCGTGGAGTATATGCATCATATTTTTCATGAGTATCAGACGATAATTTTGTGGTGGTCTTCGTTGGTGATATTTTGATATATTTGAAGTCTAAAGGAGAACACGCAACATCTTTGCGAATTGTGTTGCAAGTATTGAGAGAAATGAAGTTGCATGCCAATTTTCGAATTGAGAAGTTTTAGTCCTAGGCAGTACGTTTCCTTAGTCAGGTGATTCTAGTCGTGCAATAGTTGTTGATCTTTCTAGGATTGATGTTGTGTTGTAGTGAGAGACTATGAAGTCTGTTAGTGGAGTAAGAAGCTTTATGATATTAGAAGTTGTCATCGCAGGCTTTTTTAAGGTTTTTCTAAGTCGGTATTACCTTTAACTTAGTTTACTCGAGAGGGTCAAACATATGTGTGGGATGTTGCATGTGAGGAAAGTTTTGTGGAACTGAAGAAGGAGTTAACGACTACTCCGATAGTGATTTTGCCTAATTCGTGTGAGTCTTTTGTGGTTTATGGTGATGCTTCAAAGATGGGTCTTGGAGGAGTGTTGATATAGAATGGTCAAGTGGTTGCTTATGCTTCCATACAATTAAGAGTGCGTGAAGGAATTATCCTACCCACGACTTAGAATTGGCATCCATGGTATTTGCGTTGAAAATATGGAGACATTATCTTTTTGGGTCTATATTTGAAGTGTTCAGCGATCATAAGAGTTTGAGATGTTTGTTTGATCAGAAAGAGCTGAATATGAGGCAGATGAGGTGGTTAGAGATGCTGAAGGACTTTGATTTTGATTTTGAGTTGAGTTACCATACGGGTAAGGCGAATATGGTTGCAGATGCTCTGAGTAGAAAGACATTGCATATGTCGACAATGATGGTAAAAGAAATGAAAATGGTTGAGTAGTTTAGAGACATGAGTTGTCATGCGAGACTACCTCTGACAGTGTGAAGTAGGGAATGTTTAGATTGACTACTGATATTGTGGAAGAGGTCCGAATAAGATAGCAATTTGATTCGAAGTTAGTTGATCAACTGACCTTGATTAACCAAGGTAACAAAAGTGAATTCTGAATTTATGAGAATGGTATTTTGTAGTTCCAAAATCGAGTGTGTTTTCCTGGTGTTCCAGAATTTAAGGAGAGTATTTTAGAAGAAGGACATCGAAGTAGGTTGAGTATTCATCTTGGTGCTACAAAGATGTACCGTGTATTGCAGAAGTTGTTTTGATGGTCAAGTATGAAGAAAGATATTACTGTGTTTGTGTAATGTATGTTTGACTCATCAGAAGCTAAAGACAGAATATCAGAAGTAATTGGGTCTGAAGAAATTGTAGAATATTCCGGAATGGAAATAGGATGGTTCTTGTATGGATTTTGGTATCGAGATTTCCGAAGGTATCGAAAGGGGAATGATTAGATTTGGGAGATTGTGGATGGATTAACTAAATCGGTTAATTTCCTACCGGTGAAGATTATTTATTCTATACGGAAGTTAACTAAGATGTACACTGAGGAAATTATGAAGTTACATGAGATAGGGATCCAAGATTTTCGTCGAGGTTTTTGAAAAGTTTGTAGGATGCTTAGGCACTAAGTTGAAATTGAGTTCTTCTTATCACTCGAAGATGGATGGCCAGACATATTGAGGTATCTAATATTGGAGGATTTGTTGATGGTTGATGTAGTGGACTTGGGGATGCATAGATCAGATGAGAGAGTTGTATCCGACTTTTTTTTCTTCGGGAAATTTTCGAGGGCAAAAATTATTTAAGTGGGGGAGAGTTGTAACATCCCAAAATAATTAGAATATTTATTTAATTGATTTATTATAAATATTCGAGGTTTATCGGTGAATTTTGGTGAGATATATGATGCAAGATGTGTTTATGTTGTGTGTTGTGGGATTTGAGGAAATAAGTGATTATATGGAATTATTTAGTAATAATAGTAATAGACTACTATTATTATTATTATTTAAAATAAAAAGAGGATAATGAGGATATGTTGGTAATAATATGTGGATTAAGCTAGGGTAATATGGGAATATCATATTAGGGGTCCTAGGGGTAAGATTGACAAAAAGGAAGTTGAGGGTTTTGTGATACGATCAGTTTTCAAAACATCGAAAATTCATACCTTGAGCTTTGAGTGTCCGATTTGTGCGTCGTTTGAATTTTTTGAAGCTAAGACAATGTACTTTCATTTAAAAATAGTCTCATGTTGCTAGAAATAATTTAAATGATATAAAGTGATGTTGGAAGGTGATTAATTGTATATCGAACTAAAGACGTGTTGTTATAAATGATGAATCTTATTCTAAATGGAAGAATGGTGATGTCATATGACTAGTGATGGTAAAGACTGTGTTTAGGAGTTAGTTAGAGTGACGTAGAGGTGTAGGTGATGTGATAAGATTGTTTGTAGTAGTGTCCGATGAATAGGAAATGATGAATTCATGTTGTTGATTGGATGATAGTTATGTGCTAATACCTTTGTGATGTTGATTATGTGTTAAAAATTATATGATGCTTATGTTGATCTAGAGTATAATGATAGGGTGTCGTTGTGCTATGATGTTAATTATATGATGAAACTTATATGATGATTATGTGTTGATGACCTATGTGAAGAAGGACATGTGAATGATGTTACTAAACGATGTTATGATGAAATAAATAGATGAGGTGTATGTTTTAATGTTTATACATGTTATGTGACAAACATGATGATTTGGTATTGGAATGAAGTTGTGATGCTATAATATGATGTTTATGATTGTTATGTGATGATAATGATGTACTGATACTTATATGATAGAAATGATGTATCGATGCCTATATGATGAATTATGTGTATTTTGTCGAGAACATGAAGACTATAATGATGTGAGGCATGATGACATGAATATGTGAAGCATGTTAGTTGTATGAATGATGATGGTGATGATGATGAATGCAGATGCACTAATTGACGAAATTTTGATGAGATTTTGATGGTGTTGCATCTTGCATTCATGGCATAATTATGAGGGGACTTTGGTTCGTTGGTAGCTTCAATCCCATTGTGGGGATTGAAGTGATATGATGTTTATTATGTGTTCCCTTGTGGAGGGTTGATGGCCCAGTGTCCATTAGTGATGATGATTTTGTACTACATGCATTCCTATAACATTGCATCTCATTCTTGGTGGCATAACATAATTGCATTTGTGTGGATTATATGATTTGATGAGTTATGTGATGTGTTGGGTGAGAACTTAGGATGTGTTGCTATATGATGAATGCTCCTCGTAATATCTTTTATCTATATTGTTTATATTGATTTCTCACTTTGCCTGCCTTTGGTGATGGTCTATTATGTCATCCTGCAGATATTCAGGAGTAGCTTCTCGGTGTGTGAAGTTTAGATTGGAGATGTTTGGCTTTTCTGTAGTTATATGGTGTCTTGCTCTAGTAGATGTAACATCGGGTAGGGGAACGCTTATGTGAATAATGTGTTTGTTAGAGTGATTTTTATGAGTTAATGGATGCTGAATTTTTAGTTGATGATGATTTGTTGACAATGACCAAAGGTCTTGATATTTTGATGAAATTAATGAAGTAATTTTGAAGTATGATTCCCGCTGCAAAGTTTAATTTGATTATTGATTAATTAAAAAAGTGAATATTTTAAATGTTTTGAAAACCCGTGGTACGGAGCAAGTGGTTAGGATTGATGTTTTATGAAGAAAATGTGACACCTTTCTGAGATGTACTCTGAATTATTTAAGTATTATTGTGTTTTATTCCATGGGGTTATAAGGGTGTTACAAGGGTCCTTTATTTCAGTCTCTTCGACTACATGAATAGGTATTCCCAACATAGGCCTAATTCCCGACTACAAACACTAAATATTCGTAGCAAAGAATCTATAAAGATCTAACAGTTTCTTCTACACTAACCCTAATGTTCATCTTCGTGTTCATACATTCTTCAAGATCTTCATGGAATTTCCAGGAAATTCATGTGTTCATCGAAGAACACATGAACTTCAACCAAAAAATTCATGAAAATCCAGGAACTTCATCCTATTTGCAAAAAATCTAGAGGTTGAAGATGAAGATTACCTAAATCCATTAGAGTTGATGAAGTTTGACGACTGAGGAAGAAGACTGGACGACGGCAAAAGAAACTTCGGTGAAGAGCACAAGTTGCAGAACAAAGGTACGTTGAGGAGAAGGATTCACGTAAAGTGTGAAAATGAGCTTGTGTCCCCCCTTTTTATAAGGTCCTTGCTCGCATGGAGAAGCGCAAAGGGCAAAAGCCATCATTGCCTAAGCCTAGATTCCCTAGGCCTTAGCAAAATATTTATTACGCTGTCACACGTGTCAAAAAAGTACCAAATGATTTGTCTTCTCAAGACAAACTCTATGTACTCCAAAGGCAACTCCCAAGTTTCCCAGCGTGCATTTGCCCGACGTTAAAAATGTTCGTTAAAGCGACCTTGTCCTCGAAGACAACTGACATCTACGCACATGCGTCCCCCGCGACGCAATAATTGGCATCGTGTCGACCATAACAACTTTTTTCCTCCTCGACAATTTATGCCAGTTTAAGTTACTGCCCTTTAGACAAGAGCAACTACTTGGGGGCTCCTATTCTGGACTGGACTGGCAGGTGCCCTACAGCTGGGCAAGGCCCAATCCAATCCAGCTATGGACAAAGGCCCAATAAACAATTTGGGAGAATATAGTCGATATGGAGAATATAAACGTTGGAGTTATAGTCGTTGGGGATCTCCTACTCACGCGCTAGGCAGTTTATGCGACCACTTGCCCCTCTGAAAGTCAGAATGCAATGGATCAGGTCATGGACCACGCGCCCACATATTTTGGCCATATAGATCCTTATAAATACTCTAAAAATAAAAAATGTAGCATCCCATTCCCGAACCCCTTTGAAGGGTCAGATATTCAATTCTATTCATTCACTCTTACTTACACGCTTTAGTACTATTCTCATTCTCCTTCTGAAACTTACTTAAGCGTTGAAGTACCTTGCAGGTACACCACCACCTCTCTCACAGTTGTTGTTGCTGCCCTACGCTGAAGGCCGCGAGGACCTCTTTCAATAGTGGAAGTTTGTATTTGTTGATCTTGTACATTTAATTAATGATGAGCACAGTAAGAAACATGTTGAACAACTTGATGGAATCATAATGAATCCAAAACATATCTCTAACAGTTACTCCATCCTCGCATGTTCAGTACCTAGATACATAACTATTATGATCCAAAATTTTCAAGAGTCATTGCAATTTTGTTCTATCCCTCCTTAACGTCTTTTTATTTTTGGCCCGAATATTGTAGGCTTGTTTGATATTTGCGATATTTTTGGATCTTTTACATTTCAAAGTTGCAAGTATGTTTTTTGGTTGCACCATATTCAATGTCATGTCTGAAATGTGTTCCTTCTCTTTTGACATGAGACGACATGCAATTGGATAATCGACTAACTTTTCACACATGACATGGTTATATAAACCACATATCACATTAAATCTCCATTTATTATTTGCCAACAGATAATCATGAACTTAAACGGACACTCACATTTTCTTTAACTAGTGTCATCTCATTTGAAATTTTGGATAGGAGTTATACATTCCCTCTTCTTTCGCATTTCATTATCACAAATGCACCTCTTCTATCCAAATCATAATTAGACTTTTTGATTACAACATCAAACCTCAATTTGGATGCCTTTGTACAAATCCATTGAAACATGTGATCACAAAATTCAAACTCTAGTCCAACAACACGTTTAACATTCGAAGACACAATAGGTTTGGGAAAAACATCGGGGGTGCACCATATAGATCATCAAATTTTCAAAAATAGATGAAATTGAAAACAGATTAGTGGCAAATGAAAACAGACAAACTCTAGAAATGCATTTCAAATTAATTTATACATAATTTGGAAATACACTTCCGAATTCGACATAAGTTTTTTTAACTACAAAACAAGATTAATGCGAGCAATAAAACTTTCAAAAGTTCTTTAATCTTACCTTTTTTTTTTTAACTTGCAATACGTCTACCTTCTTAAGATATATATATAAAAAAAAAAGTTAAGATTAAAGAGAATGTGATCATTGTGCCGTTAAGGGTTGGTTTAAAATGCAAACTTTGGATGGTTAATTTATTTTTTAACTATAGAAATATAATAAATAATTATTAAAATACGTTAAACTCACTACACTTGCACGGACTCAAGACCTAAACTTTCAAAGAAGAACTTTTGGCCTTCAATTTTTTCACGCCTTAAGAAACCTTTAAAAACAAAAGTATTTAAATACAATAAGTAAAACAACAAGTTTTTTCAAAAAAAAAAAAAACAACATAACAAGTATAAAGAAAATAAATTAAATATTTCAAAGAAAAAAGATAAAATTTAAATTAAATACTATCAGAAAAGTAGATATGTATTATACACTCCCTAATATACTATTAGGTATTCAAGTTTATTCTCCTTTTGCAATTCATTGCCTAGCAGTAGTTAGTCAAAAACAACTTCTGGTCCCCAATCATTTTGACAGGTACAGTATTCCCACTGTCAAAAAGATATGCTCCTGATTACCAATGATGCAGTACGATACACCAACCCCAAATTGATAACTAAACTTGTCCTGTACCATGTGCTTCAAACTGAAGGGAAAAATAACAGTTTAAAAAGAGACACCCAAAACCACACTGAAAAATTATAAGTTCTAAAGGTTCATTCACATAGGAGAAAATGAGTTGTATTATAGATGTTGTTGAATTGCTTAGACCCTTTGTTGAGACAAAAGCTTGGGACTATGTTGTTGTTTGGAAATATGGAAATGACCCAACTAGGTACTTTACTGTTACTTCATATAATCCATTTTGTTATTCATTTATCGTTGTTATCTTGATCTATTTTTTCTCTTGTGTAGTTTCATTGAGTGGATGGGTTGTTGCTGCTGTGGAGGGAACAATGAGAAGGTGAAGATCAAAGAGGAAATGAGTGAAAAATACAAGATGGCTCCCATTTGTAGGGATACCCTCTTTCCCCATCAAGTTAGAACAAAGACTTGTGAGGCTCTTGCAAAGCTTCCTTTTGCAATGTCTCTTTATTCTAGGTCTCTCTCTTTCACTCCCTCTGATTGTATATATTAGATGAATATATTTATACGATAAATATAAGTTTTCTATGCTTAACCAATGAAAGGAAATATTAAAGAAAACTATTTGATCAACAGTGTTCATGGAGAGGTTGCAATTTCACAACAATCAAAGTGGCTTAGCCAGGAGGTAAATTTTGCTTGTCTAATATTTTTCATTCTACTCATATTAATTTATTTATTTACCTTATTTAATAATATCATAAACTTTATATATCAAATTATCATTGTTTTGACAGGACTCGATTGGAACTCAAGTTTTGATCCCTATTTTAGGTGGTCTTGTGGAGCTCTTCACAGAAAAGCTGGTAGGATGCACATCTTAGTACTTATTAGCATTACCCTCTGATTGAAAATTTTCTAAAGAACATAGATTTCTTCATCTTTCTCAGATCCCAAGAGATATAAACATCGTAGAGTTCATATCGGCACATTGTTATGTCTCTATTAAGCAAGAAGCCATATCTGCACAGAGCTACACCAACATGAACTTTAATGAGCATTACTACCCTTTAACTCCCAACCTATCTGCAGAAAACCATAGCACCTCTAATCCTAGCATTGAAGGACACTTACCATTTGATTCAAAGTTTGATTGCTCGGTTCCACATGAATATATGAATCAACCGGTTGAAATATCCCCTATACCAAAAGTTAAAAGCCGCAGGTACAATAAAACTTTGAGTTTCCATTGTGGAAATGACGAAGAAGATAAAGAAGAATCTGTTAAGGAGCCTCAAAAGGAAATGTATCATGCTAAAAATCTTATCACAGAGAGGAATAGGAGGAACAGAATTAAAAAGGGGCTTTTTACTCTAAGGTCTCTAGTCCCTAATATAACCAAGGTAGAGCTAAATTGTGTAATTTAAGAGCATGCATCCAATACTTTCCACTCTTAAGTTTGCTTTATAGTATGTTTGAATTGACGTTGAGTTTGCCAAAATTACGGTGGAGCACAACTATGTTGACAAAAGTTACATTTTGGAGCTTCAAAAAAAATCAAGGTGTAACCTGATTTAGTCAAACTCACTATCAAACCGAATATGCACTATGTGTCTAATGCACTCAATTTTGGCAGATGGATAGAGCAGCAATTGTTGATGACGCAATTGAATACATAAAGGAATTGCAGAGGCAGAAGATAGAACTTCAAGAAAAGGTTGACGTTTTAGATGTTGAGGATTGTAAAAAGAACACATTACAAATGAGTGTGCAAGGAGACAAAGAACAACCTCTCAGTGAGCTTAATCAAAGTTCTTCTGAATCCATTAGAAAGACACGGATGGAGGTACATAAAATATGCATAATAACTTAATAATATTTTTTCCAAAGTCCTAGATGAAACTGAATTTGCTTACATCATGTCTTAGGGACCTAATATAATCTCTTAACATTTTCTTAGTTGCAAGTAGAAGTGAATCATGTACGCGAAACAGATTTCATGATCAAGTTGTGCGGTGAAATGAAGCGAGGTGGGTTTTCAAAGTTGATGGAAGCTATAGATTCATTTGGACTGCATGTGGTAAATGCAAACATGACCACATTTGATGGCAAAGTCCTGATCATTCTAATGGTTGAGGTAAGAGTCTAAATTACAATATTGAAGTGCATAAATATGCTAACCTAAAACTAAAATATGCTAAAACTAAGGATCACCATATAAAACCATTAGCTAATTTGGTGTTATATTAAGTTATTAACTCTAGAATCCCACAATAAATCACCTTTTTCACACTCCAGTTTGATTGAACTTTAAATACTAGAGATTTTATTAATGGAATAAAATTTAACCTCCATATTTAAAGACAAGGTTGATTAAAACTATCTCCCCGAAAGCATTGATTCACCATCCCACCCTCTAAGTTAGTTCATAAAGTGCCCTTTATATTGTAATGAGATTAAACTTTTTTGCACAGGCAACTGCACAGGATATTCACCCGACAAAAGTCAGAGAGCATTTGATACAGCAAACAAAATGATGATAGACAAAGCAAAGAAGTTCAGGAAAATGGTTGCGCAGTTATCATCTTAAACTCGCCAGCTTTGTAAAGAAACAATACTCCAGCATTTCACAGAAAAAAGAAGACTGGTAGAACCATAAATTGATTTTTCTTGGATATAGGAACATCGATTGACTAACTTCTAACAAAGATTATGCTCCAAAGCTTTATTGTATAACCGGTAATCAATGATCTTTACTTGCTTTGCTTGAGGCCTGATATGATATGATTACCGAAAGACTCTAAAGTAACTATCATATAATATTACTATTTTGAATGGAAAAATAGGCCACCGTATCACTATCAAAAAACTATTATCATTCCTAATATGCAGTAAGAAATTCAAATCTTCAAAATCCAACTTCGGTAAGAGATATACCGATTAATAATGAATAATGAATAATGATTAGAAAATAAGCACTACAAAATAACATATGATAGTAACATCAGTAAGAAATCAATTTGGTCATACTAGCCTGATAGTAACCGATTGCTAACATATTTATTAAAATAACATTTGATAAGAGTCTAAACTAAACCTATTCTGATATTCCCTAATGTGAAATCAAATACACACTAATCCTTAAACAATAAGGCAAAGGAAAGAGATACCTCTAACTCCAATGCACAAGAAGGAGAAACCTTTATTGCGAATTTGCCTTTAATCTAAACAATGTTGAACTCTAACCCATTATTTTAAAATGCCTTTAAGCCTTAACTTTGATTTGCCTAGGTCTACCATGTTCACTAAGCAACAATCCAAGACCTTCCTGCTTCCCAACATCAAATCCAGAAGCATTTTCTTTATTCTGATATAACGGATTCGATGTCAATATCCTCACTCCAAAAGTATCATTGATTTCCAAAACCTCGGGTAAACCACCGCCACATCCGTCTGACATGCCCACATCGATTCGAATAGCCTTGTTATCGCAAACCGCGTTAATCCCATTCGCCTGAATAGTATGACCCATGATCATTCTCTTAACACCAGGAATCGTAGACAGAACATGCTCAAGAGTCGAACAATCACAATTCACAGCAACCTCATCAGAGAATTTCCTAAGCCAAACTACAGCATTCCTCCCACGGCAAAAAGGCGGTGAAAACCGACCGGTTGAACCTTTAATCCAATCACTTACTTCAGCATTAATATTCTCCAACCCGTAAAAAACATGTTCCGGCAACAAACCCCCGTGAACGAAAATCGATTCTCCAACAACCAACACAGTTACATTGTCAGTAAAAAACCTTCTAGAAATCGGGCCGTTTGGCCGCAAAGCCGCAACCCTAGCGCGAAACCCTTCGTGAAACTCCTTATTTGCGCCACAAAATTCGACGTCGATACCTTCTAACGGATCTTTCGGCGGTTTTAAACCTTGACAGAGACTTTTCATTTTGTTACCTTCACGGAACCATTCTAACCAAACCCTAAACTCCTCCACACCAGCTTCCGTTACATAACGGAAATCCCCTTCAATATTCATGATCTCATGGTTTCCGTTCATGGTTACGAAGCTTCCACCGCAACGTGCAGCTTCGCGTTTCAGCTTCTCGAGAAGGTAAACAATTTTGAGCTCGTCCCCGCCGCGGTCGAGGACGTCGCCGACTTGGACAACAGTGGCGGAGCCTCCAGTGTATCGGTCGGAGGAGTCGATAAGTCTGGCGAGGCGTAGCGCTTGCTTTGACTTGTTGAGGTCACCGTGGAGGTCGCCGATGGCGATGAGGCGTTGGGAAGAGGGGAGTCTGGTGGGCAGCGGAGATGGCGGCGGTGGTGGTGGGAGGAAGAGGCCGCTGACTGAGAAATCGACGAAGGTATCGACGAAACAAGAAAGGAGATTGGGAATGTCTTTGCAGATTGAGGTTGGAATCTCTTTTTCAATTTCCATTTCGACTTGATCAGCTAATAGTACTGACTTTTTAAATGATATTTTTGTTTGAAAAGAGGTGAATGGGTCCTCTCTCAAAGAGGATTTTGGTGATTTTATAACTAGTGGTGACTCTTGATCACGAAAGATGTTGAACTCATTACTCCGAAATTGCTTTGCTAGGAGATGGAAAAATCATTTTGGTTTCTACTTCACATAAAAGTCATTGAATATCTTACTGTCATACTCTCTTTGCATAAGTCAATTCTATTAATAATTTGGTGCAGAGATCTGGATTTATATGCTCCAAGATTTATATTACTACTTTGGATTTTATTTATAATAAAAAATTATTTTTTAAATTTATTAAATATATTTAAATATAGACTTAAATAATATTTTGGTTCCGGTAAATTATCGAGTTTTTTATTTTAATTAGGGATAGCAAAATGGGTCGTGCCCCGCGCACCCGCTAAATATTGACGGGTTGCGTTGGGATTTTGGGTCTGCTCCGTTAAAGACCGTCACCCGCCAAAGTCCGTTCCGCCAAAACTCGTCGTCCGCCAAAGACCACCGCACCTATGAAATAAGGCATTTTAAAAAACAAATACCAAAATTGATTACATAACTTGTTCCAAATCATAAATCAATTTAGTTTCACCTTCCAAATAACCAATTTATAATGGTTTAATTTTTTTATTGGAATGTAAGAAAAAAAACCTTTTAATTTATTTAAAAAAATAGAAAAAAAATATTAAAAAAAAGAAGGTGGGCAAGCCAGTCGTCCGCTAATCCGCCATCTTGGCGGGGCGGGCTAGACTTTTATGCCCATTTCAACTTGGCGGGGATGCCCGCACCGCTCCTTTTTTTGCGGGCATTAGGTGGGGTGGGGCGGGCGCACCATTTTGCCACCCCTAATTTTAATCATGCCATTTATTTATATTTTTTGTTTTAGTCTGTTATCTCCAAATTTCGACGCTAGCATAATTGGGTTATTTGGCTTAGAAAAGAGTTTTATTGTTATAAGCTGAAATGAGGTCTTTTCGACCTTACTCATTGAAAGGGTGAAAGTCGAAGGAATCTCCCACCTATAGATTCTGTACTTAGAGAAATTCTAAGTTTGGAATATTTTCTAAGTGTTAGTGGAATTCGACCAAACACATGATTCGACGCAAAGTGGCAGTTACCCAAATGATGCACGTTCAAGCTTTTGAGGGAAGATTTGTAATTTCCAATTCAAACACAGAGACAAGTGGCGCAAGATGAAACTTCTTCAGCATGTAGTGGGACAAGTGTCATCATCTTAGAGTAGAACCGTCGAAAACGGTTATCTTGTATTTTCTATAAATAACTTAGTCTAGTGTTAGAATAAGTGTGTGTGAAAATCACATTACACTGAGTAACTATGTATAACACTCAAAGTATCCGCATATAGAGAAAAGAGTGTTGTGAGAATGTACGTGATGTAACACCACCATCTTATTTTCTAAAGTCTTTTATATTAAAGCAACAATTTATCTTCAATGTCATTTATCATTCAAGTTATTTATCTTTAAAGTCATTTAACTTCCAAAGCCTTTTATGTTAAAGCATTTATCTTTCAAGTTATTTACTTTTCAAGCAATTTACTGCATTTTATTTACAATTCTTGCTCTTTAACATTCTTGTCTTGTATTTATCTTTTCTCTAGATTTCCAGTCATTTAAACTTCCTTGCCTTGCATTTACTCTTTCAGTTATCTTTCTATTTACTTTGAAAGACCTTTTAAACATTTCTTGCATTTAACACTTGCTTTTACATTGTTTTTCTTTAATGTAATTTCTTACTTTTACTACCTTTTGAATCAGGTTGAAGGATTCATGACTTTTTTTCCAACAAAAATTACAATTAACCAACAACTAGCACATGTCCTATGATCAATCTAGTCGATCCTGCAAGTAACTGAGGGTATTTTAGTATCTTTAGAGGACCAACGATTGTTTATCAATTTTGGGGGTAAACAAATTGGCACACCTAGTGGGACAATGCTAGTTAGTTTTTAGAAGTTTTATAACTTCTCTTTAGTGACTTCTTTTATAACTTCTTTTCTTACGTGGGTGTATTGATCGAAAAGAAACGGTTATCGTTTGTTGTATGCATTTGAGAAGTGGGAAAGTAGCCAATACAGATCATTATATACCAAGGAGAAGGAATATAAGGAAGATGGCGTCTAGCCAAGGAAATCAAGATGATTCAAATCCCAATACAACTGGGACGAATCCCCAATTGAGCAGTTCAAATGCTCATAGTGTAGATCCATAAGATGTTCCAAGGAGTGAGGTCATTCCAGTCTCCAACCCTTCGATAGGGGGACCAAAAATTCTGAGTATGGAGTCAGAATCAATTCCTTCGACAACGAGGCCAAGAGTAACATACACTGGATATTATGACCAACCAGTATTGGAGTATGTTGGCCCGAGCCATCAAACTCCACTACCAAATACACCAGCATTTAGAGCTTTCGTCCGTCCATGATTTTCTCAGCCTTTTCCTAGAAATCTACCTTATGGTGTGCAAACAACAATGATGATGGGCCTAAGGAATGCACTTCAAGTCTTTTCAGAGAATGTGGTTCCTTCCCCTTTGCAGGAATCTAGGTCCGGAATAAACATGGGATGAATAGTCGAACTGTTGGTTTGGGACATTTGACTTAGAGTCACGCTCTAAAAAATGAGTCTGTAGCATATTTAAGACAGTGGATGGATGAGAGAAACATGCAAATAATTCACACTTTATCTCAAACCATGGGAGATATTTTTCATCCTTTGATTGAGAATACAACTCAGATGAACCAACAGATGGTGACGTAGATGGCGTGCATAGAAAAACTCATGGGAGTCCCAGCATCACTTCTACGTCAAAATCAAGTGGTGAATGTTGAAGATGGTGTGCAGCCAATAAATCAAGGGAATCAGGAAATGGTCAAACCATTAGGAGTCAAACCCATCAGAAATGTAAGGCAAATGCCAATAGAGGATGAGCCAAGAGTAATGATGGTAAATAGGTATCAAGATGTTGACCAGGTGGTCCAACAAGTTCGACATAACAACTTGGCAGCAGAAAAAAACTTAACAGTCCTTGTCGAACGAATAATGACTAGAAGTAGAATAAATACAGGTTTTGCTAGGCCAAACTTCACTTCACCAATTGTGGATTACATAATTCAGTCAGAACTACCTCCCAGGACAAAGGTTCCAAAGTTCACCAAGTTTTCAGAAGATACGACTGAATCTACGGTCGAACATGTGGCATGATACTTGATAGAGGCTGGTGAAATTTCCAATGACGAAAGTGTGAGGATTAAATACTTCCTTAGTTATCTCACCAAGAATTTGTTTACTTGGTTCACCACGTTACCCCCTGGTTCGATTTGTAATTGGACTCAGTTGGAGCATTTATTCCATGAACAATTCTACATGGGTCAAACCAAGATCAATTTGAAAGAATTGGTTAGTGTTAAAGGAAAGTTTAACGATTCAATTGATGACTACTTGAACAGATTTCGACTGCTCAAGGCCAGGTGTTTTACTCAAGTACCTGAGCGTGAACTAGTCGAAATGGTCGCTGGTGGTCTAGATTGTTCTATCAGGAAGAAGCTGGATACCTAACACTTAAGAGATATGGCACAATTAGCAGATAGAATTCAACAGCTTGAATGTCTGAAGGACGAAAAATCTAGGGCACAAATATAAGAAAATAGCCTAGGTTGAATATCATGATGGGGTCGAAAATGTCTATGACGAAACCCTACCCCTTGATGATAATGAGATAGACCTAGCTAAATTCAAGAAGAGTCATCCTTATTCTAATAAATTGTTAGTCCCTTTGAATGGAAAGAATCCAGTCGAAATTGAAAAGGATGACAGATTTCCAAAGAAAACATATACTTTCGACGTCATTAAATGTGATGAAATTTTTTATTTATTAGTTAAGGATGTTCAAATACTTGTGCCTCCAAGTGCTAAAATACCACATTTAGATCAAAGAAAGAAAAGAGGTTTTTGCAAATACCATAATTTCTTGGGTCATAAGACTTCTCAATGTTTTCTTTTCAGGGATTTGGCGCAGAATGTTATCCAAGAAGGAAGACTAGAGTTTGGGGATAAGCCCAGGGCTCAAATGAAGATTGACACTGATCCTCTTCAGACTGCTGAGGCCAACTATTATGAACCCTCTGAAGTGAATTAGGTCGAAGTTGCTGAACAAGATTTTGGTGGTTCCAGCAACCTCGATTCAGTCAGAGCCATGGGAAACCCTGTAAGGGTTGAAGTCACTGAAGGATTCACAAATGATGTTGTGATGATCAAAGTTGTTGAGGATCTGAGAAGCGAACAATGGGAACACTTGGTTGCATGGAAATTGAGGGTTTCTTTAAGACATCACCTGATATCGAAATATTTAACGTGGGAGTTACCATCGTCCCATGCGAGGAGGTCGAAGAATCGAACCTCCAACTGGTTACTAAGGAAACTACTGATAGTTTCACCAAGATGGATGAGGTTGCTGAGGGCCTTGGTTTGAAATTCTCCGAGTTGGAACTGAAGGATGAAGTTAATATCAACATGGTAGAAGTAAAGGATGACCAGATGGATGACTCCACATCCCAGAAAGACCAATACAAGAAGGCTTATCCTAAAGAGGATAAGACAATTATGGACTTCTTAGATAGATGCCAAAGTACGAAGTCAGAAGTAATGTTTTGTCCAAGATGCAGTTTGATCTTCGACAAAGAAGAAGATGAAAGCTTTCAACAAGTCAAGAGGTTCAATGAAGGGCAGAAGTTGAAGGCTGCTCAGAAGCCATACCATTTCGACCCCAGACGTGTTAATCCCTACCAACCTGATGGCAAGCCCCCAACACCTCAAGTCAAGGCAACCCACTTCCAAATCAAGTGGCGAAGTCCCAAACAACAAGTGGGTCAAGCCTAGTGAATCAGGCAAAAGGGGAAGCCAGAAATGGGGAAAGTTTGATTTCGAAAGAGGTCCTTCAATGGGATATAGGAAGGAGGTCAGGACATCAAAGAAGGATGCATATGTGTCTGAAAACTATAATGGGAAGAACCCTATGTCTATGTCATAGTGGCGCATAGAGCAATGCAGAAGGAAGGCTCAGAGAGAAGCCTCCAAAGATGATTGTGCTGAATCAAACACAAATATGCTTGGTAAGGGTAGAAAAAGACATACAACAAAAATAACAAACAAGGTGCCTATGGGGCACAAGCTATTTTCATCTAGAAACAAAGGGGTTGAGATTAAAGTTGGGATAAAAGTTGAGTTGAAAGCGGTCGAAGATGAAGACATGACAAACAATTTCGACTGTGAATCTAAAGCCTCTCAGGACATCATAGTAAATATGGCCTCAGTGATGCCTAGAGAATATGACAGGATTTCTGAAGTTGGAAACCTGGATGCCAATATTGAGGCAGAAATGGCAGCACATCAACTAGTGTGCTACTATGTGATGAACAATGGGTGTGTCGAAAAACATAATGCTTTCTTTGAGAGACCCATTGATGCCATGAGGGGGAATTTGAAACCCCTATATATCACTGGCAAAGTGGAGAATGTGGCCATCAATAAAATTTTGGTTGATTATGGCGCAATAGTGAACATAATGCCACACTTCTTGCTACCCGAAATTGGGAGGTTCGACACAGACCTTAAGCCTCATAATATGGTCTTGTAGAATTATGAGGGCAAGACTGGACCAACACTTGGGGTCCTACAAATTGATTTGACCGTCCGAACGGTCACAAGGCCCACTCTTTTTATGGTGGTCGAAGGTAAGGCCAACTATAACCTTCTGCTAGGCCAGATGGCATTGTGGAAAACATTGAAGCTGACCAAGGTTACTTCAAAGTGTCAGTCAACCATGTTGAAGGTGTTGTGTTCGACAAGAACTTATCACATATTGGCCCATGCACACCAGCATAATTTGAGTTCACGCCAGATGATCACGCATAATGCTCATTACACCTCCATCATGTCGAAGGTTTCCGCTGGGATAAGGAGGTTGTAGAAGAAGAAGGCAATTACCCACCTTACTTTGGGGAGCCTGTAATTTTCCCCACAAGATGGGGAAGCGAGGGAAGTAAAAATGACTGATTTCGAAGCATTGAAAAGAATTTCGGCCTACGTGGTTGAAATAAGAATACAAGTGGCCTTAGAGGCTACAGGAAATCAAATGGTTGTTGAAGCAATTACAAAGTTTGCAGAAGAAAATCCTATGAAGGATTTCGACTCTGAGCCTCTAGATAAGGCTCAAGAAGACTCTGACCAAAGGCTTGATGCAATATATGATAATGAGCCTTTGGGATTCGAAAAGGACCCTTTGTCAGAAAGCACTAAAATGTTGGCTCAGGATCCTTTGAAAGAAATTGACCTAGGTGAAAGGGAGATAAAAAAGCCTACCTATATTAGTGTCAATCTCAACCCAGAGCTCAAGGTCGAAGTGGTCCAACTGCTAAAGGATTTTAAGAATTGCTTTGCTTGGAACTATGATGAAATGCCTGGTTTGAAGAGAGAGCTTGTCGAACATAAGCTACCAATCAAGCCTGGGGAAAAAACAGTCAAACAAAATCCAAGACGGTTCTCCCCAACAATCCTCACTAAAATCAAATAGGAGATTGAGAGGTTGCTTCTATGAAAGTTCATTTGTACAGCTAGGTATGTCGAATGGTTAGACAACATTGTTCCAGTTATTAAAAAGAATGGCTCTCAAAGGGTTTGCATAGATTTTAGAGATCTGAATTCAACAACCCCTAAAGATGAGTATTCAATTCCTGTGGCAGAAATATTGATTCTGGTGCAGGACATGAGTATCTAAGCATGTTATATGGATACTCTGGATATAACCAGATATTCATTGCTGAGGAAGATGTCTCCAAAACTTCTTTTTGATGCCCATGAGCCTTGGGCACCTATGAATGGGTAATAATGTCTTTTGGTTTGAAAAATGCAGGGGAAACTTACCAAAGAGCAATGAATTCAATCTTTCATGATTTCATAGATACGTTCATGCAAATTTATATTGATGACATTGTTGTAAAGTCTATTTCAGGACTAGACCAAGTCAATCATCTTCGACATTTTTTTGAAAGAATGAGAAAGCATGGTCTTAAAATTAATCCTCTAAAGTGTGTTTTTTATGTACATGCAGGAGACGTTTTGGGATTTATGGTCCACAAGAAAGGGATAGAAATCAATCAAAATAAGACCAAAGCTATCATGGAAGCTAAAGCACCTTCGACCAAGAAGGAGTTGCAATCACTGCTAGGAAAAATAAACTTCTTTAGGAGGTTTATATCAAACCTAAGTGGAAAGACGCAAGCCTTCTCACCTTTAATTCGAATGGGAAAAGAAAGATTTGAATCGGGGAAAACTCAACAAGAATCCTTCGACAAGATCAAGGAGTACTTGAGTCATCCTCAAATTATTTCTCCATCTTGTAGGAAGAAAAGTATGAGATTGTACATAGCTGCTTTAGATAGAATTTTAGGGAGTATGTTAGCCCAAGAGGATGATAGTTGTGTCGAAAGAGCCATTTTTTATTATCTTAGTGGAGTTTTAAATGATGCAGAAACTAGGTATAGTATGATAGAGAAATTATGCCTATGTTTGTATTACTCTTGTACTAAATTGAAGCAATATATAAAACCAATTGATGTTTATGTTTCTTCTCGTTTTGATGTTATAAAACATATGTTGTCCAAACCTATTTTGCATAGTCGAATTGGGAAATGGGAACTAGCATTAACTGAGTATTCATTGACTTATAAACCCTTAAAAGATGTTAAGGGGAAAGTGGTTGTAGATGTCATAGTCAACCACTCTATAAATGAAATTCCTTTAAATTATCTGGAGATTGAGCCTTGGAAGTTATACTTCGACGAGTCTAGTCATAAAGATGGGACTGGAATTGGGGTATTTGTTATTTCTCCTAATAAAATTCCAACTACTTAAGTATAAAATTGATGGTCGTTGTTCCAACAACAAAGTTGAATATGAGGCTTTAATAGTTGGACTTGAAGTATTGTTGGATTTGGGGGAAACTCATGTTAAAATAATGGGAGATTCTGAGTTGGTAATAAAAAAAGTCACCAAAGAGTACAAATGCATAAAAGAAAATTTAATTATGTATTTTGTAGTGGTAAATAGTCTGCTTAAAAAATTCGAAGCAGTTACCCTTCGACACATTCCTAGACTAGAGAATCAAGTTTCAAATGACTTGGCTCAAATTGCTTCAGGGTACAAAATTTCAAAAGAAAAATTACAAAGTGCAATTGAGGTCAGAGGAAAAGTTGTGTCAGTAGGATTAACACAATCAGATTTAGAAGAGATTAAGCTTGGATATGCTGATGAAAAAAGTTTTGCAATATTGGTAGTCGATAGCATAAGTAACAAATATTGGAGAAAGCCTTTAGTGGACTATCTTGAGAATCCAACAGCTTCGATAGGAAGGAAGATCAGATACCAAGCTTTAAGTTATGTTCTCTTGGGGAATGAATTATTTAAAAAGACTCCTGAGAGAGTATTGCTTAAATGCCTTAGTGAAGATGAGGCATATTTAGCTCTCTCAAGTGTCCATAGTGGGGCATGTGGAGCACTCCAAGTAGGCCATAAAATGAAATTGTTGTTATTTCCACATGGTATGTATTGGCCTACTATATTGAAAGATTGCATTGAATTTGCTAAAGGATGTCAAGAATGTAAAGTGCATGTTGGAATTCAACATGTTCCTGCAAGTGAATTGCATTCCATTGTGAAACCTTGGCCCTTTAGAGGATGGGCTTTGGACCTGATTGGAGAAATTCAACCAACATCTTCAAAAAATCACAAATACATTTTGATAGAGATTGACTATTTTTCTAAATGGGTCGAAGCTATTCCATTTCCAAATGTAGATCAAGAAGATGTAATTGATTTCATTCATAAGCATATCATCTATAGGTATGGAATCCTATAAACAATCACTACATACCAAGGGTCTGTGTTTACTGGTCGAAAGATGTAGAAGTTTGCCACATAAATGGGTTTTAAGCTTTTGACATCTACACCTTACTATGTCCAGGCTAATGGCCAGGTCAAAGCAACAAATAAGGTAGTCATTGGTTTGATTAAGAAACATGTGGGTAAGAAGCCAATAAATTGGCACAAGACATTGGACCAAATACTTTGGGCATGTCGAACTTCACTTAAAGAAGCAACTAATACTACCCCATTTCGACTCACTTATGGGCATGATACAGTTTTGCCTCTGGAAATCTACCTTCAGTCCACAAGAATTCAAAGGTATCATGAGATTCCATCTGATGTTTATTGGAATATGATGCTAGATGAGTTGGTAGATTTGGATGAAGAAAGACTTCATGCCTTAGAATTACTAGAAAGGCAGAAGAGAAGGGTAGAGAAGTCCTACAACAAGAAGGTCAAGTTAAAGACTTTTTCAATTGGTGAATTAGTTTGGAAGGTAATCTTGCCCATGGATCGAGAAATCAGATCTTTAGGGAAATGGTCACCCTAATGGGAGGGTACCTTTCAAGTTTCTAAGATATTTAGTAACAATGCTTATGAGATACATGAGATTGAGGTTGATTTAAGAGTCTTGAAAGTAAATGGGAAATATTTAAAGAGGTATAGGCCAATACTTTAAGAGATTCAAATAAAAATATAAAATTTTATTAAACATTAAGGGGCCATAAATGGCCTACAAGTGCAGAAATTTAACACGTGGTTTAATAACCAGAAAAGAAAGAAGAACTATACTACTTATAGTCTTTCCAGTCAAGGGAATTGAGAAAAATGATGTAGTCTTCATCAACTTCATCATCCATATCTTCACCTTTTAGAGGTTCCTTCTTGGGAGATATTGTCCTACCTTGTTTAGTTTTGGAGCGAGTGACCATCCCAATGAAAGTGCTAGAAGAGGAAGTACCCTTCTTTCTAGTGCTTTTTCCCTGCTTGTTTGATTTAGCATCACCCAATTTCTTCATAGAACTACTCATGTTGTTTGTTTGGTGAAGAAGATGAACTTAGTAGAGATCTATTTATAGAGGAAGCTCACATATGCTGATTGGCCAGTCAAAAGACAACTAAAAAGCACGTGAATTCTTCCCTGGGAATGAAATCCTAAAAGGCACATTGCAAGTATAGCCTTTAAATGGTAACTTATGCCATGCAATTACATAAGGCATTTAAAGTTATAACATTGCCACATTAACAAAGATCAAGGTAAAATTGATTTAGATCCAAGGTTTAAATTCAATTTTCGACTTAAGATTGTTCCACAATTTTTCTTATGCAAGGATATTTAAAATGTAAGTCGAAGAATGACAGTTAACTTAAAACATAAAAAGGGGAAAAATAATGCCCAAAATATCATTACATAAAAGGCCTTATTAGGGCCAAGGGATTAATACAAAGAGGAAATACAAAATTCTAAATATTACAAAAGCCTTTGGAATCATAAGGGGAGTTTCTCTTACAACTGAAGAAAGTTGAACTTCTGAGTTTGGAGACGATTCTCGCATAGAGCCTTATCAAGCTTAGTCGTGGAAAACTCTTTGTCAAGATGTTCAGCAGCCTCAATGAGGTCAAGCGTGCACTTTAGCTCAGTATCCAATTCAGTATCATCAGACTTGCATAACTCAAGGTTGCGTTGTTCATCTGCAGAGATTTTGCTTTGGATCTCCTCAATCTCCATTTTCCACATTTCAATGGCCATTTCATTAGTAGTTTTTTCTCTTTCCTCTTTGGCCTTGATGAGCTCTAGGCTTTCGACATGAGCCTTAGCTACCTGCACTCGATCCCAGGCTGAACCCCTTTCTACACCAGTTGTCTCAATGATTTTTTCGATCTTTGGAAGAGACTTGAAATCATCAAAAATTTGGTTCACCAAGGTGGTCAGTTCTATGAGGGAGCTGGAGACCTAGGGATCAAGAGTCAAAATATCTAGCTTTTGCAAATTATCCTTCAGGAAGAGGGGAACAGTTGGATCTGCGTTCAAAACAATATGGATGTCCCTTTTGAAGAATTTGTTCTTGATCTTTTTAAGGATAGGACCACTGAAGTCATCTGAAGGTGAATTCTCAAGAGCTGTCGAAGCGCTACTCCTAGAAGAGCCAAGACTCTTCCCAAGTTTCCTTCTAGCATACTCCCGAGGATTCAACCACCTTAGAGCCACCAATGGGTACTTAGTTGAGACTTCTTTTGGGACTGAAAAGTGAATTGTTGAAGGTTGTATGGAATTTTTCTCAGGCGAAGTTCTTTGAGTCTTTTCAGGCTCTTTTTCCTTGATGAGTTCGCCCTTGTATTGATTGCCTTCTTTCTCTTATTCACGTTCTTCTTCTTCTTCTTCTTCTTCTTCAATATCCATTGGATTGTCTTGAGCATCAGCTTGGGGCTCTCTCATATTCTCTAGCTCTTTATTTGTTGGACTTAAGGGATTAGGGTCCTGAGTGTTCTCAGGTTCTTCTTCTTCTTCTGCAGCAAAAGCTTTATTTATCTCCTTATCAAGCCTGCTTTATTAACCAAGAAAGTCCTTGATCAAAGTATTGTCACACTTATGATCAGAGTCATCAATATGAGATTGTTAAGTGGTAGTTCTAGCAGGCGAACTTCTATTGACTTCGACCACTGGGGGAGGAACAACTATTGTTGTAAGAGGATGATTAATCTCACTCAAAGAACTGTAACCATAGCCAAAATCGAAATTAGGATGATTAGTTGGTGCCACTATAGGAGGGCTAGCCAGTAGTACTAGGAGATTGTGCAGTCTTCTTTTTTCTTTTGAGGGGCTTCTCTTCAGGAGATTGATCATCAACTAATTTGATGATGACGCTTGAAGCCTTTTTGCCCTTCTTTTGGGGTGTTGAAGGCTTTTTGGTTGTCTGAAAAGAGAATCAAAGCATTAGAAGGCAAGCATGCAAAAGATGAATAATTAAGGGATACGAAGTACCTTACTGCCTATGTTGTTGTTCTCATGCTTTATCACCACGCCCTTGGTGGTATTTGGTCTTCTAGCGATAGTTGAGAATTACAAAGACAATTTTTATGAGTTAATAATTGATCAGTTAGTAGGAAATAAATGAAAACCTCAAACCTTCATATATTTCAGATTCGACATGAACGTATTCGATCCCTATATGAAGGTTTGAAACTGTCTAGTGTATGCTTAGTCGCAACCACCATTTTGGCTTTTGGCTGAGACTGCTGTCGAAGGATTTTTATTGAATCCCCATAGACAAACCAGTCTAGAAATGGAGGGGAAAACGCCACTCCAAAATCAGCAGTGGGTAGTTGAGGAAATGTTGGATGAAAGAGTTTGAAAGCCACCTCATAACATTTCTCAAGAGGAACGTTTGAAGGGATTTTCAACTTATCCATTTTTCTGCAAATATTTCTCCTTCAAAGTGACAGCAACCTCGTGAACAGTTCGACTAAGATCATCTGGTCGATAGACAGTTTCAAAGTACTTCTGAAAAGCTTGTATCTCTTTGATGTGAGTAAACTTACTCTTCTTGACCTTTTCCCGCACATTAATGAAGGCTTGGTCAAGCAAGGTAGAAAATTCAGTAGCAGTGAGAAAATGGTCATTGTAATACTTGTGCCACCAGTCATTAAATGGGTGGAAACACAACATAGTAGGCTGGAAAAATACTGGAGATAGAACTGCTTTTTGAGCATCCCATTTGTCGAAGATAGTGGCGGTAGTGTCCTTGTCGAAGAGGTTGGTGTGGAAAATTACTTGGCCCTTCTTTTCATAGAGGCATATGGGAAAACTTTGTCCCAGTACAAACGGCCTAGAGACCAAATTCGGTTGGTAAGCAATTAAGATCGTATCTAATTTCCCACCATTCAACCTGTAAATAATGAACCTGGGAATTAGAAAAGCTTCCCAGACTGTAATGGATTCCAGGTGAAGTTTCCTTGAAGGAGAATTGGGAAACGCCCTGGTAAACCATTTTAGGCCAAGATTCCTCTCAGCAAAAGGAGCCATTGTGGGTGGAAACTCATACTAATGTGCAAACATCAGGAGATAGCTAGAGAAGGCCCCTTTCAGGGTTTCACATTCATCATTTGGCGTGATTTTGGCCAGTCGAACACCTTCAATGCGTATGTGCCTAATATCCTCAGAGTCTTCATTAACGTTCCCTTTTCTGGGAAGGATAGGTTCAAAAGCGGCATTTATCAAAAGTTGAAGAAACCAGAGAGGACCATTTAGGCTCAAAGCACCAAAGGTCCCAGTTGGATTCTTGAGTCGAGATATCCCCTCACTTATAGACTCATAGAGGCTGGGTAAGATTATCTGACTCAAGCAAACCCCTATATTATAGTGGAGCTGGTTTTCTAGAGGTAAGTACTTCTTCTCCACCTGCAAAGATTTGGTGCAGAAAACATATCTTGACCGCCAGAGGGTGAGAAAAGCAATGTGCTCCTTAACAGAAACCTCTTCAATGTTTGGCTTGAAGTGGTGTTTAATGAAATGAGTATATGTCAGCTTTGACTCATTAAACCCAATGGTATCTTCAACATCAACAGAAGGCTCATAGGCCAAACAATCAGGTCGAAGCCCTGTGATAGCGGCTACAACAAATAGGGTGGGGGTAATCATCCCACAAGGAAGATGGAAGGTGTAATGGGTGTTGTCCCAGAAATAAAGGGAGGCATCCAAGAGGTTCAGACAATAGGGGATGTTGGTCTTCGACAACATCAACAAGTCATAAATCCCTATTTCTTTCCAGTGGGCGACCTTGACTTTTTCCATTTTAGCCATCCAAAGATCAAAGTCATTGAACTGGCTAACAACCCTAACCAGTCTAGTACCATCATAGAGGTACTTTAAATGCAGTTGGTTGGAAGGAGGTTAGTTGGTTGAAGAATCATCAGCTTTTGGGGTATTTTTCTGCCCTAGAGGTTGAGATTTATGATAGCTAGGAAAAAACTCACCCAACCTTTCATCAGTGTTTTCAACCTTGGCCAAAGGGCCAGAAAGAGCGTAAGCACATTTATTAACAACGAAGGGACTCATTACCTGAGAGTTGTATAAACTCCTTTGCTCACCATCTTAGGTTCTAGGATGAATTGACGGTTCTTGACCATTTTAGGCTCAGTAAGGTTGCTGAATAGAGGAAGAGCTTGTTTGAAAGTAAATGCTTTTCCTTTCTGAATTTTCTTCTGTGAGATGGTAGCTTTTGAAGACGCCATTGTTAGAAATGAAGAATGTATTTTTTAGGGTTTCTGGGAAGAAAAGAAGAGACTTTAGCAAGAAGAAAACAAAGTTTGCAAGAGTGTAAAAAAATGTTCTTTATTGCTGAAGAATGTATTTATAGGTGTGGAATGGGAATTTGTGGAGTCCAGCCACTTAATGTAAATATGAGGTGGTGGAACGCGTGGCACTTTGGATCAGACACGTTAGAGGTAGCAGTTATTACAAGACATCTTGGCGCTTTGTTTCAAGAAAAGGTCATGATGAGAAAAATCAGAATACGGCTGATGGGGCCTTTGGGGATTTTGCCATTATGATATGACATCATGCGCATGGTTGGAGAATCACAACAATTTTAGAACGTGGGTTGGGTGGTTACCACCATGCTTTCATCTGACCAAAGTTGGCGTCGAAATGATAAATATTAAAAAATAATCATTTCATCAAAATGGTCGAAAATAACATTTTTGGGGGGCAATTTGTTATCTCCAAATTTCGCCTCTAGTATAATTGGGTTATTTGGCTTAGAAAAGAGTTTTCTTGTTATAAGCTGAAATGAGGTCTTTTCGACCTTACTCATTGAAAGGGTGAAAGTCGAAGGAATCTCCCACCTACAAATTATGTACGTATAGAAATTCTAAGTTTGGAATATTTTCTGAGTGTTAGTGGGATTCAACTAAACACATGATTCAATGCAAAGTGACAGTTACCCAAATGACGCACGTTCAAGCCTTGGAGGGAAAATTTGTAATTTCCAATTGAAAGACAGGGACAAGTGGTGCAAGATGAAGCTTCTTCAGCATGTAGTGGGACAAGTGTCATCATCTTAGAGTAGAACCATCGAAAATGGTTATCTTGTATTTTCTATAAATAGCTTAGTCTAGTGTTAGAATAAGTGTGCATGAAAATCACATTGTACTAAGTAACTCTGTATAACACTCAAAGAATTCGCGTGTAGAGAAAAGAGTGTTGTGAGAATGTATGTGATGTAACACCATCATCTTATTTTCTAAAGTCTTTTATGTTAAAGCAACAATTTATCTTCAATGTCATTTATCATTCAAGTTATTTATCTTTAAAATTATTTAACTTCCAAAGGCTTTTATGTTAAAGCATTTACTTTTCAAGCAATTTACTGCATTTTATTTACAATTCTTGCTCTTTAACATTCTTTTCTTGAATTTATCTTTTCTTTACTTTTCCAGCCATGTAAACTTCCTTGCCTTGCATTTACTCTTTCTATTTACTTTGAAATCCATTTTAAACATTTCTTGCATTTAACACTTGTGTAATACCCAAAAATTTGCCCTCTCATTTTCATGGTATCTAGCAAATTGCATTGCATTAGTAATTCCATACATTGTATAAATTAAAAAATAATAATTCATGCAACATTGGTTAGCATGCAAGGCATGTGGTCGGGGTTTACTCAGTGACAAAATCAAATATCAGAACCCAAGGTTGAATCTGGCTCAGAACGGACGGTGAAGATGCTTCCTAAGGGTTTCCTACCAAAATGAGGGAGAATTTGAATTTTTCATCCGTTAACCGGTTAACGCCAGGGGTTAACCGGTTAACGCTGGCGAAATTTGGGCAAAAATTTTAAAAGTTAGTTGGTGTTTCCCTCTTTCTTCCATTTTCCACTTTTTTTGTGTTTCTACCAAGTTCTTGAATTTTCCACCACCTTCTAGACCCTTCTACCACTTTCCAATGGAATATTCCAAGGAATATTCTAGAAACCCTAACTAACTCCTAAGCTAGCTCCTAACCTCATTTTCCTAACCTAATGCCTAAGCTGACTCCTAACCCAAAGCTCACTCCAAGCCTAGTTCCTATATAAGTCATTTTCACTCCAAACCTCACAAGTCCAACCTCATTTTTCAACTTCAACCTCATTTTTCAATTTCATCTCATTTTTCCTCTCATCACTCTCACTTTTTCTCTCCATTTTTCCAAAACTCACCAAAGCTTCATCATCAAGATCTTTCAAGCTTTCACATCGAAACTCGAAAGATCATAAATTTAGCCTTCATTTTCTTCCCGATTCAGTGGATAATCGAAGATTTGACACGGTTACGGTGTTTATTTCACCGCTCAGAAGCGTTTTAGATCAATTGCATTTATTTTTCACTCTCGCGAATTGAAGCTAGGAGCCTCCGGTATTCTCTTTGTTTGTGCATCGATCGACATCACAACAATCACCAAAGCAAGCCTCCGCTTTGTAGGTTGGTGGATTCAAAACTGTTTCTTGCTTTAATTTATTTCTCTTCATCTCGCTGTATGACATTCTTCGATTGTTTTGATTTTGTGATGCGTTATTTGATTTAACTGTTAGTAACTAGAATTGTAGCTTACTCTTGGTACTAATAGGTGTTAGAAAGCTATATTTAGGTAGCAATTTCGTGCTAACATGTTAATAGATGTATTAGGAGCTTTAGGAAATAATTGGATAGCTAGAAGTGTTTTTTTCCTCACTGTTTTTGCATTATGGTTCAGTGTTAACCGGTTAACACCTAGGGTTAACCGGTTAACACGTTGTTTTTGCCCTCTGAAACTGATTTTTTAAAGCCGCTAACCGATTAACCCTGGGCGTTAACTGGTTAACGTTGTGCTGATTTCAACATTTATGTTATTTCATTGCATAATATTGCATCACTCTCCCTTTTATCATCATAGATTGATAGATCTTAATTTTAGGGAATTTTTAGGAGCTGGTTTAGGACAAGTACATGGAGTTTTGATAGCTTCCGACGCATGTTTCGTTAGTTTTCGTTTTTGTGCATAAATGTTGCATATATGTTCATAGCATATTGTGATCATCGTTTTCATGATTTAGCACCACTCATAGTTGTAAACAACCCAAATTTTCCCTCACTTTTTCTCACACCATGGCTTGTGATCTTTCATATAGCATTACATAAGCATATCATATTCCACTGCATAGTTCATTTCATCTGCATCTAGGGTTTGTGATCTAGGCAATCCAAGAAGTGATCTGAGCCATCCCAATGGTCTTGAAGCTTTCCAAGAGGGTCCATGTGTGTTCCATGATCATAATATGCTCCCCAAAGTTCATAAAAGTCAAGAGATCACAAAGCATGGCAAAGGCATAGAGGCAGACTGAAGATTTCCTGCACAGATGACCTAAAATTAGGGTTTTGGTTTCAGAGGCCTTAACCCCAAATTTTTTGGTCATTCTTGTTTCTAATGGTCTCAATATGTTATAAGGATCATGTGTACCAAATTTGATGAATAAATTCAATGTGGAAGTCATCTGATCATTGGGTAACTTCTTGAGTAAGTAAAGTCAAAATCAGGGCATCTGAGGCCTCCATCAAAGGAACCAAAGGGTCACATTCATCATTTTGAGGTTCTATGATCTTTATTTGATCTTAGAAGTGGTTGGAAGTTCATGAAGTTGAAGGATTTTGAGCCAAATGCAAACTTTCTATTTTTGGAAAGGACTTGTAATGGAAACTTTCCATTTTGGGAAAGATATTCAACCTATTCTTTCATGACCAAAAATGCTTCAAATGAAAAATTCTTGGGCCTTAAAGTTGTAGATTATGTCTTCCCATTTTCAAAAAGTACAATAACATGTCTTGATTCATCCTAGAACTCAAGATATGGCCTTTCAAAGTAGGCAAAAATCCTATAATTTTCAAGTGTGCACCAAAGAGGGAATTTTGCAAATTCAAGTTCTAAGCCATTTCATGACCTCTAATCAACTTCTATGTACCATAACATGTCAAAGCAACTTCAAAACATCAGAATTGGCCCAAGAATGCATGGATTTCATGGCTTGATTCACAAGAAATCTCAAAATGGCAATTATGCATAAAGCTTGCAAACACTTGAATCAAAGGCTGCAGATCATCCCAAACCATCCCATGGTTCTCCTTGAAGCTGGTTGAGGCAGGACACCCCTCAAAACCAGCTCTAACTCAGCCCATACTTGTGGTACCACTACTTTTGACTTTTTGCAAAACAAGCCATACCAATCAGCTTGTGCCACAACCACTCTCTGGCCAATCATCATGACTTATGTGGACATCAAGAAGCTCATTTCACATAAGCTTGGAGCCTGAATCCTCCCACAACTCAGAATCACCAAAAATTCCATAAAACTTCATTCCTTTGAAACTCACCCCACAGCCAACAAAAATCACTGATTCTTTCACCAATCATCTCAACATCACTCAAGGATTATTTCCCACCCCTTGCCATGGCCTAAAAAACCCTCAACCAGAAATACGATTTCTGCCACACCAGAACCAAACACCATAAAACAACCATTCAAAGCTTGTTCTAAGCTCTCCAGAAGCTTCAAGGGACCAAGTGGAGTGGTTTTGCACAAAGGAGGGAGTCAGAAAGCTCAGAATCTAAAAGCTTCAACTCAGGTAGCCATCTTAAACTTTTTTTCCAGAACCTTCCTTTTAAGTTACAATATGATTCTACATGTTCCCCTGGTCACACTGATATGATTTATTTTGAAAATGATGGATAAATGACCATGTATGATTGCTCTGAAACGTTTTAACCTAGAACGTGTTCTTCTTTGATTCCCCTTTTTGATGCATGATAAATGAGTTTTGAGCTTGGATTTGTGTTTAGGAAGTTTAGGAGAGTGTTTCTGGAACTTTAGAGAGTCTGGGATGGCCTAGGGAGAGAGATTGAGTTTTGGGGTCGCTGGAGAAGATGACCGGAACACTGTTCCGGTCACCTGAAAGTCATTTAGCTCTAATTGCATTGATTAGCCAGGTTTGAACGTAGGCCCTTGGATTTGTGTTTCCCGCGTGTGTTGAGTGGCTAGGATTGTTTCATTAAAACCCTAATTTAATTAATTAGTTTAAATAGGATTAATTAATATAATTTTTCCAGATCAAATCCAAACCCTCCATCTGTGCGCCAGTCAACCCAAGTTTAAATCCTGGCCACCAGATCATTTGACTTCTCATTTAATCCATTTTAATTCATTTTCTTTTCATTTCTTTTGTTCATTTTATTTAAAATAGCAAAAAACATCAAAAAAATATCATTTCTTGCATTTCTGTTTTAAATATTTTTCTTAACCTAAAAACTTTTTTTTTTATTTTTTGCATTAAAAAAGTATTTTTAAAACATTTAAATATTTTATTTAATTAATTAATTGATTTTAATTAATTAAATATGCATTTAGGTTTCTAAAAATCACCAAAAAATTCATGAAGCATTCTTAAATATTTAGAAGCATTTTCAAACTCACAATACAAATTTCATTTTAGGTTTGATCACATTTTCACAATTATCTTTGAATTAGGGTTCTTAAAAATCACATTTTTTAACCCTAACTAGAAAAATTCATTTCTGCCTAACCATGATGAGTTTGAACTTGATTCTTTTTGCATTGTTTCATATATTGCATATAGTTTCTAGGTTATTTATCTCATATTTTTATCTTGCATTTTCAATTTTATTTTCATTTTCCCTTTAGAAGCACCCAAAAACCCTAGTCAACTTAGGAATTTCATAACTTTGCCTAGGATTGGCTTCTGACTTTCTCCTTTGGGGTGTGATCTTATATGGGATTGGGGTTCGTTTGAGCTCAATTTAATTTTTTTATCATGAAGTATGCTTCTGTTTTGGTCATATGCATCTCATGTTGTCTTAAAACCCTAATTTTGCATCTTCATTTGCATTCATCTTTGCATACCTTCATCATGTGAACTTGCCATGACATTCAATTCTTTTGTATGTCATCTTAGACATCTTAGGACATGTTTGAAACATTGCTTGATCATTTCTTCATTCATTTTCTATGCTTTGCATCCATTACATTTCATGAACATCCATGTGTTTTCATGCTTCTAAACATGCTTCCATTGCATCTCATCCTTGTATGACCATTCACATGCATCTTGTATGACTTTGCATCATCTCATAACACATTTGCATTTCATAATCACTTATGACTTTGGTCTTTTCATCTCATTTCATCTCATTTCCTTTTGCTTTATGTCTTATGCATTCATACTAACATTTCAGGTACTTTTGGTAAGTTATCTGGGAGGTGGATTTTCCTTCACCTCCCACCTTTTCTCATCCTCTCATTTGCATATTTACTTGTCTTTGAAGTGACCTTGTTTCACTTATGTCTCTCTTTCTCCTTTCTTCCTTTTAGGTTACTTATCTTCTTCAGGAAGTAAGTAACTTATTCTTCTTCCTCCTTCTCCTTTCATCTGCTTCTTCCATGGTGGCCTTCTTGAAGATCTTTTCTCTTAAGCCTCACAAACCATAGGATATCTAAGCATGATAATTTTTAGGGTTGTGTATAGTCCCCCCTAGTCTTTTACCTTTGAGTCTCCTTGAGTCTCTCCTCTCATCTCAATAATTAGAGGCTAAACTCTTAAAGCTTTAGGACTTTGAATTAGGGTTATGCCTGCATCCCTATCTTAGGATGGAGTGTATAACTTTAATCCTTAGTGTTAAACCTTTAATTTGTTTACAATTCTTAATCAAAACACATTAATAATCACTAAGACTTTATCTTGTAACTTGGGCCTTACATCAGGGTTCTATCTCTTCCTTATGGTTAAGAGGGACTAACCCTAGTGTTTAATGGACAAGTCCCCCTCAAGTTGTCTTACAGACCATAAAATCCACTTCTTAATCTCACTCTTTAATTAAAATCCACTTAATAAAGGCTTGTTATATAATGAATTTAATCCCTAACCATGGATTAAGTTGAGGTATCTTCCTCAGCTTAAGTGTTCTCATCTATCATCCTTCTATTAGGATGGTGTAATGAGTTCACTAATCTGTGATTAGAGATTAAACTCATTACTTAACACTAAACAAAAACCCAAAAACATCTAAATAATCACAAGTAGGTTAATAATCTTAATCCTACATCATCATGGTAATTAAGTTGAGATGCTTATCTCATACTTAAGCATGCTCATTATCCCTAATCAGGGAGGATATAATGAGTTTACAACCCTTGATTTAGGCTTAATCTCATTAACTTATGCAAAACACCAAAAATAATAAAAAACTGAAAACACAAAAACAAACAATAATCGTCTCCTCCGGGATTCTTTTCTCTTCACACTCATTCACAAGCGAGAACTCGCTTCTTCCGTCTAAAACAAGACAGTTAGCACTCGAGCCAGACGAGTCATACACTTGAGCATAGACAAGTAAGCAATTCACAGTCAATTTATTTTCAGTCTCTTTGAGTCGAACTACGGTGTTCTGACTTCCTCATTGCACGAGAGGATACTTAGGCATAACTTAACAGTTATCGAACAAAGTCTTTGTGTCTTCCCCCTCTTTCAACATTCTTTTCCAAGCCTCAGTTCCTGAGCAATTCACATTTTTTGCACTGGCACTTGTACTTTATTTCCTTAGCTTTTTCACATAGATAACACATACACCTACCCCTTTTAAACACAATCTTGTAAGCGTGGATCCCGTCGAGTACGACAGACGATCTGGATGATAATACCTTCCTAGGTCGTAACCAACCCCCTTTCTCAGTTTCTCTGGTTCGCAACCATCTTATCCATATCTTTCCAAGTTTATGCAGCATTACCTTTCCTTCGGGATAAAAATGCCTAGCTGGCGACTCTATTAAATTCAACCTCTTTCTCTTTCGCCGACGGTTCGCGTTTGCACCGGGATGAAAATCCGGGGAGCGACAGCTTGGCGACTCTGTTGGGGAACTTATCTTGCAACCAGGGCTTCTGTTTCTTTTTGTGGGTTTCTCCTAGCGCTTGTTTCATTTGTGTTTATGGGGGTGTTATGTGCTATATGTGCTTTCTGTTTATTGCTTTATTTATTGCTTTTTGTACAACTTTATTTATTGCTTTCATTTCATATTATTGTCATCATATCATGTGCTGGATTTGTTGGTTTGCCTTGGTGGGAGGGATATTTTAGTGAGCAAGGTTCCACACCGGGAGCCTGAGTGACACATAGGATTAGAGTGGCTTCATATTCTTTCCCATTCCATTTCGGTCTGGTGCGGGAATATGAAACACGGTTCAGACATGGGTTTCTTCTTGAGAACTCTGTGCTACTGATTTCCTGTAGTACTAGGGCTATTTGGGAAGCATGCTAAGTCTGGATGACCTTTTTTAGATGACCTTCAGCATCTGAGGTGAATTAGAGGAGGGTCCTTTATGATTAATGTAAACAATGTACCTCCGGGTTAGAAGTGTTTACATTTCTCATAATAGATCCACGTCTGAGGATCCTTGTTCTAGAACAATACCTGTGAGTGGGTTAGGATGTTTACAGGTTTGCAGGAACCCTTGGCCTCAACATACCCTGTTACTGATATTGTTTTAAGGTTACACTATTTTGGACTGATTCTATGAAACCTTGGACTTGTGACTCTTTATTTGAGTCCCCCACCTGGTTACTGGTTCTCTAGCCTTCATCTGGACCCTATCAAAGCAAAACAACAGATCCAACACTTGATCATAAACCCTTGCATATCATTCTACATACATCCTTTTGCATCATTTTAACATTTGTCTATTTGTTTTACAGGGTATCCACATCATCTTTGGTTTGGTTTTGACTGTTCTTCTGCTCAGCCACCTTCATCAGTTATCTTCATTAGAGATCTTCTTCAGCTGATCTCTTCTCCTGTTGTCTTCATCAGTTATTTTCCTCAATTATCTTCATCAGCATCCATTGTTAGTATGGACTCATCTAGGAAGAGCAACATCACTTATCATTTCTTTGAGCCCTCCCTAGTAGGCATCAGGCAGATTCAGGAACTTACCACTCCTGATCATGTCCCTTTATTCAGGGAACATTATGGTAGTATCATGGACATGATCATGGACTTGGATGCATCACAGAGGAGAATGATTCACACTTGCCTACAGTTTTATGACCCTCCTCTCAGATGTTTCACTTTCCCAGACTTTCAGATAGGTCCTTTGTTAGAAGAGTTTTCCATGTTGTTAGGTGTTCCTATCAGAAGAGGTATTCCTTTCAACCCTGAGATGACTGCTCCTAGGAATGAAGACATAGCTAAGGCTTTGTATTTGGAAAACACCATCATTGATCAACATATGACCATCAAGGCATGAATCTCAGGCCTCCATTTGGACTTCTTGATCACTCAGGCCACCAGTCATGCTGCAGCAGGGAAGTGGAAAACTATTTGTGCTCTCCTGGCCCTTAGTATATATGGAATCATCTTGTTTGCAGACGAGCCTAAGTTTGTAAGCAAGAATGCTATCCATATATTCCTGCTGAAGAATCCAGTTCCTACCTTGCTAGGGGATTTCTACTACTCAGTGCATCAGAGAAATGAGAAACAGAGGGGAAGACTAGTCAGATATTGTGCATCTCTCTTCTATTGTTGGTTATTGAGACACCTGCCAAAGACAAAAGGTTCCCTGAATCCTCACCAGTCAAGAAACTGGGCTAAGAGAATGATTGCCCTTACTTTAGAAGACATCAGGTGGTGTACTCATAGCACCAAGGGCAGGGACATGATTACAAGCTATGGGAAGTATCCTAATGTACCTCTCATAGGAGTGAAGGGTTGCATCAACTACAATCCTTTGCTTTTCAAAAGGCAACTAGGGTATGCCTTAGTACATCCACCCAGAGAGCAGGATTTAGCAGAGACCCTTTACTGTGATGTTCAGAATAATCATGCCATCATCCGACAAGTAGCCTGGGCTTGGGATAACATACAGACAAAAGGGACTGCTATTCTTGGCAAGTGCAACAACATAGCTTCAGCTTAGTACATTGATTGGTCTCGCATCAGATGACATATCACCCGCATGCCATTCACCCTGGAGGATGTGCTAGGGCCATCAGCAGTAGAGCCTGTAGCTACAGTCAGTTTAGAGGAGTTTGAGAAGCTGAACGAGAGGAATACCCAGCTTTCTGAAGCTCTGAAAAAGACCCTCTGGGAGAGGAATGATAGTCGTCTGGACAATGAGAGGTTAGAGAAGCTTCGGATCGAGCATATGACCAAGATAGAAAAGACTGACGATTACATCAGAAAAGCCCGAGCAGGGGAGTTGGTATTGAAGAATGCTTGCAAAGAAGCTAAGATTCAGAAGGCCAGAGTTGAGCACTACTTGGAAGAGAGTCAGGCTAGGTGGATCAAGATCATTGAGGCTCGTTTGCAAGAGGATCAGAAGACACAGGCTAGGATAGAGCAGGTTGAAGCTAATGAGAAGAAGAGTCAGGAAGCCTTGTTAGCATCACAAAAGGAAATCTCCGAGCTGAAACTCCGAGCGGGGTTGAAGAGATCAAAAGACCAGGACAAATACCAGAAGTTGACAGGTGCCATTGCCACCAGGAAGCTTCTTATCAGAACCATCACAGAGCATCCAGTTGGACCAATGACTGATGCTCTTCTGAAGGAAGTCAAGAAGGATGACTTTGGGTTAGATGTTTGATCTTTTTTTTGTGCTTGTGTTTTATTTTGATTGTACTCTATTCCTCATGATAATTTGGTTGTATTTCTCGACTTTGTTGTATTTTGACCCACCATGGGAACTTGTTGTAATCATAAACTATGTATCTTTTGAATTTGTAATATATGGTTTATGTATTACTTGGATTTTCTGATGGGCTTCATTTCTCTTCAACATCTTCATTCCCAGTGGTCTGGAAGGTCAAAACCAAAGAACCAAACCGGATACCCTTGGAAGACAAATAGACATACTGCATTGCATACTAACCTCATTCTCAGGAAACATTACTCGTAGGAGGGTTTTCCCCATCAACAGAGTTCACCGGTATCCTACAAGAAACAACCTTCTGAGGTTACAGATGGACCAAGTTCAACAAGATCTGACTGACATGAGAACTCAGATGGCTAATGAGAGGACTAAGATGATGGCTCAAATGAACTAGTTCATGGCAGTAATGACTAGGTTTTCCCAAAGCCAAGAAAGATTAAGAGAGTTAGTTGAGCGGCAAACTCCAGAAGAGAATCATCCAGGTACAGGAGGTACTAGTAACAATGATCACGGGTAACCACGAACAGATGCGCCAGAGTTTGGGCCTCACCTCAACCCTGAAGTCAATGCTATCAGAAATACTCAAGGAAACACTAGAGGTTGTGCCTTGCAAGAGGACCCTTAAGAAGAACAGTTTACAGTAATTGGTGCTGGAGATGAAGCCTATGATCTTCGTCTGGATGAAATAGCAGAAAAGCTGAGATCTTTGGAGTTCCAAAACTCTCTGGGATTTGATGTAATGGACATGGGTTTAGTTGAGGGAGTCTGGATTCCTCACAAATTCAAGCCTCCTTGCTTTGAGAGATATAATGGTACCTCTTGTCCACGTACTCACCTGCAGTCCTTTCTGGAGAGACTGAAAGCTTATACCATGGACGAAAAGTTGTGGATGTTCTACTTCGGAGACAGTCTGACTGGGGCATCCCGTGAATGGTATTCTCACCTGTCCATTGCAACAGTCAGGAATTGGAAGGATTTGGCCGAAGCTTTCATACGCCAGTATCAATATAACTTGGACATGGCTCCCAACAGGACCCTCCTGATGGGTATGTCATGGTCTTCAAGGGAAAGCTTCAGGGAATATGCCCAAAGATGGAGACAACTTGCTACTGCTATCCAGCCTCCGATTTCAGAAAGAGAAATGGCCGACATGTTTATGAACACATTGTAAGGAACATACATTGACAGACTTGCTGCTTTCTCGTCCACCAGCTTTGCGGATGTAGCTATAACTGGTGAGAGAATTGAGAGTCTTTTTAAGATGGGCAATATTTCAGACAACGGTGCTAGTTCCAGCAATACAAGAAAACCTTTCTCAGGACCTCGTAGGACAGGTGAGACCAACTCAGTACACATGGGCAGAGGTAGGCCTCAATACATGCCAAGATCAGTGGCTGTTGTCACCATTCCAACTCCAGTACCTCAACAACAGTATCCTCCACAACCACAACACTTCCCACCGCAACAACAATTTCCTCAACATAGATCTTACAACAATAACAATCAGAAACAATGTCCGTTTCAACAAAGGACTTCACAAATCAACAGGGTTATCGATCCCATTCCGATGCCCTATGCTGCCTTACTTCCACAGTTATTAAAGCTCAACCTGATCGAATTGAGGACTCTGGCCCCACCAGATCCCCAAAATCTTCTAAGAAACTACGATGTTAATGCCAGATGTGCCTTCCATTCCAATGCACCTGGCCATACAATAGAAAAGTGCAGAGCCTTACACATGAAGGTTCAGGATTTGATTGATTCTAAGGCAGTTAACTTTGCACCCCCTCCAAGTGTTACAAAGAATCCTATGCCTAGCCATGGTGGGCCTAGGATAAATTCCATTGAGGAGGATCGACCAGTGACCAAATTGACAGTGTTGCAAGTATTCAAACACCTCTGGCCGAGGTTAAAGCCCAACTTTTAAAATGCCAGGTGTTCCCGGGTTATGGGGCCCACTACGAAGCTTGCGAGACTTCTATCAATGGTTGTGAAAATTTGAAGAACGGTATCGACAATCTCATCATAGAAGGCACTTTACAGATCACTTCAACAATCATAGCTCCTACAACATCAACAACCATTCCTCCTACAACACCAACACATGTCATTCCATCAGATGTAACAAGTATCACTCCTACAACTTCAACAACAATCATTCCAAAAAATTCTTCTACAACATCAACAACCATCCCTTCTTAAACATCAACACACATCAGTTCAACACATCCTTCTACAACAACAACAACCATCAATGAAGACATTTCCACAGTTACTATTTACTAAGATCCGGCAACAATCCACGTCCCAGATTCTTTCAACAACTCACATCATCAACCTTCATCACCAACACCATCTCCGGTCAGACCTCCTGTCACAATTTATTATGAACCTCAGACTGTCTACACTCCTTCTTCCGCAACAATCAGTCCGGTTACTATCACAGTGCCTGGACCAGTTCCATATGACAGCAGCAGTGTCGTGCCTTGGCACTACGGCTCAGATTTGTATTGCAACGGAAAGAAAATAACTCTTGACACTTCTACACCACAGATTGATAATGTGGGGGGAGGCGGAGGCTTCACTCGAAGCAGACGTCTCTTTGCCTCACAATTCCAAAGAACTAATGCTGAAGCAGAAGCTACTGCCAAGGCTAAGGGCAAGAGTGTGGTTCCTGAAGAACCTATTACCAAGGAAACTCAGAAGACATCCTTTGACCAGGATGTAAACGAGTTCATGAGAATAATCAAGAAGAGTGACTATAAGGTTGTGGACCAGCTCCGTCAGACACCCTCCAAAATCTCTATTCTATCACTGCTAATGTGTTCCGAAGCTCACAGGAATGCACTTCTCAAAGTCCTGCATACAGCTTACGTGCCATAAGAGATTATAGTTAATCAGCTAGAAACAGTGGTTTCAAATGTCAATACTAGTCATGGGCTAGGTTTTACTGATGCTAATCTAACTACAGAGGGCCGTAACCATAATAAGGCTTTACACATCACCTTGGAGTGTAAGGGTGCTGTTCTCTCTCATGTCTTGGTTGACATTGGGTCCTCACTCAATGTTCTTCCAAAGAAAGCCTTGGTCAAGATGAAATATGATGGTCTTGCACTGCATCCAAGTAACCTGGTGGTGAGAGCCTTTGATGGTTCTAAAAGATCGGTTCTTGGGGAAATTGAGCTTCCTGTGGTGATTGGCCCACAGATCTTCAAAATTATCTTCTACGTGATGGACATTCAACCTGCCTATAGCTTTTTGTTGGGTCGGCCATGGATTCATGCCGCTGGCGTTGTGACGTCGACCCTTCACCAGAAGTTAAAATACGAATGGGAGGGCCAAGTCATCACAATCTGTGGGGAAGAGGATATCTTCGTCAGTCATCTAGCTACTTACAAGTATATTGAGATGGATGGAGAGATCCATGAGACGATGAGCCAAGGGTTTGAGGCCCTCAATGTCAATGAAGCAACAACTGAAGTGTCTGGTACTTCAATCTCCTCTTATAAGCAAACTCAGAAGGTTGTCGAAGACGAGAATGCCCAAGGCTGGGGCAAGCTGCTGCAAGTTCAGATCAAGGAAGACAAGTTCGGGTTGGGTTACAAACCATCTCGACAAGTCCAAGAGGAGGCTACTAAAGCTCCTAAGTTTATCAGTGGGAGAATGCTAACCCCGGATGCAATCAATAATATGGAAGACGAGGCTGAAAGTAACTTCAACCTGGAAAGCTGGATTCGTCCAAGGGTCCCAGGCCAGCGAGTCCTTAACTGGTCTTCCCAAGAAATTATAAGGATTACTTCTGCATAGTAATTATTATTTCCTGTTTATGCATGCATCAAGTCCTGTATCTTGCCCAAGGTGTCAGGACTCATTTTGTAATAGGACCATATTTGTATTTTGTGCAAATGAATGATTAATGAACAAATGGACATCTTTTGCAAACAATCTTTTTCGCTCACTGTCTTTTCATTTTTGTTATTTTCGCACAAAGAAATAAATGGCAATGTTTTTCAATAAAATAACTCCATTCACACATTTTCCTAAATAAAATAAAATCAATCACTAAAATGAACAAATCTCAACCCTTGCAGAGATAATCCTCCAGATTGCACCGACAACAACACTGCTATGGCTTCGTATGACTTCGACAATCCGATTAATCAAGAAGATGAAGGGATTGATGAAGATTATGATTTTCCTGAAGAGTTGGCTAGGTTGTTGAGACAAGAGGAAAAAGTGATTGCTCCTCATTAGGAGGAGGTTGAGACCATCAATCTTGGTACCGAAGAAGATGTGAAAGAGGTGAAGATCGGGGCCAGTCTGCAAGCTCTAGTGAAAGAACAGCTCATCAGTATGCTTCGGGAATATGTTGACGTCTTTGCTTGGTCCTATCAAGATATGCCAGGTCTGGATACGAATATTGTCATGCACAGATTGCCATTGAAAGAAGTTGTCCGCCAGTTAAATAGAAGCTAAGCCGTACTCGCCCAAATATGGCCATGAAAATTAAAGAAGAGGTACAAAAGCAGTGGGATGCCGGTTTTCTTGCTGTGACTAGTTACCCGCCGTGGGTTGCTAATATTGTACCCGTACCTAAGAAGGATGGCAAGGTGCGTATGTGTGTGGATTACCGGGATCTGAACAGAGATAGCCCGAAAGATGATTTCCCATTACCTTACATTGACGTATTGGTGGATAACACGACTCAGTTCTCGGTATTTTCTTTTATGGATGGATTTTCTGGATACAATCAGATTAAGATGTCACCTGAAGACATGGAGAAGACAACTTTCATCACACCTTGGGGCACGTTTTGTTACAAGGTAATGCCGTTCGGTCTAAAGAACGTCGGCGTAACTTATCAACGGGCTATGGTAACATTATTCCACGATATGATCCACAAAGAAATCGAGTGCTATGTGGATGATATGATTTCCAAGTCCCTTACAGAAGAAGATCATCTGGTAAATCTACTAAAACTGTTCAAGCGTCTGAGAAAGTATCAGTTGAAGTTGAACCCCAACAAGTGCACATTCGGGGTACGTTCTGGTAAGCTGTTGGGTTTTATTGTAAGTGAAAAAGGAATTAAGGTTGATCCCGACAAAGTGAAAGCCATTCTGGAGATGCCTGCACCTAAGACTGAGAAAGAAGTTCGAGGATTCTTGGGGAGATTGAACTACATCTCAAGGTTCATATCTCATCTCACTACAACTTGCAAACCTTTGTTCAAGCTATTAAGAAAGGAACAAACAGTCAAGTGGAACGATGACTGTCAGAGAGCTTTTGACAAGATCAAAGAATATCTGCAAGAACCTCCAATTCTCATGCCTCCAATCAAAGCAAGACCTCTAATCATGTATCTGAAAGTATTAGAAGAGTCAATGGGGTGTGTAATATACTACCTAAGCAAAAAGTTTACCGACTATGAACAACGTTATTCACTGCTCGAGAAAACTTGATGTGCTTTAGCGTGGGCTACTCGCCGACTAAGACAGTATATGTTGACTCATACTACCTTATTGATCTCAAAAATGGATCCATTCAAGTACATATTTGAGAAGCCAGCACTTACCGGAAGGGTTGCAAGATGGAAAATGATTCTAACAGAATATGACATTCAATACACCTCTCAGAAAGCCATCAAGTGCAGTGTATTGTCTGACTATCTGGCTGAGCAACCCATTGATGATTACCAGCCTATGAGATTTGACTTCCCTGACGAAGACATCATGTTCTTGAAAGCAAAATATTGTGAAGAGCATGTTCACAATGAATGGCCTGACCTAGAAGAAGCATGGACTATGATATTGGATGGGGTAGTTAATTGCAACGGTCGTGGAGTTGGTGCAATACTGATTACACCTAAAGGAGTTCATTTGCCTTTCTCGGCGAAACTCACATTTGCTTGCACTAACAACGAAGCAGAATACGAAGCTTGCATCATGGGTCTTGAGGAAGCCATTGACCCCAGGATCAAAACCTTGAATGTATTCGGAGATTCAGCTTTGGTAATCAACCAGACCAACGGCAAGTGGTACACTCATCAGGAGCATATGATTCCGTACCGTGACTATACGAGGAGATTGTTGACCTTCTTCATGACAGTTAAGCTTGAATACGTCCCTCAAGATGAGAATCAGTTTGCAGATGCTTTGGCTACCATTTCATCCATGATCCAAGTACAGGCTGCTAATCATGTACCTCGGATTTTAGTATCCAGACTGGACCGACCGACATATGTATTCTCTGTGGACACTGTCACTAATAACAAGCCTTAGTACCACAACATCAAATGCTTTTTGGAAACTCAGACATACCCACCTGGGGCATCATCAAATGATAAGAAGACATTAAGAAGGCTAGCTGGTAGTTTCTTCCTCAATACTGATGGTTGTTTGTACAAGCGAAACTTCAACATGGTCTTGCTAAAATGTGTTGACAAGAAGGAAGCAAACCTACTGATGCACGAAGTACATGAAGGTTCTTTCGGTACCCATGCCGGAGGACATGCAATGGTAAAGAAGTTTTTAAGATCAGGTTACTACTAGATCACAATAGATGCAGACTGTTGTGCCTATGCCAGAAAATGCCACAAGTGCCAGATCTACGCAGATAAAGTGCATGTGCCTCTGAATCCTTTGAATGTAATGTCTTTGCCTTGGCCCTTCGCCATGTGGGGCATTGATATGATTGGAAAGATTGAACCGACTTCAAATGGTCACAGATTCATCCTGGTAGCCATTGATTACTTCACCAAATGGGTTGAAGCAGCTTCATATGCAAATGTCACCAGACAAGTGGTAGCTAGATTTCTTAAAAGAGATATCATATATCGATACGGAGTTCCCGAGCGAATCATTACTGATAATGGTTCCAATTTAAACAACAAGATAATGGAAGAACTTTGTCGGGACTTCAAAATTCAACATCACAACTCTTCTCCTTACAGGTCAAAGATGAATGGCGCTGTTGAGGCCGCTAACAAGAATATCAAGAAGATTGTGCAGAAGATGGTAGCCACCTACAAAGACTGGCATGAGATGCTACCATTTTCCTTGCATGGGTACCGAACCTCTATCAGAACATCTACTGGGGCAACAACTTATCAGCTTGTATATGGTATGGAAGTTGTCCTACCTATTGAAGTTGAGCTACCCTCCTTACAAGTAATGATGGATGTGAAACTGGATGAAGCAGAATGGGTCCGGTCTCAATACAATCAACTAAGAAAAGAGATTAACAGCCATCTGTCATGAGCAGTTATATCAGAAGTGAATGAAGAAAGCCTTCGATAAGAAAGCCAGACCTCGGGAATACCAAGTGGGAGAGCTTGTTCTGAAAAGGATCCTTCCTCCTCATACAGACCACAGGGGAAAGTGGACACCAAACTATGAAGGTCCCTATGTGATAACTAAAGTCTTCCCGGGTGGAGCATTGATGCTCGCAACCATGGATGGTGAAGACTTCCCTTCTCCTATGAATTCAGATGCAGTTAAAAATACTTCGCATAAAAGACCCATTGGACATAAAAACAGAATGTAAGTCCAGGCAAAAATAAGGCATCCTGGCGAGTCAAAAACAAAATAAAAGACTCGGGCAAAAATAAGGGAAAAATAAAAAAAAATGTGTACACCCGCTGAGTTGAAAAGCCACATCGGACGACTCAGGAAAAAATGGGTATCCCGGTGGATTGAAAACCCGAAAGGGTGATCCACGCAAAATCAGGGAATAAGCGAACAGCTGCATTCTGAATTCGTCTGTATCACTCTCATAACATGGCAAGCTTCGAAAGGATAAAGCATCGGTCAAAATCAACCTTCTTCAGAAAGCAAGATAAGAAGAACGTCAAGGTCATACGGGTCATAGCAAAGGAAGCTCACTAGAGCGTCAACTTCAAACATTTCCAACACTTTTTATTTTCTCAATTTGTAGCAATCTCCTCCTTTCAGGGGATTCGCTACTTTGATTGTACTTGCCTATTCAGGGCACACAAATTAATAAAATCAGAATTTTCAGTCATACTTTGTTTTGTACATTTTTGTTTCATTTGCAAAATGTCCAAAGTTCATAATACAACACTTGCATGAAAACATATGAGCCATTTTAATAAATGCTTGCAGGAAATATGTTACTCTCAGGTAAATCTAACTCCTATGATGGAATCTGGTTGAGGATACCTTGGGACACTTGTGCGTTCCTTTGTTTCATAGGTTGCAGGTACTCAAGGCAGACAATCTTTCACAGCATTGGGCATATCAAGCATAGTATCCCTAGCCAAGCCAGCAATCACATCATCAGCAGGACTCTTTGACAAGAAATACTCCCTCGTAAAGTTTTTTTCCCCAGGGGATCCCTTGAGGAATTCATCAATCCCCAATGTATTACTTCCCAGAAGTTATCTCCTCCCCAAGTGGGATCTCCTGGGCAATGCTTGACAACTTTTCCCCAGCAAAGTGGTCAAAGAACTTTCTATTCCCCATCAGAATTGCCAGAATTTTTTCATCTTCAGCAGAGTCGGTGGAATTGCTTCCCCACAGAGTTGCCTCCCCCAGTAGAGCAATGCCTGAAATACTTCCCAACGGAATTTCTGAAACTTCCTCATCCCCAACGGGGTTCTCCCTCCGAACAGATCAACCAATGATCTCTTTCCCCAACTGAGTTCTCACTCTAGACAGATCGCCTAGAGATCTTTCTTCCTGCGAGATCCAGATCTCGAATTGGGTTTCTCATTTGCATAATCATAATGTAATACCTCAAAATTTGCCCTCTCATATTCTCAATATTTTTCATATCATTTAGCATACATAAGTTCATAAAAATAACCAAAAACATTGCATCATGTGTAGCATAGCTGAGGCATAGGTATGTGGTCAATGACTGGAGTAACTGAAGGCTATACAAAGACAATCAAAGGGCCACAAAGCGCCTTAATCATGTGCAAAGGGTTCACAACATCCCACAAGTTCTCATTTGAAGTTTCAAGTCTTGGAAAGAGGTGAATGACTCCAAGGAAGCAAGCAGTGCAACACCTCATATTGAAATGGTCATAATTAGGGTTTCATTTGTGAAGGACTCCTCCATGAATTTTTGAGCAAAAGTGGATTCCATTGTGTTATATATGACAATAAGTGTATAGGGTTCAAATTTCATCCACAAATTCATTTTGGAAGAGGTTCAATTGGTCAGATGATTGAAAATCAGGAATTTGGGGAAAAGTCAACCATGCTGAAGAAAAAGTCAACTCCTGACTTTTTGAGATCAAAATCATGAAATTAGGGTTACAAGGATCCTATGTTTCAAATTTGATCAAGAAATGATGGAGGAATCAAGAGAAATCAAGAAAACCAAAACTTACCATTTTTGGAAAATTAGGGTTTCCAAAAATGGCAAGTTTTAGTCATTTTTGCAGCTACTTTGAATGAGGCCTTCTCCCAAAATATGAAAGATATGAAAATTCTACTTGGATCCAATTAAAGAGGGCATCTTGAGCTTCAAATCCATAGGTGGAACTCACCCATATCATAAAAAATAAGAGAGATATGATCTTGCAAAGTTGAAGCAAACTAGGGCAAAACTAGGTCATGGGCGAGGCATGAAGCTGGCCAGCGCGCGTGCCCTGCCTGACAATTCATCAAACATGTGGTGGTCAGAATGTCAAGCCAATTTTCTCTGCCAAAAAGACTTCAAATGAATTTTTGGTGAACTACAAAGTTGTTCCTTGATGTAATCCCTACAAGATTGGTGTTCAAAGATTTTTCATTTGAGCAAGTCTTCTTGGGCTATTTGAGGGCCAAAGTAGAGAGGTTACAACTGGCCAGCCATAGGCCCATGGGCACAAGGCATGCCAAATTCGTGCAGGCCAATATGCAGCTTGTTGGCATGCTATTCAATGACCATTTTAAGATGATTAGAGGTCATCATTTATTATGGTCCAAACATCAAACTTGTACCATGATCCTTCCACTTCAATTTGAGTCCAAGAACCACTTGAATTGATTGCTTGAGATGGAAGAAATCTTCCATTGAAGATCATCAAAGCCAACTGTCTTGCTTGGTTGACAAGGCATTGCATCAAGGTTCAAATCAGTTCCTCCCATTGCCATCAATCCATAAGGCATGACCAAAATGCATTGCTCTAAAATGGATATGATCTCATGAATGCCTCTTCATACCATTGCCATACACACCAGTCAAACCAAGAGCATTAATCTAACATGGCTGCATCATTCAATCTCAATCACACTGCATTCCACCATGAGGATCATGATCATTTGTGTACTGAATTTGAGTAAAGTTGATCAATAAAATCATTTCACAATGGAGTTGCCATCAAGTGTGTGCAAGATCACATGGGCTATTATGCACCTCATGAGTATGTAAGCAAAAGGGAATGACTTCATGCTGCAGTCATTGGTCAGCTGACCTATTGCCATCATCTAATCCCTACCATAAGTTTCGTGAAGCTTACATATAAGATCCATCTCGAGTAGTGGAAGATTCTGGAGGTTCCAATTCATAACTAACTTGACTCAATCTAACAAATTCAACTCAGTTAACTAGGGTTCTAACCCTGGTTCTAACTGTTAATCAGAGGTCAAAGACCCTATAAAGGCAAGAGCTCAGTGCAGTTTGAAGCTCTCTCATCATTTTTTTGCTCAATTCACCATAGAAGTTCACAAATCCTCTCTGCATTCTCTCTACATTTTGCCTCGAGCAAGCATCATCATCTCCAATTCATCCTCATTCTTCATCAAGCTATCAACTTCATCATCTCAAGATCAATATACAAGCATGGCACAACTTGATTCATCAAGGATTCAATACTGCACCATTGTTGATCTTCACTGTAACTTGGATTCAAGTTCCTGAAATTTCCATAATCTTGCTCTGATTTACCTCTATTCATCATCAGCATCAGGCATAACTTCATCTCCATGGTTTGATCACCTCAAATCATCAAGGATTCAATACAACACAATTGAAGAGTTTCACTGCATTTCCATCAATATCTCAAGATCCACGCATCACAGAGTGTTTATTTCACTCTTGTTGATCAAGATCAAGATCAAGTAAGCTAAGGATCCTCATCTCTGGTCTTCTAGCAACATCTTGCCATCTCTGCAACTCAGGTATGTCATGAAACTCCACTTGCTCGAATTGCATATCTCCAACTGTTTTTATGTGGATTAAGGCCTGATAGAGGTTATTGGATATCTGGCTAGTGGATAGACACCCTAGGTGTGTAGTTTCAGTTTCATAGGTCAAGTTGTTTGTCTTCGATTTGGCTATTCTAGGAACCCTAAATGGATTATAAGGGTAGATTCTTGATCAGTGATGAGAGGCGATTGCAATGGTGGTCTTGGAATTCATTTTCATGGAGGATTAGAGAAACCCTAGGTCAGGGGTGACCGAAGAAGATGACCGGAGGTCACTTCCGGTCACCTGAATAGTAACCCTAGGCCGGAGATGAAATTATAACGTGACCGTTAGATTAATTGGATCCAAGAGTCCACAGCGTGCCAACACATAAATGAAACGCGTGCCATTCACATGACCAAGTCAACACAAAGTCAATCAGTTCATATTCACACCCCACACGCGTTTGACATAAGCCCATTTTAGTGTATTTCCTTGCTATTCTCACCCCCTAGGCCCAATCCAGTAATTCTTTTAATTTCTTTTTCTTTCTTTTATTCCTATTTTATTTCAGTTTCGTTTTTTATTATTAAAAATAACAAAACTCCACAAAAAATTCCCAATTAATTCATGAGGGATCCTAATATTTTCCCTAATTTTTCATAATTTTTTTTTCATTTTTCTTTTATATTTAAGTCAGAATTAATTTCTCATTTGAATTAATTCCATTTTTCTCATATTTTGACCAATCACCTTGTGCAATTTCTTTCTCTCAAACCATAAAAAATAAATGGCCCATTCTTCTTGCATTAACCAGTAGACTAATTAAAATACTTCATCATATTTTTGTTTTGATTTTTAGGTCCTTTTATGCCATGCTTTGGTTCAATCCTTTCACTTGCATGTTGTCGTACCTCGAAAAATACGATCCTAGAACAAACAACAGAGTCGCCACCTAATTCTATTTATTCTATTTAAAGAAAAGGGAGATATAGATACAACCTAATAAAGGATAAGAAATGGTTTACGAAACCAAATTCTAAGTTCGGGAGTCGGTTACGCAAGGGAAAGGTATTAGCACCCCTCACGTCCGTTGTACTCAACGGGAACCTCTTAGCTAATTATGCGACTAAATGTTTGATCTTAAGTATTTGTCTTCTGAATGATATTAATATGTTTGTTAAAATTTTAAATTATTATTAAGGAGAAAAGATTAAAGTTTTTATTATTATGACGGAAAAAGATTGAATTTTTTAATAGGGTGACAGAGAGATAGTTAATTTTTTATTATTGTGCTCGCGAAGGATAAAAATCCCCGTGCCTATGTATTCCCTTGTGCAATGAGAAAGTCAGAGCTTCGTAGTTCGTGCTACTACGGTTTGTGATTTTTTAATTGAACGATTGTTTAAAATGCATTCTACTGCTAAGCGTTGGCTTATACTCGCGGTGGAGGCTGAAGCGCTAGCTTGTTAGAGAGATAGAATGATTTAAACAATGTTCGTTTTAGAGAAAAGTATTTGACTTTTGTTAAGATGTTTTAAACGAAAGGGCGAATGAACCACGTCGCGTGGGGCTAGCCCAGGAGCGATTGCATACCAAAACGTGCGGAGTGCTAGACTCCGGAGTTCCGTCTTTCGATAATTAATTACGAAAATGATTTAAATTGGTTGGTGAGTTTTAAGTTGTATTTGAAATAATAAAGATGCAAATGGACCACGTTGCATGGGGCTAGCCCAGTTGCAATCCATTTTAGAACGTGCGGAGTGCTATGCTCCGGAGTTTAGTTCTTTCGTAAATTAAGATTTGAATATTTTGATATACGAATGGTGATTGAACACATCGCGTGGGGCTAGCCCAGTAGCGGTCCAAACTAGAACGTGCGGAATGCTAGACTCCGGAGTTCTATTTTCGTATGTTAATTTATGCGATTATTTAATTTGAAACACGAAAGGCGAATGGACCACGTTGCGTGGGGCTAGCCCAGTTGCAGTCCTTTTTAGAACGTGCGGAGTGCTAGACTCCGGAGTTCCGTTTCCGTATTAAATTAATTAAATAAATTGGAAAATTTTCTCTCTAGACGTTTTTAGGGTTAATGTAAAAAATAGTAAAGGAGTGAACGAAACGATACGCGCGGGGCTAGCCCAGTTGTAGTTCGTCCTAGAACGTGGGGAGTGCTGGACTCCGGAGTTCCGTTCCTTATTTATTTAATTAAGGCGCAATAAGTCGTGCAGACGGCGATCACTTAGTGATCGACTTACGTGTGTGCGAAGTGTAGGCGTAGAAGTATTTTGCTTGGCGTCGGACCAAGAAGTGAAATTTTATTTTGAAATGATTATTATATTTTTCGGAACGATCACTTTTAAGGTAATTGTGTTTACTATTATTATTAAAAAAATATACTTGAAGTGCGAGGATAGCATTTGAGATTCCACAAGTCATACACAAATGTCAATCAATTAAATGGTGGACAATAAAATTCACATCATACAAATAAATAAATTAACTAAACTATATTAAATAGAAATTCCTTCTTTAAAAATTAATTAATAAAATTAAATAATTATTTCAGATAAAAAAAATGTTTTAGTGTTTTAATTGTTTCAAAAAATAGAAGGATTAATAAGAACTAAACTTATAAGAAAAAAACACAACATAAAAGCTTGGGTTAAGAAGGAAATTTAGGGCGGGGGGGAAGATAAAACCGATGGGCCCAAAGTATGGCCCAGGACACAACTGGAAGGGGGATCGGTCGGGTCATGGGTTGACCCGGATACGGTTCGGTTTTATTGTTTCCTAAAAAGCAAAAAAATTAGGGTTTGTGAACAAAGCCTTCAAAAGAAATTTCCCAAAAGAAAACTGTAAACGCAGAACAAACCCTTCGGGCACGATCCCTCAAATCGTTCACTCTCTCAATCGCATACTCACAAACATAGAACAAAACCCTCTCATGCTTTGGTATCTACCTTACTCATGATGGATGAAAACAAAAGCAGGAAACTAGGTTAAAGCAACAAATCAGAATAAAACAAGCTCAAGCAAAGAGGTGAACCGATTATCAAAGAGGCAGAGGCAACACTGTAATAGCTGGAAGTGCTGTTGAACCTTGTTCTTCCGCCTCAAATTCGTTCTGCGCGACTTGCTTGCTGAGGCCTGTCTCACGAGGTTCCCTATTCTGGCCGCTCAACGCTCTCCCTCAATCGCGAGCGGTTTCCTTTCGTCTCAGTTCGTTTCCCTCTGCTTGTGTGGTGGCATGGTTTTGGTGTGCGGCGGTGAGCAAGGTGGTGGTTATGGTGCGAGGGTGGCGAAGGCGGATTCGAGTGGTCGAAGGATTTCTGGGTGGTTTCGGTGGTGATGAAGCGTTTGGTTTCAGAGGTTTTTCATTTGGTGGTGAAGCGTAATGGCGGGTCAGTGGTTCTTTTGGAGATTTCAGTGAGGTTGTGGCGGAGAAGGCCAAGGTTTGACGGGTTGATGAGGGATGGTGTTGAAGAAAGGTATGTTGCGGAGAGTCAGAGAACTCGTTTATTGAAGGTAAAAAAAATTCACAACCATTTTTTGTGTTTCTGTTTTTATGAACTCTTATAAATTTTTAATGTCCTCCCCTATTTTGCGGCTTATAAGCTTCCTCCTTATATTCATTCTTTAGGGTTTCAGTTTTTTTTAAATGAAAGCTTGCTGGGTAAGCTTGTGACATCAATATTTGTCTGATACTGATGTCCTATCCTTTTCGGTGCAGGCTTTGGTTTATGGGTGGAAGAGTTTTCCTCTTTGGTGTAAACTGGACTGCTGCAAGCTGAGTTGACCCGCAGAGACATTAGTTTGCTTATGGAGTGTCCTGGAATGGTATCCTGCAGCTCCTGCTTTCTTTCCTGCAGCAGGTCTGTGCTTTGTCCTTTTTTTACATTTTTCTCTTAAAATACCTATTAGTGCCGCTGCCCTATTTGTTTTGTTGTCTGTGACTGTTGTACTGTGAGAAAGTCTTATTTGCAGAGACTCAAATTGACATTGGAATGCATATGCCAAAAGAAAAAAAGTATTGAGGTTTCGATGGATTTGTTTTGATTATGTACAATATGTATGTATGAAGAGATTTAACCATTGAACAAAGTGTAACCGTCCCCCCCTTTTTAAAAAAAACATGAACTTGAATGATGATGCTTAACATTGAATGCATTTAGTTTATGAAACTTGAATGATGTTCTGGATTATGAATGCTAATCTCCCTTTTTTTCATGTACACGATGCATTCGTCATGAGGATGGAAACAAAACAATGAGGCAATGATGAATTCTACTGTTGAGTTAATGCCGTAATTGTATTGTCAACCGAAGTGGTTCGTGTTGAATAAAAGAGAAAGAGAATGAAAGAGGTTAATGGGTCATGAAGCATGATGGAGCCCTTTTTAGAACTTTTTGAAATATGTAGCCAACTTGTTTATAACAACACATTTTTTTTTAGTTGTTTCAAAACTGAATTGAATGTAAATCAAAACAAATAAATTGTCTAATTCTATATGAATGAATTTAAAAAAAATGAATGAACATGAATCTATTAATCATAGACATGAATACTTGAATTGAAACTTTAAAAAATAAAATTGAAATGGGGTTGGAATAATATTATGAATTGAAACTTGAAAATGAAACATATGTGAACTTGGAATTTAGAAATAAGCTTGGACTTTAAACTATGAATTTGGAATTAGAAATATAAATTAAACCAAAAATAAATAGATGAGTAAAAATTAAAAATTAAATTAGAATGGAAATAAATGGTAAATGAAAATTAGAGTTATGAGTTTGGACTTGAAATTAAAAAAGTAAATAAAATTAGGAAATGAAATTAGATAAAAATAAAAATCGAAAAGTGAAATGAAAAATTGAAAATTGGAATTAAGTTAGAAATAGAATCTTAAAAAACATAAATTAAAAATAAAATTAGAAATTGGAATTAAATTAGAAATAGAAACTAAAAGAAAGTGAATTAAGAATAAAACTTAAAAAACTAAAATTATATTTAGAAATAAAACCTTAATAATTGGAAATAGATATAAAATTTTGGAAATAAAATTACGCTTTTTTTAACAAAAACTTTGAAAATAAATGAAAAAAAAAATATTTAGGAATGAATTACAAATTTGAAGTAGTAAATAATTTTTTTTTTAATTTAAGAACTTGAATAGAAACACAAAATCATATTTAGAAATAAAATTTGGCAATTAGTTAAAATAAATTAGAATTAGGTTAAATTTGCAACTAGACCGATAATTCAAAGTAAAACCTAATCGTACGACTCAAGGGAACAAAGTTCCGAAAACTGTTGTAAATCCAAAATGTTCTACAACACACCCAGAATGCCTGATATGAAAAGTTAGGGGTAAAATTTGGGGTGTGACAGTTGCCCCTATTTAAATAACTTCACCAGATGGCATGAGGAATATTAATCCTCACAAAATCGCAGTGAAAGGTATTTAAATATAGAAATAACCGAAAATTTTGCCCCTAAATGCAATGACATGCTATGAACTCATGAAGGACTCTCGCTGGGGATATGACATGCGAGATGCGATGAAACCTAACATACTGATTTTTAAAAATGATGAATATGCTGAAAATGGTATGATGCAGACAAATGCAACGGTGATCCATAGAAATGCAAAAGAGGGTAAAAACTCAATGGGGATAACAATATGCTGGGGATGACAAGATGTAAACGGGATGTATTCAAAGTGATAATTCAACAAGTTCAAGTGTAACTGCTGGCACTAAGAAGGACAAGACGGAAAACAAAACGCAAGATTAAAGACAGACTATCTGAAGTGATGAGTTAGCAAGTTCAAGGTGGTTGTTGGGGATCTCAATACAGCGATTCGCTGATTGAGAAAGATAGAAATGATCTCGACTCGGGAGTCATGAGAACCAAATAGCAGACACTGATATAGCAGTCAGGAATAAACAAACATCGAAATGGTGATCGGGAAATAAAATAACAGACATCGACACGGTGGTTAGGTAATAAAATAACAGGCGTCGACACGGTGGTCAGGAGATAAAATAATAGGAAACGACACGGTGGTCAGGAAATAAGGCAACGACACGGTGGTCAGGAAATAAAATAACAGACAACGACGCGGTGGTCAGGAAAACAAAATAACAGACGTCGACACGGTGGTCAGGAAAAAAAGACAGGCGTCGACACGGTGGTCGTTAAATAAAATAACAGACATTGACGCGGTGGTCGTGAAATAAAAGACAGATATCGACACGGTGGTCAGGAAATAAAATAAAGACAATGACACGGTGGTCAGGAAAAAAAGACAGGCGTCGACACGGTGGTCAGGAAATAAAATAACAGGAAACGACACGGTGGTCAGGAAATAAAAGACAGACAACGACACGGTGGTCAGGAAATAAAATAACAGGCAACAACACGGTGGTCAGGAAATAAAATAACAGGCAACGACACGGTGGTCAGGAAATAAAATAACAGGAAACGACACGGTGGTCAGGAAATAAAATAACAGGTAACGACACGGTGGTCAGGAAATAAAAGAACAGGCAACGACACGGTTGTCAGGAAATAAAAGACAGACAACGACACGGTGGTCAGGAAATAAAATAACAGGCAACAACACGGTGGTCAGGAAATAAAAGAACAGGCAACGACACGGTGGTCAGGAAATAAAATAACAGGCAACGACACGGTGGTCAGGAAATAAAATAACAGGCAACGACACGGTGGTCAGGAAATAAAAGAACAGGCAACGACACGGTGGTCCGGAAATAAAAATAACAGGCAACGACACAGTGGTCAGGAAATAAAAGAACAGGCAACGACACGGTGGTCTGAAAATAAAAATAACAGGCAACGACACGGTGGTCGGGAAATAAAATAACAGGGATTGACGTAGTGGTCCGAAAATAAAATAACATGCATCAACACGGTGGTCGGGAAACAAAACTCAACACGGCGGTTGGAGAAATAAATAACTGTCATAAATCCAAAATAGTAAATCAACAGGTTCAAGTGTAACTGTTGAAACCAAGGATGTGAAAATGAAAATAGTATCCAGGCAGTGGCTCTGTGCATACACACTAACACTGGGAGTAGCATGCGAAGCGTTTAAAGATAAATCAAATGGCTCTAAGCGACCAAGCTGGAAAATAAGAATAAATGTTGGGGTTTTCAGTGAGATAAACGACCAACCTCAGTAAATTCTTAAAACGAAGAACTTTTAGAAGAACTTTTAGGAACTATCAGGGAAACACAGATGCATTTGAATTAGACAGTTCTAAGTCATAAGCAAACAACTTAAAGGATTCATGCCAATGATAATTGGGCTTAAAATAAGTATTGGTTGTATTAAGGTACATCAAGAAGGGCCTTTACAGGGGATACCAGTGTTGCTGGGAAAAGAAATCTTGGTCAACCACACTGCGGGGTACCAACAACAGTGGACATTAAAATAACAAAAGACAATAATCTGGATCTGGGGTTAGACAGACGACAACTGGGGATAGACAAATGATTATGTTGAATGCGTATGGTTGAACATGATGCGGATGATCATGATATGCAAATGCTGACTCTATTGAGACAAGGAATTTTGATAAAGCAGGAAAAGTAGGATCTCAGCGCAAATACTCAAACGAGCAATAAGAAAGATGCTAGGGAGATGTCTTCAAACTTGGAAAATGATGTTTGGTCCAAGGATTCATCCAAGAGTGCTACCAGCTTATAATTCTCTGCGGGGATTTCTGTAATAATTGCATGGGAGTGTTGCTGCAAGCCAGAGGGCTTTTTAGAAAACATAAAATCTTTTAATTTTTCTAAAGTCAAAGAAATTTGAATGTTTTCAATATGTTTTCAAAAACTGTTCTTTTTTTAAAATTTTATCATTTTCAAAGTTAAGTTGCAATTCAGTAAGGACATTTAGCATAACAAAGAAGATAAGAAGCCGAAAGACAAAGTTTTAAAGGCAAAGGTTGTATTTCATTCAAGAATGGTAGCTTGCCAATAGCAAAAACTCCATGGGAAATTACAATTTGAAAATGGCAATGGGGAAAGGTCTACATTGAATCCAACGACCACTATAATCCCTAATAACTAAAACCGCCCAACACCTTGCTTTTGACAAGAGCGACTGGATTGGTCTTCAAGTAATGATCTTCAGTAATGATATACACCATCTGATACTGTCAAATGCCTTTGTCCCTAATTTTGCCTGGACCGCCCTTTCGGGTTTTCAATCCACCGGGACGCTCTCTTTTGCCTAAGCCGCCCTTTCGGGTTTTCAACTTAGCGAGCTCTATTTTTTTTATCCCTAACTTTTGCCTGGATCTCCTTCATAGGTTATGATCCACCGGGATACCCTTTTTTGCCTAGGTCTCAATTTCTGGTTTTCGACCTAGCGGGCTTTGTTTAGGCATAATATTTTTTGACTGCATCAGAATTTACCGGGTGCTTCAGTTGTTCACCATCCATAGTTGTGAGGATTATGGAACCTCCGGAAAATGCCACCTTCACAACATACGGGCTTTCATAGTTAGGACTCCATTTCCCACGCATGTGTTTGTGGACTGGCAAGATTTTCTTGAGTACAAGGTCTCCTTCTTTGAATTCTCGGAGATGGACTTTCTTGTCGAAAGCTCTCTTGATGCGCTTCTGGTACAACTGGCCATGGCACATGGCGGTCATTCTCTTCTCATCAATGAGATTCATTTGGTCATATCTGCTATGGACCCACTTAGCTTCCTCCAGTTTGGTTTCCATCAAGATCCTCAAAGATGGTATCTCTACTTCGATAGGGAGAACTGCATCCATCCCATATACCAGAGAGAAAGGGGTTGCCCCTGTTGAAGTGCGAACTGACGTTCTATATCCGTGTAAAGCATACGGTAACATCTCGTGCCAATATTTGTAAGTCTTCACCATCTTCTGCAAGATCTTTTTGATATTCTTGTTCGCAGCTTCAACAACTCCATTCATCTTCGGACGATAAGGAGAAGAGTTATGATGTTCAATCTTGAATGTGTCACACAACTCCTTCATCGTCTTGTTGTTCAAATTGGTCCCATTATCTGTGATGATTCGGCTTGGGATCCCATAGCGGCAGATAATTTGGTTCTTGATGAAACGGGAAACCACTTGCTTTGTCACATTGGCATAGGAAGCTGCTTCTACCCATTTGGTAAAGTAGTCGATTGCAACCAAAATAAATCGGTGACCATTGGAAGCTTTAGGCTCAATTGCCCCTATCATGTCAATGCCCCACATTGAGAAAGGCCAAGGCGATGACAGAACATTCAAAAGGGTTGGAGGTACGTGCACCTTGTCGGCATAAATCTGGCATTTATGACACTTCCTGGCGTATTTGAAACAATCTGATTCCATGGTCAACTAGAAGTATCCAGCTCTCAAAATCTTCCTGGACATGGCATGTCCATTGGCATGTGTTCCAAATGATCCTTCATGGATTTCCCTGACCAATAAGTCTGCTTCGCGCTTGTCCACACATCTGAGCAGAACCATATCATGATTTCTCTTGTAAAGCACATTGTTGCTGAGGAAAAACTTGGACGCCAATCTTCTCAGAGTCTTCTTGTCCAGAGTTGTTCCATCAGCTGGGTACTCCTGGTTTTGTAAGTAGTTCTTGATGTCATAGAACCACGGTTTCTCATCAGTTTCCTCTTCGACCAGTAGACAGTAGGATGGTGTGGTTTTTCGTTCGATTGTAATGAGTGGAGCTTCATTAAGAAATCGAACTTGAAACATAGAGGCCAACATAGCTAAAGCGTCTGCAATTTGATTCTCTGCCCTTGGAACGTGATGGAAAGTGACTTCATCAAAGTATTTAATTAACTCCACAATGTGGGCACGGTAAGGGATCAACTTCTAATCACGGGTCTCCCATTCACCTTTAACTTGGTAGATTACTAAGGTTGAGTCTCCGTATACTTCAAGGATCTTGATTCTGGTATCAATTGCAGCTTCGATACCCAAAACACATGCTTCATACTCAACAATGTTGTTTGTACATTCAAAGCATAATTTGGCCGTGAAGGGAGTATAACCACCATCAGGATTCATCAAAACAGCCCCCACACCATGCCCCATGTAGTTAGAGGAACCATCAAACATCATCTTCCAACGAGAACCTGGCTCGGGACCTTCATCTGGACCAGGAACTTCACAGTCCTTTATCAACATAATTTCCTCGTCCGGGAAATCGAATTTCAAAGGTTCATAATCTTCGACAGGATAATCAGCAAGGTATTCCGACAAAACACTGCCTTTAATAGACTTCTGGGTTACATACTGGATGTCATATTCGGATAACAGCATGTGCCAACGGGCAAGCCTTCCTGTCAAGGTAGGCTTCTCAAAAATGTACTTTATTGGATCCATTTTCGAGATCAACAAAGTAGTGTGACAAATCATGTACTTCCTGAGACGTCTGGCCGCCCATGCCAAAGCACAACAAGTTTTTTCTAAAAGCGAATATCGGCTTTCACAATCTGTGAACTTCTTGCTTAAGTAATAAATGGCATGCTCCTTATGACCGGTTTCATCCTATTGGCCTAACACACAACCCATAGATCCCTCAAGTACAGTTAGATACATGAAGAGAGGCTTCCCTGGAGTAGGTGGGATCAAGATAAGAGGTTCCTGTAGGTAAACCTTAATCTTCTCAAAAGCCAATTGACAATCAGGACTCCACTCAATTGCCTGATTCTTCCGGAGCAACTTGAATAAAGGTTCACAAGTAGCAGTCATGTTGGAGATAAATCTGGATATGTAGTTCAGTCTTCCAAGGAAGCCTCTGACTTGCTTTTTTGTTTTTGGAGTTGGCATCTCTTGAATTGCTTTGACCTTATCTGGATCTACTTCAATTCCTTGCTGACTAACAATAAAACCAAGTAACTTCCCTGATCGGACACCAAAGGTACACTTAGCTAGATTCAGACGCAGTTGGAACTTTCTGAGACGCTCAAACAACTTCAAGAGATGTTTCAAATGATCCTCCTCGCTTTGTGATTTGGCTATCATATCATCCACATAAACTTCTATTTCCTTATGCATCATATCATGGAAAAGGGTGACCATTGCCCTTTGATAGGTGGCTCCTGCATTTCTAAGACCGAATGGCATAACTTTGTAACAATAAGTGCCCCATGGTGTGATAAAAGTGGTCTTTTCCATATCATCAGGATCCATCTTGATCTGGTTATATCCTGAAAAACCATCCATGAAGGAGAAAACAGTGAACTTAGCAGTGTTGTCAACCAAAGTGTCAATGTGCGGAAGAGGGAAATCGTCCTTGGGACTGGCTTTGTTCAAATCTCTATAGTCCACGCACATCCTAACCTTGCCATCCTTCTTGAGGACTGGCACAATGTTAGCTACCCACTCAGGGTACGTTGCAACTGCGAGGAATCCAACATCAAACTGTCTTTTGACCTCTTCTCGAATCTTTAGAGCCATGTCTGGTCTTGTTCTCCAGAGCTTTTGCTTTACGGGAGGACAATCTGGTCGAAGAGGTAACTTGTGAACAACTATGACTGTGTCCAAACTGGGCATATCCTGATACGACCATGCAAACACATCCACATACTCTTTGAGAAGCTTGACCAACCTTCCTCTGATGTCTGCCCCAAGTGTTGTACCAATCTTGACTTCCTTCTTATCTTCATCGGTGCCAAAGTTGATAGTCTCTACCTGCTCCTTATGGGGCTGAAGATCTGTGTGCTCATCCTCAACTAATCTTGCCAGTTCTTTGGGAATGTCACAATCGTCCTCACTTTCATCTTCCGCTTGGTAGATGGGCGAATCAAAGTTAGGAGAGAATATAGAGTCAATGGATTCAACAGGGTTTTCGTTTGTTCTGCATATGGGAATGATTTGCTTTTATTAAAAGTGAAAATAGAGGGATGCAAGAAAAACTTTTTATTAGCTTTGAAAGATTGCCATTTCCTTTTAAAAGTGAAAAAAGAAAAACAGTAAATAAAACAAAGTAAGAATTTAACAAAATGCCTTCATTGATTGAATAACTTGAAAATGAGAAGGGACCCTACAAAATGATCCCATAGCCTTAGGCAGAGCTAGGGAACTTTGAAAACACTTAAAGAAAAACAAATAAATTACTTTGACAATGGAAAAAAATCTGGGATCTCAACTGCCTCCCAATTGCCCAAAGCTGCTTCACACTGATAAACCAAATGATCCACATCTCCATCTTTTGCATCCCCATTAATTGCATTAATCTGATAGTCAGCACTGGAAAACACCTCTTGAATGGTCTTTAGACATCCTTTGATGGAGGTTGACGCTCCTTCCTTCACATAAGTTGGTTTGTAACCCAACCCGTAACGATCTAGCTTCTGTTTGACTTCAATGACATCACCCCAACCTTCATGGCTTCCTTCTTCGATAGTGGAAATGGTACTCTTCAACAATGCAAAAGATGGAATACTCTTCCCCTTTGGCTCCTCTACTTCCATAAGGACAACATTGGTTATCTCTAGAGCTTGGAAAGCAGTTTCTAAAGCATCTTCATCAGCCTCAATGTAACTAAAGGAGGAAAGGTTGCTGACCATGAGATCTTCTTCACCAGACACAGTTACCAGCTTATTATCAACCACAAACTTCATCTTCTGGTGTAAGGTAGAGGTGACTGCCCCAGCGGCATGGATCCAAGGTCTTCCCAGCAAACAACTGTAATTAGGATTGATGTCCATAACCTGGAAAGTGATTTTGAAAACCTGTGGTCCAATCAAGATCGGTAAGTCTACCTCCCCAATAACAGTCCTCCTTGACCCATCAAAAGCTTTCACAATCAGTGCACTGGGCCTCATCTCTGCCCCTTGATAAGATAACTTGGCAAGCGTTCTTTTCGGCAAAACATTCAATGAAGATCCTGTATCCACAAGAACTCTTGCTAAAGTATCCTCCTGACATTTTACAGATATGTGGAGAGGACGGTTATGGTCCAAACCATCCTTTGGAAGATCCTCCATACTGAAGCTGAGATTGTTACATGCAGTGATATTGGCAATGACTCCATCAAACTGATTCGCAGTTATATCATGCGTAACATGGGCTTGGGCTAGTAATTTCTGAAGAGCACCCCGATGGGCCGGTGAATGCATAAGAAGTGATATGATAGATATTTTGGAAGGCATTTGATGTAGCTCATCAATAACCTTATAATCACTCTTCTTAATGATTCTGAGAAACTATGCATCCTCTTCTTCCAAGACCACCCCTTTATCCTGGTTGACAACAGCGGGGATTACTTCTTTAGGTGGAACTGTATTGACTTGCTGAGTATAAACACGACTGCTGCGAGTTAAACGACGTGCACCTGCTATGTCAGCACTTGCCACTTTTGAAATAGCTTGTTCGAACTTCTGATGAACTTTCCCTGTATCATACTTCCACGAAACTGCTTTAGTGTCTTCATGAAGGAAAGGGTTACTCCTTTTCTCAAACCTTGGTTCAGGTATATTGAAAATAGGCATAACAGGTTCTGGTATATTAAAGATGGGTTGAACTCTTGACGACTCAGGCAGATTGAACATTGGCACCGAGGTAGAATCAGATTCAGGCAAGTTGAAAATGGGTTCAATCATTGCCACTTCATTCCTTTTCAAATGACCGCTTACTTGTAAAACACCCAGATTAATCAAATCTTGAACATCCTTCAAGACCAATTCACATCCCTTTGGATTATTCGCACAAGCTTCACAATTCTTATGACAGTTTTTCAACATACCCACCTCTACCAACTTCGCATGGAAGTCTCTAAGCGGGGTTTTGATCTCTGTGGCGTTGAAAATCAAATCATCGTCAGATTCATCAACAATGGCATTTATGGACCCATGCTTAGGTAAATGATTATTTTTAACATTCGGACCAGTATCTCCTAATGACAAAATGTTCTTATCCATTAGATCCTTCACAACATACCTCAAAGCAATACAATTTTCCAAATCGTGCCCCGGAGCACCTTCGTGGAACAAACAATGGGCACTTGAGTTGTAACCTGGTGGAAACGGATCTGGTGGAGGACCCAAAGGCCTTGGAGTAACCAAACCTTCCTTCAGTATTGAGGGATACAATTTGGTATAGGTCATAGGGATCCGAGGATGAGGAGGCCTTCCTCCTGGTCTTCTATTCTGAAAGTTGGAATTTGGATGAGGAGCTGGAGTCCTCTGCTGGTAGGCTGAAGCATTGGGCGCTCGTTGATAGCCTGAATTGTTGAGCATTGGTTGATAAGCTGGAATCACTGGAGCCGCTTGCTGATACATCGGTACTTCTTGAGTTGGCCGATATATCGGGACTTGTGGATTATATGACGGTTGAACCGCCGCCACATAAGGATGTTGAACATACTGCGGTGGGTAGACATACTGGGGTTGAGCCACAGGTGGAGGTCTCTGCCAAAGCGGATTTCTCCTTTGACTTGTCATTATTGCGTTTGTCTTACCCTCCTTCTTCTTGTGGAAATTACTGGTAAATTTCTTGACATTATTTCCACTACCATTGTCGGAACTGCTAGATGCACCACTCATCTTTCCACTTTTCAGTCCAAGTTCAACCTTGATTCCCACGGCTACAAGGTCAGAGAAGCTAGCAGTGACGCTTCCCACCATTCTCTCGAAGAATTCTGGTCGCACCGTGTCAACAAACCAATCAGCTAACTCCTTTTCAGATAACGGGGGATCTACTTGAGAAGTGGTCCCTCTCCACCTCTGAGCATATTCTTTAAATGATTCGGAATCCTTCTGTGACATAATCAACAACTGCCTTCTATCGGGAGCAAGGTCCATATTGTATTTGTACTGCTGGATGAAAGCATCTGTCAAGTCTTGAAAACTGCGAATCTTCGACTGGTCTAGCGTTAGATACCACTTGGAGGAGATTCCCTTCAGACTGTCCTGGAAGCAGTGGATCATTAATTTGTCATTGTCCACCTACACAGCCATTCTCCGATAATACATCAAGAGGTGGTTCTTAGGACATGTCGCGCCCTCGTACATGTCAAAAGTGGGTATTTTGAACTTTGGAGGAATTACCAATCCAGACACCAGACAGATCTCTCTAGCAGTAGCCCCAAAGATCTGGTCGCCTTCAATTGCTCTCAACCTTTTCTCAAGGGTCTCAAAATTCTCTTGCATCTTCTCATGTTTCTCATTTCCATTCTCTGACATATCTGGCACATCATATACTTGAGGGTCATTAAAGTATGGTTGGGCACGGGTGTGCATAATGTCTGGTGTGAAATTAGAAACCACATGGTTCTCTTCGTTGATCACATGAGTAGTCTGTTGAGCAGCGAATGCCTGAGGGGGAGGTACAAAACCTTGGGACGGGAATGCAAGACCCTGAGAAGGAGGTGCAAAACTTTGAGAAGCGAAACCTTGGGAAGGAGGGAAGAAGCCCTGAGCAGTAAGCCCTTGAGAAGAAGGAATAAAACTTTGAGAAGCAAAACCCTGAGGAGGAGGTACAAATCCATGGGGAAGCCCAAAAGGAGGCCAGGTCATAGGAGGAGTGACTGATGGCGTAGGCTCAGTTGTTGTAGTGACAATCTCTGACACTATAGTCTGTTGGGTGTCTAAATTTGCTCGGATGACCTGCAGCATTTCCATCATCTGACCCATAATTCCACGAAGATCAGAAAGCTCATCATTAACTCTGTCCATCTCTAGGTCTCTTTCGGCCATCTTCTTCTTAGTCTGAGCTCGAGTGAGATACTTGCGTGAGATCCTCAGTGTGACAGCTGGAAAGGAGTTGACGAGAATGAGTTTTGATAGAATGCAGATGCAGAGATGCAAACATGAGTAAAAAAAATTAGTAAATGCCTCAAGGGACTTAAGAAGTTATTGCAAAATGTCAAAATGGGTAAAGTTTCTTGTTATTTCCCAAAACTAATGAACTGAAGTCCATTCCAGGTAAAATTTATGAGGTTTGCAACAAAACTTCTTTGTTCCTTGAAGCATTTGCTAAAACGATGCATATGATGCTGAGATGCAAAGATGCAGGGATGCGAGGATGCAAGGTGCTACAGGTAAATTCGGAACCTTCCTAACAGGTGGGCTATAGGAGATTAGTTCTATGTTTTACTACCCATAAATCCCACTCACAGGAGGATTTCTATGGCGATGGTTTAAGGAAAACTCAAGGTCACGGACGTTTATCGCATTAACGCCCCGCCGCAAGCTAGCTGCATTGTGACGATAATAATGATAAGGTCCACCTTGAATGGAGTTCTCATGCTAGGCGTGCAAGGAGAGAGTCCTCTGAGCCTAACATTACGCAACTACCAAAATTGAAACAGGTCCTAGGGGGTCCCAGAATCACAGCCCTTTCGTGAATCAAGTCACGCGACAGGCTAGCTGTGTTGCGACAAGATCTACGAAAAGTCTAACTATCTGGGGGAGCTTTCATGCTAGGCATGCAAGGAGCGAGTCCTTGGAGACTAACACTAATAACATCCAATTTTAAACTTAGGTGTTCCCTCTGCTTTTTCCACCACTCAAATTTTACTTGCAAAGTGACCCCGAGATCCCACAGACAAGTAATATAATGAGCAATAGAGGGAAAGCGGTTAAAGAATAAACAAACATAAATAACAAACATAGAGAAGACAAGAAAAGATAAGATCAAACAAATAAACACACAAAGCTAAGTTAGGCTCGACTCTCTCTAGCATAGAGCTATTCCCCAGCAGAGTCGCCAGCTGTCGTACCTCGAAAAATACGATCCTAGAACAAACAACAGAGTCGCCACCTAATTCTATTTATTATATTTAAAGAAAAGGGAGATATAGATACAACCTAATAAAGGATAAGAAATGGTTTACGAAACCAAATTCTAAGTTCGGGAGTCGGTTACGCAAGGGAAAGGTATTAGCACCCCTCACGTCCGTTGTACTCAACGAGAACCTCTTAGCTAATTATGCGACTAAATGTTTGATCTTAAGTCTTTGTCTTCTGAATGATATTAATATGTTTGTTAAAATTTTAAATTATTATTAAGGAGAAAAGATTAAAGTTTTTATTATTATGACGGAAAAAGATTGAATTTTTTAATAGGGTGACAGAGAGATAGTTAATTTTTTATTATTGTGCTCGCGAAGGATAAAAATCCCCGTGCCTATGTATTCCCTTGTGCTATGGGAAAGTCAGAGCTTCGTAGTTCGTGCTACTACGGTTTGTGATTTTTTAATTGAACGATTGTTTAAAATGCATTCTACTGCTAAGCGTTGGCTTATACTCGCGGTGGAGGCTGAAGCGCTAGCTTGTTTGAGAGATAGAATGATTTAAACAATGTTCGTTTTAGAGAAAAGTATTTGACTTTTGTTAAGATGTTTTAAACGAAAGGGCGAATGAACCACGTCGCGTGGGGCTAGCCCAGGAGCGATTGCATTCCAAAATGTGCGGAGTGCTAGACTCCGGAGTTCCGTCTTTCGATAATTAATTACGAAAATGATTTAAATTGGTTGGTGAGTTTTAAGTTGTATTTGAAATATGAAAGATGCAAATGAACCACGTTGCGTGGGGCTAGCCCAGTTGCAATCCATTTTAGAACGTGCGGAGTGCTATGCTCCGGAGTTCAGTTCTTTCGTAAATTAAGATTTGAATATTTTGATATACGAATGGTGATTGAACACATCGCGTGGGGCTAGCCCAGTAGCGGTCCAAACTAGAACGTACAGAATGCTAGACTCCGGAGTTCTATTTTCGTATGTTAATTTGTGCGATTATTTAATTTGAAACACGAAAGGCGAATGGACCACGTTGCGTGGGGCTAGCCCAGCTGCAGTCCTTTTTAGAACGTGCGGAGTGCTAGACTCCGGAGTTCTGTTTCCGTATTAAATTAATTAAATAAATTGGAAAATTGTCTCTCTAGACGTTTTTAGGGTTAATGTAAAAAATAGTAAAGGAGTGAAAGAAACGATACGCGCGGGGCTAGCCCAGTTGTAGTTCGTCCTAGAACGTGCGGAGTGCTGAACTCCGGAGTTCCGTTCCTTATTTATTTAATTAAGGCGCGATAAGTCATGCAGACGGCGATCACTTAGTGATCAACTTACGTGTGTGCGAAGTGTAGGCGTAGAAGTATTTTGCTTGGCGTCAGACCAAGAAGTGAAATTTTATTTTGAAATGATTATTATATTTTTCGGAACGATCACTTTTAAGGTAATTGTGTTTACTATTATTATTAAAAAAATATACTTGAAGTGCGAGGATAGCATTTGAGATTCCACAAGTCATACACAAATGTCAATCAATTAAATGGTGGACAATAAAATTCACATCATACAAATAAATAAATTAACTAAACTATATTAAATAGAAATTCCTTCTTTAAAAATTAATTAATAAAATTAAATAATTATTTCAGATAAAAAAAATGTTTTAGTGTTTTAATTGTTTCAAAAAATAGAAGGATTAATAAGAACTAAACTTATAAGAAAAAAACACAACATAAAAGCTTGGGTTAAGAAGGAAATTTAGGGCGGGGGGGAAGATAAAACCGATGGGCCCAAAGTATGGCCCAGGACACAACTGGAAGGGGGATCGGTCGGGTCATGGGTTGACCCGGATACGGTTCGGTTTTATTGTTTCCTAAAAAGCAAAAAAATTAGGGTTTGTGAACAAAGCCTTCAAAAGAAATTTCCCAAAAGAAAACTGTAAACGCAGAACAAACCCTTCGGGCACGATCCCTCAAATCGTTCACTCTCTCAATCGCATACTCACAAACATAGAACAAAACCCTCTCATGCTTTGGTATCTACCTTACTCATGATGGATGAAAACAAAAGCAGGAAACTAGGTTAAAGCAACAAATCAGAATAAAACAAGCTCAAGCAAAGAGGTGAACCGATTATCAAAGAGGCAGAGGCAACACTGTAATAGCTGGAAGTGCTGTTGAACCTTGTTCTTCCGCCTCAAATTCGTTCTGCGCGACTTGCTTGCTGAGGCCTGTCTCACGAGGTTCCCTATTCTGGCCGCTCAACGCTCTCCCTCAATCGCGAGCGGTTTCCTTTCGTCTCAGTTCGTTTCCCTCTGCTTGTGTGGTGGCATGGTTTTGGTGTGCGGCGGTGAGCAAGGTGGTGGTTATGGTGTGAGGGTGGCGAAGGCGGATTCGAGTGGTCGAAGGATTTCTGGGTGGTTTCGGTGGTGATGAAGCGTTTGGTTTCAGAGGTTTGTCATTTGGTGGTGAAGCGTAATGGCGGGTCGGTGGTTCTTTTGGAGATTTCAGCGAGGTTGTGGCGGAGAAGGCCAAGGTTTGACGGGTTGATGAGTGATGGTGTTGAAGAAAGGTATGTTGCGGAGAGTCAGAGAACTCGTTTATTGAAGGTAAAAAAAATTCACAGCCATTTTTTGTGTTTCTGTTTTTATGAACTCTTATAAATTTTTAATGTCCTCCCCTTTTTTGCGGCTTATGAGCTTCCTCCTTATATTCATTCTTTAGGGTTTCAGTTTTTGTTTTTTGTTTAAAATGAAAGCTTGCTGGGTAAGCTTGTGACATCAATATTTGTCTGATACTGATGTCCTATCCTTTTCGGTGCATGCTTTGGTTTATGTGTGGAAGAGTTTTCCTCTTTGGTGTAAACTGGACTGCTGCAAGCTGAGTTGACCTGCAGAAACATTAGTTTGCTTATGGAGTGGCCTGGAATGGTATCCTGCAGCTCCTGCTTTCTTTCCTGCAGCAGGTCTGTGCTTTTTCCTTTTTTTTTACATTTTTCTCTTTAAATACCTATTAGTGCCGCTGCCCTATTTGTTTTGTTGTCTGTGACTGTTGTACTGTGAGAAAGTCTTATTTGCAGAGACTCAAATTGACATTGGAATACATATGCCAAAAGAAAAAAAGTAGTGAGGTTTCAATGGATTTGTTTTGATTATGTACAATATGTATGTATGAAGAGATTTAACCATTGAACAAAGTGTAACCGTCCCCCCCTTTTTAAAAAAAATATGAACTTGAATGATGATGCTTAACATTGAATGCATTTAGTTTATGAAACTTGAATGATGTTCTGGATTATGAATGCTAATCTCCCTTTTATTTTTTTTTCATGTACACGATGCATTCGTCATGAGGATGGAAACAAAACAATGAGGCAATGATGAATTCTACTGTTGAGTTAATGCCGTAATTGTATTTTCAACCGAGGTGGTTCGTGTTGAATAAAAGAGAAAGAAAATGAAAGAGGTTAATGGGTCATGAAGCATGATGGAGCCCTTTTTAGAACTTTTTGAAATATGTAGCCAACTTGTTTATAACAACACAATTTTTTTTTAGTTGTTTCAAAACTGAATTGAATGTAAATCAAAGCAAATAAAATGTCTAATTCTATATGAATAAATTTCAAAAAATGAATGAACATGAATCTATTAATCATAGACATGAATACTTGAATTGAAACTTGAAAAAATAAAATTGAAATGGGGTTAGAATAATATTATGAATTGAAACTTGAAAATGAAACATATGTGAACTTGGAATTTAGAAATAAGCTTGGACTTTAAACTATGAATTTGGAATTAGAAATATAAATTAAACCAAAAATAAATAGATGAGTAAAACTTAAAAATTAAATTAGAATGGAAATAAATGGTAAATGAAAATTAGAGTTATGAGTTTAGACTTGAAATTAAAAGAGTAAATAAAATTAGGAAATGAAATTAGATAAACATAAAAATCGAAAAGTGAAATGAAAAATTGAAAATTGGAATTAAGTTAGAAATAGAATCTTAAAAAACATAAATTAAAAATAAAATTAGAAATTGGAATTAAATTAGAAATAGAAACTAAAAGAAAGTGAATTAAGAATAAAAGTTAAAAAACTAAAATTATATTTAGAAATAAAACCTTAACAATTGGAAATAGATATAAAATTTTGGAAATAAAATTTCGCTTTTTTTAACAAAAACTTTGAAAATAAATGAAATATAAAAAAAAAATTTAGGAATGAATTACAAATTTGAAGTAGAAAATATTTTTTTTTTAATTTAAGAACTTGAATAGAAACACAAAATCATATTTAGAAATAAAATTTGGCAATTAGTTAAAATAAATTAGAATTAGTTTAAATTTGCAACTAGACCGATAATTCAAAGTAAAACCTAATCGTACGACTCAAGGGAACAAAGTTCCGAAAACTGTTGTAAATCCAAAATGTTCTACAACACACCCAGAATGCCTGATATGAAAAGTTAGGGGTAAAATTTGGGGTGTGACAGTTGCCCATATTTAAATAACTTCACCAGATGGCATGAGGAATATTAATCCTCACAAAATCACAGTGAAAGGTATTTAAATATAGAAATAACCGAAAATTTTGCCCCTAAATGCAATGACATGCTATGAACTCATGAAGGACTCCCGCTGGGGATATGACATGCGAGATGCGATGAAACCTAACAAGCTGATTTTTTAAAATCATGAATATGCTGAAAATGGTATGATGCAGACAAATGCAACGGTGATCCATAGAAATGCAAAAGAGGGTAAAAACTCAATGGGGATAACAATATGCTGGGGATGACAAGACGAAAGCGAGATGTATTCAAAGTGATAATTCAGTAGGTTCAAGTGTAACTGCTGGCACTAAGAAGGACAAGACGGAAAACAAAACGCAAGATTAAAGACAGACTATCTGAAGTGATGAGTTAGCAAGTTCAAGGTGGTTGCTGGGGATCTCAATACAGCGATTCGGTGATTGAGAAAGATAGAAATGATCTCGACTCGGCAGTCATGAGAACCAAATAGCAGACACTGATACAGCAGTCAGGAATAAACAAACATCGACATGGTGATCGGGAAATAAAATAACAGACATCGACACGGTGGTCAGGAAATAAAATAACAGGCATCGACACGGTGGTCAGGAAATAAAATAATAGGCAACAACACGGTGGTCAGGAAATAAAATAACAGGCAACGACACGGTGGTCAGGAAATAAAATAACAGGCAACGACACGGTGGTCAGGAAAAAAAATAACAGACATCGACACGGTGGTCAGGAAAAAAAGACAGGCGTCGACACGGTGGTCGTGAAATAAAATAACAAACATTGACACGGTGGTCATGAAATAAAAGATAGATATCGACACGGTGGTCAGGAAATAAAATAAAGACAACGACACGGTGGTCAGAAAAAAAAGACAGGCGTCGACACGGTGGTCAGGAAATAAAATAACAGGCAACGACACGGTGGTCAGGAAATAAAAGACAGACAACGACACGGTGGTCAGGAAATAAAATAACAGGCAACGACACGGTGGTCAGGAAATAAAATAACAGGCAATGACATGGTGGTCAGGAAATAAAATAACAGGCAACGACACGGTGGTCAGGAAATAAAATAACAGGCAACGACACGGTGGTCAGGTAATAAAATAATAGGCAACGACACGATGGTCAGGAAATAAAAGAACAGGCAACGACACGGTGGTCCGGAAATAAAAATAACAGGCAACGACATGGTGGTCAGGAAATAAAAGAACAGGCAACGACACGGTGGTCCGGAAATAAAAATAACAGGGAACGACACGGTGGTCCGAAAATAAAATAACAGGCATTGACGCGGTGGTCCGGAAATAAAATAACATGCATCAACACGGTGGTCGGGAAACAAAACTCAACACGGCGGTTGGAGAAATAAATAACTGTCATAAATCCAAAATAGTAAATCAATAGGTTCAAGTGTAACTGTTGAAACCAAGGATTGGAAAATGAAAATAGTATTCAGGCAGTGGCTCTGTGCATACACACTGACACTGGGAGTAACATGCGAAGCGTTTAAAGATAAATCAAATGGCTCTAAGCGACCAAGCTGGAATATAAGAATAAATGTTGGGGTTTTCAGCAAGATAAACGACCAACCTCAGGAAATTCTTAAAACGAAGAACTTTTAGGAACTATCAGGGAAACACAAATGCATTTGAATTAGACAGTTCTAAGTCTTAAGCAAACAACTTAAAGGATTCATGCCAATGATAATTGGGTTTAAAAGAAGTATTGGTTGTATTAAGGTACATCAAGAAGGGCCTCTGCAGGGGATACCAGTGTTACTGGGAAAAGAAATCTTGGTCAACCACACTGCGGGGTACCAACAACAGTGGACTTTAAAATAACAAAAGACAATAATCTGGATCTGGGGTTAGACAGACGACAACTGGGGATAGACAGATGATTATGTTGAATGCGTATGATTGAACATGATGCGAATGATCATGATATACAAATGCTGACTCTATTGAGACATGGAATTTTGATAAAGCAGGAAAAGTAGGATCTCAGCGCAAATACTCAATCGAGCAATAAGAAAGATGCTAGGGAGATGTCTTCAAACTTGGAAAATGATGTTTGGTCCAAGGATTCATCCAAGAGTGCTACCAGCTTATAATTCTCTACGGGGATTTCTGTAATAATTGCATGGGAGTGTTGCTGCAAGCCAGAGGGATTTTTAGAAAACAGAAAATCTTTTAATTTTTCTAAAGTCAAAGAAATTTGAATGTTTTCAATATGTTTTCAAAAACTGTTCTTTTTTTTTAAATTTTATCATTTTCAAAGTTAAGTTGCAATTCAGTAAAGACATTTAGCATAACAAAGAAGATAAGAAGCCGAAAGACAATGTTTTAAAGGCAAAGGTTGTATTTCATTCAAGAATGGTAGCTTGCCAATAGCAAAAACTCCATGGGAAATTTCAATTTGAAAATGGAAATGGGGAAAGGTCTACATTGAATCCAACGACCACTATAATCCCTAATAACTAAAACCGCCCAACACCTTGCTTTTGACAAGAGCGACTGGATTGGTCTTCAAGTAATGATCTTCAGTAATGATAAACACCATCTGATACAGTCAAATGCCTTTGTCCCTAATTTTGCCTGGACCGCCCTTTCGGGTTTTCAATCCACCGGGACGCTCTCTTTTGCCTAAGCCGCCCTTTCGGGTTTTCAACTTAGCGAGCTCTATTTTGTTTTATTTTTTTTATCCCTAACTTTTGCCTGGATCTCCTTCATAGGTTATGATCCACCGGGATACCCTTTTTTTGCCTAGGTCGCCATTTCTGGTTTTCGACCTAGCGGGCTTTGTTTAGGCATAATATTTTTTGACTGCATCAGAATTTACCGGGTGCTTCAGTTGTTCACCATCCATAGTTGTGAGGATTAGGGAACCTCCAGAAAATGCCACCTTCACAACATACGAGCCTTCATAGTTAGAATTTACCGGGTGCTTCAGTTGTTCACCATCCATAGCGGGGTTTACTATACTGGAACTAGGTTCCTCGTTTGATGGTTGGGCGAAGTCCTTAAGAGGTCTTCGGTTTTGATCTTCGGCCATAGCTTTCCTATTCCTATGGAAAAACAAACGTGCGCGAGCGTAACGTTCAGGTTCAGCTAGAGGGTCTACTAAACTTCCGGCACTGCGAGTCTTTCGCATTGACCAGTGGGTAACAACCTTAGTCTAAACAGTATAACTACAGGGTAATGAAATTTGACGAAATCGATCCCCGGTAGCGGCGCCAAAAACTTGATGCGTGTTTTTCGCAAGTGTACGAACACGTCAGAGTAATATAAAAGATTGTCGAATCCACAGAGACCAAGTGTCAATCTATCGTACCTGTTGTTATGGTGTGTATCTAAGGCAACTAATAAAGGGGTTTTATGAAGGGTGCAATGGTAAATAAAATAATAATTTTAAACAATAAACAAAGACAGGCTCGAATGTAATTCACGTAATCAATGATAATCCAGTACTTGTTAATGGAACTACTTATGGGCAATGTTTTCTCCTTTGAAAAGAACTAATTTAACAGGAACTGTCGCTTTTGTGTATTCAGAACCGAGTTGTACTCTCTAATCAACCCCTCCTATTGTCACGGATAAAAAGGTGCGTACTGCGTTAGAGTAGTAAACCTATTTTTAAGAAATGTAGTATCTTAACAAAGTTGAAAAGTATTTTAACCTGAACTTCATAGCAAAAAGAGGTTCTTACGAACCAGACTCTAAACTTCCTAACGCGTCCGAAAATCGTTTTAAAATCTCTTTTCTTTTTAATCTAAAAACTCCTAATGAACTATACAAAGCGCTTTTGGCTGTTTTTGAAATAGTTAAAAACAATTCGATTGAATTGAAAGATAAAATAGCCCTTAGGTGTTTCCACGAACAATTATACGGATTACTGGTTTAATTACGATCCTTACATCCTAACCTTTATGGAATTAGTTAGACATGATAAAGTAAAGATTCTTTTTATAATTTTTCATAAAAGTAATTTAGTGCGAGTGCGGAAAGTAAATGAATTTAGTGCGAGTGCGAGAAATAAAGTAATTTAGTGCGAGTGCGGGAAATAAAGGAATTTAGTGCAAGTGCGGGTAATAAACGAAAGTAAAGCAGTGCGAGAAATAAATAAAAGTAAAGCAATGCGGAAAAGTAAAATACGAACTGGAATTAAAATGGCGGCAGGATTAACTTCCTCCAGAGTGCTCCAAAACTCGATCACACAGACAGATTACAGACTCGATCACTCGATTGCAGAAACACCCCGATGTGGAATGGCAACTGCTTTGAAACTGATATCTAAGTTTGAATGAAGAAAAACGAAAAACTAAAGTCCTATTTATAGGAAAACTAAATGCGGGAAATGACCAGGACGCCCCTCCACTAAAAAGTGGAGGGAACTGTATTTTTGCCTTGTGGCGCCCGCCACAAGGTCATGGCGCCCGCCATGAGGCCAATGGAGAATGAAAGAGTGGGGATCGTGGGTCTTGGCAGTTGTGGAGTGGTCTTGAGACGTGGCCACGTCATGGCTAATCCCATGGCGCCCGCCACGGTGGGTGCCGTAAGTGCAAAACGCTGAATTTCTAGGTTTTCGTCCGTTTCCACTCCGTTTTCCACTCCTTTTTCGCTCCTTTTCTCGATTCAAGCCCCGATTACAATAAAAACCTGAAAACAAAAGAAAACAAAGTAATAACATAACAAAATAACAATAAAAGCTAAGAATGCATGCGAAATCGGAGTCAGAAATACGGTGAAATTTAGTGTGATCAAATTCTCCCACACTTAAACCTTTGCTTGTCCTCAAGCAAACATTAAAGCTCAAGAAAATATGGTGTCAACACGTGTTTCTGGGCTAAAGGGCTTCTAAGTTCAAGTCAGGATGCAGTGACAGATACTAAGTGAACCAAGGGTACCATAGTAACACAAACACAAACTTCAATCCTATATTAACCACTCCATATCATCCCACAATACCTAGGCCTATCTTCTCATCTTTTTTTGTGTCCTTTTCATTCAGGCGCAATCACATTAAGCCCGTTATCCGTACATGCTTCATAGTAGAGTGACCGGTTAGTGATTCTGATCCATAATATAAGGTTTCTGGCACATAAGCATGTGTAAACCTGTTTTTATTTCGCCTAAATGTAGCTGCGGGGGATCGGATCGTAATCCGCCCTACCAAGTTCAGTGCCAGATACTTCTGAACCAACTAACAATAGGTGACTTGCAATTTTTTTTTCTTTGTGGCAAAAAAATTTTTCTTCTTTTTTTTCGGTTTAAATGACTTTGTGAGGGTCACCTATACCAGAGTTTGCCTTTTTTTTTCTTTTTTTTTATTAGCACTGGATCATTCACTTATGTTCATCAGCCCCCTACGTAGAGCATGCTTAGGCCGGAGCTGACTGCTAAAATAAACTACTTAGGACAATTTTTTTAAATGATAATAAAGGCCATGGTCGTGGGGTTTAGGAGTGATTCCTATATTCAAGAGGTCTATGGTGCTAAAATGGTTCTGATGTTTCAAAAAGTTGACCTGAGTCACCACATCCTAATCTAAACCTGTCTCAAAGCCCAAAAAACATGTGAAACAACATTATTTTCTTTTTAAAATTTTTCTGGTAAGGCTAAGGAAATGGGAAAAAATGAAGGTGAACTAAAAATACACTATACTGGTGACTCGTCAGACTCATGCATTATCTAAGAAAAATAAATTACTGAAAAGGGAAATAACTGAAAGGAAATAATTAACTAAAAAGGGAAATGACAGAAAGCAATAAAATCCCCTCCCACACTTAAATCGAACATTGTCCCCAATGTTTCGAAATAAGATAAGGGGGGTAACCTGAAAAAGACTACTGAGGAGGAGCACTGGTGCCCTCGCCGTCCTGCTGTGATGGTCTGGAACGACGAGATCTACTACGATGCTGGTCCCTCCGGTCGAGTCGTGCTGATAAGGCAGCCTGAGCACTCCGGACCTCTCGAAGGTTACCTAAGATGGAACCCTGAGTGGCCTTTACAAGCTGGTAGTGCCGGCTTGTTGAACTCTCTCTGACGGTTCTGCTCTAATGAGATATCGTTCAAGGTACGACAAACGTTGCTGTAGGCACGATCCGAAACCAATCGCGATTGTTGCATGAAGCTCCTGTTGTCCGTCAGCTGTTGTGAAATAGTAGAGAGAAGGCCGTCTCGCCTTTCCTCTCTAGCTGTCATATCACGCCACATCTCCTCGGTGACAAAGAATCCAGGAGCAGTACCTGCAACAGGGTTAGAGGAAGATGGTGCGGTGTGTGACTGTGAAGGACGATGGGGGGACATGTGAGGGATGGGAGACTGCTCTCTCCGATCATACTCTTCATCAGTGTCATGTGCCTCCCCATTGGGAATATTAGGAGGAAGTGGACCCAAAACACGTGGAGCATTAAGATCATAGGTCCAGTTCCTTTCATCACGTACATTAGTACGTCTACTGCATGGTAAAGCAACAGATGGGATAGCTACCCCATGAACCATCAACTCATAACCACCTTCTCTCCTCGTTCGACACAATTTCATGTCTTTCAGAAATTTTAAATTAATTGTGCGAGGAGGTAGTGGTTCAAGTGTAGCTATCTCATTGTTCAGGCCAAGAGCCCGAGCAATAGACGTAACAAGCCCTCCAAAAATAATCGGTCCTGTTTTATTAGTAAATAAAGTCATGTGGGCAAGCATAAATGGGACCGGATTGATGTGGGTTCTAGTGAGGCATCCTTGCAAAAATAGGAGTTCTCTAGCATTTACCTTGTTTGGACTTTCCCGGCCAAAAATAGTACATGCCAAAAGATGTCTGAAAACTCTTATGGCCGGGTTGTGAATGGTCTACGCAAGTATCCCTTCAAAAGAATTAATTGAAGTACTTGAAAGCCTTTTCCAGAAGGTAAATACCTCGGCCGACCATTCCGCATCCAAAGGTGCCTCACAAATCGCACCTTCCCTATGAGGGATTCCTAACAAACCTGCTAGCTCGTTGGTACTGAATTCATATTCAATTCCAAACAGTCTAAAAATAACAGTACCGACAGTGCTAGCAGTGTTAGGACTGACAGTGTATATCAAAGAACTCATAAACTCAATTGTCAGCCTCTCATAGGTAGGTTCCTGATTAATGAAAATATTATGCAAGCCTAGAAATTCTAATAAATTAAAAACACTATGATAAATACCCAAAGCATACAGACAGTTATCGTCGACGTACCTAGTCGAGAGAATTTCTCGACTCTGAAGCCTATGAATAATTTTCCGTTGACTATCACCCGACCTTCCATCACGAAGAAGAAATCCATTGTTGATTGCTCCTTAGGTAGTGAAAATGGTAGAAAAATGGTTTATGAGGGGAATGATAAAGTTTTAATTTTTATGGTTTTTTGGTGGATGAAAATGAAAATGGATGTTGGATATGTTTTATGGATGGAGGGTGTTTTGGAAATGGGGGAGCTTTAATGGGGTTCAAGGAGGTTTTTGAAAGTTGCAAAAATGGGTTTTTGGAGAAGAAAGGTGTGAAAATGGTGGAAATGGGGAATCAGCCCCGTATTTGTTGTGGGACGGTGTGGCGCCCGCCACAGGGCCTATGGCGCCCTCCATAAGGCCATTTCCTGGGCCTTGGATTTTTAAATCCTCCTTTTGGGCCTTCCTTGCACCTTTGGTCTTCGGGGGGGGGGGGGGGGGGTCTGGATAGCGTTTTCTTCTTCTTTTCAAGGTATGAGGCTTGCATATTTTTTTTTTGTGAAGACAAAAATGAAAATATTTTTGTCTTATATTTTTTTTTTCTCTTTGCACGACAAAAATAAAATAATTAAAAATCAAAAAGAAAAAGAAAAACTAACATTAGTGCATAATATGTATATATAGGAGGAATTCAAAGTACATGAAAATATAAAAGATGCAATAAAGTGATATATGTCTGGAAATGCGATAAATAAAATAAAGCATATAAAAGGAAATTAAATACTAGGGTAGCGCTGTCAGTGTAGAATGAGTCATGTGGTAGGCTTCTTTTCCTGGCTTGATCCACGAATCTCAGTTATCTCCCTCCGAAGCTCTTCAATCGCCTGATATAGAGCATCGGCCTCTGAGGCATGAGTGAGATCAGAAACCTGCATCTGTAACTCCAAGTCTGCCACTTCCTGCTTGAGCAGGGTAGTCTCCTTACGGAGCTCATAAATCTGTGTTTGTAGGTCAGGTGGCTGCAGAGACATATTGTTAGACATAACAGTGATTCGGGGAGTAAGAGGTGTAGGAGTGTACTCAGCGGCGGGAGGCGATTTCGGCTCTTCGACAGTCTCTCCATAACCCTCTAGAGCATAACTCCAATTTGCAGGATCATGGACACTAGTCATCAGCGGATCTGGTAATGTAAAGTAGTGTATCGCTTCGCCGTCGATCAGTAATTTAAACATGTTGGGCTCAAAAGAAGCCCTCCTCATCAGTCCTCTGTCAAGACAAAAATCAACATCCAGGGTGGTGTAGCAGCAGAAGGTCCTGAGGTGCAATAACTTGCGAGACAAACCCAATGCAGTAGCTATCTGTGTAACAATCCCACCAACATGTATGATGCCTACTGATGATCTGGCAACACTAGCAAGGCCCTGAGAAAACTGGGTGGAAGGATCTTGGCTCCCTCCACCTGATATTTTAGTCCAAAACTTTTCCACTTCTCTGCTCATAAAATACCCCATCGGTGTCTCTGGAATAGCATCAGGAGTAGTCTGGAAACCTAGTAAATCACCAAACTCTTTGTGAGAGAAAGAGTAGTCAATCCCGAACAACCTGAAAACAGCGAGTCCATCGGGTCCAGCCCAAGGGTCATGATGAAACGAGCTGAGGAACTCAAGAGTCAAGTTCCTATAAGTGTTGTTCCTGTCGTCAAACTGGTCCCACTGGAGTTGATGGCATAAGAATCTGATGCTTGGCTCTATCCCCAAGGCATCAATGCAGTCATGGTCAGGGTACCTGGTAGGAGCCATAGGGCGTCTCATGTGGACATAGTAACGCTCTCTCTGTGCGTCGTCTCTAAAGGCCACGTGCATGTCATCAGGGTTCTGCATTCTGTACAAGGTTAGCAAACAAGTCCTGAAAGCACATAAAACATTCAATCGTTAGTCCTGACATAATAATAAAATAAACAAATGTAAAATAAAGTAAAAATAAATAAATAAAAAGCACATAAATAAGAAAACCATGGGTTGCCTCCCATGCAGTGCTTGTTTAACGTCATTAGCTCGACGACCGATTTTTAAACATCATTGGAAGGATATGGTGGATCACTCAGAGTATGACAGGTGTATGTTGTTGGGATGTCACCTCCTTCGTAGGGCTTCAACCTCTGTCCATTGACGATGAACGGTTTACATGTTTGGTTCTTGATTTCAATAGCACCAGATCTTAGGATCTTAGATACTTCGAAAGGGCCAGTCCATCTCGAACGAAGTTTTCCTGGAAAAAGTCGTAACCTAGAATCGAACAGGAGAACATGATCGCCTATTTTGAAGTCTCTTCTTATGATTCTTTTGTCATGCCAAGCTTTTGTTCTTTCTTTGTATATGATGGCATTTTCGTAGGCGGATTGTCTGAGCTCTTCTAATTTGTGGATATCAAGGATACGTTTCTCACCAGCAGTCAAGTAATCTAAATTCAAAGTTTTGATGGCCCAATAGGCCTTATGCTCCAACTCAAATGGTAAGTGACATGATTTTCCATAGACCAGTAGGTAAGGGGTTGTTCCTATAGGAGTTTTGAAAGCGGTTCTATAGGCCCATAATGCTTCTTGAAGTTTCTGTGACCAATCCTTTCTAGATATAGAGACAGTCTTCTCGAGGATTTGTTTGATCTCCCTATTAGATACTTCCACTTGTCCATTGGTCTGTGGGTGGTATGGTGTTGCTACTCTATGCTTAACTCCATACTTGCTTAAAAGTTTATCAAATATTCTCGATATGAAGTGTGATCCTCCATCACTTATGACTAAACGGGGGGTTCCAAACCTGGGAAATATATAGTTTTTGAATATTTTGATGACTACTCTAGTGTCGTTTGTGGGTGCGGCGATAACTTCAATCCATTTAGACACGTAGTCAACTGCTACTAAGATGTACTGATTTCCAAAAGATGGTGGGAATGGTCCCATAAAGTCTATACCCCATACGTCGAAGAGTTCTACTTCTTGGATATTTCTTAACGGCATTTCATTACGTCTTGAAATATTTCCTGTGCGTTGGCATCTATCACACTTGACAATGAAAGCATGGACATCACGCCACATAGTAGGCCAGAATAGGCCGGCTTGAAGAATCTTGGCGTAGGTCTTAGATGTGCTCGCATGTCCACCATAGGGTGCAGAGTGACAATGCTCAATTATATTATTTACCTCTTCTTCTGGAACACAACGGCGGAAAATGCCATCTTTACCTCTCTTGAAAAGAAACGGTTCGTCCCAATAGAAGTTTCTCACATCACTGTAGAACTTCTTCTTCCGGTGGTAGTTTAGATCAGGGGGTATGATGTCAGCGGCTAGGTAATTAACAAAGTCTGCATACCAAGGTACATTGCTTATAGCTAAGGATTTATGAGAATGCTCATGTGGGTCTGGGTTATCATCTTCAATAGTTTCTAGTTGGGCTATCAGTCTATCATAGGCAAAGTCGTCATTTATGGGTACTGAATCAGGTTTCAGGTATTCTAGCCTAGATAGGTGATCAGCTACCACATTATCAGTGCCTTTCTTATCACGGATATCCAAATCAAACTCTTGCAGTAATAGAATCCATCGAAGTAACCTAGGCTTGGCATCCTTTTTGCTTAGTAAGTAACGAATGGCAGCATGGTCGGTGTAAACTATAATCTTGGCTCCTACTAGATAAGATCTAAATTTTTCTATGGCAAAAACTACAGCTAGGAGCTCTTTTTCGGTTGTTGCGTAGTTGAGCTGTGCAGCGTCTAGGGTCTACTGGCATAATAAATCACATGTAACTTTTTGTCTTTTCTTTGACCTAGAACGGCTCCAACAGCATAATCACTGGCGTCACACATTATCTCAAACGGTTCTGACCAATCAGGGGGTTTCATTATAGGTGCTGAAATCAGAGCTTGCTTCAGAAGATTAAATGCTTCAGTACATTTTTCATCGAAGATGAATTCAGCATCTTTCATTAAAAGACCAGTTAAGGGCTTTGTTATTTTGGAGAAATCCTTGATAAAACGTCGGTAAAATCCGGCATGTCCAAGAAAACTTCTTATCTCCCTGATAGTCTTCGGCGGTTTTAGATTCTCTATGACTTCTATTTTTGCTTTATCTACCTCTATACCTTTTTCGGAAACTATATGTCCTAAAACAATCCCTTCGGTGACCATGAAATGACATTTTTCCCAATTTAGCACAAGGTTGACCTCCACACATCTCTCCAGGATTTTCTCAAGGTTGATAAGACAATTTTTGAAATCTGATCCACAAACTGAAAAATCGTCCATAAATACTTCCATGATTCCATCTAAATAGTTTGCAAAGATAGACATCATGCAGCGTTGGAAAGTGGCAGGAGCATTACAAAGTCCAAAAGGCATTCTTCTATAGGCAAAAGTTCCAACTGGGCATGTAAAGGTAGTTTTTTCTTGATCTTCGGGGTGAATAGGTATTTGGAAGAATCCTGAATATCCATCTAGGTAACAAAAATAAGAGTGTCTGGCTAGGCGCTCCAACATTTGGTCTATGAATGGTAATGGGAAATGGTCCTTCCTAGTTGCTTTATTTAATTTTCTATAATCTATGCACATACGCCAACCTCCATCGGTTCTTTTTGCTACAGGTTCGCCCTTCTCGTTTTGCACGACTGTGATGCCTCCCTTTTTAGGTACTACATGCACAGGACTCACCCATTTACTGTCCGAGATCTGATATATTATACCTGCCTCTAGTAACTTAAGAACTTCAGTCTCAACTACAGTACTCATTATAGGATTTATTCTTCGTTGGTGTTCTCTGGAAGGTTTTGAATCTTCTTCAAGCAAAATCCGATGCATGCATACGGATGGGCTTATTCCTTTTAGATCAGAGATCTTATATCCTAAGGCTGAGGGGTACCTACGTAAAACATCTAATAATTGATCGGTTTCTTCTTGGTTTAAGGTAGCACTGACTATAACTGGACGGTTCATATCTTCATCGAGAAATTCATATCTCAGGTTTTTAGGCAGTTCCTTAAGTTTTACGGTTGGTTTCATAGGGCAAGGCATAGGATCTGGGGTAAGAGATAAACATTTGTGAAGGTTATCATCAATGTAGGGCCTTTTATAATTGTCATCTTCCAAAATAAGGGTTGATGGCAATTTTATAGATTCATTTTCTTCTTCTTGTTCTAATTCCCTAATGCATTCTTCGATGATATCTAAGGCATAACAAGCATCTCCTATCACAGGTGCCATAAGAAATTTTGACAATATAAATTCTATCTTCTCGTCACCTACCTCAAAAGTTAGTTTCCCTTTTTTAACATCTATCACGGCTCCAGCAGTCGATAAGAACGGTCTACCTAGGAGGATTGGTATGTCATCATCTTCTTTAATGTCCATGACAACAAAATCAGTAGGTATAAACAGCTGACCTATCCTAACAGGAACGTCTTCAAGTATGCCTATAGGGTATTTAACGGATCTATCGGCTAATTGAAGTGACATCTTAGTAGGTTGTAATTCTCCTAAGTTTAATCTCTCACAAACTGCTAAAGGCATTAAGCTCACACTAGCTCCTAAGTCTAGAAAAGCTTTTTCGATGACATGATTCCCCAAAATACAAGGAATGGAAAAATTTCCGTGATCTTTATCTTTCTTTGCTAACCTATTTTCGGAAATAGAATTACATTCCACGGGTTTCGGATCTTCAAGTCTACGTTTATTCGTAAGTATGTCTTTGAGAAACTTAGCGTAAGAAGGTATTTGGGTGATGGCTTCTGTAAAGGGGATTTCTACGTGAAGTTTTTCTATAACCTTAACGAATTTTTGATATTGATTATCGATTTGGGTTTTCTTTAATCTTTGAGGGTAAGGAATTGGTGGTTTGTATGGCGGTGGTGGTACATAGGTTTTATTTTTAGGTTCTTCTCCTTTTTCTTGACTTTCCGGGGTTTCAGACTCCTCTGGTTCCTTCTCCTCATTCCTCTCAGAAGTTTCGGGCTCACTCAATCTAGGGTTCAAAGGTTCTTTATAAGCGGTTCCACTTCGTAGAGTAATGGCATTAGCTTTCCCTTTCGGGTTTTGTTGAGGTTGTCCAGGGAACTGTCCTCCAGGTGTAGTCTGTGGGGCTTGGTTTAAAGCTACCTGAGAGATCTGGGTTTCAAGCATTTTATTATGAGTAATGATTTGATCAACCTTGGTTCCTAACTGGGTAATTAGTTCGTTAACATGGACGTTTTGGTTCATGAACTCTTTGTTTTGTTTTGCTTGAGCAGTGATAAAGTTTTTTACAACTTCATCAAAGCTCGGACTTGGTGGTACAGGTTGCATAGGTTGATTTGTTCTTGGGGCTTGGTAACCTTGTTGTCTCGGAGGTGCGGTATTTTGAATAGGGTTATTATTTTTGTAAGAGAAGTTTGGGTGATTCCTCCATCCAGGGTTATATGTGTTTGAAAATGAGTTCCCTTGGGTATAGTTCACTTGCTCAATGTTGGTCTCATTCAACAGATTGCATTCGGCGGATTGGTGTCCTTGTGTTCCACATATCTCACAATTCGGCGAAACTGCGGCTACAATATTCGGAGTTGTGTACATATGTTCGACTTTAAGGGCCAACGCGTCCATTTTAGCCTGCATCATGTCTATAGAGCTTAGCTCATGTATTCCTCCTTGGGCTTCCTTCTTTTCCACTGTCGCTCGTTCTACTCCCCATGATTGATGGTTTTGGGCCATATCCTCGATAAGGGCACTAGCTTCAGGGTAAGGTTTGTTCATCAGTGCGCCACCAGCGGCAGCGTCGATGGTCATCTTAGTGTTATAATGAAGTCCATTATAGAAGGTTTGGATGATTAGCCAATTCTCTAAGCCATGATGTGGGCATGCTCTTAATAGTTCTTTATATCTCTCCCAGGCTTCGAACAACGACTCTCCTTGGTGTTGGGTAAATCTAGTTATTAGGTTTCGAAGAAGAGCGGTCTTACTTGGGGGAACATATCTAGCAAGGAAAACTTTTCTAAGGTCATCCCAAGTTGTTATTGAATTGGGTGGAAGGGAATCTAACCATGATAGAGCTTTATCTCTGAGGGAAAAGGGAAATAATCTTAAGCGTATCGCCTCAGGAGAAGCTCCATTGGTTTTAAAGGTGTCTGCTAACTGAAGAAAGTTTTTTAAATGTTGGTTCGGGTTATCAGTAGCGAGACCTGCGAATTGTCTCTGTTGCACTAATTGCAGCAGGGATGGTTTAAGTTCAAAATTATTGGCTGGGATAGTGGGGTTTACTATACTGGAACTAGGTTCCTCGTTTGATGGTTGGGCGAAGTCCTTAAGAGGTCTTCGGTTTTGATCTTCGGCCATAGCTTTCCTATTCCTATGGAAAAACAAACGTGCACGAGCGTAACGTTCAGGTTCAGCTAGAGGGTCTACTAAACTTCCGGCACTGCGAGTCTTTCGCATTGACCGGTGGGTAACAACCTTAGTCTAAACAGTATAACTACAGGGTAATGAAATTTGACGAAATCGATCCCCGGCAGCGGCGCCAAAAACTTGATGCGTGTTTTTCGCAAGTGTACGAACATGTCAGAGTAATATAAAAGATTGTCGAATCCACAGAGACCAAGTGTCAATCTATCGTACCTGTTGTTATGGTGTGTATCTAAGGCAACTAAATAAAGGGGTTTTATGAAGGGTGCAATGGTAAATAAAATAATAATTTTAAACAATAAACAAAGACAGGCTCGAATGTAATTCACGTAATCAATGATAATCCAGTACTTGTTAATGGAACTACTTATGGGCAATGTTTTCTCCTTTGAAAAGAACTAATTTAACAGGAACTGTCGCTTTCGCGTATTCAGAACCGATTTGTACTCTCTAATCAACCCCTCCTATTGTCACGGATAAAAAGGTGCGTACTGCGTTAGAGTAGTAAACCTATTTTTAAGAAATGTAGTATCTTAACAAAGTTGAAAAGTATTTTAACCTGAACTTCATAGCAAAAAGAGGTTCTTACGAACCAGACTCTAAACTTCCTAACGCGTCCGAAAATCGTTTTAAAATCTCTTTTCTTTTTAATCTAAAAACTCCTAATGAACTATACAAAGCGCTTTTGGCTGTTTTTGAAATAGTTAAAAACAATTCGATTGAATTGAAAGATAAAATAGCCCTTAGGTGTTTCCACGAACAATTATACGGATTACTGGTTTAATTACGATCCTTACATCCTAACCTTTATGGAATTAGTTAGACATGATAAAGTAAAGATTCTTTTTATAATTTTTCATAAAAGTAATTTAGTGCGAGTGCGGAAAGTAAATGAATTTAGTGCGAGTGCGAGAAATAAAGTAATTTAGTGCGAGTGCGGGAAATAAAGGAATTTAGTGCAAGTGCGGGTAATAAACGAAAGTAAAGCAGTGCGAGAAATAAATAAAAGTAAAGCAATGCGGAAAAGTAAAATACGAACTGGAATTAAAATGGCGGCAGGATTAACTTCCTCCAGAGTGCTCCAAAACTCGATCACACAGACAGATTACAGACTCGATCACTCGATTGCAGAAACACCCCGATGTGGAATGGCAACTGCTTTGAAACTGATATATGCCTAGAGAAATCTAAGTTTGGATGAAGAAAAACGAAAAACTAAAGTCCTATTTATAGGAAAACTAAATGCGGGAAATGACCAGGACGCCCCTCCACTAAAAAGTGGAGGGAACTGTATTTTTGCCTTGTGGCGCCCGCCACAAGGTCATGGCGCCCGCCATGAGGCCAATGGAGGATGAAAGAGTGGGGATCGTGGGTCTTGGCAGTTGTGGAGTGGTCTTGAGACGTGGCCACGTCATGGCTAACCCCATGGCGCCCGCCACGGTGGGTGCCGTAAGTGCAAAACGCTGAATTTCTAGGTTTTCGTCCGTTTCCACTCCTTTTTCGCTCCTTTTCTCGATTCAAGCCCCGATTACAATAAAAACCTGAAAACAAAAGAAAACAAAGTAATAACATAACAAAATAACAATAAAAGCTAAGAATGCATGCGAAATCGGAGTCAGAAATACGGTGAAATTTAGTGTGATCAAGCTTCAACAGCTCCATTCATCTTCTGACGATAAGGAGAAGAGTTATGATGTTCAATCTTGAATGTGTCACACAACTCCTTCATCGTCTTGTTTTTCAAATTTGTCCCATTATTTGTGATGATTCGGCTTGGGATCCCATAGCGGCAGATAATTTGGTTCTTGATGAAACGGGCAACCACTTGCTTTGTCACATTGGCATATGAAGCTGCTTCTACCCATTTGGTAAAGTAGTCGATTGCAACCAAAATAAATCGGTGACCATTGGAAGCTTTAGGCTCAATTTCCCCTATCATGTCAATGCCCCACATTGAGAAAGGCCAAGGCGATGACAGAACATTCAAAAGGGTTGGAGGTACGTGCACCTTGTCGGCATAAATATGGCATTTATGACACTTCCTGACGTATTTGAAACAATCTGATTCCATGGTCAACCAGAAGTATCCAGCTCTCAAAATATTACTGGACATGGCATGTCCATTGGCATGTGTTCCAAATGATCCTTCACGGATTTCCCTGACCAATAAGTCTGCTTCGCGCTTGTCCACACATCTGAGCAGAACCATATCATGATTTCTCTTGTAAAGCACATTATTGCTGAGGAAAAACTTGGACGCCAATCTTCTCAGAGTCTTCTTGTCCAGAGTTGTTGCATCAGCTGGGTACTCCTGGTTTTGTAAGTAGTTCTTGATGTCATAGAACCACGGTTTCTCATCAGTTTCCTCTTCGACCAGTAGACAGTAGGCTGGTGTGGTTTTTCGCTCGATTGTAATGAGTGGAGCTTCATTAAGAAATTGAACTTGAAACATAGAGGCCAACATAGCCAAAGCGTCTGCAATTTGATTCTCTGCCCTTGGAACGTGATGGAAAGTGACTTCATCAAAGTATTTAATTAACTCCACAATGTGGGCACGGTAAGGGATCAACTTCTCATCACGGGTCTCCCATTCACCTTTAACTTGGTAGATTACTAAGGCTGAGTCTCCGTATACTTCAAGGATCTTGATTCTGGTATCAATTGCGGCTTCGATACCCAAAACACATACTTCATACTCAGCAATGTTGTTTGTACATTCAAAGCATAATCTGGTCGTGAAGGGAGTATAACCACCATCAAACATCATCTTCCAACGAGAACCTGGCTCGGGACCTTCATCTGGACCAGGAACTTCATAGTCCTTTATCAACATAATGTTCTCGTCCGGGAAATCGAATTTCAAAGGTTCATAATCTTCGACAGGATAATCAGCAAGGTATTCAGACAAAACACTGCCTTTAATAGACTTCTGGGTTACATACTGGATGTCATATTCGGTTAACAACATGTGCCAACGGGCAAGCCTTCCTGTCAAGGCAGGCTTCTCAAAAATGTACTTTATTGGATCCATTTTCGAGATCAACAAAGTAGTGTGACAAATCATGTACTTCCTAAGACGTCTGGCCGCCCATGCCAAAGCACAACAAGTCTTTTCTAAAAGCGAATATCGGCTTTCACAATCTGTGAACTTCTTGCTTAAGTAATAAATGGCATGCTCCTTACGACCGGTTTCATCCTGTTGGCCTAACACACAACACATAGATCCCTCAAGTACAGTTAGATACATGAAGAGAGGCTTCCCTGGAGTAGGTGGGATCAAGATAGGAGGTTCCTATAGGTAAACCTTAATCTTCTCAAAAGCCAATTGAGAATCAGGACTCCACTCAATTGCTTGATTCTTTCGGAGCACCTTGAATAAAGGTTCACAAGTAGCAGTCATGTTGGAGATAAATCTGGAGATGTAGTTCAGTCTTCCAAGGAAGCCTCTGACTTGCTTTTCTGTTTTTGGAGCTGGCATCTCTTGAATTGCTTTGACCTTATCCGGATCTACTTCAATTCCTTGCTGACTAACAATAAAACCAAGTAACTTCCCTGATCGGAAACCAAAGGTACACTTAGCTGGATTCAGACGCAGTTGGAACTTTCTGAGACGCTCAAACAACTTCAAGAGATGTTTCAAATGATCCTCCTTGCTTTGTGATTTGGCAATCATATCATCCACATAAACTTCTATTTCCTTATGCATCATATCATGGAAAAGGGTGACCATTGCCCTTTGATAGGTGGCTCCTGCATTTCTAAGACCAAATGGCATAACTTTATAACAATAAGTGCCCCATAGTGTGATAAAAGTGGTCTTTTCCATATCATCAGGATCCATCTTGATCTGGTTATATCCTGAAAAACCATCCATGAAGGAGAAAACAACGAACTTAGCAGTGTTGTCAACCAAAGTATCAATGTGCGGAAGAGGGAAATCGTCCTTGGGACTGGCTTTGTTCAAATCTCTATAGTCCACGCACATCCTAACCTTGCAATCCTTCTTGGGGACTGGCACGATGTTAGTTACCCACTCAGGGTACTTTGCAACTGCGAGGAATCCAGCATCAAACTGTCTTTTGACCTCTTGAATCTTCAGAGCCATGTCTGGTCTTGTTCTTCAGAGCTTTTGCTTTACGGGAGGACAATCTGGTCGAAGAGGTAACTTGTGAACAACTATGTCTGTGTCCAAACCAGGCATATCCTGATACGACCATGCAAACACATCCACATACTCTTTGAGAAGCTTGACCAACCTTCCTCTGATGTCTGCCCCAAGTGTTGTACCAATCTTGACTTCCTTCTTATCTTCATCGGTGCCAAGGTTGATGGTCTCTACCTGCTCCTTATGGGGCTGAAGATCTGTGTGCTCATCCTCAACTAATCTTGCCAGTTCTTTGGGAATGTCACAATCTTCCTCACTTTCATCTTCCGCTTGGTAGATGGGCGAATCGAAGTTAGGAGAGAATATAAAGTCAATGGATTCAACAGGGTTTTCGTTTGTTCTGCATATGGGAATGATTTGCTTTTATTAAAAGTGAAAATAGAGGGATGCAAGAAAACTTTTTATTAGCTTTGAAAGATTGCCATTTCCTTTTAAAAGTGAAAAAAGAAAAACAGTAAATAAAACATAGTAAGAATTTAACAAAATGCCTTCATTGATTGAATAACTTGAAAATGAGAAGGGGCCCTACAAAATGATCCCATAGCCTTAGGCAGAGCTAGGGAACTTTGAAAACACTTAAAGAAAAACAAATAAATTACTTTGACAATGGAAAAAATCTGGGATCTCAACTGCCTCCCAATTGCCCAAAGCTGTTTCACACTGATAAACCAAATGATCCACATCTCCATCTTCTGCATCCCCATTAATTGCATTAATCTGATAGTCGGCACTGGAAAACACCTCTTGAATGGTCTTTGGATGTCCTTTGATGGAGGTTGACGCTCCTTCCTTCACATAAGTTGGTTCTTAACCCAACCCGTAACGATCTAGCTTCTGTTTGACTTCAATGACATCACCCCAACCTTCATGGCTTCCTTCTTCGATAGTGGAAATGGTACTCTTCAGCGATGCAAAAGATGGAATACTCTTCCCCTTTGGCTCCTCTACTTCCATAAGGACAACATTGGCTATCTCTAGAGCTTGGAAAGAAGTTTCAAAGCATCTTCATCAGCCTCAATGTAACTAAAGGAGGAAAGGTTGCTGACCATGGGATCTTCTTCACCAGACACAGTTACCAGCTTATTATCGACCACAAACTTCATCTTCTGGTGTAAGGTAGAGGTGACTGCCCCAGCGGCATGGATCCAAGGTCTTCCCAGCAAACATCTGTAATTAGGATTGATGTCCATAACCTGGAAAGTGATTTTGAAAACCTGTGGTCCAATCAAGATCGGTAAGTCTACCTCCCCGATAATAGTCCTCCTTGACCCATCAAAAGCTTTCACAATTAGTGCACTGGGCTTCATCTCTGCCCCTTGATAAGATAACTTGGCAAGCTTTCTTTTCGGCAAAACATTCAATGAAGATCTTGTATCCACAAGAACTCTTGTTAAAGTATCCTCTTGACATTTTACAGATATGTGGAGAGCACGGTTATGGTCCAAACCATCCTTTGGAAGATCCTCCATACTGAAGCTGAGATTGTTACATGCAGTGATATTGGCAATGACTCCATCGAATTGATTTGTAGTTATATCATGCATAACATGGGCTTGGGCTAGTAATTTCTGAAGAGCACCCCGATGGGTCGGTGAATGCATAAGAAGTGATAAGATATATATTTTGGAAGGCGTTTGATGTAGCTGATCAATAACCTTATAATCACTCTTCTTAATTATTCTGAGAAACTCTGAATCCTCTTCTTCCAAGACCACCCCTTTATCCTGGTTGACAACAGCGAGGATTACTTCTTTAGGTGGAACTGTATTGACTTGCTGAGTATAAACACGACCGCTGCGAGTTAAACAACCTGCTGTTGCACCCCAAAATTTGCCCACCACAAGACAAGACATTGTGTACTAAGAGGATCACAAGGTTCACAAGACATCTCATGAGGTTCACAAGATTCACAATTAGTCAGAAAGTTTGACAATAACCTCAGACAATGCATTCTCCTAAGCAATGCATCTTAAACTAGGGTTTTGACTTTCATCAGGCTAAATGGACTTCCAAGACTTAAAGTGAGCTTCATAGCATCTTATATGTGTTCAAGAATCCCCATGTCAAGTTTCAAGACTTTCCCAAAAGATTTGCTCAGTCAGATGATCAGATAGGTTAAAATCAGTTAAGGCAATTAAAAAGTCAAACTGAGGTCAACTGTGGTCAAACCAAAGTCAAACTTCATGATTTTTTGCCAACATCAAGTATATGAGGTAAAATTCATCATTTTGATCAAGGGTTGATCATGATTCATCAAGGAGATTTCAGATCATCAAGAATCAGGAGTTTCTAAATTAGGGTTTTCACAGGAAAAGACAACTGAACTTTGACCAGCCATAACTTTCACATGCTTCATCAAATTTTTTCCATCCAGAGCTCATTTTGAAGGAAATTGAATTTTCTACAACTTTGTGTCTCACAAGCCAAGCCCAAAAATGCTTCATTTGGAAGGTATGAGCTAAGACATTATAGGTCCTTTTAAAAGTCAACAAAAAGTCAACAACTTCAAAAGAGCATAACTTGAGAATGGTAAAAGATATGGACATGAGACTAAAGAGGTTGGTTAGAGGACTCTTTAAGCTTTCCAAAATGTCCAATAACACCTTCATAGCATTAAAATTGAAGGATTTGTGCCCTTGCAAAGTTGGGAAATTTTTGAGAGGTTTATGAAGTAAATGGGGTCTTAAAACCATAATTCTTCAAATGGGCTGACTTTTTTGTGATCCAATTGGTTCCATGACATCATGCACAAAATTAAATCAATATTTTCATAATTTTATTCATTTTATTTTTATTTATTATGATTTTTTATATTAAAAGTTATTTTAAATTCAAATAAAATATAAAATAGTGAAGATTTAAATTGATTTGTCTTCTAGAATGTCATAAAGCATATTTGGACTTGATTGATACAAAAATTATGAAGATCATCCTAAAATAGCAAGCTTATATCAAGATATTTCAAGTTTTAAAGACAAATCTTTTTCAATCTCAAACTATCCAAATATCGAAAGTTTTGTGCAAAGTCTTTGACCTAATTCATTCACTCATATATATAGAACATTTAGCAACTTAGGGAACACGAATTGACAGCCTCCAAAGTCATCTTCAAACTTCACAAATTTCATCCAAAACACAAATTCGGTTTCTTCATTACAAAGGATTTTAAGGTATTTTAAAGACACAAGAAGGATCTTTGGACTTCACTGAGTCGAAACCAACCCTCAAACACATTCAATTCAGGCTCATATGCATAAACCGATTCATTACATTCATGATTTTGTTTATTTTCGATTCTGAATATTTGTTGGTTTTCAATGAATTTTGACTTAAGTTTCTTGTTTATAATGAGTTATAGATATATTCTGGACAGGTTTCATGAAGCTTCATCACCTAATATGGATTTCACCATTGCTAGGGTTTTTCGGCCAATTTAGGGTTTCATGATTTAATGAGTATAAATAAATTCTAAGACCATGGATCTATCTTAAATGACCTCTGGATTGTGTTTGTGTACTTAATTTGTAAAAATTTTGCTTGAATGATGATGTTTAAGTTTCGTAGGATTTGCTGCCATTTGAAATTCGCAGGAAAGTTCGTGGATAAATTCGCAGGAAATTTTGCAGTACCAGAGGTTGAAGATGAAGTCTTGGCGCGCAAAGAAAATTCAAATTTAAAGCATAATATTTTATTGTTTTGTTCTGGTTATATGTCACAAGCGAGCGCGTAGCTCATCTGGTTTTGGTGTATGTATGATGGACTGAAGGGCGTGGGTTTGAAACCAGCCGAATGATTTTTTTTGCTTAATTTCTTTTGTTTTTCCAGGATGAGAACAAAACCAAATGGAGGTAAAGTACTATCAGCCAGCGCGCGCTAGCCCAGTGGTCACGCCCATGTTCATCCAGGTAAAGGACCTGGGTTCAAATCCCAGGTCCTGTTGTTTTGGTTTTCTTTGTTTTGTTTATTTTATTAAATCTTTATTCTTTAAAAAAACAATTAAAATAAGTTCTATAAAAAAATATCTAAATTATTTTTCTAATTAAATTTCATCTTCTTTTAAAATTTATATTATTTTCTCAAACAAATTCAATTAATATATTTATTTCTTTATATGTTTTTAATAATATTTATTAATATGTATATATTTATTTAATTATTAAATTAGTATTGTAAATTAAAATTGTAAACCCTAATATTTTTAAAAACCCTAATTTATTTTCTAATAACTCAAAACCCTAATTTTTCTTTTACAATTTTAATTTCTCATTTTTATTATTCTTGTTTAATTATACTTAATAAATATTTCTAATATACATATAATTGAATTATTAATCATGTTTATTTTTTTTTAGTATATAATTATTATTATTATTTTATTTTCATCTTAAAATTCTTAAAAAAATTGTTTATTTAAATCTAAAATTTTAATTGATTTCTATATTGTATATTATTGTGCTAACCTCTTTTCTCTTATATTTGTTTTTATTACTAATCTTTTTATTATTTATTTACATGCTTATTATTTAAATTATTCTTATTATAATGTAGTTGTACAAGCCATGTAATAGTTGTAGTATTTTGTCGTTTATTTGTTTATTTTATAAATTGCTATGGTTAGTAAATTAGGGAGTGAAAACATGTTTGTACTTTAAAATCAATTTAGATCACTAATTATAAGATAAATGTATGAATTTGTACACGCATACACGTAAGTCGATCTTGGATCGCCATCTCACTTCCTTAAGGGTTACCTCTCATTGTTGCCTAAATAAAAAGGTTAAGTAAGGTGTATAAAGCAATGTCCCTTCTTCTAAAAATATCATCAAGTCCCTTTACGATTATAAGATCAAGTCCCTTGAATGTCTCCTTCGTGAATGATCTTGTCCCTTTCGAATAAAAGATGATAAGTCCCTTCGAATTGCTAAAACACCTTACAATTGCCTAATCACAGATGACCCTTCACATGTCCCTTACACATCCAAGTTAATGACTACCTATTCCTTAATAATAGGGATAGTCTTACCATTGAAAGAACATTTAAGAACAGTAAAGATTCAAATTAGGGTAGGTTCCTTTTAAGTACTTGCTCACTCTTTCAAAAACATTTCTTAACACTTCACATTTTCAAACAATTTTCAAAACAAAGGCTTTATATATATCCGTACAAGGATCATTATAAAGTACTTAAGAAAATTTTGAATCACACACTACACTTCTCAAAAACATTTTAAAGTGAGCTAAGTAACTAAGAGCCCATGAATAACCATGGATGTAAAGGGTGCTAACACCTTCCCTTTACATAACCTACCCTCCGAACCCAAAAATCTTTTAAGGTCTTTCCTGTTCTTTTATGCCCTTTCCTTTGGATAAAATAAAAGTCGGTGGCGACTCTTGCTATCCGCAACATTTAACTAAAGTCAGTTCTCCCACCGTGTTACAGAACTGACGACTCTGCTGGGGATTTAATAAAAGAGGGGTACCCTTAGGAATTAGATCACTATAAAATTGTTTGCCTTGTTTGCTTTATACTTATCTTGTTGGGTGCTCTTATGTGTGAAAGATCCTAACCCAGATCTATTGTACCTTAGGTAAATGGCAATAGACCAAGGAAACTGTACGGCGTATACCGATATGGTTGATCTGGTAGCCATAGTTAGTGTGACTTCTTGGTTGGTGCTTATGTTCCTTAAGTCAAGTTGAGGATAATATGAGGCTGCCATATGTTGTCAATACACTAACTAACTTTTAGAACCTTAGTTATCCCATCTTTGCCTTTAGAAAGAGTAGTGAGATAACCGGCTTTGGTGCAGACTGAAGTTGGTTGATACTCGATGCTACACTCATTGAGATCCTAAACTTGGAGGGTTTTGGTTGGCAAGTAATTTGCCTACTGAACAACCACCCTTGTGAAGGATCAATGATATTGAGATCCCTTAGAACCTGGTTACTTCATAGGACAGGATGAACCAACTAAACTTCAAGGGAGGGTACTTACTTTTAAACCTCATGCAAGCCTTCAAACCTAGGGCTATTGTGTGACTTGTTTGTGTGTGCCACATGTTTGTGATTGAGCATAACATCATAGCATCATCATGCATCATAAGCATAGCATTTTCACTAACCATTTCAAGGACCAAAGGATTTATCTTTGTTCTTTGTTGCAGGTCATGGCTTCTGCTCGTAGGAATACTATCAGGATCAACTTTGTAGGAATACCTCCTAAGCTTAAAGAATTGGCCTCTCAAGTTTCTGAAAACTCCCAGTTCATCAAGAGGCATGGTCACCTACTGGATCTAGTCACTTCAGGGTTCAATGAAGACATGATGAGTGTTCTGTTTCAGTTCTTTGACCCTAAACATCACTGCTTTACATTCCTTGACTATCAATTGGTTCCTACAATGGAAGAATTCTCCAAACTTCTGGGTATACCTGTCCTTGATCAGAGACCTTTCACAGGCTTAGAAAAGGAGCCTAAACCTGAAGTCATTGATGCAGCCTTACATTTGAAGAAGTTAGACATTGTCCTAGAAACAAGGAGTGGAGTTAAGGGTATTCTTGCTAAGGTATTAATGGAGAAAGCTCAAGTGTTCCTGAAAGCTATGAGTTATGATGCTTTTGAGGAGATTTTAGCCTTGTTGATTTATGGCTTAGTGTTGTTCCCCAATCCAGATCAGTTCATAGACGTTCACGCCATTAACATATTTCTGAGTCATAATCTAGTGCCTACATTACTTGGAGATATCTTACATTCTCTTCATACCCGTACTACGAAGGCACAAGGAACTCTGATGTGCTGCATACCTTTGCTATCTAGGTGGTTTATTTCTCACCTTCCTCGATCAGTGATGAAGAATGAACAAGGGTTCAGGTGGTCCAAGAGGATCATGTCACTTTCACATTCTGATATTCATTGGTGCTCTAGATCTATGGAGAATGCTACTATCATTGACCGTTGTGGGGTGTTTCCTAATGTGCCACTTCTAGGCATAAGAGGAGGCATTACTTACAACCCTTCCTTAGCTTTACGACAGTTTGGTTATGCTCGGAGTGATGGTCCTCATGACATGTTGATTCAGGGTATTGTGTTTGACTACGACAACGATCTGCAAGATTACCGTCAAAGGTTCATACGAGCATGGGGAAAAGTGAACAAGGTTGACAGCAAGACTCTGGAGCCTAAGTACACTATTCCTATGGAAGCTTATCTCAGATGGGTACGAGCTCGTGCTCAGACTCTTATGATGCCATATCCTGCCATCCTGCCAGTTACTATGGAGCCTGTTGCTGAAGGAGATACTTCTTATACCATCCTTCACCCAGACATGCCCACTGACATGGAAGACTTACAGAGGTCCTGGATCCAGTTGAAGGAGCAAAGGAATACTTTTGAGACTCATTACAAAGCAAGTCAAGAAAGAATCCTGGAGCTAACAAAACAACTTCACGAGGAGCGGAATCTCAACTCATACCTCAACACAAAGAGGAAACGTCCATGGGAGACTTAAAACCTCATTTTTTGTACTTATTTCATTTTTATTGTAAGCCCAAGGGGCAAACAAATTTATTACTAATAAAAGTTTACTTTTTGGTTGTTTAAACAAATTTAAATCTCGCGGTCCTTGAAAACATGGCATACGCATTTATACACCATATCATTGCATCACAGGTTTATTATGTACATGTATCTTATCTTCTCGCTGTTTATTTCAGCAGAAATGGCTCTTGAACAAACAGTCAAAGATCTCCAGGAACATAATGCACAATTCCAGGAGCTGATCCTGAACTTGTCCAAGGGACAAGATGAATTGAAGACACTGCTGGCCAAGAAGACTAAGAAGACTAGAAGGTCAGGAGGCCTAATCAACATGGGAAGAAGGTTCAGAGGTCCTGTCAAGACCAAGGAACAGGTTGAAGATTATGAGTCTGAGGAGTCTGAGAAAGAGGGAGGCAGTCTCCATAACACAATGGGGGATTCTGATTCTGAAGCAAATTACTATCATGATCCTAATGAAGATAAGTTCAAGATGCTGGTGGACAGAATGGATGTTATGGAATTGCAAAAGTATTCTGGGCTGGATTTTGAAGACCTGAGTTTGATATCTGGAGTGGTTATACCAATTGGGTGCAAGGTCCCTGCATTTGTAGTGTATGATGGTGTCTCCTGCCCCAAGCTGCATCTGAGGTCCTATGTCCGGAGAATCCAACCTCATACTGCTGATAAGAAGCTGTGGATCCATTTCTTCCAAGAGAGCTTGTCTGGAGCTCAATTGGAATGGTACTATCAATTGGAGAGTGTCAACATCCGTGATTGGAATGATCTTGCTGAGGCATTCTATAGGAAATATCAATACAATGCTGATCTAGCCCCTACTCGCATGCAACTACAAAGCATGTCAATGGGTGCTAAAGAGAATTTCAAAGAGTATGCCCAGAAGTGGAGAGACCTAGCTGGTAGAGTACAACCTCCTATAACTGACAGGGAGTTAGTGGACATGTTTATGAGCACGCTGAATGGTCCTTTTTATAGTCATCTCATTGGAAGCTCATCATCTGGCTTCACTGAGTTGATAATGACGGGAGAGCGTGTAGAAAGTGGTATAAGGAGTGGCAAGATACAAGTGGATGCTTCTTCATCAAGTACTACAAAGGAGCCCCCTAGTGGGAAGAAAGAGTCAAATGTTGTTTATGGTCAACCTGGTCGTAATAGAAGTCACCAATCTGTGAGTGCAGTTCACATCTCCAATCCTACTCCTGCAGCACCAGAACAACCACAGAGCAATTAGTAGAGGCCTAGAAGACAGTTCACCAAGATCAACATGTCACTGGCCCAAGCCTTGCAACACTTGTTAAAGGGTGAACTCATTACTTTGAAGGATCCTCCTCAGAATCCTAATGTTACCTCTCCTAGGTATAATCCTAATGCACGATGTGCATATCATTCTAATTGTCAGGGACATGATACCAATAATTTCTGGATATTGAAGAATAAAATTCAGGATATGATTGATGCTGGAGAGATTGAGTTTGACCCTCCGGGTACCCCAAATGTGATTACTGCTCCCATGGCAAATCATGAAAAGACTGTTAATGCCATTGATGAAGTTTCACATATTTCCTCAGTTGCAGATGTGACTACACCATTGTCTTTTATTAAGAAGAAGTTGGTACAAGTTGGGTTCTTTCCAGGTTATAATGAAGATTGTTTCTATTGTGCTTATAAATCGGATAGCTGCTGGAAGTTGAAGGACGGTATTCAACGCCTCATGGACAATTACACCATATTGTTTGAGAGGACACCTTCTGTAGAGAGTATGGGTGAACATATAACTCAAGGTGCGAAGGTTGAATAGGTGGATATGGTTGATAAGGTGCCAGTAAGAATTACTTCCAAGGGTCCTGTCAAAATCACTCATAAGGGTCCAATTAAGATTACTACTGAAGGCCCTGTGAGGACTGTTGCTGAAGCTAGAGTGGCTCCAATGATTATTACCACTCCTGGTCCTATTCCGTATACTTCTGATAAAGTTGTGCCTTGGCATTACGGTTCCGATGTTTATATCCATGGTGTTAAACAGGAACCCTTAGCTGATACGCCTGTTGCTGATGAAAACCTTGATGTTGACAATATTGCTGGATCTAGTAAGATTACAAGAAGTGGAAGAATTTTCTCTCCTCCGGCTACCTCCAAGAATACAGTTAGTCCAACTACTACCTCCACTGCTGATGCTCGGGGCAAAGGTCCTGTTATTGAACCTGTGCAAGCTGATGCACCAACGGTTGATGATCTTTCTAAACAGATGGAGAAGTACTGAAGATCATTCGTAAGAGTGATTATGATATTGTTGATAAATTGGGGCATACTCCCTCCAAGATTTCCATGTTGTCTTTGTTGCTGTGTTCCGAGGCTCATGCCAAAGCCTTGATTAAGTTCTTGAAGACTGCTCATGTACCAAATGAGATTTCTGTAGATCAGTTTGAAAATTGTGTTGCACACTTGACCTATGATAATGGGTTAGGTTTCTCCGATGCCGATTTGACTCCTGCCAAGGGAGATCATAACAGGGCTTTACATATCTCTATTGAGTGTAGGGGCACTACCCTGTCTCATGTGTTGATAGACAATGGTTCTTCACTGAATGTGCTGCCCAAAGAGGTTCTGAACAAGCTTAGTCCTGAAGATGCTGTGTTGAGGCCCAGTAATATAGTGGTGAAGGCCTTTGATGGTTCGAGAAGAGTGGTGCACGGAGAAATAGATCTCCCAATCAAAGTAGGTTCTCAAGTCTTCAATGCTACCTTTTATGTAATGGATATTTGTCCTTTGTACTCTTGTTTGCTTGGGCGCCCCTGGATCCATGGGGAAGGTGCTATAACCTCCACCTTACATCAGAAGTTGAGATATCCAGTAAAGGGAAAGGTTGTCACTGTTTACAGAGAGGAAGGATATATGATTAGTCATGTGAACACATTTAAATATCTTGAAGTGGAAGGGGAATATGTTGAGACTCCGTGCCAGACATTCGAAGTAGTTCCTTGGGTTGTTCCTAATACTGAAGCTCCTCCTGTTGTCAAGAGAGTTCCTATGGTCACCAGAGTACCTCCTACAATGGCCTCCCTCAAAGATGCTAGAGCTGTGGTTGATGAAGGTGGTTGTACTATTTGGGGTCAGCTTCCTGACATTCCTTACAAGTCTGACAAGTTTGGTTTGGGTTTCACTGCAGAGTCCCAGAAGGCTGTTCGTCGTGCTCGTGCTGTTCGTATCACCAATCAAGGGATTATGAAAGACTAAATCAATGTTGTGGGTGACTATGATGAAGACTACAATCTGGATGCTTGGATATTTCCTACTGTGGGTGCTGGGCTCAATAATTGGAAGGCTGAAGATGTTATTCCTATCTCCTTTAGTCAGGAGTAAATACTATTACTGTGTTGTTTTTTAAGTTTGTAATATTTTGAACAATTGAACTCTTAAGCCTTGTGCCTTACCCGGGGCACAATGGTGTACTTATTTCGGGATGTCATTTCATTTGCATACTTCATTCAATAAAAATCAGTGGACGTTTCGTTTTCGTAAATATTGTGTTCCTTGTCTTTCTTTTATTTTTTATTTTTGTTTTATCAGCTATGTGTTCTTACACACACCCACATCACTAAAGTGCAGATCCTCATCCACTCTGGATCCTGTTGATAACGGTTCTACTATTGCCAATTATAATTTCGAGAATCCGATCTATCAAGCTGAAGATGGAAAGGAGGAAGATTGTGAAGTACCTGTAGAGCTTGCTAGGTTGTTACAACAAGAAGAGAAAGCTATACAGCCACATGAAGAGCCAATCGAAGTTGTGAATTTGGGAACTGAAGAAAACAGGAAAGAAGTCAAGATAGGGGCTGAACTAGAGGATGGTGTTAAGAGCAGATTGATTCAGATGCTACATGATTATGTGGAGATCTTTGCTTGGTCCTATGAAGATATGCCAGGGTTGGATACAGACATTGTGGTTCACCGTTTACCGGTAAAAGAAGGTTTTCATCCAAAGAAACAGAAGGTTCGTCGCATGCGTCCTGAAATGTTAGAGAAGATTAAAGCAGAGGTGATGAAATAGTTTGATGCAGGGTTCTTAGCTGTGACTTCTTATCCTCAATGGGTTGCAAATGTGGTACCGGTACCAAAGAAAGATGGTAAAGTACGTATGTGTGTAGACTACAGGGATTTGAACAAGGCCAGCCCCAAAGATGACTTTCCACTTCCGCATATTGATGTTCTGGTAGACAACACTGCTCAGCATAAGGTATTCTCTTTCATGGATGGTTTCTCTGGTTACAATCAAATCAAGATGGCACCTGAAGATATGGAGAAGACTACATTTGTTACACAGTGGGGCACTTTTTGTTATAAAGTAATGCCATTTGGTTTGAAGAATGCCGGGGCAACATATCAGCGAGCTATGGTGGCTTTGTTTCACGATATGATTCATCAAGAGATATAGGTATATGTGGATGATATGATAGCCAGGTCCCAGAATGAAGAGCAACATCTTGATCATCTGCATAAGTTGTTTGAGAGGTTGAAGAAATACAAGTTGAGATTGAACCCAAACAAGTGTACTTTTGGAGTTAGGTCTGGTAAACTCCTGGGTTTCATTGTCATTAGAAAAGGTATTGAAGTAGATCCTGCAAAAGTAAAAGCTATACAAGAGATGCCAGCTCCCCGTACTGAGAAGGAAGTTAGAGGTTTCTTGGGATGATTGAATTACATTGCAAGATTTATTTCCCAATTAACTGCTACCTGTGAGCCAATCTTCAAGCTGTTGAAGAAAGATCAGATAATGGAATGGAATGATGAGTTCCAGACAGCCTTTGATGAAATCAAGAAATATCTTATAGAACCTCCAATTTTGATGCCACCAGTTGATGAAAGACCCTTAATTATGTACTTAACAGTATTAGACAACTCAATGGGGTGTGTATTGGGGCAACATGACGAGTCTGGTCGAAAAGAGCAGGCAATATACTACCTTAGCAAAAAGTTTACCGACTGTGAAACAAGATACTCACTGCTCGAGAAAACTTGCTGCGCTTTGGCATGGGCTGCTCGCCGACTAAGATAGTATATGTTGACTCATACTACCTTGTTGATTTCAAAGATGGATCCAATCAAGTACATATTCGAGAAACCTGCTCTCTCCGGACGAATAGCAAGATGGCAAATGATCTTAACACAATATGACATACAATATACTACTCAGAAGGCCATTAAAGGAAGTGTTGTGGCTGATCATTTGGCTCATCAAGCAGTGGATGATTATCAGTCAATGAGTTTTGAGTTCCCCGATGAAGACATTATGATTATTACCAAAGAACCTGGACAATATGACGGACCTGAACAAGGATCCCGATGGACTATGGTTTTTGATGGAGCTTCTAATGCACTTGGTAATGGTGTAGGTGTTGTAATTATTTCCCCTGAAGGTTGTCATACCCCGATTACTGCAATACTTTGTTTCTATTGTACCAATAACATGGCTGAGTATGAGGCATGCATCCTGGGTGTCAAAGCTGCCATTGATATGAAGATTCAGTTCCTAGATGTATATGGAGATTCAGCCCTGGTAGTGAGTCAGATTAAAGGAGATTGGGATACCAAGCATGATAATCTCATTCCTTACAGAGAGCATATGTTGTCTTTGATCCCATATTTTAAAGAGATTACCTTTGGACATATTCCACGAAGAGAGAATCAGTTGGCAGATGCACTAGCCACCATGGCATCCATGTTTGAGATTAGCTGGGATGATGAAGCTCCCAAGATTACTATTGATAGATTTGAGAAGTCTGCATACTGCAATGAGATTGATACTGAAGAAGCAGAGAAGAAGCCTTGGTTCTATGAATTGAAAAGATATCTTGAAGCTCAGGAGTTCCCTGAAGGAGCATCTGTCAAAGATAAGAAGTTTCTAAGGAGGTTTTCTGCTAAGTTCTTCTTAAGTAATGGAATTTTGTACAAGCGCAATCATGATTCAACTTTGCTTCGTTGTGTGGATAAGAAGGAAGCAACAAAGATTATGGAAGATATGCATGATGGGATCTTTGGCACTCATTCTAGTGGTCATACTATGGCAAAGAAGATATTGAGAGCAGGTTACTATTGGTCTACCATGGAAGCTGACTGCTATCAACATTCCAGAACATGTCACAAGTGTCAAATCTATGCTGATAAAGTACATATACCTCCATCACCATTGAATGTGTTGACTGCTCCTTGGCCTTTTGCCATGTGGGGCATTGATATGATTGGTGAGATCAAGCCTACTACTTCTAATGGGCATCGTTTCATCCTGGTTGCTATTGACTACTTTACAACGTGGGTGGAAGCAGCTTCATTTACATCTGTTACTAAGAATGTGGTGGCTCGATTCATTAAGAATAATCTCATATGTAGGTATGACATCCCTGAAAGGATTATTACTGACAATGGCTCTAATCTGAACAACACTATGATTACTGATCTCTGCACGCAGTTCAAGATTAAGCATCACAACTCTTCTCCGTATCGTCCAAAGATGAATGGGGCAGTAGAAGCTGCTAACAAGAACATTAAGAAGATTCTACAGAAGATGACTGTTACTTATAAGGATTGGCATGAGATGTTACCATTTGCTCTTCATAGTTATCGTACTACAATACATACTTCAACAGGGGCAACCCCGTTCTCCTTAGTCTATGGTATGGAAGCAGTTCTACCCATTGAAGTTCAGATCCCCTCTTTAAGAATCATGAAGGATGCAGGCTTGGATGAAGATGAGTGGATTCAGACTCGACATGACTAGATAAATTTGATTGATGAGAAGAGGTTAGCAGCAGTTTGTCATGGCCAGATGTACCAGAAACGGATGATTAATGCTTTTAATAAGAAGTTTAAGCCAAAGGTATATCAGGTTGGTGACTTGGTAATCAAGCGTATCATATTACCTCAGGGTGATCTTAGGGGCAAGTGGACTCCTACATATGAAGGACCATTTGTGGTCAAAACAGTATTCTCAGGAGGTGCCATGATGCTTACTACTATGGATGGTGAAGACTTTCCACAGCCTGTAAACGCATACATAGTTAAAAAATACCACGCATAAAAAGAGACCCGCTAGGTTGACTGGCCTAGGCAAAAATAAGGGCATCCCGGCGAACCAAAAGGGTTCGGGCAAAAATTAGGGATATATATATATAAAAAAATGTACACCCGGCAAGTCGAAAACCTGAAAAGGTGGCTTGGGCAAAAAAGGGTATCCCGGTGGATTGAAAACCTGAAAGGGCAATCCAGGAAAAAGTTAGGGATTAAAGCGTATGACTATGTCTCGTTTGGATCACCCATGTAAAATCCAACCAGTTGTGCTACTTAATTCAAGCTCGAATAGATAAAGATCAATCCAATCGTTTCCGTCTCAACAGCAGAAGATGAGATACTTGAAGATAATGGCAATAGTAGAATTGAAACTCAATAGGATTATTTCCCACATAGCTGATTTTCTTTGTTTTGTAAAAACTTTTACGACGAATTCCTCTTACTAGGATTTCTGTCTCCTTGTACAAACTTGCCTATGTATAGGTCACTTTGTGATATAAATAAAATTTCTTCTTTGAATCCAGATTTACTTTTACCCTATTTACATAAGCGAAACGTCCATTGGTTGTGTTTGAATGTATGTATGCTTTTGAATATGATTGATGTTGACCAGAAATGCATAAAATGCTTGAATATGATTGATGTTTACCAGAAATGCATGAAAATGCAGTAATAGTATTTACTAAGGACGAATGAGGGAAGGAATTCAACGAAGTTTCGCCGGTTCATCCCCACAAGATAGCTACAAATCCCTAGTAGGGCAAATCTATCATCATAGATGCTTCAAGTTACATCTCCCCTTGAAATTATGTCCATCTCTTTTATCCTCAGTCGGGATACTCAGGAACTTATTCCTTCAATAGAAGTACGACGAACGAAGGCGGGAGGTTATAAATACTGTGCTATCAAACAAGACGGGAACGAGTTCCTCATATTCTTCAGCAACGAACCGAGATTTATTTTCCCTAGCCAGCAGTTGTTATACAAAGATATTCAGACGCTTCAGGCTGCATGATTCATACATACATCATTTACATCATATCATAACATACATATCCATAAATGCATAATACATTTACTTAGGTGCATCATACTATGCATGCATACATATTACATAAACTAACATTCTCCTTGCAGGATAGTTATATACAGATAAAACAGCATCAACAATTCATAACAGGTCAGAAATGATCCATACATTACTCAAGATGTCCTCGGAGAGTAGGCAAACGGTCTGTAAGAAGATCCATTCCCTAATCCAGGATATTTCCAGAAGATTTCATCTATCTGGTCTTGAATAGCAGGCAAACGGTCTGTACAAAGATCCATTCCCTGGTTCAAGATATTTTCAGAAGATTTAATCTATTTGCTTGAATAGTAGGCAAACGGTCTGTAAAAAGATCCATTCCCTAGTTCAAGATAATTTTCAGAAGAACTAATCCTGACGTTCTTTTGGCCCTTGAATAGCAGGCAAACGATCTGTACAAAGATCCATTCCCTGGTTCAAGATATTTTTCAGAAGAACTAATCCTGACGTTCTTTTGGCCCTTGAATAGCAGGCAAACGATCTGTACAAAGATCCATTCCCTGGTTCAAGATATTTTTCAGAAGAACTAATCCTGACGTTCTTTTGGCCCTTGAATAGCAGACAAACGGTCTATACAAAGATTCATTCCCTGGTTCAAGATATTTTTCAGAAGAACTAATCCTAACGTTCTTTTGACCTTGAATAGCAGGCAAACGGTCTGTACAAAGATCCATTCCCTGGTTCAAGATATTTTTCAGAAGAACTAATCCTGACGTTCTTTTGACATTGGAGAATAGGCAAACGGTCTGTACAAAGATCCATTCCCTAATCCAAGATACTTCCAGAAGAGATAATCTTCACGAAGATTTATTCCTACTGGTCCATTCAACAATTCAAACTATGTTGCATAAACGATTCCGAGACGGACTATACAAAGACCTAGTACTGATATCCAGTATCAACATAAAGACATCATCACATCCTGATACTTTAGATGGCATCTCCAAGCCCATCTCCAGATGGCATCTCTAAGCCCATCTTCAATTCTTCCAAGTGGCATCTGAAATTCTGGTATGACAGACTCAGATGTCGAATATGATGTTGAGACATCTTATCTGTTACTTATAAACATGGTAAGGCATACATATCAGTACTTAAATAATTCTGATATATCAGAGTCAAACATGCTTCAGGATGTTGGGACATCTGATAGGACATTCAGTTCAGGTACTGCATAAAACATAAAAGATATAAAGAACACAGCAGAATTGTTAACCCAGTTCAGTGTATCTCCACACTTACATCTGGGGGCTACCAAGCCAGGAGGAAATCCACTATAAGTAATATTAATTCTAGACTTAAACCACCCTGTTTAATCTTTCACTTAATAACTACCCAATGCAATTTCTACCTAAGACACAACTTAGATATGAGTACCCTACTCACTCCCCCTCAATCACACAATGATCTTGTTTACAAGTTTAATAAAATTGAAGTCATACTTCAAACAAAACAGCTTGATCTTACTTCACAGTTTCAATCAAGTCACAAAACTTCTCTTGCTTACAAGCTTCGAGAATCACAAGTGAAACAACCACAATAGAGTTCCTTGTTATGCACGGCTGCCACAAGAACACAACCCTAATAATGTTTACATTTTCGGTTGATTGGATTGTTTCTAAACTAGGTTACAGGGTTTCTTTTATAACGTATTCCCAACTGGATTTGGGCCTAAACAATCACAACAATAGCTGCTACAAATATGCAGAAATATCTGCTACAAATATGCAGAAATATCTGCTACAAATATTCCAAAAGATCTTTAACTCCTAAAATATCTCTAAATATAGAAACCTATATTTTTCAATATTTGTCTTCAATTTAAATTGAGTCTTTAAGATCTTCTAGATCAGCACCACATATGATTGCATAATATCTCTAGAATATTCTGCATAATTCAGATCTGATAAATCCAATGTCATCACCTTGAATTAGGGTTTGTTACTTCCTAGATTCTAGGTGATTTAGTTCATCTGATTATGCTGAAGTTTCATAACAACTCTCCCTACAGATGCGCCTTGTTCTGTTTTTGTCCATCCATAATTAATTCCAGATAGATTCCCCTGAATTTACTCAGTTCTGTTATGCATTAATTAATTCTGGTAACAGGTCTGAGATGTCTCAACATCTGTTGGGACATCCTGAAAAACTGAACTTACTTCATTTACTGATACAATGTCACAACATCTGATGTGACATCCTGTAAACTGAACTTATTCCATCAACTGATACAATGTCCTAACATCTGGTGTGACATCCTGATATCTTGATTTAAGTTCATTAACTGTTACTCTGTTTGACAGTGTCACAACATCTGGTGTGACATCCTGAACTAAGTTCAACACTTCTTGTTTGATATCTATATGTAACATATGACAGTAATGTTGTCATGACAGTTACAGATGTTTCAACATTTTCTTTGACATCTGTCATGACATTTGCAGATGTTTCAACATCTTCTTTGACATCTGTCTGTAACATATGACAGTAATTCTGTCATGACATTTGCAGATGTTTCAACATCTTCTTTGACATCTGTCTGTAACATATGACAGTAATTCTGTCATGACATTTGCAGATGTTTCAACATCTTCTTTGACATCTGACTGTAACATATGACAACATCTGTTAGGACATCCTGAATTAAGTTCTTATACTCTGTTTGATAATGTCCCAACATCTGATAGGACATTCTGAACTGAATTCAACATCTTCTTTGACAACTTCCTTAATCATGTCTTGACTTGTTCTTCCAGAGTCTTTACCATGTTAATTTAATATATGGAACTTTTTATTCAACATTTTCCAGCCATATTAGTTTTACCAAACATAATGCCAATCATAAAATAATAGCATTAACAATCTCCCCCTTTGGCTTATTTTGGCTAAAACTAATTTACATACAGGTGTAGAAGTACCTTATGTAGAAGTTCCTTAACATCACATCTTCATATCAGACCTCACACTATTACTTCTCCCCCTTTTTAGCCAGAAAAAGACAAAGGTACCATAATAAAAATAGAGGTATATAATCTCCATAAGCTTGAAACACACACAATTCCTCAAGAATCAAACATTAACTGCAGAGAGAAGCTTTATGTAATATAGCCTTCTAGACTCTTAGGATTCTCCTTATCTGGTTAAGGTATTACTCCCCCTTAACACCACAAAATCAAGTGCACAAACTTGTAACACACTCCACCTGTCTAGGATACTCCATGCTTCTCTGTACATTGATGAAAGGAAAACATAAGACGCATCTTCATGTCTTCAAGAGCTCACTCTCTGTTCAATTCCCAATTGAACACATTCTCTTCTTGTACCAAAGCATACCTGATTCCTTTCTGGGTTTGTAGTTACCACAGACTACACAAGATGAACATCTTCTAGCACACAGGTTCTTGACACTAAGCCTTTACACACCAAAGGCCATACAATCCAGATAAAACACATCCAAACTAATTATGAAATTAGAATGAATGTCCACAAACAAACTTCCAAGCAATCAATACCTGATATACTTCTGGTGGATCAACAGAGATGTGCTCTTCAGTTGAGGCCTTGTGCTGGTCCTCAGATGCTTCTTCATCACAATTATTGAAGGCCTTTTTCTGGTCCTCAGATGTTTCAACAGCAGCATCAGATGAGGCCTTTTGCTGGTCCTCAGATGTTTCAACATCTATTGGGACATCCTGTTGAGCAGGAGTGTCCTTTGCAGCCTGAGTTTGTTGATCTTCTTGTGGGGCTGGCATAGTGTTCAGAGAGATAGATATGCCACTTACCACTCTTTGCTCAGATAGGATCTTGGTTACCAACTCCTTTATGGAATCATCCACATATTCAGAAGCTTTTGAAGTGTTGTACAATGGTGAAGGTATGCCTTTGGTCTTGCTGAAAACTTGATCTTTTTGGAGTTCTTGGCTTTTTAGCATGAGGAACACTTCCAGTCTCTTCTACATGTTTCTTCCAATATAGATCATCTACTTCATCATTCTCCCATAGAAACCATGTAGATAAACACCCCAGATAATGTACTAACACTTAGTTAGAACATTTTTCATACACCAAGACCTTATCACCATGATCCTAGATGTGCTCCACCAACTGGACTTACTATAGCATAGTAATCCAAGAACTGAAAATCTTCAACTACACTGTGCCACCAGTTAGAATCAGAAATCCAGAAAGAGTGATAAACTCTCATCCACCTTCAAGAAGAATAAATCCTCTTGAGTCTTCAACTCATCACTCCTCTGCCCAAGAGCAATTTGTTCCAAGACAATCTTCAAGAACAACCAGCTGCCACACTCTGATTATCTTGATTCTTCGAATCCACTTTAAAGATCAACCAATTACCACATTTTGATAACCTCCTTTATGAATCCTCATATGAAAAAGCCAATTGCCACTTTTGTCTTCTTCACGTTTATAATAAATCTTCCAAGGATATCCTGATCAATAAAGTTGATCTTCACCAAGCTGTCAAGATAAAAGGCCTTATGAAGCATTCAATCCCTATAGATCATTTTATCTTGATTTATGTGTCACTTCACCAATTAGACTCTGATGTTGAACTAGATGTTTAAACATTATTAGCCCACATCCATCTGTTAAATTTAGGTCCTTCTTCTGCCACTTGAAAGAACCTCCTTTATTTATAGAACAAGAGTTCCATGCTCTCATAGACTTGATTTATCCATCAAGTTTGAGTAAACAACCTCCATTCTATTGGTTTTGCAGAAATTCCTACCTATAACACATATTGATGAGAAACTTCAATGTTTCTCCAAAGTCTTCAAACCTGCCACTGTCTGATTATTCAGAAGAAATAGTTAAGAACTACACCTCATAACTATACCAAGGATGCCACCTTTCCTTGAGTAAGGCAGTCTTAACAAATTTATGATATCCCCACCTATCTTAACTCCATGATGAGCATTCTGGACTACACCTAGATCAGAAATAAACCAATCCAAGTAGTCATCAAGATTATGATATGTTCATGGTCTTTCATCTCCATCTTCAGAATCAATAATATCCAGACCAGTTCTTGCCAAGAAACTTTCCAGAAATACATAACTCTTGTCACACAAGACTGAAGCCAATGCTACAACTTATGCAATACCTCTCCCATGATTCTACACAAACTCTGATGATAAGATGTTCCAACATCTTTTTGAACATCACCAATCTTGAATCACAAGGATAATCAATCAAATATTTGTGAACTCCACAAACAACAATTGATCTTAATACCTTATCAGATAGTTCTACACAATCTGATCTTTTAATTTTGTAGGATTTTAAGGTTAGCTCCAGATAAGATTAGCAAGATCTCCTCATGTCATGGATAAACAATACTCCAGCTGAGCATAAACTCCACTAATTCTCAATTTCACACCCCTGATGAACATACAAAGAGCACAACTGATAAATATCCACACTTGATTTTATATTCCAAAACAGATGCTCTTAGTTTGTTTGCTACAAAGGGTTCATACTGCCACTATCCATGACTAATAGTAGAAGAGACTACCAGTTCAACAACCATTCTGATCAGACTTCTCAATCTGACATTCTTCCCTTGCTTCTAGCAAATGTTGGTCACATTGCTAGCTTTAATCATGACCAAAGTCATGCATTTATCATCCACATTTGTAAATACATTTAGAAGCTTCTTCATCTTCAGATTCATCATCAGATTCATCAGTATTCTGAGCAACCTCTTCCAGCTCCAGCCTTTGAATTACTTCCTCAAGCTTTTTCTTCCTGGCATCCAGCTTTTTGCAAGTGTTTTTCAGATCTGCAATCAAGGCAGATTTGGATATGGGAGTCTTTGCTTTTGAAGGTCCAGCAGATGTCCTAGTGGAAGCTTCAACATCAGCAGCATGATGGCTCAAGAAAAGTTTGTAATGGAAGGCTAGAGGACTTTTTCTTTTGCATACTGAATCCTTCATAGTGAGGATACCTGGATACTGGCTTAGTATGATTCCACATAGCAGAGAGGAAAAAGCAATGGGAAGATTTGTTGCTGATGTTCCTTCATGCTTTAGGGTTTGATCAAAGGTATAAGCCCCAAAGTCCAGCTTTGTTTGGGTGCCCACAACATATATGAATCTGCCCAATCCAGTTGCTATTGAAGAAGTATGGTTGGTAGGCACCCTGTTTACAGTGCCAATTCTATGAAGCATTGCATACTTCCTTGTTAGCAATCTAACATAAAGTTTGCCCTTGACTGGCCAAGCTTTGACTTGATTGGCAGTAATGACCTTGCACACCTGGTTATCTGTCTTACCCAGCTCATTAGGTCCATCAGATTCTTTCCCTAGATAATGGTTGATAACCCTAGAAGAGAATTCCACACATCTCCCTCTTACATAGACTTTTCTGAATTCATCTGATTTACCTTCAGCACAGTCCTCTTGTAGGTTGACACTGAATTCCTTGACTAGCAGCTCATAGCAAGGTGAAAAAGTTTGATACTGTTTTGAATAAACCAGCAGAAGAAATTAGGTCAATTACCTCAGTGTACTCAAGTGCATTGCTGCCCAGCTCTCTTTCAAGTGCTACCCTTCTTTGGTATACAAATTTCCATCTGCTCACACTTGACATATGATGGAATGAAACATTGTCCAGAGGAGCTTCTGGAACAGCAGAGGTGGACCTTGAGGGTGCTGGTTTCTTCTTTGATTGGGATGTTGGAACATCCTCTTCAACATCTGAATCTGGTGGAGTTACAGCTTTCCTCTTTTGGGTATTCACCTTGCTCCATTGTTTAGTAGGACTAAATACCACTTTGGCCTTGTCTTTCTTTGGAGTAGGCTGCTTCTTTTCAGGAGTTGAATGTCCTGCAGTCTTCTTTTCCTTTCTAGCCCTAAGCCTTTTGGCTATGCTAGGGTCCACAGAAGCAATGATCTCTGTGTTAGAGTCATTATCTAAGTCTTCAACATGTAGCATAGATGCCTCCTCTTCCAGGTTAGGAGTAGGTTCCAAACATATGTGATCATCACACATTTGTCTAGCACCCAGAGCATCCATCATGTTAGCAGGATATCACACCATTTTCCTTCTTCTGGAACACAAAACTAAGCTTGGTTCTGAAACATTATTGCTTTCAAGATTACTATCTTTTCTTCAATCAGCTCCAACTGAAGTGCTATAACATTATGAAAGATACTTTGCACACATACAATAGACAGTAGCATCTCAAGGAGTATTCAGCTTCATAGCTACATAAATCCAAAAAAAAACAATCTTTTAGGTCTTTGATTCAATATTTACCAAAAACTGTTGATGTGTAGTGTGGTGTCAAGCCATTAGGATTGACATATCAATTCAGCTTCTTTCTTGATGAAACTTCCTTCAGTTCATGATTTAGACAATCATAAACATGTATCTTCACAAGAGAGATTTTCTCCAGCTATACCTAAACAACATAGGACACCATAACCAGGAAGAATATCCTCATTAGGTCACCATAAATAAGTTTAAGAGATAACTTATCAAGATTTTCACTCCCGCATGAAAGATTTGATAATTATACTCTTTTGTTTTTGGCTCTAACCTCTTCTTTCATCAAGAACCACAACATTCTGAACTAAGTGTTCTCCAGCTCTCACAGAAAACAAAATACAAGCCTCCTTCAAATATAGAATTCTCTGAACCAAGATGTCAGGACATTCTGTCTGACATCATAGCTACACAGCACTTCACCAGCAAATTTCCAGCCCTGATAACACCAGACTGGTCCAATATACACCATATGATGAATAGTCCATCCTCCACTTCTAGGGACCATTCAAATTCCAATATGAACCTTTCAAGTTCCAACAGCTTTTCATTATATCATCCTTCTTCCTTTACCATGAACCAGAAAGTATCCCCCTTAGATCTTATCCAGAAACAGACCAGGATGCCTGCTCTGATACCAATTGAAATTCTGGTATGACAGACTCAGATGTCGAATATGATGTTGAGACATCTTATCTGTTACTTATAAACATGGTAAGGCATACATATCAGTACTTAAATAATTCTGATATATCAGAGTCAAACATGCTTCAGGATGTTGGGACATCTGATAGGACATTCAGTTCAGGTACTGCATAAAACATAAAAGATATAAAGAACACAGCAGAATTGTTAACCCAGTTCAGTGTATCTCCACACTTACATCTGGGGGCTACCAAGCCAGGAGGAAATCCACTATAAGTAATATTAATTCTAGACTTAAACCACCCTGTTTAATCTTTCACTTAATAACTACCCAATGCAATTTCTACCTAAGACACAACTTAGATATGAGTACCCTACTCACTCCCCCTCAATCACACAGTGATCTTGTTTATAAGTTTAATAAAATTGAAGTCATACTTCAAACAAAACAGCTTGATCTTACTTCACAGTTTCAATCAAGTCACAAAACTTCTCTTGCTTACAAGCTTCGAGAATCACAAGTGAAACAGCCACAATAAAGTTCCTTGTTATGCACGGCTGCCACAAGAACACAACCCTAATAATGTTTACATTTTCGGTTGATTGGATTGTTTCTAAACTAGGTTACAGGGTTTCTTTTATAACGTATTCCCAACTGGATTTGGGCCTAAACAATCACAACAATAGCTGCTACAAATATGCAGAAATATCTGCTACAAATATGCAGAAATATCTGCTACAAATATTCCAAAAGATCTTCAACTCCTAAAATATCTCTAAATATAGAAACCTATATTTTTCAATATTTGTCTTCAATTTAAATTGAGTCTTTAAGATCTTCTAGATCAGCACCACATATGATTGCATAATATCTCCAGAATATTCTGCATAATTCAGATCTGATAAATCCAATGTCATCACCTTGAATTAGGGTTTGTTACTTCCTAGATTCTAGGTGATTTAGTTCATCTGATTATGCTGAAGTTTCATAACAACTCTCCCTACAGATGCGCCTTGTTCTGTTTTTGTCCATCCATAATTAATTCCAGATAGATTCCCCTGAATTTACTCAGTTCTGTTATGCATTAATTAATTCTGGTAACAGGTCTGAGATGTCTCAACATCTGTTGGGACATCCTGAAAAACTGAACTTACTTCATTTACTGATACAATGTCACAACATCTGATGTGACATCCTGTAAACTGAACTTATTCCATCAACTGATACAATGTCCTAACATCTGGTGTGACATCCTGATATCTTGATTTAAGTTCATTAACTGTTACTCTGTTTGACAGTGTCACAACATCTGGTGTGACATCCTGAACTAAGTTCAACACTTCTTGTTTGATATCTATATGTAACATATGACAGTAATGTTGTCATGACAGTTGCAGATGTTTCAACATTTTCTTTGACATCTGTCATGACATTTGCAGATGTTTCAACATCTTCTTTGACATCTGTCTGTAACATATGACAGTAATTCTGTCATGACATTTGCAGATGTTTCAACATCTTCTTTGACATCTGTCTGTAACATATGACAGTAATTCTGTCATGACATTTGCAGATGTTTCAACATCTTCTTTGACATCTGACTGTAACATATGACAACATCTGTTAGGACATCCTGAATTAAGTTCTTATACTCTGTTTGATAATGTCCCAACATCTGATAGGACATTCTGAACTGAATTCAACATCTTCTTTGACAACTTCCTTAATCATGTCTTGACTTGTTCTTCCAGAGTCTTTACCATGTTAATTTAATATATGGAACTTTTTATTCAACATTTTCCAGCCATATTAGTTTTACCAAACATAATGCCAATCATAAAATAATAGCATTAACAGCATCTTTAAGCCCACTCAAGAATATACAATTAATCATCAGTGTTATTTTACGCACCGGCGAGTGCAAATTTTTGGGCTTTTGTGTTCAATCCCCTTCAACCTTCCAGGTCACGACTGGAACATATACAAATCTAACCCCTCAGGTTTCAAAAAATTGAACAGGGGCAGCTGTTGCACCCCAAAATTTGCCCTCCACAAGACAAGACTTTGTGTACTAAGAGGCTGACAAGGTTCACAAGGTTCACAAGACATCTCATGAGGTTCACAAGGTTCACAAGATTCACAATTAGTCAGAAAGTTTGACAATTCCCTCAGACAATGCATTCTCCTAAGCAATGCATCTTAAACTGGGGTTTTGACTTTCATCAGGCTAAATGGACTTCCAAGACTTCAAGTGAGCTTCATAGAATCTTATATGTGTTCAATAATCCCCATGTCAAGTTTCAAGACTTTCCCAAAAGATTTGCTCAGTCAGATGATCAGATAGGTTAAAATCAGTTAAGGCAATTAAAAAGTCAAACTGAGGTCAACTGTGGTCAAACCAAAGTCAAACTTCATGATTTTTTGCCAACAACTTCAAAAGAGCATAACTTGAGAATGGTAAAAGATATGGACATGAGACTAAAGAGGTTGGTTAGAGGACTCTTTAAGCTTTCCAAAATGTCCAAGAACACCTTCATAGCATTAAAATTTAAGGATTTGTGCCCTTGCAAAGTTGGGAAATTTTTGAGAGGTTTATGAAGTAAATGGGGTCTTAAAACCATAATTCTTCAAATGGGCTTGACTTTTTTGTGATCCAATTGGTTCCATGACATCATGCACGAAATTAAATCAATATTTTCATAATTTTATTCATTTTATTTTTATTTATTATGATTTTTTATATTAAAAGTCATTTTAAATTCAAATAAAATATAAAATAGTGAAGATTTAAATTGATTTGTCTTCTAGAATGTCATAAAGCATATTTGGACTTGATTGATACAAAAATTATGAAGATCATCCTAAAATAGCAAGCTTATATCAAGATATTTCAAGTTTTAAAGTCAAATCTTTTTCAATCTCAAACTATCCAAATATCCAAAGTTTTGTGCAAAGTCTTTGACCTAATTCATTCACTCATATATATAGAACATTTAGCAACTTATGGAACACGAATTGACAGCCTCCAAAGTCATCTTCAAACTTCACAAATTTCATCCAAAACACAAATTCGGTTTCTTCATTACAAAGGATTTTAAGGTATTTTAAAGACACAAGAAGGATCCTTGGACTTCACTGAGTCGAAACCAACCCTCAAACACATTCAATTCAGGCTCATATGCATAAACTGATTCATTACATTCATGATTTTGTTTATTTTCGATTCTGAATATTTGTTGGTTTTCAATGAATTTTGACTTAAGTTTCTTGTTTATAATGAGTTATAGATTGATTCTGGACAGGTTTCATGAAGCTTCATCACCTATAATGGATTTCACCATTGCTAGGGTTTTTCGGCCAATTTTGGGTTTCATGATTTAATGAGTATAAATAAATTCTAAGACCATGGGTCAATCTTAAATGACCTCTGGATTGTGTTTGTGTACTTAATTTGACAAAATTTTGCTTGAATGATGATGTTTGAGTTTCGTAGGATTTGCTGCCATTTGAAATTCGCAGGAAAGTTCGTGGATAAATTCGCAGGAAATTTTGCAGTACCAGAGGTTGAAGATGAAGTCTTGGCGCGCAAAGAAAATTCAAATTTAAAGCATAATATTTTATTGTTTTGTTCTGGTTATATGTCACAAGCGAGCGCGTAGCTCAGCTGGTTTTGGTGTATGTATGATGGACTGAAGGGCGTGGGTTCGAAACCAGCCGAATGATTTTTTTTGCTTAATTTATTTTGTTTTTCCAGGATGAGAACAAAACCAAATGGAGGTAAAGTACTATCAGCCAGCGCGCGCTAGCCCATTGGTCACGCCCATATTCATCCAGGTAAAGGACCTGGGTTCAAATCCCAGGTCCTGTTGTTTTGGTTTTTTTTTGTTTTGTTTATTTTATTAAATCTTTATTCTTTAAAAAAACAATTAAAATAAGTTCTATAAAAAATATCTAAATTATTTTTCTAATTAAATTTCATCTTCTTTTAAAATTTATATTATTTTCTCAAACAAATTCAATTAATATATTTATTTCTTTATATGTTTTTAATAATATTTATTAATATGTATATATTTATTTAATTATTAAATTAGTATTGTAAATTAAAATTGTAAACTCTAATATTTTTAAAAACCCTAATTTATTTTCTAATAACTCAAAACCCTAATTTTTCTTTTACAATTTTAATTTCTCATTTTTATTATTCTTGTTTAATTATACTTAATAAATATTTCTAATATACATATAATTGAATTATTAATCATGTTTATTTTTTTTAGTATATAATTATTATTATTATTTTATTTTCATCTTAAAATTCTTAAAAAAATTGTTTATTTAAATCTAAAATTTTAATTGATTTCTATATTGTATATTATTGTGCTAACCTCTTTTCTCTTATATTTGTTTTTATTACTAATCTTTTTATTATTTATTTACATGCTTATTATTTAAATTATTCTTATTATAATTTAACTGTACAAGCCATGTAATAGTTGTAGTATTTTTTCGTTTATTTGTTTATTTTATAAATTGCTATGGTTAGTAAATTAGGGAGTGAAAACATGTTTGTACTTTAAAATCAATTTAGATCACTAATTATAAGATAAATGTATGAATTTGTACACGCACACACGTAAGTTGATCTTGGATCGCCATCTCACTTCCTTAAGGGTTACCTCTCATTGTTGCCTAAATAAAAAGGTCAAGTAAGGTGTATAAAGCAATGTCCCTTCTTCTAAAAATATCATCAAGTCCCTTTACGATTATAAGATCAAGTCCCTTGAATGTTGCCTTCGTGAATGATCTTGTCCCTTTCGAATAAAAGATGATAAGTCCCTTCGAATTGCTAAAACACCTTACAGTTGCCTAATCACAGATGACCCTTCACATGTCCCTTACACATCCAAGGTAATGACTACCTATTCCTTAATAATAGGGATAGTCTTACCATTGAAAGAACATTTAAGAACAGTAAAGATTCAAATTAGGGTAGGTTCCTTTTAAGTACTTGCTCACTCTTTCAAAAACATTTCTTAACACTTCACATTTTCAAACAATTTTCAAAACAAAGGCTTTATATATATCCGTACAAGGATCATTATAAAGTACTTAAGAAATTTTTTAATCACACACTACACTTCTCAAAAACATTTTAAAGTGAGCTAAGTAACTAAGAGCCCATGGATAACCATGGATGTAAAGGGTGCTAACACCTTCCCTTTACATAACCTACCCCCCGAACCCAAAAATCTTTTAAGGTCTTTCCAGTTCTTTTATGCCCTTTCCTTTGGATAAAATAAAAGTCGGTGGCGACTCTTGCTATCCGCAACATTTAACTAAAGTCAGTTCTCCCACCGTGTTACACCTGCACCTGCTATGTCAACACTTGCCACTTTTGAACTAACTTGTTCGAACTTCTGATGAACTTTCCCTGTATCATACTTCCACGGAACTGCTTTAGTGTCTTCATGAAGGAAAGGGTTACTCCTTTGCTCAAACCTTGGTTCAGGTATATTGAAAATAGGCACCATAGGTTCTGGTATATTAAAGATGGGTTGAACTCTTGACGACTCAGGCAAATTGAACATTGGCACCAAGGTAGAATCAGATTCAGGCAAGGATAAAATGGGTTCAATCATTGCCACTTCATTCCTTTTCAAATGACCGCTTACTTGTAAAACACCCAGATTAATCAAATCTTGAACATCCTTCAAGACCAATTCACATCCCTTTGGATTATTCGCACAAGCTTCACAATTCTTATGACAGTTCTTCAGCATACCCACCTCTACCAACTTCGCATGGAAGTCTCTAAGCGGGGTTTTGATCTCTGTGGCGTTGAAAATCAAATCTTCGTCAGATTCATCAATAATGGCATTTATGGACCCATGCTTAGGTAAATGATTATTTTTAACATTCGGACCAGTATCTCCAAATGACAAAATGTTCTTATCCATTAGATCCTTCACAACATACCTCAAAGCAATACAATTTTCCAAATCGTGCCCCGGAGCACCTTCGTGGAACAAACAATGGGCACTTGAGTTGTAACCTGGTGGAAGCGGATCTGGTGGAGGACCCAAAGGCCTTGGAGTAACCAAACCTTTCTTCAGTAGTGAGGGATACAATTCAGTATAGGTCATAGTCCTGGTCTTCTATTCTGAAAGTTGGAATTTGGATGAGGAGGTGGAGTCCTCTGCTGGTAGGCTGAAGCATTGGGCGCTCGTTGATAGCCTGAATTGTTGAGCATTGGTTGATAAGCTGGAATCACTGGAGCCGCTTGCTGATACATCGGTACTGCTTGAGTTGGCCGATATATCGGGACTTGTGGATTATATGACGGTTGAACCGCCGCCACATAAGGATGTTGAACATACTGCGGTGGGTAGACATACTGGGGTTGAGCCATAGGTGGAGGTCTCTGCCAAAGCGGATTTCTCCTTTGACTTGTCATTATTGCGTTTGTCTCACCCTCCTTCTTCTTGTGGAAATTACTGGTAAATTTCTTGACATTGTTTCCACTACCATTGCCGGAACTGCTAGATGCACCACTCATCTTTCCACTTTTCAGTCCAAGTTCAACCTTGATTCCCACGGCTACAAGGTCAGAGAAGCTAGCAGTGACGCTTCCCACCATTCTCTCGAATAATTCTGGTCGCACCGTGTCAACAAACCAATCAGCTAACTCCTTTTCAGATAACGGGGGATCTACCTGAGAAGCGGTCCCTCTCCACCTCTGAGCATATTCTTTAAATGATTCGGAATCCTTCTGTGACATACTCAACAACTGCCTTCTATCGGGAGCAAGGTCTATATTGTATTTGTACTGCTGGATGAAAGCATCTGTCAAGTCTTGAAAACTGCGAATCTTCGACTGGTCTAGCGTTAGATACCACTTGGAGGAGATTCCCTTCAGACTGTCCTGGAAGCAGTGGATCATTAATTTGTCATTGTCCACCTGCGCAGCCATTCTTCGATAATACATCAAGAGGTGGTTCTTAGGACATGTCGCGCCCTCGTACATGTCAAAAGTGGGTATTTTGAACTTTGGAGGAATTACCAATCCAGACACCAGACAGATCTCTCTAGCAGCAACCCCAAAGATCTGGTCGCCTTCAATTGCTCTCAACCTTTTCTCAAGGGTCTCAAAATTCTCTTGCATCTTCTCATGTTTCTCATTTCCATTCTCCGACATATCTGGCACATCATATACTTGAGGGTCATTAAAGTATGGTTGGGCACGGGTGTGCACAATGTCTGGTGTGAAATTAGCAACCACATGGTTCTCTTTGTTGGTCACAGGAGTAGTCTGTTGAGCAGCGAATGCCTGAGGGGGAGGTACAAAACCTTGGGACGGGAATGCAAGACCCTGAGAAGGAGGTGCGAAACTTTGAGAAGCGAAACCTTGGGAAGGAGGGAAGAAGCCCTGAGCAGTAAGCCCTTGAGAAGAAGGAATAAAACTTTGAGAAGCAAAACCCTGAGGAGGAGGTACAAATCCATGGGGAAGCCCAAAAGGAGGCCAGGTCACAGGAGGAGTGACTGATGGCATAGGCCCAGTTGTTGCAGTGACAATCTCTGACACTACAGTCTGTTGGGTGTCTAAATTTGCTCGGATGACCTGCAACATTTCCATCATCTGACCCATATTTCCACGAAGATCAGAAAGCTCATCATTAACTCTGTCCATCTCTAGGTCTCTTTCGGCCATCTTCTTCTTAGTCTGAGCTCGAGTGAGATACTTGCGTGAGATCCTCAGTGTGACAGCTGGAAAGGAGTTGACGAGAATGAGTTTTGACAGAATGTAGATGCAGAGATGCAAACATGAGTAAAAAAATTAGTAAATGCCTCAAGGGACTTAAGAAGTTATTGCAAAATGTCAAAATGGGTAAAGTTTCTTGTTATTTCCCAAAACTAATGAACTGAAGTCCATTCCAGGTAAAATTTATGAGGTTTGCAACAAAACTTCTTTGTTCCTTGAAGCATTTGCTAAAACGATGCATATGATGCTGAGATGCAAGGATGCAGGTGTAGCGGTAAAATAGTGAGTGTAAGCTATTGATTAACTTCACTCAAAGTACACAGAGTCGCCACCACGCTTTTATTTATTTCCAAAAGGTAAAAGGTAAAAGAACGAATAAAAACCTAAGGAATCTAAAGCAAAAGCTAAAAGAAACAAACAGAGAATGGGTAAGGGGATTGGTTACAAACCGGGAAGGTTTTACGCACCCGACTCGTCCGTGGTACTCCACGGGAGCCCTTTGAAATATTTATTGCTTTTTGGTTTGAAATTGGTTTGCTTGAAAAGGATTGAAGGGATGAGGAGAAGAATGTTTTTTAATAATTTTGTGTTTGATGAGGTTTTTAATGCCTCATGCCTACGTACCCACAAAGTGCAATGCGAGATCAAAACCTCGTAGTTCGTGGTACAAAATTTGAAAAGAAACAATGAGTTGCATTAATTTTAAAATGTAGAGATAAGTCGTCATTCTTTAGCGAATAATTCCGCTAGAAAAAATGAATCATATCTAAACATGTGAAAAGAAAAGGTGCACAAAAGGCACAAAAATAATTGAATGAGTTTTGGATTTTTTAAAGTATGTAAGAAAAGAATTTCGATATATTTACATGGATTAACATTTATTTAAGAAAACAAAGTGAAAAGGTAAAATCGCTTGACCGAAGTCAAGGTTTGCTTATGAAAACATTTGAAGTTTGAAAACCAAGAAGATTTTTGAAATAGGGAGAAGTTTTGAAAATTTAAGAATGGGGAGGAGATGAAGGGACTATCCTAATACTTGAATTAAAAGTTAAGAGAAAAGCGATCAAACCATATTATGCACAATTCTTCAAAGTGACCGAAATTCCATCTTCAAAGACCAATGAAATAACTTGAGGCCAAAGTTTCCAATCCATCACAACTTGAGCAAGGGGAGAGATCCTAAAATCTAAGTCCATACTCCAATGCTAAGGATAGTAACCATAGTCCGAAATTAAAGTCACAAGTTTTTTAGAGGTTTAATCCTTTATTAATTTTTTTGTGTCCAAATGGACAAATAGAAAATCAAATCAACAAACAATAAGGGCAAATAATAAACATGATATGGATGAATAAAGCAAAATAAAATAAAGGTAATAATAGTGCAAGAAATTAAATGTTAGTAACAAAAGAAATAAAAAATGCAAGAATCTAAAATATTAATAGTAGTAATATTATAATAATATTCATATAATAATGGTATGGTGAACTTAATCAACCACAACCAAAAAAAAGAAAGTAACCAAAATCGAAGGCAACCGGATCTGCTTAGCATCTTACACTATAGCGATTAATCAAGGCAAACTGAACCGAATTCAATGAAATTTGAAAGGCGATTGGGAGACCCAAAGCACCTACGCATCAAAAATTCACAAGTCTCGATTCTTGATGCAATATGATTAACCACTTTGGGATTTCGCGATCAACAAGAGATCCGGTCCACGAAAGTGTAAGTACCCAATTAGATTTTTATTCCGAAGTCGGGACACATTTAGGTCTATGTTAAGCAATCGCCGAGTAATTTACGAAGTAATTACCCTACAAATGAGGCCGGCCACCACCAATTAAGGTGCATAATATTAGTGTTAATGTATGCGAGATGAACGATATATATATCGTTATCCGAACGCGATACCGCACGAAACTAAAGATGAATACCAAATTGAGTCATACTTATGGTATTCTTCCATCCTTAAGTTCAATCACTCATTTCGGTGGATTCAAGCATGAAAATGTCTCACTAATGCAAAGTACCTTAAATGAATTGAACAATCCACTTAAAGGTAGTTTTGAATTAATGAACATTAACTACTCTAATCTACACCCAAAGTCCATTGAAATTAAAGATGAATTATTCCCAAAAATACTTCCCAAGGTAAAAATAAAAAATGAGGAGGAAGAAGAAGAAAGAGGAACCAAAAAGGGGCTTAAAACAAGCCAAAAACACCATTCTGACTTGTGTTAACCGGTTAACCAATTGGTTAACCGGTTAACGCAAGCAGATTTTGAATAATTTGCGCTGTTTTTAAACTGGTTAACCGGTTAACCAAATGGTTAATCGGTTAATGCTGTACCAGAAGCTGAAAAATGCAGAAAATTCAGCATGATCCATTTCGAAACCTTTTCTCAAACATTGGATGATCATGATCTGAATTTGCACGAATTTTAAAACCAAAATACAGTGAAATCCCTGCAATCAAAAAATAAATAAAGATCCAAAGGATCTAGAAACAAAAGCACCAAAGATCTACATCTTGAATGTTGATGGTGAATATGGGTTTATGGAGGAAGATGAATTACCAAAAGCTTTTTCTTCAAATTGAACCAACACAAGCTTAGATCTACTGAAATTGATGAGCAAGAGAATGAAAGGATGAAGGTCTAGCTCAAGTTAATCAAGAATTCAATGTGAATTCTTGATAACTTCAAAAGAAAGAAAGATGAGCTTTGGAGAATTTTGGTGTTGGGGAGTAATTTTGCAAGAGGTTTTGTGGCTATCAAAAGCTTGTGGAATGAATGAAATTGAGGTCCTATTTAAAGGCCTTAGGTATGGAAATTTGGTGGAATGGAGCTTGCTTTGGTAATTTGAATTTAGGCTTGGTAATTGTAATTTTGGTGGGAAATGGAAAAGAGTGGTCATTAGTGAGGGTTTTTGGTAGGAAATGATCAAAATGATGTAGAGAAATCAGACACCAATGGATCTAGAATATTCCAATTAAATCAATGATCTAAGGGTGCTGAATTTGAATAAAAAATTCAAATTTCGCACTGGTTAACCGGTTAACCATTTGGTTAACCGGTTAACCAAGCTGAATTTTGAATTTTCTATTCAAAAAAAGCTGCTTGGTTGTTTCGGCCCGATTCTTGTGTACGTCGAAGAAAAAACATGGGAACCTTGGAGATCCTTTGAATGAATCAATTAACTTGGGAAATCCTTGATCTGATAATTTTGAATTATTTGCGGATCGTCTTCGACTTTTTTTTGTGAAATTTACTCGAGCTGCAGGACTGATATTTTTTGACATTTTTATATGGTTCCTCTTCCTGGAAAAAAATTAGCAAAAGGAAACAAAATATTTTTGGATTTTGATTAATGGTTAGTAAACACAATCAAATAAAACAATTAAAGACAACGGTGATCCTCTGCGAGGCATAATCCTAACCCGAGAAGAACCGTGCAACCAGTGCGATCTTGTTTGTATGCAAAATGCAGACGAGATGCAAAGAAATCTTAGGGCAAAAATTAGGGTGTTACAGCAGGGATGCGAGGATGCAAGGTGCTGCAGGTAAATTCGGAACCTTCCTAACAGGTGGGCTGTAAGAGATTGGTTCTATGTTTTACTACCCATAAATCCCACTCACAGGAGGATTTCTATGGCGATGGTTTAAGGAAAACTCAAGGTCACGGACGTTTATCGTATTAACGCCCCGCCGCAGGCTAGCTGCATTGTGACGATAATAACGATAAGGTCCACCTTGAGTGGAGTTCTCATGCTAGGCGTGCAAGGAGCGAGTCCTCTGAGCCTAACAATACGCAACTACCAAAATTGAAACAGGTCCTAGGGGGTCCCAGAATCACAGCCCTTTCGTGAATTAGGTCACGCGACAGGTTAGCTGTGTTGCGACAAGATCTACGAAAAGTCTAACTATTTGGGGGAGCTTTCATGCTAGGCGTGCATGGAGCGAGTCCTTGGAGACTAACATTAATAACATCCAATTCTAAACTTAGGTGTTCCCTCTGCTTTTTCCACCACTCAAATTTTACTTGCAAAGTGACCCCGAGATCCCACAGACAAGTAATATAATGAGAAATAGAGGGAAAGAGGTAAAAGAATAAACAAACATAAATAACAAACATAGAGAAGACAAGAAAAGATAAGATCAAACAAATAAACACACAAAGCTAAGTTAGGCTCGACTCTCTCTAGCATGGAGCTATTCCCCAGCAGAGTCGCCAGCTGTCGTACCTCGAAAAATACGATCCTAGAACAAACAACAGAGTCGCCACCTAATTCTATTTATTCTATTTAAAGAAAAAGGAGATATAGATACAACCTACTAAAGGATAAGAAATGGTTTACGAAACCAAATTCTAAGTTCGGGAGTTGGTTACGCAAGGGAAAGGTATTAGCACCCCTCACGTCCGTTGTACTCAACGGGAACCTCTTAGCTAATTATGCGACTAAATGTTTGATCTTAAGTCTTTGTCTTCTGAATGATATTAATATGTCTGTTAAAATTTTAAATTATTATTAAGGAGAAAAGATTAAAGTTTTAATTATTATGACGGAAAAAGATTGAATTTTTTAATAGGGTGACAGAGAGATAGTTAATTTTTTATTATTGTGCTCGCGAAGGATAAAAATCCTCGTGCCTATGTATTCCCTTGTGCAATGGGAAAGTCAGAGCTTCGTATTTCGTGCTACTACGGTTTGTGATTTTTTAATTGAACGATTGTTTAAAATGCATTCTACTGCTAAGCGTTGGCTTATACTCGTGGTGGAGGCTGAAGCGCTAGCTTGTTCGAGAGATAAAATGATTTAAACAATGTTCGTTTTAGAGAAAAGTATTTGACTTTTGTTAAGATGTTTTAAACGAAAGGGCGAATGAACCACGTCGCGTGGGGCTAGCCCAGGAGTGATTGCATTCCAAACCGTGCGGAGTGCTAGACTCCGGAGTTCCTTCTTTCGATAATTAATTACGAAAATGATTTAAATTTGTTGGTGAGTTTTAAGTTGTATTTGAAATATGAAAGATGCAAATGGACCACGTTGCGTGGGGCTAGCCCAGTTGCAATCCATTTTAGAGCGTGCGGAGTGCTAGGCTCCGGAGTTCAGTTCTTTCGTAAATTAAGATTTGAATATTTTGATATACGAATAGTGATTGAACACATCGCGTGCGGCTAGCCCAGTAGCGGTCCAAACTAGAACGTGCAGAATGCTAGACTCCGGAGTTCTATTTTCGTATGTTAATTTGTGCGATTATTTAATTTGAAACACGAAAGGCGAATGGACCACGTTACGTGGGGCTAGCCCAACTGCAGTCTTTTTTAGAACGTCCGGAGTGCTAGACTCTGGAGTTCCGTTTCCGTATTAAATTAATTAAATAAATTGGAAAATTGTCTCTCTAGACGTTTTTAGGGTTAATGTAAAAAATAGTAAAGGAGTGAACGAAACGATACGCGCGGGGCTAGCCCAGTTGTAGTTCGTCCTAGAACGTGCGGAGTGCTGGACTCCGGAGTTCCGTTCCTTATTTATTTAATTAAGGCGCGATAAGTCGTGCAGACGGCGATCACTTAGTGATCGACTTACGTGTGTGCGAAGTGTAGGCGTAGAAGTATTTTGCTTGGCGTCGGACCAAGAAGTGAAATTTTATTTTGAAATGATTATTATATTTTTCGGAACGATAACTTTTAAGGTAATTGTGTTTACTATTATTATTAAAAAAATATACTTGAAGTGCGAGGATAGCATTTGAGATTGCACAAGTCATACACAAATGTCAATCAATTAAATGGTGGACAATAAAATTCACATCATACAAATAAATAAATTAACTAAACTATATTAAATAGAAATACCTTCTTTAAAAATTAATTAATAAAATTAAATAATTATTTTAGATAAAAAAAAATGTTTTAGTGTTTTAATTGTTTCAAAAAATAGAAGGATTAACAAGAACTAAACTTATAAGAAAAAAACACAACATAAAACCTTGGGTTAAGAAGGAAATTTAGGGGGGGAAGATAAAACCTATGGGCCCAAAGTATGGCCCAGGACACAACTGGAAGGGGGATCGGCCGGGTCATGGGTTGACCCGGATCCGGTTCGGTTTTATTGTTTCCTAAAAAGCAAAAAAATTAGGGTTTGTGAACAAAGCCTTCAAAAGAAATTTCCCAAAAGAAAACTGTAAACGCAGAACAAACCCTTCGGGCACGATCCCTCAAATCGTTCACTCTCTCAATCGCATACTCACAAACATAGAACAAAACCCTCTCATGCTTTGGTATCTACCTTACTCATGATGGATAAAAACAAAAGCAGGAAACTAGGTTAAAGCAACAAATCAGAATAAAACAAGCTCAAGCAAAGAGGTGAACCGATTATCAAAGAGGCAGAGGCGACACTGTAATAGCTGGAAGTGTTGTTGAACCTTGTTCTTCTGCCTCAAATTCGTTCTGCGCGACTTGCTTGCTGAGGCCTGTCTCACGAGGTTCCCTATTCTGGCCGCTCAATGCTCTCCCTCAATCGCGAGCGGTTTCCTTTCGTCTCAGTTCGTTTCCCTCTACTTATGTGGTGGCATGGTTTTGGTGTGCGGCGGTGAGTAAGGTGGTGGTTATGGTGCGAGGGTGGCGAAGGCGGATTCGAGTGGTCGAAGGATTTCTGGGTGGTTTTGGTGGTGATGAAGCGTTTGGTTTCAGAGGTTTGTCATTTGGTGGTGAAGCGTAATGGCGGGTCGGTGGTTCTTTTGGATATTTCAGTGAGGTTGTGGCAGAGAAGGCCAAGGTTTGACGGGTTGATGAGGGATGGTGTTGAAGAAAGGTATGTTGCAGAGAGTCAGAGAACTCGTTTATTGAAGGTAAAAAAAATTCACAGCCATTTTTTGTGTTTCTGTTTTTATGAACTCTTATAAATTTTTAATGTCCTCCCCTTTTTTGCGGCTTATGAGCTTCCTCCTTATATTCATTCTTTAGGGTTTCAGTTTTTGTTTTTTTGTTTTTAAATGAAAGCTTGCTGGGTAAGCTTGTGACATCAATATTTGTCTGATACTGATGTCCTATCCTTTTCGGTGCAGGCTTTGGTTTATGGGTGGAAGAGTTTTCCTCTTTGGTGTAAACTGGACTGCTGCAAGCTGAGTTGACCCGCAGAGACATTAGTTTGCTTATGGAGTGTCCTGGAATGGTATCCTGCAGCTCCTGCTTTCTTTCCTGCAGCAGGTCTGTGCTTTGTCCTTTTTTTACATTTTTCTCTTAAAATACCTATTAGTGTCGGTGCCCTATTTGTTTTGTTGTCTGTGACTGCTGTACTGTGAGAAAGTCTTATTTGCAGAGACTCAAATTGACATTGACATGCATATGCCAAAAGAAAAAAAGTAGTGAGGTTTCGATGGATTTGTTTTGATTATGTACAATATGTATGTATGAAGAGATTTAACCATTGAACAAAGTGTAACCGTCCCCCCCTTTTTAAAAAAAACATGAACTTGAATGATAATGCTTAACATTGAATGCATTTAGCTTATAAAACTTGAATGATGTTCTGGATTATGAATGCTAATCTCCCTTTTATTTTTTTTTCATGTACACGATGCATTCGTCATGAGGATGGAAACAAAACAATGAGGCAATGATGAATTCTACTGTTGAGTTAATGCCGTAATTGTATTGTCAACCGAAGTGGTTCGTGTTGAATAAAAGAGAAAGAAAATGAAAGAGGTTAATGGGTCATGAAGCATGATGGAGCCCTTTTTAGAACTTTTTGAAATATGTAGCCAACTTGTTTATAACAACACAGTTTTTTTTAGTTGTTTCAAAACTGAATTGAATGTAAATCAAAGCAAATAAAATGTCTAATTCTATATGAGTGAATTTAAAAAAAATGAATGAACATGAATCTATTAATCATAGACATGAATACTTGAATTGAAACTTGAAAAAATAAAATTCAAATGGGGTTGGAATAATATTATGAATTGAAACTTGAAAATGAAACATATGTGAACTTGGAATTTAGAAATAAGCTTGGACTTTAAACTATGAATTTGGAATTAGAAATATAAATTAAACCAAAAATAAATAGATGAGTAAAAATTAAAAATTAAATTAGAATGGAAATAAATGGTAAATGAAAATTAGAGTTATGAGTTTGGACTTGAAATTAAAAGAGTAAATAAAATTAGGAAATGAAATTAGATAAAAATAAAAATCGAAAAGTGAAATGAAAAATTGAAAATTGGAATTAAGTTAGAAATAGAATCTTAAAAAACATAAATTAAAAATAAAATTAGAAATTGGAATTAAATTAGAAATAGAAACTAAAAGAAAATGAATTAAGAATAAAAGTTAAAAAACTAAAATTATATTTAGAAATAAAACCTTAACAATTGGAAATAGATATAAAATTTTGGAAATAAAATTACGCTTTTTTTAACAAAAACTTTGAAAATAAATGAAAAAAAAAACAAAAAATTAGGAATGAATTACAAATTTGAAGTAGAAAATAATTTTTTTTTAATTTAAGAACTTGAATAGAAACACAAAATCATATTTAGAAATAAAATTTGGCAATTAGTTAAAATAAATTAGAATTAGTTTAAATTTGCAACTAGACCGATAATTCAAAGTAAAACCTAATCGTACGACTCAAGGGAACAAAGTTCTGAAAACTGTTGTAAATCCAAAATGTTCTACAACACACCCAGAATGCCTGATATGAAAAGTTAGGGGTAAAATTTGGGGTGTGACACATGTTTATAAATGTTGAGTACCACCCTTGGGTCCTTACCTTTAATTTTTAGAGTTTACTTGAGTCCTAAGTCACACATGTCCCATTTTAACCTAATCTTCCTTCTCTTTCCACCTTAAGCACTTCAAAATCCTTTTGTACATGATTTAATTTCATCTTGTCATTGTTTTGAGTCTTATAAGTGTTTTGTGATAATCCATACTTGTTCATATCATTGTAGAACCATTTTTCTCCATTTTGAACTTCATTTGTCACTTAAAGGACCATAGAAACCCTAATTTGAACACCTAGCCTTAGGATACTTCTTAACCCACCATTTGTGAATATTTTTCAAGTATAATCTCCATTTTATTTTGTTGTCAAGCCCTTGGTTTTTCTATGGGGAAGTCAAATCACTTTGGTCATTTCTTAAATTTTTTCTAAGTCTTTTTGTTGCATCTTTAGAACCATGCTTCTATATGCTTCCTCTCACCTTTCAATCTCATACTTGAATACCTTTAACTTGAATCTCTTCTTTTCTATTTGAGCTATTCATTTCCTACACTTCCATATAGGGTCAAGTTCTGGATTTTTTAGTTACCTTTGAGTGTTTGAGTTTTTGGGTTAGTAAACACTTAGGTTATCTTTCTATCCTCATCCTTAGGTTTTAGTGGTACTTTAGGACATAATTTGACTTTAATTCAATTAATCCCTTTAGATACTTTTGAATTGGTTTATCTACTGAATTTTTAAGTATGTTACCTTATAAAGTGCTTTAGGCTAAGGTATTGACCTTAGAAGCTCACTAATATCTTTCCTTAGCTAGTGTAGATTGTTATTGAAAATTGCCATGTAATAATTGTTCATAGTTCCCCATCATGCTAACTCTTGTTTTGTAGGGGGAAAGATGAGGTAATCACTTCATTATTTATCTCTTATGCATTTATTTATTTTGCCTAAGCACCTTTGTGCTTTGTTTATAGATTCCTTCTTTCTCTCTTTAGATTCAACTTAACTTCCTTAGGAAGTAAGTTGAATTCTAACTTGTTCTTTCTTCTCCTTAGGTTATAATACCTCATTAACTATAGGACCACACTTGTACATAATAATATGACTTAGGGTTGTGTCTTAGTCCCCCATTATCTTTGACCTTTTCCTTTTGAGTCTTCACTCCTCATCTTCAAACAAATCCAAAAAGACTTAATAAATGCATGAAAGGATCCCTTGTGTACAGCCTTATTCCATGGGGCACTTGCATTCATTCCATCTTGGAGTGGTGTAGGCTTGTCTAGCATGATGTACAAGTCTTATCAAGGGGTTATTTCACAAAGAAAAATCTAAAAGACATTTCTTCACAAAAGCCACAAAAACATGTAATTAAGTTCAACAAGCTAGTGAACTTAAACCCTAATTCATGGAAACAAGTCTTGGATAAATTCTCCTTGCTTGGTGTGCTTGTTCTATTATTCCATCTTGGAATGTAGTAGCAAGTACACATTCTATGGAAAAGAGTTTGAATTCAGTTCCTTGTGCCAAATTCATACAAAACTCATAAAAGACAAAAACAAATGATAAGCGACTATCCTGCAGGAACTTCTCTTCTCATCTCATTCACACATAACGCGAACTTGTGACGACTTGTCTCGCATGCAAGACGGTAAACGCACTCGTATCAGACGAGCCCGCAACACCTGAGCATAGAATTACGCAGTTCCAGCGCATAAAAAACATAAACAAATAGTTCCCGCCTTAGTTAGGCGAACTACATCAACTTTGATCCTCATTTTCCCGATGAGGTACGTAGGCAGCGGGGTAGGGCCCGTTTGAGCATATTCTTTATTTTCCCTATGTTTCCCCCTTTCTTTCTTTCCATTCCAATTCCCTTTCTCCTTTTCCATTCCCATTCCAGTTCCTATAGTAGTTTTATTCAGCAGCACTTTATTTTCTCACCCTTTGAAACAAACAAGCAAGCGTGGATCCCGTCGGGTACGGCGGACGGTCTGGGGTGATAATACCTTCCCAGGTCGTAACCGACTCCCGAACCCAGATCTTTGGTTCGCAAGGCCTCGTCCTTTCCTTCTTCCTCAGGTTTGTGCAACATTACCTTTCCCATTCCTTCAGGATAAAAATGCATGGCTGGCGACTCTACCTTTTCCGTGCCACTTTCGCGTTTGTACTAGGGTGAAAATCCCAGGAGCGACAACTGGCAACTCTGCTGGGGATCGAACCCAGAATCTCTGGTTTCCCTCGTAGAGTCAATCCTAGCGCCTGTTTGTTTTTGTTTTCTTTGGGTGTTTATATGTGTGTGATGTTATGTTTATTTACTGTTTTCATTTACAGTTTACTTTACAACTTTATTTACTGCTTTCAGTATTTATTTTCACATGCATCATATACTGGACTGTGCTGGTCTCTTTTTTTCTGTGGGATGGGCTTTATTACTGTGAGATAAGCCAAATACCCGACTTGAGTGCACCTAGGATTTAGATTGGTTCCACTTTGGCTTCATGGCATCTTGTTATGTTGGTATTAGTGAGTTCCACGCCTTGACTTGCAACCTTCTCGGAAATGTATTGACGCCGGAATCTTTCTGGGGAAATACACTACCTTGATAGTTATGTGCAGTCAGGGGACCGATCATCGAGAACCTTTGTGGAAACATCCCTCTCCAGTGATGACAGTGGCAGACCACATTTGTTGGCAAACCCACTCACATCCGAGGGCCCACTGGGAACTCACATAGGATGGCCTGGTTCTCTCATAGGAATCTAGTTAAGGCAAACTGTTCGTATGACGATAGTATTGTACCCTTCAGGATGAATGTACTATTGTTTCTCGATTCAGTGCTTAAAGCTGAGGACTTATGAGGGATGCTTGTTTCCTTGGACTCAATTGAGACCTCCCTGAGTAGTACATAATGCCAAACCAATTCCCTGATTTGGTCATGAGCCATTTCTCAGAAATGGTGAACGTATTATTGATATTCGGCTTTGAGAGTCCGTGATGTTGACCCGAGTAGCACACCCGTGAGATTGAGAGGGGTTTACAGGTTTGCAGGAACCCTAAACTTCAACATACCCATTTATGCCATCATACTTTAGTGATATGATCTTGTTCTGCTAATTATGGATTATGAAATCATGAACTCCTGATCAGAAAGATACTTGTGATGATGTTGTGGCCTTGCACATACACTTGATTACCTGATTCACTACACAGACACATCACTGATCACATGCCTTGCCTTGCATAACATCATAACATCATTAATCATTTTGTGTTCTTTTTATTCTCAGGGTTCATTACCTCCTATTCCTGGTCATATTTGCTGCTTCAACATGGAGATTCCAAGGAAGACAAATGTCCATTATACTTTCCCACATCCAGAGACAGATGGTATTCAGAAGCTAATTGGCTTGATGGGTGAAAAAGTGCTTGATGATTTCAGAAAAGAGTTTGGAAAGATCTTAGACTATATGAATAAGCCCACCATTGACCAGAGGGATAGTTTGCATTCCCTATTGCAGTTCTATAATCCACAGCTGAGGGTTTTTGTTTTCCCTGACTACATCTTGGCTCCCACATTAGAAGAGATATCCAACATCCTCAAAATCCCCATAAAAAATGGTGCTCCTTACTATGGTTTAGAGAAGATGCCTTCATCCAAAGATATAGCTGATTCTTTTCTTCTGGACTTATCCAAGGTTAGCAGAGAAGTGGATGCCTGTCGCTCCCGAAGATTTGCATCCCGGTACAAGCGCGAATGGTCGGCGAAAGAGAGAAGATGAAGATGAACTGAAAAGAGTCGCCAACTAGGCATTTTTATTCCGAAGGAAAGGTAATGCTGCATAAACCTAGGAAAAGATGGATAGGACGGTCGCGAACCAGAGAAATTGAGAAAGGGGGTTGGTTACAACCTGGGAAGGTATTAGCACCCAGATTTTCCGTCGTACTCGACGGGATCCACGCTTGAAAGTTTGTGTTTTAAAGGGGTAGTGTCAGTGCTATTTTGTGTGCAAAAGCTGGAAAAGAATGCAAGTGTCAGTGCAAAAGAGATGTGAAGTGAGGAAAATAAGTGTCAGTGTAAGAAAAGAGTGCAATGCTCAAGAAAAATGAGGCTTAAAATAGTAATGCTGGAAGAGGGGGAATATACAGAGACTTTTGTTCGATAATTGTTAAGTTATGCCTACGTATCCTCTCGTGCAATGAGGAAATCAGAACACCGTAGTTCGACTCAAAGAGACTGAAAGATAAATTGACTGATGAACTGCTTACTTGTCTATGCTCAAGTGTAAGACCTGTTTGGCTCAGGTGCAAACTGTCTTGCATTAGACGGAAGAAGCAAGTTCTCGTTTATGAGTGAATGAGATGAGAAAAGAATCCCGGAGGAGACGATTATTGTTTGTTTTTGTGTTTTCAGTTTTTTATTGTTTTTGAAGTTTGTCATAAGAAAATGAGCTTAAGCCTAAACAAAGGGTTAGTAAACTCATCACATTTTCCCTCTGATTAGGGGTAATGAGAATACCTTAAGTATGAAGTAAGCACCTCACACTTAATCACCATGATGTAGGATTAAGATCATTAACCTACTTGTAATTATTTAGATGTTTTTTGGAGTTTTTGTTTAGTGTTAGGTAATGAGTTTAAGCCATAATCAAGGATTTAATGGACCCATTACACTATCCTAATATAAGGATAATAGATGAGAACATTTAAGCTGAGGAAGGCTCCTCAACTTAATCCATGATTAGGGATTAACCTCATGACAAAACAAACCTTTGTTAAAGTGGATTTTAGTTAATGGTAATATTAAGAAGTGGATTTTATGGTTTGTAAGACAGCTTGAGAGGGACTTGTCCATTAACACTAGAGTTAGTCCTTCTTAACCAATTAAGAAAGAATTAGAATCCTAATGCAAGGCCCAAGTTACAAGCTTGATGTCTTAGTGATTATTAGATGAATTGATTAAGAGATTTAAACACATTAAGGGTTTAACACTTAGGATTAAAGTTATACACTCCATCCTAAGAGAAGGATGCAGGCATAACCTTAATCACAAAGCCTTAAAACCTTGAAGGTTTAGTCCTTGATTATGAGATAAGAAGAGAAGACACAAAAGATGACACAAAGGTAAAAATAATGGGGGGACTAAACAAAACCTAACTATGATCATGCTTGGGTATTCCTATGGTTTATGAGGCTTGCAAGAGATCTTCAAGAAGAGCCACCAAGGAAGAAGAAAGATGGAAGGAGGAGAAGCAGAAAGAAGCAAGTCAACTTACTTCACTTAAGAAGATAAGTTGCTTGAAGAAATAAAGTGAAGGAGGAACATGAATGAGCAAGCTCACTCTAATACACATACAAAATGAAGCAATGAATGCATAAGAGAGATGAGAAGAGATTATGAGAAGTGAAGGCAAATTCACTTCTCAAAGTAACTTACCACCTGAAAAGTTAGAAACAAGAGATGAAATGAAATGAAAATGAAATGAATGGAAGGATGCAAACCAAACCAAGAAGCACATTCATGATGCAAATAATGCTAATAGATGATACGAAAGCATGCCAAGAGATGTGAATGATTATACAAGAGATGGGAATGCAAATGAAGCATGTAAGAAGCATGAAAGTTCATGAATGCACATGAAATGAAATGAAAGCATAACATGGAAAATGGATGATGCAATGATCAAACATGATTCTAATGTGTCCTAAGATGTCTTATATGTCATGTGAATGCACAAAATGTCGTGGCAAGTTCTTGGATGCAAGCATATACAAGATGAATGCAAGTGAAGATACAAAATTAGGGTTATATGAACATGTGAGATGCAAAACTCAAAAACAGAAGCAAATGACAAGATAAAAAATTGAAAATGCACTCAAAGGAACCCTAAACCTATACTAGGTTACCATCCAAAGGGGGAGGTCAGAAGCTAAACCTAAAAGGAGTTATGAATTTCCTAAGTTTTTAGGGTTTTTCGGTGATCCTCAATGCAAAATGCCAAACAAATTGAAAATGAAAGATAAAAATGAAACAAAAATGTTTTTAGAAACTAGAAGCCATGCATAGAACAATTCAAAAAGAACCATTCACAAACTCAACTTGGTTTATAAGTTATGAATTTTTGAAGTTAGGGTTAAAAATGAACAAATTTAAGAACCCTAATTCATTAAAAAAATGTCAAAGCATGATCAAAACCAAAAAGAAATTTGTATAGTGAGTTTGTAAATGTTTCTAAATGTCCAAGAATGTTCTCTGATTTTTTTGGTGATTTTTAAATACTTAAATGTATTTTTAATTAATTAAAATCAATTAATTAATTAAATAAAACATTTAAATAATTTAAAAATACTTTTAAAATGAAAAAAATAAAAATAAAAATATTTTTGGGTTCTTAAAATTAATAAAATGTTTGATAAAAAATTTCAGAATTTTTTGATGATTTTTACTATTTTTAAAAATTCGTACAAAATAAATAAGAAAAATGTGAAATAAAATTAAATAAATGGAAAGGTATGCTGATCCAAGGCTCCAGATTCAAACTTGGGAGTTGAGGGTTGGCTGGCGCGTTTTTTTAATGGCTTGGATTGATTCTGATTAATTAATTGTGATTTACTTAATTAATTGGGAATTAGGGCTAACGAACTAATCTGGGCCATCCATCCACTAAACTAATCAAGATCTAAGGGTCCAAAATCAATCTGGGCAACTAAACACTAATTAGGGCTAACTACTTTCAGGTGACCGGAGCTAAGCTCCGGTCATCTTTTCCGGCAGGCCAAATTCCTATCTCCCTCCCCAGGCCATAAAAACATGCCAAAATCTCTAGAATTCATCCTCTAACATCAAACAACAAGAATCCATGAACAAAAACAATTTATTTTGCCCCAAGAGAGAGAATCGAAACCAAACGAAAAACTGACCAAATTTTCAGAAGTTGAATACATCCTAAATACTTGACCATTTTCAATGATTCAAAGTGCATAATGATCAGAGAAACATGCTTTATCACATTGTAACTTAAAATCAAAGCTCTGAGAAAAAAGTTCTTGAGCTATACCTGAGATTGAACCTTCTGATTCTGGGCTTTTTGGACCCTTCTTTAGTGCAAGTCCACTCCTATGAACCTCCTGAGGATGATGTGAGGCTTAGAACAAGTTTGTATGGCTTGGTTTGAGGGTTTTGTTCCTGCTGCACCAGAAATCGTGTTTGAGTTTCAGGGGCTTTCAGGGCAAAGTGAAGGGTGGTTTATGCTCTATGAAGCTTTTCTGAATGAATGGTGAAGTTGGTTTTGAGGTTTGATGGCTGGGCAGAGAGTTTCGAAGGAATACAGTTTTTTGCAAGTTTTATGAATCCTGAGTTGTGGGAGAGTTCAGGCTTATGTGTGGTGTGTTTTGGATTGCTTTTGATTTGTATAAGGTATTGTGATTGGTTCAGAGAGTGGTTGTGGCATAATGTGATTGGTATGGGTGAAAATGCAAAAAGTCAAAAGTATGTGTACTACAAGCATGGGCTGGAACAGAAGTGGTTCAATGGGGTGTCTTGCTTCAGCATGGTTTATGGTGAGCCCTAGGATCAAAAGAAGGCAGCTGGATGGCTTGGATAGCAAGATGGCATAGGTTTTGCATTTTGCCCTCTTTGAAGTTTCTTGTGAACCAAGGCAAGAAATCTTGTGAATTCTTGGGCAATTTGCAGAAAAATGGATCATGTGATGTTGTTATGATGTTTTGAGACCAATTAGAAGTCATACCAACCCTTGGAAACCATTCTTGCAAGAATTCCCTTTTTTGAATTTTATGGAAAATGGTTTATGGAAGCTTGTGATCCAAGGCATGAACCTTTGTGGATTTTGTGCAATTCTGATTTTGGTAAGTTACAATATGTTGTAATGATGCAAAGAAGTCATTTAGAGGTCTTGAAAGTGTTTAGAACTTGAATTTGCAAAAATCCCTCTTTGGCATGAAACTTGAAATTATGTGATTTTTGCCAACTTTGGAAAGCCATAACTTGAGTTCAAAAATGAATTAGATCTTGTTCTTGTAATTTTTAAAAAGGGAATGATCCAATCTACAACTTTCATGACCAACAATTTTTCATTTGAAGCATTTTTGGTTAAGAAAGAGGAGGTTGAAAAACTTTCCCAAAATGGAAAGTTTACATTACAAGTCATTTCCATTTTTGGCAACTTTTGGTTTAGCTCACTTTTCTTCAAATTTGTGAACTTCTAAGCACCTAAATGATCAAATAAAGACCATATAACTTCAATTTGATGAAAAATCCCCTTTGGTTCCATGTTGGGGGGCCTCAGATGTCCTGATTTTGCTCTAACTTGCTCAGGAAGTTACCTAGTGCTCAGATGACTTCCACAATGAATTTCTTCATCAAACTTGGTATTTATGATCCTTATAACATATTGAGACCAATAGAAACAAGAATGACCAAAAAAATTGGAGTTATGGCCTCTGAAACCAAAACCCTAATTTCAGGTCATCTGTGCAGTTAAACCCTAGCTCTGCTTCCATGCCTTGCCAGTTCTTGTGATTCTTTGGCTTCTTTGATCTTTGGAGGATACAATATGGTGATTGAATCATACATGGACCCTCTTAAAATGATTGAAGACCTTTGGAGTGGCTCAGGTGATCCTTGGATTGCTCAGATCACAAACCCTAGATGCAGATGAATTTGAACTAATGCAGTGAAACAAAAATGCAATATGAGATGATATGTTTAAACTAATGAAAATATGAAAGATCACAAGCCATGGTGTGAACTTAGTGAGGGAAAATTTGGGGTGTTTACAATGCCACCAAAGGTAAAGGACTCTTCTTATATTTTCTTATCAAGGAAGCTCAGGACCTGGCCTCTGAGAACAAATGGGCTAAGTTCAGCACCTTGCTTGCTTTGATAGTGTACGGGACCAGTTTGTTTCCAGGAGAGAAGGGTTTAATCAACATGGAAGCTATCACTATATTTTCCAGAAGGAATCCAGTACCCACTTTGCTAGGTGACTTTTATTATGGGGTTCACCATAGGAATGAAAAGAGGAAGGGACATGTAAATTGTTGCGCTCCCCTATTTGCTGATTGGTTTGTAAGGCAGCTCCCTAAATTAGGGCCTTTTCAGGATTTGAAACAATCTTGGAAGTGGTCCAAAAGATTAATGGGCTTAACCTCAGTTGACATTTCATGGGGATGCAACAGGGACCTTGTGGGCAAAGAAATATTGGTCAGTTGTGGTAGCTTCCCAAGTGTGCCTCTGATAGGAAGGAAAGGTGGGATCAGTTACAATCCTATCTTGTCTAGGAAGCAGTTTGGTTATCCATTAAGAGCTGTGCCATTGATTGAAGAGGCAAATGAATCTTTATACTTTCTAGTAGAAGGAAATCTCAAGAAGAGCATGCTGATATCCCAAGCTTGGGAGGTTAGAGTGATGAAAGGGAAGAAAGACTTTGTGAGAGTGGATCCTAAAACTTATGATCCTTTTGCCAGCTGGTTGGAGGAACGTGTGAAAACCCTGTTACTCCCATTTTCTATAGAAACACCTCTCTACCCTAAGGAGGTAGCACCCACAACTTCAGTGCCTCTTCAAGAATATCAAAAGTTGGAAGCCATGGTTCAACAACTCAGGTTAGAGAATCAAGAATCTTACAATTCATGCCAGAAACTAAAGATGCAAAATCAAAAGTTAGAGGAAAGAGCTCACAAAGATGAAGAGATGGTTAGGCTCAAGCAGCAAGACTTTCAGGAGAGAGAGCTCTACTTCAAGAAAAGGGGGTTAGCTGAAACTCACAAGGCGGCCCAACATTGGAAGGAGAAGAAAGATTTGAATGAAGCTAATGAGGCTGCCACCTTATGGAAAGAAACATGGGAAGACAATTTGAGGAAGTAGAAGGAGCTGGAGATCAAGCACAAGCTAGAAGTCAAGAGTATTCAAGATTCTTTGGATGGACAAAGAGAGCTCCTTCAGAAGGATTATCATCAAGAGAAGGGTCGTCTCCAAAGTTTAGCAGAAAGCCAACAAGCAATAAAGGAAGCTTAGAAAGAAATAGAAGATTTGAAGTTGAAAGTTGATGTCAAGAGAGCCAAGAATGATTCTATTACAAGCCAGGAAAGTGAAAAGGTGTTACTACAACAAATTGAGGAATTGAATGCCTCCTTTGACCTTAGGGATATCTTAATTCAGAAGCTTGTACAGGAGCCTATGCATCCGGATATACCTCAGATGTTGCAAAATGTCAAGCGCCTTAGTTGGAGATTACAGGATGTGGACCTTTCTAAGCTTTAGTTTTATATGCATATGACTTGGATTACCCGCAGGCTTGTTGTGGGAATCCCCTCTCTCTTGATGTACCTTTTTCTTTCTTGTCATATGAATTTGTACCTTGTGAGGATCTTTGTTATGATCTACCTGAATTCTCTGGTTATATCTGTTGCAGGGACACAAAATAAATGCTACTACCTCAAGTTTGAATGTCACACAGGATTTTCTCAACACCAGAATGGGAAAGTAATTGAGGCCTTGGGAATAAAAGGAACACATTGCATTGCATACACATCATTTGCATTTCTTCTTTGTTTTGCAGGTTTTCTACGGGTTAATTAATTTATTTTCATTTCAGGCAAAGATTGCGAGGGCCGCCAAGACCCGTCATCTTCGACAGAATATCTCGCATCGTTACGCAACTCACAACAACCAGAGGATAGTCATGGATGCTATGCAAACTGAGCTTAATGAGTTTCACACCAGAATAGGAGAGTTCATGGTCATGATGCAAGGGATGGCTCAGGGACAACAAGATTTAAGAAATGAAATTCAGGGGCTCAACCCTCCTCAGACTAATCCTCCTGTAACCACTCCTGAAGTACAAGTGACTCCTCCCAACACCAACAATGGCCCAGGTGGACTTCAAGTTCCAGAACATGGCGCAACAACTTTCATTCCAGTACAAGAGATGCAGGAGGACAAATTCCCTTCTTTTAACAATGATATGGGATTTGGTGGAGAAGGAAATCTTCAAGACTTTTTTATGCTTGCTGAGAAAGTCAAAGCCCTAGAGTGTAGAGACACTTTGGGGATAGATGTGTCAGACATGGGTCTAGTCCCCGGGGTGGTTATTCCTCACAAATTCAGGCCACCTACTTTTGACAAGTATAACGGTAGCTCCTGCCCTAAAAATCACTTGCAGGCATTCTACCGGAAAATTGCTGCCCATACTAGGGATGAAAAGCTCTTGATGTACTACTTCCAGGATAGTCTCTCCGGAGGATCCTTGGAATGGTATATGAAGCTAGAGAGAAGCTCTTTGAGAAGCTGGAAGAAATTGGGATAAGCGTTCCTCAAGCAATATCAGTATAATATCGACATGGCGCCCAGTCGCACTCAACTTCAAAGTCTGACTCAGAAGAACTCCGAGAGCTTCAAAGATTACGCACAAAGGTGGCGTGAAGTGGCCGCTAGAGTGCAACCACCTTTGTTGGAGAGGGAAATGGTAGACCTGTTCCTGGATACCCTCCCTGGGCATTTCATGGACAGGCTAGCTGGATGTTCCTCAAGTGGGTTCTCAGATATCATCTTGATTGGCGAGAGGGTAGAAAGCTGGATCAAGCAAGGGAAGATTCAGAATGGGGGTGCTTCAAGTTCTGGTGTCAAAAAGCCCTTCTTGAAGAGGAGAGAAGGAGAGACTGGGGCAGTATACGCATAAAGGGGAGAAAGTAATGGAGGATTTTATCAGCAAGTGGCCCCCGTCACTATAACAGCTCAACCTATTCAACAAAAAGTCCAACCACCGCAGCCGCAATGCCAACAAAGGTATCAGCAATGAACTCCTCGTCCATATTACCCCCAGAGGACCAGAGAAAGACATCTCGAAACTCCGCTGATGTCTTATTCACAGCTTTTGAAGAATCTCCTACGGCTCCAGATGATTCAACTCCGAACTCTACAACCCCCGAAGCCATGCCAAATCCCTGAGGGTTATGATACAAACGCCAGATGCGAATTTCATTCCAGAGCCCCGGGGCATACCACAAAAAACTGCAAAGCTCTGAAGCATGTTGTTCAAGACCTACTGGATTCTAAAGCGATTAATTTTGCTCCTACTCCTAATGTAATACAGAACCCCATGCCTCCTCACGGGGGTACAATTGGGGCAGTTGACAATGGGGAGAATCTAAATTTGGTGTGTGATATTGACGACCTACAAACTTTGTTGAATGTTGTTAAAGCATGTTTGGCCCTGAAGGGTGTGTTTGTAGGTTGTGGGAGTGATTGTCCAGGATGTGTTGAAATGCCAAGTGGTTGTGAGCAGTTGAAAGCAGAGATCCAAAGTATGATTAATGAAGGAGTGTTGCAGTTTGACAAAGTTGTAAAGGAAAGCGAAGTATCCACAGTAACCATTTTCTACGATCCATTTCAAGTTCCTACACGGGCCAGAGTGGCACCGATAACGATTACCACTGCAGGACCAGTAATGTATCAAAGTGATAAAGCCATTCCCTGGAATTATGGTGGCGAAGTATATTGTAATGGGCAGAAGCAAGATCTGGCCACGTCTAGCGCGACCCCAGCTCAAGTAGAAAATGTTGGAGTAGGGGGTTTTACTAGAAGTGGAAGATTATTTGCGCCGGAAACACTAAGAAATAGTGTGATACCACCCAGAGACACCGTAGAAGCCCAGGCTAAGGCAAGAGGGAAACAACCAGTGGTTGTCAATGAACCCGTACCAGTGACTGATCCAGACATTACATTTGATAAAGAAGCTGAAGAATTTTTGAGAATTATCAAAAAGAGCGATTACAAGATTGTGGACCATCTGCAGTAGACCCCATCGAAGATTTCCATCTTGTTTTTGCTAATGTGTTCCGACTCCCACAGGAAAGCTCATTTGAATATTCTGAACAAGGCTTATATGCCTCAGGATATTTCAGTAAATCAGTTAGAAGCGGTGGTATCTAGTGTCAATGCCAGTCATGGATTGGGCTTTACGGACATGGATCTAACATCTGAAGGATGTGCTCATAATCGGGCACTGCATATCTCTTTAGAATGTAAGGGTGCAGTACTTTCTCACGTGTTGGTAGATACTGGATCCTTGCTGAATGTTCTTCCTAAGAAGGCATTGATGAAGTTGGATTTCTTTCCATTCCAATTCCTTTTCTCCTTTTCCATTCCCATTCCAGTTCCTGTAGCAGTTTTATTCAGCAACACTTTATTTTCTCACCCTTTGAAACAAACAAGCAAGCGTGGATCCCGTCGGGTACGGCGGACGGTCTGGGGTGCTAATACCTTCCCAGGTCGTAACCGACTCCCGAACCCAGATCTTTGGTTCGCAAGGCCTCGTCCTTTCCTTCTTCCTCAGGTTTGTGCAGCATTACCTTTCCCATTCCTTCGGGATAAAAATGCATGGCTGGCGACTCTACCTTTTCCGCACCACTTTCACGTTTGTAATAGGATGAAAATTCCGAGAGTGACACATAGCATTCGCATCATTTTTCCCAAAACAAGTGTAGCATTCCGTCTAATACGAAGAATTATGGCAAAATCAAACATATGCATGATCATAAGCCAGGTTCGAGCCCGTTGTCGCTCCCGGGATTTTCATCCTAATACAAACGCAAAAGTGGCGCGGAAAAGGTAGAGTCGCCAGCCAGGCATTTTTATCCCGAAGGAACGGGAAAGGTAATGATGCATAAACCTGAGGAAGAAGGAAAGGACAAGGTCTTGCGAACCAAAGATCGGGATTCGGGAGTATGTTACGACCTGGGAAGGTATTATCACCCCAGATCGTCCGTCGTACCCGACGGGATCCACGCTTACTTGTTTTCTTCAAAGGGTGAGAAAAAAAGCTGATGTTGAACAAATGAACTGCTAACTGGAATGAGAATGGAAATGAGAAAGGAATTGGAAAAGAGAAAGAACAAAAGGGGGAAAATGTAGGGAAAATAAAGAATATGCTCGAACGGGCCCTACCCCGCTGCCTACATACCTCATCGGGAAAATGAGGATCAGAGTCGACGTAGTTCGCGTAACCAGGCGAGAACTATTTGTTTGTGTTTTTTATGGCTGGAACTGCGTATGCCTATGCTCAGGTGTTACAGGATCGTCTGGTACGAGTGCTTTTACCGTCTTGCATGCGAGACAAGTCGTCGCGAGTTCACGTTGAGAGTGAGTTAGATGAGAAGAGAATTCCCGCAAGAAAGTCACATATTGTTTGTTTTTTCCTTTTAAGAGTTTTGCATGAATTTGGCACAAGGAAGTGAATTCAAACTCTTTTCCATGGAATGTGTACTTGCTACTACATTCCAAGATGGAATAATAGAACAAGCACACCAAGCAAGGAGAATTTATCCAAGACTTGTTTCCAAGGATTATGGTTTAAGTTCACTAGCTTTTTGAACTTTATTAAGTGTTTTTGTAGCTTTTGTGAAGAAGTATCTTTTAGATTTTCTTTGTGAAACAACCACTTGATAAGACTTGTATATCATGCTAGACAAGCTTATACTATTCCAAGATGGAATGAATGTAAGTTCCCCATGGAATAAGGCTATACACAAGGGATCGTTTCATGCATTTATTAAGTCATTTTGGATTTTGTTTGAAGATGAGAAAGAAGACTCAAATGGAGAAAGGACAAAAATTAAGGGGGACTAAGATTCAACCCTAAGTTATTTATTAAAATGGTGGTCCTAATGGTGAATGAGGCTTTTCTAATCCTAAAGAGCAAAAGGAAAAAAGAGAAGCAAAAGGATGCAACTTATTTCCTAAGGAAGATAAGTTGGTCCTAACAAAAGGGAAATCCTACCAATCACAAATATGGAAGGAAAAAAGTGAATTAAATGCATAAAGAAAATGCATAAAAATAAAATAAAAGGATAAGGTGTAAGGAAACATACCTTTCCCTCCCTACAAAACAAATATTAGTATGCAAGTCAAAACACTCGTCCGTATCCCTTGCTCAATCTTTTGACACTCGTCCGTGTCTTGCACATACTTCACCCATAGTTTGTACTCGTACCTACTTTTACAGAAGTCTTTGATACTCGTCCGTATATTGTATATATCACCCCTTAGCAGATTCAACACTCGTCCGTGTTCTTTGCTCTACCGATTGATACTCGTCCGTATCATCACCCTTAAACATGTGTTAGCATTTGCTTCTATCGATACTCGTCCGTATCGTGGTCCTAAGGATGCTCGTCTGCATCTTTAGTCTATACACACCGTCAAACACTTATACCTTTTGTTTTAAAGCGTAAACACCCGTCCGTGTTTACATCCCCACAGAGAAAAAACAACTTTTTCTATCTGGCATTCATCCTATGTCGTGATATTTTCGGCAGCCGTCCCCTGCCAGGTGATCGTCCTTCACCTTTGGATGACCGTCCCTCATCCTTCCCCTAGTGGAATTCCCATTGTTGGAACCTTCTATCCGACATTTGTCCTATGTCGCGATATCGTTTTTAGCAGCCGTCCCCTGCTAAGTGATCGTCCTTCACCTTATGATGACCGTCCCTCATCATTTATCCGATGGCCGTCCCCATCGTTGATCTTTTTATCCAACATTCGTCCTATGTTGCAATAATCCCCAAGAGAAGCCATACCCTGCTAGGTGATCGTCCTTCACCTCTTGATGATCGTCCTTCATCATGCTTATCCGATGGCCGTCCCTATCGTTGATCTTTTTCTATCCGACATTCATCTTATGTCGATATAAAGAGTAGGTCGTCCCCTAATAGGTGGTCGTCCTTCACCTTTGATGACCGTCCCTCATCAAATATTTCATTTATTCTTTAACCAGATGACCGTCCCCCACCAAATCTTTCCATGGCTTGCAACTTCAAATGAAGATTTGTGGGATTTTGTGAACCCCTTGCACAAGGTTGAGAAGCTTTGTGGCCCTTTTATTGCCTTTGTAATGCCTTCAGTTGCTCCAATCATTGATCACATACCTATGCCTCTGCCATGTTACACATGATGCAATGTTTTTGGTTATTTTATGAACCTATGTCTGCAAAATGCTATGCAAAATGTTGGGGAAATGAGAGGGAAAATTTTGAGGTATTACAGCTGCCCCTATTCAATAATCTACAGGCCTGAACGAATAATTGCAAGAGCTTTTAGACGTTCAAGGCATGGAGTGATTGAATACTTGAAAAAAAACCTGGAAATTTGAACTCGGTGGATAAGAGAAATGTCATCTTCCTTTTATTTGTTTTTTTTGTTTTGACCTCTAAATAGGTAGCGGGAAAAGAACAAGGTGGAACGGGATCGTTGTACATAAACGAGAGCCCAGGCAAACAGGACCGTTGTACAAAACGATAACCTGCGACGTGACTGCTGAGCGAATCAAGCCACGTAAAAGGAAGGGCCTATTGTACAAAACAAGGCTTTGAACGAGACCATTGTACAAAAAGGAACTCGGAAATGTGACTGCTGAGCGAATCAAGCCACAAAGGGGGCATGTTGTACAAAACAGGGCTTTGAACGAGACCATTGTATCAAACGGAACTCGGAAATGTGACTGTTGAGCGAATCAAGCCACAAAATGGAAAGGGCCTGTTGTACAAAACAGGGCTTTGAACGAGACCATTGTACAAAATGGAACTCGGAAATGTGATTGCTGAGCGAATCAAGCCAAAAAGAAAACACGCGACTGCTAAGCAAATCAAGCCACAGAAAGGGGGGCCTGTTGTACAAAATAGGTCTTTGAACGAGACCATTGTACAAAACGGAACTCAGAAATGTGACTACTGAGCGAATCAAGCCACAAAGGGGGCCTGTTGTACAAAACAGGGCTTTGAACGAGACCATTGTACAAAACGGAACTCGGAAATGTGACTGCTGAGCGAATGAAGCCACAAAGAAAAATGACAACATTGACTTGGAAAGACAAAGATGTCCGACAAATGGTATAAGTATATTTTGTGAGGAGTATTTCCTGTTGAGAAGATGTTATAGGTCTTATGTAATACACCTCAAAACTGGCCCATGCTGGTATGCACATGTTTGAATTTATGGTGTAATGCTCCATGACAATGGAAATGCTACGCTTTGGAGGATGCAAATGTAATAATGATTATGCATATGCGAATGCAAAGAGATCTCCTGATAAGGGGACTGCAAGTATCCCATATGGCTAGGGAGAAATGATGATCACTGCATTGACCTGGTCCATCCTGATGAGGAGGAAACAACTTTGCGGGGAAAGTTGTTAATGATGCACCGACTCTGAACTTCCGCCACTTCCAAAAATAAATTGGACTTTGAGATTGGAGAGCCAAGACCCTGATGGAGATAGAACCTTCTTGAACTCTGATGAGGAAGTGGAGACCTCCTGACTTGGCTGGGAACCAGAGGTATGGGTCTACTGAGGAAGCAAACTATTGGGAGAGGAAAGACACTCCTTGCACTGCTGGGAATTGCCCCTGTATTGAAGGAAAACTTCTGCTTGGGGAGGGCAAAAATCTCTTGCCATTAATGCTGGAGAAGAACTTCACCTTCACTTCTACTAGGGATAACTAGAGACACCTGGGAAAACACCTGTTCTTGTTCAAGTATAATGAAATGTTCTTCCCGGAAACCTGCTTTAGCTCTGTTAGCAACACCTGTACTTGTACCTGCATAAACACAATTGATAGTGCCTGCAACATGGATAGTTAGTTTGGACCTGTATGCCCCAGGCTCATAGTATGAATCATCATCTGGGCCTCTTGACACCCTTTTTAGAGTTGTATTAAATGTTTATGTCCTCCTGCATGAGTTAGAAAACATTCAAATGTTCACAACATAATATAAATCACAATTTGCTGGACGTTTTCGCAATCAATCAATGCTAGATGAAAAACAAAAACAAGAAGCAAATAGTCACAAGCTGACTGAAATTGACTTTGATTGATTTGGAAAATGACCATGAATAGGCATTACAAAGGAAGCAATTCCCTGGAAAGAGGAAATAGCCAAAAAGGAAAACAAACTATCCTATTGGCAATGTGAGAAGTGGATCTCATAAAGTTTCAACCCGATTATGACTAGTATATCTTCAAGACTATCCGCTCGCTCTGCCCCTTGAAAAAGGTTATTGAACTGGTCTTCAACCCTTAGAATAACCTCAGTTGCAGTTGAGTTACGAATCTCGCAGATCGAAGTCGTTCATGTTAGTCCCTTTTTTGCGTGGATCGCCCTTTCGGGTTTTCAATCCACCAGGATACCCTTTTTTGCCTGAGCTGTCCGATGTGGCTTTTCAACTCAGCGGGTGTACATTTTTTTTCAAGATTTCCCTAATTTTTGCCCGAGCCTTTTATTCTGTTTTTTTTGGCTCGCCGGGATGCCCATTTTTGCATGGATCTTTATTTTGTTTTTATCCAGCGGGAACTTTTGTTACACGAAGAATTTTCTTACTGCGTCTGCGTTGACAGGGGAATGGAAGTCTTCTCCATCCATGGTTGTTAGCATCAAGGCTCCACCTGAGAAAACCTTTTTAGCCACGAATGGCCCTTCATAATTAGGTGTCCATTTTCCCCTATGATCGTTATGAGGAGGAAGAATCCTTTTCAGCACCAGGTCACCTGGTATGTACCTTTAAGGTCTTACCTTCTTGTCAAAAGCCTGCTTCATCCGCCGCTGATACAACTGTCCATGGCATACAGCTGTTAGGCGTTTTTCTTCAATGAGGCTCAGTTGATTATATCTAGATCGGAGCCACTCAGCTTCATCTAGCTTAATGTCCATCATTAACCTCAACGAGGGGATTTCCACTTCAATTGGTTGGACTGCCTCCATACCATTTATCAAGGAGAACGGGGTTGCCCTTGTTGAGGTGCGCACTGACGTTCTGTACCCATGTAAAGCAAATGGTAGCATCTCATGCCAGTCTTTGTATGTCACCACCATCTTCTGCACGATCTTCTTGATGTTTTTTTGGCCGCCTCGATGGCGCCATTCATCTTCCGGCGATATGGAGAAGAGTTGTGATGTTCTATTTTGAAATCTCGACACAAGTCAGCCATCATCTTGTTGTTGAGATTAGAACCATTATTAGTAATGATTCTTTCGGGAATTCCATACCGGCAAATGATGTCTCTTTTAATAAATCGGGTGACCACTTGTTTAGTAACATTGGCATAAGATGCCGCTTCGACCACTTCGTGAAATAATCTATAGCAACCAGGATGAAGCGGTGACCGTTGGAAGCTGTCGGCTCGATCTTTCCAATCATATCAATGCCCCACATGGCGAACGGCCATGGTGAAGACATGGCACTCAATGGATTTGGAGGCACATGGACCTTATCAACATAAATCTGACACTTGTGACATTTACGGGAGTATTTACAGCAATCGGATTCCATGGTGATCCAATAATATCCCGATCTCAACAATTTATTGGCAATAACATGTCCTCCAGCATGGGTACCAAAGGAGACTTCATGAACCTCTTGCATCAACAGGTCTGCTTCGTGTCTATCCACACATCTGAGCAGAACCATGTCGACGTTTCGCTTGTATAGTACACCATCTTGATTCAAGAAAAAACCACATGCTAGTCTTCTGAGGGTCTTCTTGTCTTTACTGGATGCCCCAGCCGGGTACTCTTGAGTCTTCAATAATTGCTTGATATCATGATACCAAGGTTTTCTATCTTCACCACTATCAACTGCAAAGACATAAGTCGGTCTTTCAAGACGGGAGACCATGATTCGAGGCACAAAATTCTCTTGACAAACTTTAATCATAGACGACAAAATTGCTAGAGCATCAGCGAAATGGTTTTCGTCTCGGGGAATATAATTCAACTTGACCTTGGTGAAGAAAGTTAACAGCCTCCTGGTATAATCCCTGTAAGGAACAAAGTGAGGTTGATGAACTAACCATTTGCCATTGACTTGGTTCACTACCAGAGTGGAATCTCCGAAGATCTCGAGGTTCTTGACTCGCAAGTTGATTGCTTCTTCAACCCTCATGATGCAAGCTTCGTACTCTGCCTCGTTGTTAGTGCATTCGAAAGTCAACCAAGCAGCTAAAGGTGTATGGACCCCTTCTGGTGAAATGATAACAACACCTACCCCGCTCCCGTTCATGTTCACAGCTCCGTCAATCATCAACTTCCATCTGGATTCAGGGTCTGGCCCCTCCTCCGGAAGTGGTTCTTCATAGTCTTTCAACTTGAGGAACATGATGTCCTCATCCGGAAACTCAAATTTCATGGGTTGATAATCGTCGATTGGCTGTTGAGCCAAGTATTCTGACAATACACTCCCTTTTATTGCTTTTTGCAAAGTGTAATGGATATCATACTCCGTTAGAATCATCTGCCATCAGCCTACCCTTCCTATTAGAGCTGGCTTCTCGAAGATATATTTCACAAGATCCATCTTGGAAATTAAGAGAGTGGTGTGGGTCAACATGTACTGTCTTAGTCAGCGAGCAGCCCATGCCAAAGCGCAGCAAGTTTTCTCAAGTAGTGAGTAGCATGTCTCACAATCGGTAAACGTTTTTCTAAGGTAATAAATTGCAGGCTCTTTTCGACCAGACTTGTCCTGCTAACCCATCACACATCCCATTGATCCTTCGAGCACAGTAAGATACATGATCAAGGGTCTCCCTGGCACTGGAGGCATGAGAATTGGAGGTTCTAGTAGGTACTCCTTGATTTGGTCAAAGGCTCGCTGACAGTCTTCATTCCATTTAATGGCCTGATTCTTCCTCAGAAGCTTGAAGATGGGCTCACACGTGGCAGTTAGATGAGATATAAACCGTGCAATGTAATTTAGTCTCCTTAAGAAACCACGCACCTGCTTTTTAGTCTTTGGCTCTGGCATCTCTTGGATGGATTTTACTTTGGGTGGATCAACCTCAATTCCCCGCTCGCTAACAATGAAGCCAAGTAACTTGCCGGAACGGACCCCAAAGGTGCACTTGTTTGGATTCAACCTCAATCTGAACTTCTGGAGTCTGTCAAACAACTTTGCTAGATTGACCAAGTGCTCTTCTTCTGTTTGGGATTTTGCTATCGACAAGCACATCTATGTGAGGCAGAGGGAAATCATTTTTGGGGCTAGCCCTATTCAAATCCCTGTAGTCTACACACATCCTGACCTTACCGTCTTTTTTAGGGACCGACACAATATTAGCAACCCATGGAGGATAACTAGTCACAGCCTAGAAACCAGCATCAAATTGCTTTTGTACTTCCTCTTTTATTTTGATCGCCATATCAGGGCGCGTGCATCTCAACTTTTGCTTCACTGGCGGGTAGTCTTCTTTCAGAGGCAGCTTGTGCACCACAATGTCAGTGTCTTAACCAGGTATATCCTGGTAAGACCATGCGAAGACATAAACATATTCTCGAAGCATGGAAATTAGACGAGTCTTGATAGGATCTTCTAATGCGGCCCCGATCTTAACTTCTTTCTTGTCTTCTTCGGTACCCAGGTTTATTGCTTCGATGGCCTCTTCATGCGGCTGAATCATCTTTTCCTCCTGTTTAAGCAGTCCGGCTAACTCTTCAGGTAGTTCACAATCTTCTTCACCTTTCTCATTGGCTTGATAAATTGGATTGTCAAATTCATACTTAGCCATAACAGGGTTGTCATTGATAAGATCCGGTGACGAGCACCTGCATGAATGGTGATTCATGCAAGGCTTTAGAAAAAGCTTGAGAAAATGAGAAACATTGCCAGTTTAAAACTTTTCTTTCTTTTTGAAAAACAAAAGCAAAAAATGAAAGGCAAAGAACAACATGGATGAATGTGCAACGTCAGCTTTATTTATGATTATGAATTGTGTTAGGAACAAAAGAACCCTTACAAAAACAACTATGCCTCGGGCAAGACATAGTGCTTGAGTACAGGAAAGACAAAAAAACAAAAAAAATCATTACTCTTCGAAGGAGGTGACTGAGATAAGCCTTTCAAATGACCAGTTTCTAAGTTGAGTCCCTGGAACAGAAGGCCTGATCCACTCATCTAAGTCAGAGTCACTATCAACTGCGTCATCTTGCACGACACTGATGCTTCCATAATCCACCACTCCCGCACTCGGTCCAGATGATGACTGCCCAGGATGGTAACCAATCCCAAACATATCTTTCTTTTCTAGCACTTTTACTGGACTGCCCCAGCCTTCTCGCATCCTCGGCTCTACCACCTGAAGAGCTTTCTTATAAGAGGCTATGGAAACCCCCTTTTTTGGTTCTTCAGAAGAAGCTGCTAAAGAAGATGCTTGTTCAGTTTTTAGGGGCTCAAAATCCTGACATGGAGTCTCGACTATCTCGCCATCCATCTCCACGTACTTGAATGAAGCTAGATGACTGATAAAAATGTATTCTTCCCCACTGGCTTTTACAATTTGGCCTTCCCAGACGAATTTCAGCTTTTGATGAAGTGTGGATGATATTGCTCCTGCTGAATGTATCCAAGGCCTTCCCAGCAAAGAACTATATGCAGGCTATATATCCATCATGTAGAATGTTGTATTGAAGATTTGTGGACCTACTTTAATTGGTAAATTCACCTCCCTGAACACTAACCTTCTCGGCCCATCAAATGCTCTAACCACCAAGTCGCTGGGCTTTAGAACTACTCCATCATAATCCAACTTCATTAATGCCTTCTTGGGAAGAACATTCAATGATGATCCGGTATCTACCAACACGTGAGAAAGTACCACACCTTTACACTCTAAAGAGATATGCAGTGCCCGATTATGAGCACGACCTTCAGATGTTAGATCCATGTCTGTAAAACCCAATCCATGACTGGAATTGACACTAGATACCACCGCTTCTAATTGATTTACCGAAATATCCTAAGGCACATAAGCCTTATTTAGGATATTCAAGAGAGCCTTCCTGTAGGAGTCGGAACACATTAGCAAAGACAAGATGGAAATCTTCGATGGGGTCTGCTGCAGATGGTCCACAATCTTGTAATTGCTCTTTTTGATAATTCTAAAAAATTCGTCAGCTTCTTTATCAAATGTAATGTCTGGATCAGTCATTGGCGTGGGCTCATTGACAACCATTGGCTACTTCCCTGTTTCCTTAGCCTGGGCTTCTGCGGTGTCTCTGGGTGGTATCACACTATTTCTTAGTGTTTCCGGCGCAAATAACCTTCCACTTCTAGTAAAGCCCCCTACTCCAACATTTTCTACTTGAGCTGGGGTTGCGCTAGACGTGGCCAGATCTTGCTTCTGGCCATTACAATATACTTCGCCACCATAATTCCAGGGAATGACTTTATCACTCTAATACATTACTGGTCCTGCAGTGGTAATCGTTATCGGTGTCACTCTGCCCCGTGTAGGAACTTGAGATGGATCATAGAAAATGGTTACTGTGGAGACTTCGCTTTCCTTTACAACATTGTCAAACTGCAACACTCCTTCATTAATCATACTTTGGATCTCTACTTTCAACTGCTCACAACCATTTAGAGCTTCAACACACCCTGGACAATCACTTCCACAACCTGTAAACACACCCCTCTGGGCCAAACATGCTTTAACAACATTCAGAGGAGTTTGCAAATCGTCGATATCACACACCAAGTTTAGATTCTCCATATCGTTAACTGCCCCAACTGTACCCCCGTGGGGAGGCATGGGGTTCTGTATTACATTAGGAGTATGAGCGAAATTAATCGCTTTAGAATCCAGTAGGTCTTGAACAACATGCTTCAGAGCTTTGCAGTTTTCTGTGATATGCCCGGGAGCTCTGGAATGAAACTCGCATCTAGCATTTATATCATAACCCTCGGGGATTTGGCCCGGCTTCGGGGGTTGTAGAGTTCGGAGTTGAAGCATCTGGAGTTGTAGGAGATTTTTCAAAAGTTGTGAATAATATATAGGCAGAGTTTCAAACTGCCTTTCTCTGGTCCTCTGAGAATAGTATGGACGAGGAGCTCTTTGATGATACCCTTGTTGGCGTTGTTGTTGTGGTGGTTGGACTTGTTGTTGAATAGGTTGAGATGAGATAGTGACAGGGGCCACTTGTTGATAAAACCCTTTGTTATTTCCTCCCTTCTGTGCGTACACTGCCTCGATCTCTCCTTCTCTCCTCTTCACGAAGGGTTTCTTGACACCAGAACTCGAAGCGCCCCCATTCTGAATCTTCCCTTGCTTGATCCAGCTTTGTACTCTCTCGCCAGTCAAGATGATATCTGAGAACCCACTTGAGGAACATCCAGCTAGCCTCTCCATGAAATTCTCATGGAGGGTATCCAGGAACAGGTCTACCATTTCTCTCTCCAACAAAGGTGGTTGCACTCTAGCCGCCACTTCACGCCACCTTTGTGCGTAATGTTTGAAGCTCTCGGAGTTCTTCTGAGTCAGACTTTGAAGTTGAGTGCGACTAGGCGCCATGTCGATATTATACTGATATTTCTTGAGGAATGCTTCTCCCAATTCCTTCCAGCTCCTCACAGAGCTTCTCTCTAGCTTCATATACCATTCCAAGGATCCTTCGGAGAGACTATCCTGGAAGTAGTACATCCATAGATTTTCATCCCTAGTATGGGAAGCAATTTTTCGGTAGAATGCTTGCAAGTGAGTTTTAGGGCAGGAACTACCGTTATACTTGTCAAAAATTGGTGGCCTGAATTTGTGAGGAATAACCACCCCTGGGACTAGACCCGTGTCAGACACATCTATCCCCAAAGTGTCTCTACACTCAAGGGCTTTGACTTTCTCATCAAGCATCAAGAAGTCCTGAAGATTTCCTTCTCCGCCGAACCCCATGTCGTTGTTAAAAGGAGGGAACTGGTCCTCCTGCCTGTCTTGTACTAGAATGAAAGTTGATGTGCCCTGTTCTAGAACTTGAGGCCCACCTGGACCATTGTTGGTGTTGGGAGGAGTCACTTGTACCTCAAGAGTAGTTATAGGAGGATTAGTCTAAGGAGGGTTGAGCCCCTGAATTGCATTTCTCAAATCTTGTTGTCCCTGAACCATCCCTTGCATCATGACCATGAATTCTCCCATTCTAGTGCGAAACTCATTAAGCTCAATTTGCATAGCATCCATGACTGTTTCTGGTTGTTGCGAGTTGCGTAACGATGCGGGATATTCTGTCAAAGATTCTTGGCGGCTCTTGCAATCTTTTCCTGAGATGCAGATAAGTTAAGCAATCCATAGAAAACCTGCAAAACAAATAAGAAATGCAAATGATGTGTATGCAATGCAATGTGTTCCTTTTATTCCCAAGGCTTTAATTACTTTCCCATTCCGGTGTTGAGAAAAATCCCGTGTGACATTCAAACTTGAAGTGGTGGCCTTTATTTTGTGTCCGTGCAACAAATATAACCAGAGACCAGAAGATAATTGAAACAGCAAAAACCCTCACAGGGTGCAAATTCATATGTCAAGAGAAAAGTACATCAGGAGAGAAGGGATTCCCACAACAAGCCTGTGGGTAATCCAAGTCATATGAATACAAGACTAAAGCTTAGGAAAATCTACATCCCGTAATCTCCAACTGAGGCGCTTGACATTTTGAAACATCTGAGCTACATCTAGATGTGTAGGTTCCTGTACGAGCTTCTGAATTAGGATATCCCTAAGATCAAAGGAGGCATGCAACTCCTTAATTTGTTGTATGAACACCTCTTCAGTTTTCGGGCTTGTAATAGGATCAACCTTGGCTCTCTTCACATCAACTTTCACTTTCAATTCTTTTATTTCTCTTTGAGCCTCCATTACTTCTTGTTGGATTTCTGCTAGACTTTGGAGACGACTCTTCTCTTGATGATAAGCCTTCTGAAGGAGCTCTCTCTGTCCATCCAAAGAATCTTGAAGACTCTTGATTTCCAGCTTATGCTTGACTTCCAGCTCTTTCTGCCTTTTCAAATTGTCTTCCCACTTCTCTTGCCATAAGGTGATAGCTTCATTAGCTTCGCTCAACTCTTTCTTCTCTTTCCGGTGTTGGGCCACCTTGTGAGTTTTAGCTAATCCCCTTTTTCTTGAAGTAGAGCTCTCTTTCTTGAAAGTCTTGCTGCTTGAGCCTGACCATTTCTTCAGCTTTGTGATCTCTTTCCTCCAATTTTTGGTTTTGCATCTTCAATTTCTTGCATGAATTGTAGGCTTCTTGATTCTCCAACCTGAGTTGCTGAACAAAGGCTTCCAATTTTTTATATTCCTTAAGAGGCACTGAAGTTATGGGTATTATCTCCTTAGGGTAGATAGGTGTTTCCTTAGAGAATGGGAGTAACAGAGTCTTTACACGATCTTCCAACCAACTGGCAAAAGGATCATAAGTATTGGGATCTACCCTCCCAAAGTCTTTCTTCCCTTTCATCACTCTAACCTCCCAAGCTTGGGATATCAGTATACTCTTCTTGAGATTTCCTTCTGCTGGAAAGTATAAAGACTCATTTGTATCTTCAATCAAAGGTACATCTCTTAAAGGATAGCCAAATTGTTTCCTGGATAAGATAGGATTGTAGCTGATCCCACCTTTCCTTCCTATCAAGGGAACATTTGGAAAGCTACCACAACTGACCAACATTTCTTCGCCCACAAGATCTCTGTTGCATCCCCAAGCAATGTCAGCTGAGGTTAAGCCCATTAATCTTTTGGACCACTTCTAAGACTGTTTCAAATCCTGAAAAGGTCCTGATTTAGGAAGTTTCCTTACAAACCATTCAACGAATAGGGGAGCACAACAATTTACATGTCCCTTCCTCTTTTCATTCCCTTGGTGAACTCCATAGTAGAAGTCAGCTAGCAATGTAGGTACAGGATTTCTTTTGACAAAGATGGTAATGGCCTTCATACTAATTAGCCATTTCTCTCCTGGAAATAAACTGATTCCATACACTATCATGGCTAATAATGGTTTGAAGTCTGCCCATTTCTTTCCCAATGCCTTGATATGTGCCTCTATGATAAGAAAATCCAAAGGGATCCCCTTACTTTGGCCAGCTTCTAATCCCATCTTGAGTCTGAGCATACTCAAATGAAAGGCATCAGTGATATCCTCATGAGGAGGTGTCCTTTCTGAAGCATAGTAAGGCATACCTTCTTTAATAGGAATATTCAACATACTAGAAATCTCCTCTAATGTAGGTGCCAAAATATAATCAGGGAAAACAAAAACCCTCAGCTGTGGATCATAGAACTGCAACAAAGAATGCAAGCTATCCCTCTGGTCAACTGTGGGCTTGCTCACATAATCCAAGATCTTGCCAAACTCTTTCTTGAAATCATCAAGGACTTTTTCACCCATCAAGCTAATCAATCCCTGAATACTCTCTGTCTCCGGTTGTGGGAAAGTATAGTGGACATTTCTTTTCCGTGGAATCTCCATGTTGAAGCAGCAAATATGACCAGAAATAGGAGGTAATGAACCCTGAGAATAAAAAGAACACAAATGATTAATGATGTTATGCAAGGCAAGGCTTGTGATCAGTGATGTGTCTGTGTAGTGAATCGAGTGATTAAGTGTATGTGCAAGGCCACAACATCATCACAAGTATCTCTGATCAGGAGTTCATGACTTCAGAATCCATAATTAACAGAACAAGATCATATCACTGAAGTGTGCTAGGATAATGGGTATGTTGAAATTTAGGGCTTCTGCAATCCTGTAAACCCCTCCCAATCTCACAGGTGTGCTACTCGGGTCAACATCACGGACTCTCAAAGCTGAATAGTAATAATACGTTCACCATTTCCGAGAAATAGCTCATGACCAAATCAGGGAATCGGTTTGGTATTATGTACTATTCAGGGAGGTCTCAGCTGAGTCCAAGGAAACAAGCATCCCTCATAAGTCCTCAGCTTCAAGCACTGAATCGAGAAACAATAGTACATTTATCTCGAAAGGTACAATACTATCGTCATACGAACAATTTGCCTTAACTGGATTCCTATGAGAGAACCAGACCATCCTATGCGAGTTCCCAATGGGCCCTCGGATGCGAGTGGGTTTGCCAACAAATGTGGTCTGCCACTATCATCACTGGAGAGGGATGTTTCCACAAAGGTTCTCAATGATCGGTCCCCTGACTGCACATAACTATCAAGGTTGTGTATTTCCCCAGAAAGATTCTGGCATCAATACATTTCCGAGAAGGTCGCAAGTCAAGGTACGGAACTCACTACTACCAACATAGCAAGATGCCATGAAGCCAAAGTGGAACCCCTCTAAGTCCTAGGGTGCACTCGAGCCCCGGTTACGAGCTCATCTCATAGTAACCCCATCCCACAAAAAAAATGAAAGCCAAAAAGCCCAGCATATGATGCATGTGAAAATAAATACTGAACGTAGTAAATAAAGCTGTAAAATAAACTGTAAACGAAAACAGTAAATAAGCACAACAACACACACATATAAACACCCAAAGAAAGCAAAAACAAATAAGCGATATGATTGACTCTACAAGGGAAACCAGATATTCTGGGTTTGATCCCCAGCAAAGTCGCCAGTTGTCGCTCCTGGCATTTTCATCCTAGTACAAATGCGAAAGTGGCGCGGAAAAGGTAGAGTCGCCAGCCAGGCATTTTTATCCCGAAGGAACGGGAAAGGTAATGTTGTACAAACCTGAGGAAGAAGGAAAGGACAAGGTCATGCGAACTAAAGATCTGGGTTCGAGAGTCGGTTACGACCTGGGAAGGTATTAGCACCCCAGATCGTCCGCCGTACCCGACGAGATCCACGCTTGCTTGTTTGTTTTAAAGGGTGAGAAAAAACGCTGTTGCTGAACAAATGAACTGCTAAATGGAATGGGAATGGAAATGAGAAAGGAACTAGAAAAGAGAAAGAATAGAAGGGGGAAAATGTAGGAAAAATAAAGAATGTGCTCGAATGGGCCCTACCCCACTACCTATGTACCTCATCGGGAAAATGAGGATCAGAGTCGACGTAGTTCGCCTAACCAGGCGGGAACTATTTGTTTTTGTTTTTTATGGCTGGAACTACGTATGCCCATGCTCAGGTGTTGCAGGCTCATTTGGTACGAGTGCGTTTACCGTCTTGCATGCAAGACAAGTCGTCGTGAGTTCGCGTTGAGAGTGAGTGAGATGAGAAGAGAATTCCTGCAGGAAAGTCGCTTATTGTTTGTTTTTGCCTTTTAAGAGTTTTGCATGAATTTGGCACAAGGAAGTGAATTCAAACTCTTTTCCATGGAATGTGTACTTGCTACTACATTCCAAGATGGAATAATAGAACAAGCACACCAAGCAAGGAGAATTTATCCAAGACTTGTTTCCAAGGATTAGGGTTTAAGTTCACTAGCTTGTTGAACTTTATAAAGTGTTTTTGTAGCTTTTGTGAAGAAGTATCTTTTAGATTTTCTTTGTGAAACAACCCCTTGATAAGACTTGTACATCATACTAGACAAGCTTATACTATTCCAAGATGGAATGAATGTAAGTGCCCCATGGAATAAGGCTATACACAAGGGATCCTTTCATGCATTTATTAAGTCTTTTTGGATTTTGTTTGAAGATGAGAAAGAAGACTCAAATGAAGAAAGGACAAAAACTAAGGGGGACTAAGACACAACCCTATGTTATTTATTAAAATGGTGGTCCTAATGGTGAGTGAGGATTTTCTAATCATAAAGAGCAAAAGAAAAAGAGAGAAGAAAAAGGATGCAACTTACTTCCTAAGGAAGATAAGTTGGTCCTAACAAAAGGGAAATCCTACCAATCACAAATATGGAAGGAAAAAAGTGAATTAAATGCATAAAGAAAATGCATAAAAATAAAATAAAAGGATAAGGTGTAAGGAAACATACCTTTCCCTCCCTACAAAACAAATATTAGTATGCATTTTATTAAAAATAATAAAGCAAACTCACACCAATTAAACTCTAATAACTCTAGAACTCAATCTAAACTCTATCTTAATTCTAGAGAACTAAAAAAATGCTAAAACAAAAATTCAGCACCTACTACAACCCCTAAATTAAAAGCAGCTAACAAAACAATGCATAACACAAAGCAACCTTTTACAGCCAGCATCCAGCATAAAAGTAGGTGTAAGAAGTCACATATAGCATGCAAACATAACAAACAACATGTATTTTACAGAACCTATATTAACAAACAGCTATGAAAACATGGGGCAGATTTGATCATTTTTATTTATGTGCACAAAGTGAATGATAAACAACACATTAATGTCAATTAACATGAATCTACATACACCACAAAATGAATTCAAACATGTGAATTTATTTACATCATTCATTTGGTTAAAAGGAACAATGATCAACAATACCAACCACACTTTTCCAAATTGCACAAATGAGCATTTATCATGATATTGAACAAGTATCACTACAAGCATCAATTATTTCACATGTATTGCATAAAAAATCAGAATTGAACTCATGTTAAGATATGATCAATTAAGAACAAGAAACTTGCATGAACATGTGAAGTATTTAATCACTTTTTTTGCAAAAAATCAACATGGCATTTAATCACTTTATCAATCAAGCAAGCAATGATAATAATCATGAAGCACATATTGAATTTAAGCAAGCACTTAACATGTGAAACAAATGATTAAAGTGTAGTAAAACACATCAAGAATCAATTATATCACATTTACACATTTAACACAAAACATGGAAAAGTGAACGAAATCATGTCGAAACGACTCGAAACAAATGAATCGGCTACTGGAAATAGACCCAAAAATTCCCTAAAATCAATACCTAAACATGCATGAACCTTAGAAGAACTAGGAAGCAAGATTGAGCAAGCAAAAGAGCTAAAAAACCAAAAACTAACAGCGTTAACCGGTTATCCAAACGGTTAACCCGTTAACGGACCCCAAACAACACTAAATTTGGCCAAAAACGCATGCGTTAACCGGTTAACCAAACCGTTAACCGGTTAACGCTGAACAGAAAGTGAAAAATACTTTTGAAATAAGTGCTTTTGGCCACAATCTTCCTTATAAACAACCCTAACCCCCACCTAATCATGCTAACACGAATTTCTACTCAATTATGGCTTATTAACACATGCTAGAATCTATAACAAGCTACAACCTAACTTCTAATCCATTAAACTCCACAAATCGCAAGCAAAACGTAACGAAAACATAATCAAACATAAGCAATACGAAAAGCACTTAAAGAATGCCGAAATGGTGAGATGAAGAGAATAACTTAAAGGAAAAGTGATTTAGATCACCAACCTATGAAGCGGAGAAGTGCTTCGGTAAATGTTGCAAGAATCAGAGCTTTATCGAAGAGAAAACCAAGAAAACCGTGAATCTGCAAAATAAATGCGTTCTTGATGCTTGAGCCTTCTTGCACTTCTGATAAGTCGAAATCTTCACAAAAATCTGTAGCTTATTCTTCTACAATCCACAATTCAATGGAGGTTTGAGGCTAAGCTTTAAGATCTTCAAGTTTCAATGTGAAACTTGAAGAGCTTCTTCGAAAAAGATTTGGTGAAAAGGGAAATGGAGGAAAAGTGAGAGAGAAAAAGTGATTCTAGAAATTGTGAGAGGGTGAAAACTTGGGAACCAAAACTTGGGAACCAAAACATGGGAACCTTTTGCATTGAAGTGATTAATGATTATATAGGGGCTAGGCTTGGAGCTAGGTTTGGGAATGGAGTTAGGTTTAGGAATGGAGTTAGGTTTGTAGTTAGTTAGAGTTAGGGTTGGAGAGGGAATATTCCTTGGAATATTCCTTGGAATACTCTAGAAGGTTGTGGAACATGGTAGAAGCATCCAAGGGAAATGGAGTGGAATTGAAGTGGAAAAACAAGAGGGTAAGAATGAAAGGAAATGTGGAAAGAAAGTGGAAGGAAAAGTGGAGGTAAAGGTGAAATTAACCACTTTTAAAATGATTTTTTCCCTTGATTTTTTTTATGATTCCTCCATCATTTCTTGACCAAATTTGAACCATAGGATTATTGTAACCCTAATTTCATGATTTTGATCTTAAAAGTCAAGAGTCGACCTTTTTTACCTAGCTCGGTTGCCTTTCCCCCATATCTTCGATTTTCAGTCATCTGGCCAATTGAACCTCTTCCAAAATGATTTTGTGGATGAAATTTGAACCCTAGGCACTTGACATCATATACAAGTCAAAGGAATCCACTTTGAATCAAAACTTCATGGGGAAGCCCAGTAGAAGTGAAACCGTAATTTGGCCCTTTTCATCAGGAAATGTTGCACTTCTTGCCTTCTCTGATTAAACCAAATCTTTCCATGGCTTGCGGCTTCAAATGAAGACTTGTGGGATGTTGTAAACCCTTTGCACAATGTTGAGAAGCTTTGTGGCCCTTTTATTGCCTTTTTAATGCCTTCAGTTGCTCCAATCATTGATCACATACCTATGCCTCATCCATGCTACACATGATGCAATGTTTTTGGTTATTTTATGAACCTATGTATGCAAAATATTGGGGAAATGAGAGGGAAAATTTTGAGGTATTACACCCGTCACCTGCAAATACCATATTCACTCCACCAGCATTATATAAAACTCATATCCACTGCATATAAAAGCCAAAGAAATCCCCTTTGCACCCTCAAACACAGATGCATGTTCATATTTATACATGCTTTCTTCGACACTCGTCCGTGTCATCTTTCCCCAGTAAAGCCGCCATAAAACCTTCAGAATTCTCAAACACTTGTTCATACATGTACATATTCTTTATTGACACTCGCCCGTGTCATACTTCCACAGCAAGTCAAAACACTCGTCCGTATCCCTTGCTCAATCTTTTGACACTCGCCCGTGTCTTGCACATACTTCACCAGCAGTTTGTACTCGTACCTACTCTTACAGAAGTCTTTGATACTCGTTCGTATCTTGTATATATCACCCCTCAGCAGATTCAACACTCATTTGTGTTCTTTGCTCGACCGATTGATACTCGTCTGTATCATCACCCTTAAACACGTGTCAGCGTTTACTTCTATTGATACTCGTCCGTGTCGTGGTCCTAAGGATGCTCGTCCGCATCTTTAGTCTATACACACCATCAAACACTTATACCTTTTGTTTTAAAGCGTAAACACTCGTCCATGTTTACATCCCCACAGAGACAAAACAACTTTTTCTATCTGGCATTCATCCTATGTCGTGATATTTTCGGCAAGCCGTCCCCTGCCAGGTGATCGTCCTTCACCTTTGGATGATCGTCCCTCATCCTTCCCCTAGTGGAATCCCCATTGTTGGAACCTTCTATCCGGCATTCGTCCTATGTCGCAATATCTTTTTTAGCAGTCGTCCCCTGCTAGGTGATCGTCCTTCACCTTATGATGACCATCCCTCATCATTTATCCGATGGGCGTCCCCATCGTTGATCTTTTTATCCGGAATTCATCCTATGTTGCGATAATCCCCAAGAGCAGTTGTACCCTGCTAGGTGATCGTCCTTCACCTCTTGATGATCGTCCTTCATCATGCTTATCTGATGGCCGTCCCCATCGTTGATCTTTTTCTATCCGACATTCATCCTATGTTGAGATAAAGAGCATGCCGTCCCCTGCTAGGTGATCATCCTTCACCTTTTATGATCGTCCCTCATCAAATATTTCATTTATTCTTTAACTCGACGGCCGTCCCCTTCGTGGTCCCTTTTCCTTTTCCTGATGATAGTCCTTCATCAGTTTAGCCCGATGGTCGTCCCCATCGTTTGTTTACTTTACTTTCCATCCTGATGGCCGTCCCCATCAATGCTTTCCTCAATCCCCAAAGAATTTTATTTTCCTTACCTGATGGTCGTCCCCGTCATAGTTTCTTTATTCCCTAGCATGATGGTCGTCCCCATCATTGCTTCGCTTACCGTTTTACCCCGAGCAGTCGTCCTCTGCTCGATGGTCGTCCTCCATCGCTTTCATTTGTTAATCATACTATAATATCTTTTATGATTTATATCCCTTTTCTTATTCTCCCTAGTGAGTGCAAATTTCGGACTGTCTTTGGTATTCAATCACAAGTTATCTTTGTTTGTCTGTTAAGCCAGGCGCTTACATCCTGCACAGCTAACTCATGCTTGAATAGGGGCAGTTGTAAACACCCCAAATTTTCCCTCACTTTTTCTCACACCATGGCTTGTGATCTTTCATATAGCATTACATAAGCATATCATATCCCACTACATAGTTTATTTCATCTACATCTAGGGTTTGTGATCTGGGCAATCCAAGAAGTGATATGAGCCATCCCAATGGTCTTGAAGCTTTCCAAGAGGGTCCATGTGTGTTCCATGATCATAATATGCTCCCCAAAGTTCATAAAAGTCAAGAGATCACAAAGCATGGCAAAGGCATAGAGGCAGACTAAAGATTTCCTGCACAGATGACCTAAAATTAGGGTTTTGGTTTCAGAGGCCTTAACTCCAAATTGTTTGGTCATTCTTGTTTATAATGGTCTCAATATGTTATAAGGATCATGTGTACCAAATTTGATGAAGAAATTCACTGTGGAAGTCATCTGATCATTGGGTAACTTCTTGAGCAAGTAAAGTCAAAATCAGGGCATCTAAGGCCTCCATCAAGGGTACCAAAGGGTGACATTCATCATTTTGAGGTTCTATGATCTTTATTTTATCTTATAAGTGGTTATAATTTCATGAAGTTGAAGGATTTTGAGCCAAATGCAAACTTGCTATTTTTGGAAAGGACTTGTTATGGAAACTTTCCATTTTGGGAAAGATATTCAACCTATTCTTTCATGACCAAAAATGCTTTAAATGAAAAATTATTGGGCATGAAAGTTGAAGATTATGTCTTCCCATTTTCAAAAAGTACAAGAACATGTCTTGATTCATCCTAGAACTCAAGATATGGCCTTTCAAAGTTGGCAAAAATCCTATAATTTTCAAGTGTGCACCAAAGAGGAAATTTTGCAAATTCAAGTTCTAAGCCATTTCATGATCTCTAATCAACTTGTATGTACCATAACATGTCAAAGCAACTTCAAAACATCATAATTGACCCAAGAATGCATGGATTTCATGGCTTGATTCACAAGAAATCTCAAAATGGCAATTATGCATAAAGCTTGCAAACACTTGAATCAAAGGATACAGATCATCCCAAACCATCCCATGGTTCTCCTTGAAGTTGGCTGAGGAAGGACACCCCTCAAAACCAGCTCTGACTCAGCCCATACTTGTGGTACCACAACTTTTGACTTTTTGCAAAACAAGCCATACCAATCAGCATGTGCCACAACCACTCTCTGGCCAATCAGCATGACTTATGTGGATATCAAGAAGCTCATTTTACATATGCTTAGAGCCTGAATCCTCCCACAACACAGAATCACCAAAAATTTCATAAAACTTCATTCCTTCGAAACTCACCCCACAACCAACAAAAATCACTGATTCTTTCACCAATCATCTCAACATCACTCAAGGATCATTTCCCACGCCTTGCCATGGCCTAAAAACCCCTCAACCAGAAATACGATTTCTGCCACACCAGAACCAAACACCATAAAACAACCATTCAAAGTTTGTTCTAAGCTCTCCAGAAGCTTCAAGGGACCAATGGAGTGGTTTTGCACAAAGGAGGGCGTCAGAAAGCTCAGAATCTCAAAGCTTCAACTCAGGTAGCCATCTCAAGCGTTTTTTCCAAAACCTTCATTTTAAGTTACAATATGATTTTACATGTTCCCCTGGTCACACTGATATGATTTATTTTGAAAATGATGGAGAAATGACCATGTATGCTTGCTCTGAAACTTTTTAACCTAGAACGTGTTCTTCTTCGATTCCCCTTTTTGATGCATGATAAATGAATTTTGAGCCTGGATTCGTGTTTAGGAAGTTTAGGAGAGTGTTTCTGGAGCTTTAGAGAGTCTGGGATGGCCTAGGGAGAGAGATTGAGTTTTGGGGTCGCCGGAGAAGATAACTGGAACACTGTTCCGGTCACCTGAAAGTCATTTAGCCCTAATTGCATTGATTAGCCAGGTTTGAACGTAGGCCCTTGGATTTGTGTTTCCCGCGTGTGTTGAGTGGTTAGGATTGATTCATTAAAACCCTAATTTAATTAATTAGTTTAAATAGGATTAATTAATATAATTTTTCCAGATCAAATCCAAACCCTCCATTTGCGCGCCAGTCAACCCAAGTTTAAATCCTGGCCACCAGATCATTTGACTTCTCATTTAATCCATTTTAATTCATTTGTTCATTTTATTTAAAATAGCAAAAAACATCAAAAAAATATCATTTCTTGTATGTTTGTTTTAAATATTTTTCTTAACCTAAAAACTTTTTTTTTTATTTTTTGCATTAAAAAAGTATTTTTAAAACATTTAAATGTTTTATTTAATTAATTAATTGATTTTAATTAATTAAATATGAATTTAGGTTTCTAAAAATCACCAAACAATTCATGAAGCATTCTTAAACATTTAGAAACATTTTCAAACTCACAATAAAAATTTATTTTTAGGGTTGATCACATTTTCACAATTTTCTTTGAATTAGGGTTCGTAAAAATCACATTTTTTAACCCTAACTTGAAAACTTCATTTCTGCCTAACCATGATGAGTTTGAACTTGATTCTTTTTTCATTGTTTCATATATTGCATATAGTTTCTAGATTATTTATCTCATATTTTTATCTTGCATTTTCAATTTGATTTGCATTTTCCCTTTAGAAGCACCCAAAAACCCAAGTCAACTTAGGAATTTCATAACTTTGCCTAGGATTGGCTTCTGACTTTCTCCTTTGGGGTGTGATCTTATGTTGGATTGGGGTTTGTTTGAGCTTAATTTCAATTTTTTATCATGAAGTATACTTTTGTTTTGGTCATATGCATCTCATGTTGTCTTAAAACCCTAATTTTGCATCTTAATTTGCATTCATCTTTGCATACCTTCATCATGTGAACTTGCCATGCCATTCCATTCTTTTGTATGTCATCTTAGACATCTTAGGACATGTTTGAAACATTTCTTGATCATTTATTCATTCATTTGTTATGCTTTGCATCCATTACAATTCATGAACATCCATGTGTTTTCATGCTGCTAAACATGCTTCCATTGCATCTCATCCTTGTATGACCATTCACATGCATCTTGTATGACTTTGCATCATGTCATAACACATTTGCATTTCATAATCACTTCTGACTTTGGTCTTTGCATCTCATTTCATCTCATTTCCTTTTGCTTTATGTCTTATGCATTCATACTAACATTTCAGGTACTTTTGGTAAGTTATCTGGGAGGTGGATTTTCCTTCACCTCCCACATTTTATCATCCTCTCATTTGCATATTTACTTGTCTTTGAAGTGACCTTGTTTCACTTATGTCTCTCTTGATCCTTTCTTCCTTTTAGGTTACTTATCTTCTTCAGGAAGTAATTAACCTATTCTTCTTCCTCCTTCTCCTTTCATCTGCTTCTTCCATGGTGGCCTTCTTGAAGATCTTTTCTCTTAAGCCTCACAAACCATAGGATATCCAAGCATGATAATTTTTAGGGTTGTGTATAGTCCCCCTAGTCTTTTACCTTTGAGTCTCCTTGAGTCTCTCCTCTCATATTAATAATCAGAGGCTAAATTCTTAAAGCTTTAGGACATTGAATTAGGGTTATGCATGCATCCTTATCTTAGGATGGAGTGTATAACTTTAATCCTTAGTGTTAAACCTTTAATTTGTTTACACTTCTTAATCAAAACACATTAATAATCACTAAGACTTTATCTTGTAACTTGGGCCTTACATCAGGGTTCTATCTCTTCCTTATGGTTAAGAGGGACTAACCCTAGTGTTTAATGGAAGAGTCCCCCTCAAGTTGTCTTACAAACCATAAAATCCACTTCTTAATCTCACCCTTTAATTAAAATCCACTTAATAAAGGCTTGTTATATATTGAATTTAATCCATAACCATGGATTAAGTTGAGGTATCTTCCTCAGCTTAAGTGTTCTCATCTATCATCCTTCTATTAGGATGGTGTAATGAGTTCACTAATATGTGATTAGAGATTAAACTCATTACTTAACACTAAACAAAAACCCAAAAACATCTAAATAATCACAAGTAGGTTAATGATCTTAATCCTAACTCATCATGGTAATTAAGTTGATATGCTTATCTCATACTTAAGTATGCTCATTATCCCTAATCAGGGAGGATATAATGAGTTTACAACCCTTGATTTAGGCTTAAGCTCATTAACTTATGCAAAACACCAAAAATAATAAAAAACTGAAAAACACAAAAACAAACAATAATCGTCTCCTCCGGGATTCTTTTCTCATCACACTCATTCACAAGAGAGAACTTGCTTCTTCCGTCTAATGCAAGACAGTCAGCACTCGAGCCAGACGAGTCATACACTTGAGCATAAACAAGTAAGCAATTCACATTCAATTTATTTTCAGTCTCTTTGAGTCGAACTACTGTGTTCTGACTTCCTCATTGCACGAGAGGATACGTAGGCATAACTTAACAGTTATCGAACAAAAGTCTCTGTGTCTTCCCCCTCTTTCAGCATTTTTTTCCAAGCCTCAGTTCCTGAGCAATTCGCATTTTTTGCACTGACACTTGTACTTTCTTTCCTTAGATTTTGCACACAGATAACACATACACCTACCCTTTTTAAACACAATCTTGTAAGCGTGGATCCCGTCGAGTACGACGGATGATATGGGTGCTAATACCTTCTGTAACACGGTGGGAGAACTGACTTTTTAGTCATGTTGCAGATAGCAAGAGTCGCCACCGACTTTTATTTTATCCAAGTGGAAAGGACATAAAAGAACAGGAAAGACCTATTTTAAAAGACTTGAGTTCGGAGGGTAGGTTATATAAAGGGAAGGTGTTAGCACCCTTTATATCCATGGTTATCCATGGGCTCTTAGTTACTTAGCTCACTTAAATTGTTTTTGAAAAGTGTAGTGTGTGATTAGAAATTTTTCTAAATACTTTGTAATGATCCTCGTATGGATGTATACAAAGCCTTGTTTTGAAAAATGTTTAAGAAAGTGAGGTGTAAAAAGTAATTTTAAGAAGTGAGCAAGTAACTAGGAGGTACCTACCCTAGACTAAGTCGTTCATGTTCTTATATGTTCTTTCAATGGTAAGACTATCCCTATTATTAAGGAATAGGTAGTCATTACCTTGGATGTGTTAAGGGACAAACGTAGGGTCATCGTATGATCAATGAAGGCAACTTAAGGGATGTCTTTAGCAATTCGTAGGGACTATCATCATTTATTCGAAGGGACAAGATCATTATTCCGTAGGCAACCTCGAAGGGACTTGATCTTTTAAATTTATAGGGACTTGATGATTTTATAAGTGAAGGGACTTTGCTTAAGACACCCCTATATTCGAGGGAATTGACCATATTTAAGGCAACTGAGAGGGGTAACCTAGGAAGTGCAAGATGACGATCAAAGATCGACTTACGTGTGTGAGTGTTTATATTCAGGTATTTATCTTATTTAGATTAATTTTCTAAGTTGTTTTTAATTACATGTAGGTTATGCACACCCTAAGATTACTAACCATACAATAAAATATTTACAAAAATAAAATAAAGATAGCAAATAAACCTACAAATATTACATGGCTTTAGCAGATACATAATAATCAAAATAAAACAATAATAATAAATATAATAAGAATAATAAATAAACAATAATCAAATTAGCAAGAATAAAATATTAATAATAATAATGGTTAGAATAATAAATAATGAAAATAAGAATTTAAAAAAAGAAAAATTATTTTTAGGTTAAATAAATATTAGAAATTTTTAAAGGTTAATTAAGAAAATATAACAATTTAATAATAAAAAACAAAATATTAAGTTATTTACATATTAATAAAAATTAAGATTAATAATTAGGGGTTAGAAAAAAAAAACAAGTTAATTTTTAGGGTTAGAAGAAAAATTAGGGTTAGTATTTTAATTAAGAAAAATTAGGGTTATTATTTAGGTTTAGAAATTAAATAAGATTTAAATAAATTATTTACAAATTATATAAAATAAAAATTTATATGCAAAATTATTTATGAAATTAATTAGAGGGATTAATCAAGAAACAATTATAAGATTAATAAAAATATAAAGATTAATTAGGGTTTTAAATAAAATTAATAGTTATAAAACAAATTAATTAATATTGATTATATAAAATAAATGAAAATAAGTAGTAAAAAAGAAAGGTGGGGAAGCCTGGTTTTGATCCCAGGACCTCCCCCTTACCATAACCAAAACCCTGCCACTGGGCTAGCGCATGCTAGCAAACAAAGAGTGAGTCAAAATCATTAAATATAAAACCTGGTAAATATGATAAATAAAACAACAAAAATCCAAAACCTGAGAATCGAACCTAGGTCAATTGGCCATCACACGCGCACACGTTACCAGTTGAGCTACCAACCTGCTTTGTCAACATAACCAACACAAATCATAATAAAATAAGATAAATATTCAAAATGAATTTCCGCGCCAAACTTCATCTTCCTCATTTGAATTTCCTGCGAAAATTTATATGATATTTCCTGCGAAATTTCCTGCGGGCAGTGCAAACCAGAAGAACCTAGGTTTTTGAAACACCATACAAACCATAATAATAACAAATATTCACAACCCAGATCAATTATCCAGTGTTCATACGTCATAACCATGTTTTTAGAATTCATTTATATTCATTATTTTGCAAAACCCCAAATGAGGAGCATAAACCCTAGCTATGGCAGTTTACGATTCAGGTCATGAACTTTCAATCTAATTGTCCAGAAAGTATCCTAAGATCACTACAAACACAAACCAAGCATTAGAATCAATTAATAATGCATCAAAATATGAAATCGAAAAAGACATTAATCTTGAATAAAAACGATTCGGTTAGGGCATGTGGTGATGTTTTAGATGATGATAATGATGCAAATAGGTTCAATGAACACCCAGGAAGGTATTGCAACCTTTATCTTGCTTTGAAATAGCCTCAAAACCAAAATCTGAATTTGACTTTTTCTTTGAAAAGTTGAAGGTTGAATGATGTTCTTGGAGGCTGGAAATTCGTTCCTTGTCTTTGTAATAGGTTTGTGTATATATGGTGATGCAAATTAGGTCAAGAGTTTGTGGATTTATGGGCTTTTTTGAATGACTTGAATGTGAAGAAACCTCATGATCAAAATATGTGAAAAATTAAATATTTGCATACCAATCTGTTCTAGCACGAATTTGAATAGGATCCAATCATGTTAAATGGCATTGATGAATTTCTAGAAGAAGAATCATGTCCAAATATTGATTTTTAGATTTTATTTTGATTTAATTTGAATTAAAATGAATAAAATTCAAATAAATATCAAATAAAATATAAAAAATCAGAATAGCTTGTCATTGGGTCGTATGGGATGATATCACAAGGATTGGGTTGCACAATGGTAGGCCCCATTTGGAAAAAATTGGTTCTAAGACCCCATTTGCACAATATACCTCTCAAAAGTTTCCCAATTTTGCAAAGGCACAAATCCCTCAATTTTAAGGCTATGAAGGTTTTCTTGGACATTTTGGAAAGCTTAGATAGTCCTCTAACCAACCTCTTTGGTCTCATATCCATATCCTTTACCATTTTCAAATTATGCCCTTTGGAAGATGTTGACTTTTTGTTGACTTTAAAATGACCTATAATGTCTTAGCTCATACCGTCCAAATGAAGCATTTTTGGGCTTGGCTTGTGAGACACAAAGTTGTAGAGAATTAAATTTCCTTCAAAATGAGCTTTGGATGGAAACAATTTGATGAAGCATGTGAAAGTTATGGCTGGTCAAAGTTCAGTTGACTTTTCCTATGAAAACCCTAATTTAGAAACTCCTGATTCTTGATGATCTGAAATCTCCTTGATGAATCATGATCAACCCTTGATAAAATTATGAATTTTACTTCATATACTTGATGTTGGCAAAAAATTATGAAGTTTGACTTTGGTTTGACCATAGTTGACCTTAGTTTGACTTTTTAACTACTTTGACTAATTTTTGCATATTTGATCATCTGACTGAGCAAACCTTTTGGGAAAGCCCTTAAACTTGAAATAGGGATTCTTGAAGATATGTGTGATGTTATGAAGCTCACTTGAAGCCTTGAAAGTCTATTTAGCCTGATGAAATTCAAAACCCTAGTTTAGGGTGCATTGCTTAGGAGGAGGCTTTGTCTGAGGGAATTTCCAAACTTTTTGACTAAGTGTGAACCTTGTGAACCTCTTGGGATACCTTGTGAATCTTGTGAAACTTGAGAGGATCCTTGGGACACATTGCCTTGACTAGGGGAGGGCAAATTTTGGGGTGCAACACCTTCCTAGGTCGTAACCAACCCCCTTTCTCAATTTCTCTGGTTCACAACCATCTTATCCATCTCTTTCCAGGTTTATGCAACATTACCTTTCCTTCGGGATAAAAATGCCTAGTTGGCGACTCTATTCAATTCAACCTCTTTCTCTTTCCCCGACGGTTCGCATTTGCACCGGGATGAAAATCCGGGGAACGACAATAGCATGATAACAAAGGTTTACAATTATGTTTTTGCATCGCATTTGAAATCCGTTCGCATTTTGATCAAATCATGTGCATGTCAGAAAATTGCATAATGTTCAAATCACATAAAGCATCTAGTTTGTATCCATTAATTTCATGATGATGTTGCATTTCATTGTTAATAAATCATTGCATGTTGTTGCATTAATTTGTCATGATCTTTGCATTCCATTATGTGCATCAAAACCCATGTTTTTGCATTTGAAAAATAATGAAAATTTGCCTTGTTTTCATAGTTGGATTTTGAAGCAGGAGCTGTAAAAACATGTTGCATTCATTCTGTTTTTGTTATCTTACACCTATTTGCATACTGTCTGGTAGATGTAATAGGTTGTTTGTATTTTGCATTGCATTTAGTAGTTGTTGTGCTATAGTAAGCTATAGTAGCTGCTGGATTTTGGCTTTGCCTAGTTTTTAGTACCCTTAGACTTAGGATTAAGTCTAGATTAGGATGAGTTTGGTACTTGTTTACCTTCATTCTTTATATTGCTTTTGCTTTATCCTACTAACAGTTGTTTTGTAGGGAGATGGAGGTATGTTTATTACAACTTCTTCCTTTTAAATTCTTTACACTTTCAAATTGTGTTTGCCTTAGCATTTTGTGCTTAGTTTATACAACTTCATGCTAAATCCCCTTTAGAAATAACTTAATTTCCTTAGGAAGTAAGTTGCTTTCTAGTTCCCTTTTCTTTTCCTTTTCCTTGTTAGGATTAGAAAGCCGCACCAACCTAGGTTCGTCTGTAACACCCTTCTACCCCAAAGCAAATTATTTAGATTAATATCAGAGTACAACAACAAGAAGGGCATCACATATCTATCGAAAACATCAATCATACAATGTCATGTCCCGTAACACGAGTTAATCATCAATTCAAACAAATATATATTTATTTCTCAGCGGAATCAACTTAAAATTCAATTCATCAATATTCTTCAAAATAAACTTCAATCCATCCAAAATCAGAGCGACGTAGTTCCCCTCACTAGGGATGAAAATAGCTTTATTTCGTTGACACTGCATTCAGGATTTCATAACCAAGCTCATCTGAGTCTTCATATGGTTGACTTCCTCTTTCAGCAGTTTCTGATTCTGAAATAAAGCTTGCACCTCTGCCTTGAGTTGCCCCAGTCAGGTCTTCATTCGGTTACCTCCTCCCGGAGTTGTTCCAAATCCATACCTTGATGTTGATGATTGTGATTCAACTTGGCCATTGAAGAGAAACCAAGTCAAGATGATAATCTGTCTGAACACCTATTATGAATTCAAGGATGTATGCAAATGCCATGTTTGATTATTTTCGAGGAATCTATCTGCTTTGATTCAAATTTTGATTGAAAAGAAATCCAACGGTCTGATTCAGATATGCAATCCTCGAAAATAACTGAACATGTGTACAAAAATGTTATGATGTCATGTATGCAACAAGCATGTGATCAATTGTATAATGTTGGCTTTGAACAGTGAACCAACTATGAAGAGTCATAATAACATTATCTCTGTGCAGAAATTCTAGACTTCAAAATCAAAGGATCATATAGAACTGGATTATTACACAGTAACATTGACGAAGCAGGTATGTTGAAGTTTAGGGTTCCTGGAAACCTGTAAACCCCTCTTAATCTCATGGGTGTGCTACCTCAGGTTAACATCATGAACTCTCAAAGTTGGGCAGCAATAATACGTTCACCATCTCCGAGAAATGGCTCATGACCTAACCAGGGAATCGGTTTAGCATTATGTACTACTCATGGAGGTCTCTGCTGAGTCCGGGAAAACAAGCATCCCTCATAAGTTTCTTGCTTCAAGCACTGAATCGAGAAACAATAGTACATTCATCCCTTGGGATACAGTACTATCGTCATACGAGCAGTTTACTTTAATTGGGTTCCTATGAGAGAACCATGCCATCTTATGCGAGTTCCTAGTGGATCATCGGATGCGAGTGGGTTTGCCAACAAATATGGTCTACCACTGTTATCACTAGAGAGGGTTGTTTCCACTAAGGTCCTCAATGACCGGTCACCAGATGCACATAACTATCTAAATCGTACCCTTAAGTAGAGGAAATCCCCACACAGAATAGTTCCAAGATGGTCGCAGTCCGGGTGTGGAACATATCGCCACTCATCATGGTGAAATACCATGGAAGTACAATGTCTGTCCATGCTAGTCCTAGAGTGCACTCAAGCTGGGTATTTGGCTTATCTCACAGTAACCCCAACCCACAGAAAAAACCAAACCAGCACAGACAATATATATGATGCATGGAAAATAAATACTGAAAGCGGTAAATAAAGCTGTAAATGAAAACAATAAAGCTAAACTAAAGCACACAACAGCAAACAGCTAAACACCCAAGGAAACAAAAACAGACAAACTCTAGGATTGACTCTCAAAGGGGAAACCCGAGATTCTGGGTTTGATCCCCAGCAGAGTCGCCAACATTCGCTCCCGGGATTTTCATCCTAATACAAAGGCGAAAGTGGCGTGGAAAAGGTAGAGTCGCCAGCCAGGCATTTTTATCCCAAATGAATGGGAAAGGTAATGTTGCACAAACCAAAGAGAAAAGGAAAGGACAAGATCCTACGAACCAAAGATCTGGGTTCGGGAATCAGTTACGATCTGGGAAGGTATTAGCACCCCAAACCGTCTGCCATACCCGACGGGATCCACGCTTGTTAGTTTTGTTTCAAAGGGTGAGAAATAAGATGCTGCTGAACAAAAGAAATGCTAACTGGAACTAAAATGAGAGAGGGAACTAGAAAAAGATTATGAAAAGGTACGGGAAAAATGTTGGGAAAATAAAGAATATGCTTGAACGGGCCCTACCCCGCTGCCTACGTATCTCATGGGAAATGAGAATCAGAGTCGACGTAGTTCGCCTAACTAAGGCGGAAACTTTGTTTGTGTTTTTTATGGCTTGAACTGCTTATGCATATGCTCAGGTGTTGCAGGCTCGTCTGATACGAGTGTGTAACACCTCGAAAATCTAAATTTAATGATTTATTTATTTATTTAATTGATTTAGAAAGAATTAGAGGTTTTCTGTAAATGTGGTATATTTTGGGAGAAAAAGAGTAGTTTTATATAATAAAAGTAATTAGTGTCTTATTATACTATTATTTTTATTATTAATAAAAATATTTTAAGAAAAGGGCAAGGTGGTCTTTATGAGAAAAGAATGAGGTTAAGTTGGGGAAACATTAACAGGGATAATTTTATCAAAAAGATGAATACGATCAAAACTCTGATTTTATCGTGTTTTTGGTAAAGAGCTCTGAAGAACGAAGGAGAGGAAGCTTCGAGTCAGGAAGTTGCGAAAAACCTTGGAGAAGAGTATCAATCGTCGAAATTCTCTAAGGTATGGGGAGTTTTCATATCTATTATAATTGTATAGGAATTGGTCTATGGGTATATTAAGTTTGTATGAATGTTGGTGAGTTTTAAGATTATTGACTTAAATTGATTATAAGAGTGTAAATTGATGAATTGGAGTAGATAAGATGAGTTAGAATTGTATGTATGATGTGTGAATTGTTACTTTGTTGTTGTATGTATTTGATGAGTGAATTGAAGGAGTTTTGGAGTTCAATGAGGTGAAACCCGTAGGAAGAATTGGGATTTTTGGTGTTAAGTTTCGTAAACAGCAGGAATAGATGATATGCGTGCGTTAACTGGTTAACCCCTGGTGTTAACCGGTTAACCAGTGTAAAATTCATGTATTTTTGGAGAAATAGAGGCACTAACCAGTTAACGCTATGGGTTAACCGGTTAACACTGTATCAGTGACAGATTTTGATTTTTGAAAAATGAATAACTTTTAATCTGTAAACACGATTTGAGTTCTGTTTGAAGCATCAGAAAGGTAATAAAATGAACTTTATTTTGATGAAGGAAAATGAGTGATGTGAGATATTTTTAAGAGCTTAATTTTCAAAAAACGATTAAAATTACTTTTAATTTTTACTGTAAATGGTTTATAATTTGATGCATTGGAGTTGTTGATGAATGGGGATTATAGATGTGTTGTTGTAATGAAAAAAATGATTATCTGATGATTGATTTTCTGAATATGAAATGAATGATGCACAATTGACTTTTCAGTGATTTTTACGGAGTAATGCATCATTGCATTTCATGACACTTTTGGTGGGGCTTGGGCCTATTTGGTAGCTTCAATCCTATTGTGCAGATTGAAGTGATTCAGTGATTATTGGTGTGCTCCCTTGTGGAGGGTTGAAGGCCATGTGTCCATCTCACAGAGAAAATTGGCACCATATGTATATTATGCATAGAATGATAGTTGACATTGCATTTTAAGGAATGTGTTTATGATGGGGTTGTTGCTGAATTTTGTTGTTGACGTTGTTATGATATGGTTATACTTGATTTATTTATATTCCATATCCTTGTATTATTATAATGAATTATGATTACTGTCGCTCCCACTAAGTGACACAAGGTCAGATAGGGTACAGACGCGAACGGTCGGCGAAATGAGGAAATGAAATGAAGATGAAAAGAGTCGCCAGCTAGGCATTTTTATCCCGAAGGAAAGGTAATGTTGCATAAACCTGGAAAGATATGGATAAGACGGTTGCGAACCAGAGAGACTGAGAAAGGGGGTTGGTTACAACCTGGGAAGGTATTAGCACCCAGATTGTCCGTCGTACTCGACGGGATCCACACTTAAAAGTTTGTGTTTAGAGGGGTAGTGTATGTACTATCTGTGTACAAAAGCTGGAAAAGAATATACAAGTGCCAGTGCAAAACGTGAGGTGAAATGCTCAGGAATGAGGCTTAAAAAGAATGTTGAAAGAGGGGGAAGACACAGAGAATTTTGTTTGATAACAGTTAAGTTATGCCTACGTATCCTCTTGTGCAATGAGGAAGTCAGAACACCGTAGTTCGACTCAAAGAGACTGAAAGATAAATTGACTGTGAACTGCCTGCTTGTCTGTGCTCAAGTGTATGACTCGTCTGGCTCGAGTGCTAACTGTCTTGCATTAGACGGAAGAAGCAAGTTCTCGTTTGTGAGTGAAGATGATGAGAAAAGAATCCCGGAGGAGACGATTATTGTTTCTTTTTGATGTTTTCAATCTTTTATTGCTTTTTTTGTGTTTGTTATAAGTTAATGAGCTTAATCCTAAACCAAGGGTTAGTAAACTCATCATATCCTCCCTTTGATTAAGGATAATGAGAATACCTTAAGTATGAGATAAACACCTCACACTTAATTACCATGATAATGTAGGATTAAGATCATTAACCTACTTGTGAATATTTAGATGTTTTTGGTGTTTTTGTTTAGTGTTAAGTAATGAGTTTAAGCCATAATCAAGGATTTAGTGGACTCATTACACCATCTTAATAGAAGGATAATAGATGAGCACACTTAAGCTGAGGAAGATACCTCAACTTAATCCATGATTAGGGATTAACCTCATGACAAAACAAGCCTTTATTAAAGTGGATTTTAATTAAGGGTAAGATTAAGAAGTGAGTTTTATGATTTGTAAGACAACTTGAGGGGGACTTGTCCATTAACACTAGGGTTAGTCCTTCTTAACCAATAAAGGAAGAATTAGAACCCTAATGCAAGGCCCAAGTTACAAGCTATTGTCTTAGTGATTATTAAGATGGATTGATTAAGAGGTTTAAATAGATTAAGGGTTTAACACTTAGGATTAAAGTTATACACTCCATCCTAAGAGAATGAAGCAGGCATAACCCTAATCACAAAGTCCTAAAGCCTTAAAGGTTTAGTCTCTGATTATGAGATGAGAAGAGAGACACATAGGTAAAAAATAAAGGGGGACTAATCAAAACCCTAATTATTGTCATGCTTGGTTGTTCCTATGGTTTGTAAAGCTTACAAGAGATCTTCAAAGAAGCCACCAATGGAAGAAACAGATGAAAGGAGGAGAAGCAGAAGAAACAAGTTACTTACTTCACTGAAGAAGATAAGTAACTTGGAGAAAGAAAGTGAGTGATGAACATGAATGAGCAAGCTCACTCTAAAGCAAAATAAAATGCAGCAATGATGCATAAGAAGAATGAGAAGAGAAATGAGAAGTGAAGGCAAATTCACTTCTCAAATTACTTACCACCTGAAAATGTTAGCATAAAGAAAGAAATGAAATGAAAATGACATGTATGCAAAGATGCAAACCTAAACAAGAAGCATAAACATGATGCAAATGATTCTATGAGATGATGCAAAGACATGTCAAGTGTTGTGAATGTTCATACAAGAGATGAGAATGCAAATAAAGCATAAAGGAAGCATGAAAGCACATGAAAGTTCATGGAATGAAATGAATGCATATCATGGAAAATGAATGAAGAAATGATCAAACATGATTCTAATGTGTCCTATGATGTCTAAGATGACATGTGAATGCATGAAATATCATGGAAAGTTCATGAATGGATGCATATGCAAGATGTATGCAAATGAACATGAGAAATTAGGGTTTTATGACAACATGAGATGCAAAAGTCAAAAACAGAAGCAAATCATAAGATAAAAAATTCCAAATGAACTCAAATGAACCCTAACCCCATATGATATCACACCCCAAAGGAGAAGTTCTAACTCTTAACCTAAAGAAAGTTGTGATTTTTCTAAGTTATCTAGGGTTTTAAGGTACCTTAAGAGGGAAAATGAAAATCAAATAAAAAAAGCAAGATGAATTTGTGACAAAAATATGCTAGATACTACATGCTATATGAAGATCAATGCAAAAAGAATCAATGTCAAACCCTTCATGGTTCGGCAGAAAAGAATTCTTGAAGTTAGGGTTAAAAAATGGGATTTTTATGAACCCTAAATTCAAGAAAAATGTTATGATTGAATCAAAACCAAAAAGAAATTTGTATAGATGGTTTGACAATGTTTCTAAATGTACTAAGATGCAATGTGAATTTTTTTTGGATTTTTAGAAACTTAAATGGTATTTTAATTAATTAATTCCCATTAATTAATTAAAATAAACATTTAAATATTTTTTTAAATGGTTTTTTAATGCAAAAAATAAAAAAAAAAATGTTTTTGGGTGAAGAAAAATATTTGAATTAAAAATGCAGAAGGAAAATATTTGAATTAAAAATGCAGAAGAAAAATATTTAAATAAATTATGCAAAACAAATGGATTTAAATGAATAAAAATCAATTAAAATGAGAGGTATGTGTATCCAATGGCTGGAATTCAAATTCAGGGGGAAGGGGGTTGACTGCGCGCGCAGATGGAGGGCTGGGATCTATCCTGAGTTTATTTAATTAATTAATCCTAATTAAATTAATTAAACAAATTTAAGAATTAATGAAAAGATCTGGGCCACACGTTCACGCGTTAATCTTCATCCAAGGGCCAAAATTCAAACTGAGCCACTAAACCCTAATCCGTTTCAGGTGACCGGAACAGTGTTCCGGTCATCTTCTCCGGCAGCACCCTAACACCAACTTCTTCCCTAGGCCATTTCTGGAGCTCTAAAGCTCCAGATCAACTCCCCTCACCTTCCTAAACCTAAATCCACCCTCAAAACTAATTTATCATAGCTCAAAATCAAGATTTGAAGAAGAACTCAAAAATGTTGAAACTTTCAGACAATCGATATATGCTCATTTCGCAACCATTTTCAAAAATAAATATATCATGGTGATCAACAAAGCATAAAGAACAATCTAAGAACTTAAAATTGCATTTCTGGAAAAAAGTTTGAAGAGGTTACCTGAGCTTGAGCTTCCTCAGTTTGGAGCTTTTGGACCTTCTTTCTTGTGCAAACTCACTCCAATGATCCCTCTGATGAAGCTTTGATGCTTGGAAGGAGTTTGTAATGGCTGAAATGAGAGCTTACACTCTTGCTGGCCAGAAATCGTGTTTCAGTTTTGGGGGGTTTTTGGTTGAAATGATCATTTGATGAAGCTGAGGTGATTGGTGAAAAAAGTTTGGATTTTGAGTGAGTGTGTTGTGAGTTTCGAAGGCTTTTGCAAATGGGGTGATTTTTGAGAGCTTGATGATTCTGAGGTTTCAGGCTTGTGTGTGTTGTGTTATGAGCTGTGTTTGATCCACATAACAAGCTTTGATAGGTCAGAAGAGTGGTTGTGGCCTATGGTGATTGGTATGGGATTTCTTGCACAAAGTCAACAAAACTTGTACTTGAGGTATGTGGACGCATTTTGTGGTGATTCAGCAAGTGGAAGCATGGTTGTGTATCAGTTTGCAATTTGATGAAGTTTGGCCCTTTTGTGATTTCTTCATGTGCAAGGCATAAAATGAGATGATTCTTGGGCCAATTATGATTTTTGGGCAATGAACTATGTTTGTATGATGCATAGAAGTGTATTAGAAGTCACAAAATGGCTTGGCAAGTGATTTTGCAAAAATCCCTCTTTGGTGTATTCTTGAAAATTATAGGATTTTTGCCAACTTTGAAAGGCCATAACTTGAGTTCCATAATGAATCCTGGGAGTGCCAACTGGCGACTCTGTTGGGGATCGAACCCAGAATCTCTGGTTTCCCTCGTAGATTCAATCCTAGTGCTGTGTTTTATTTTCTTTGGCTATTTATCTGTTTGCTGGTGTGTGCTTTAGTTTAGCTTTACTGTTTTCATTTACAGTTTTACTTTACAGCTTTACTTACAACATTTATTTACTGCTTTCAGTATTTATCATGCATCATTATTACTATTTGGCTGTGCTGGTTTCATTTTTTCTACGGGATGGGGTTACTGTGAGATTAGCTCGTAACCGGGGCTCGAGTGCACCCTAGGACTTAGAGTGGTTCCACTTTGGCTTCATGGCATCTTGCTATGTTGGTAGTAGTGAGTTCCACACCTTGACTTGCGACCTTCTCGGGAATGTATTGATGTCAGAATCTTTCTGGGGAAATACACAACCTTGATAGTTATGTGCAGTCAGGGGACCGATCGTTGAGAACCTTTGTGGAAACATCCCTCTCCAGTGATGATAGTGGCAGACCACATTTGTTGGAAAATCCACTCGCATCCGAGGGCCCACAGGGAACTCGCATAGGATGGCATGGTTCTCTCATAGGAACCCAGTCAAGGCAAATTGTTCGTATGACGATAGTATTGTACCCTTCGGGATGAATGTACTATTGTTTCTCGATTCAGTGCTTGAACTTGGGGACTTATGAGGGATGCTTGTTTTCCTCGTACTCAGATGAGACCTCCCTGGATAGTATATAATGCTAAACCGATTCCCTAATTTGGTCATGAGCCATTTCTCGGAAATGGTGAACGTATTATTGTTATCCGGCTTTGAGAGTCTGTGATGTTGACTTGGAGTAGCATACCCGTGAAATGGGGGGGGGGGGTTTACAGGTTTGCAGGAACCCTGAAACTTCCAAAAAACACGCTTCGTCATCATTGTTCAATATTATGATCAGGTTTCACATGGTCCTTTGGTCCTGAGATCCGGGATTTCGATGGTACTATTATTATGACTCTTCAATAGCACATGACTGTCTTCTCAGCACCAACATCAGACCAGTGATCACCAGACCTCTGATCACATGCCAGTGCATTGCATAACATCCTCTACATGCTTGTATTACTAAAACATGCTTACTCATTTGCAGGGTCGCATATCGCATCCTCATGAACATATCATATGCATTTACTGCGTGAATTGCATATTTTTCATTTTTACAGGTTGTTCGGACTTCCTAATTTATTCAACTTTAGGCAATATAGTTGGTCAACACGTTCATAGGTATCCAACAAAAAGAAATCGAGTAAGAATGGTTGAACGAATGCAGAACGATCTCAATGAGCTTCGATAGAGAATGGACCAGTTCATGGAAATGATGACTGGCATGGCCCAGAATCAAGAGCGTCTCAGGTTGATGGTTGAGCAACCCCAGGAAAATGCTAATAATACTAACACCGGAACATCGACTGAGAATGTGGATCCTAACGCTTCCTGTAATGGAGAGCCAAATCCAAATAGGATTGCAGCCCGTAATGTGGTTATAGAAGACACAAAAGAGGACTAATTCACTTTACTGGATAATGATATGGGTAATATGAATGAGATCAATGATCGCAGGTATGAAGAGCTGGCATAGAAGATTAAGGCCATGGAATGCCAGAATTCCCTGGGCATCGATGTAACCAGTATTGGGTTAGTACCAAGAGTCAGAATCCCTCCTAAGTTCAAGGTTCCATCATTTGACAAGTACAACGACAACACATGCCCTAGAACTCACATTCACGCATACTTTGGAAGAATCTCGGCTCACACTGATGACAAGAAACTTTGGATGCATTTCTTCCAAGATAGTGTATCTGGAGCTTCATTGAGCTGGTACATGAAGCTGAGCAGGGTCTTTATCCGATGCTGGAAAGATTTAGCTGAAGCTTTTCTTAAGTAGTATCAATATAATATTGATATGGCTCCGAACCGCACTCAGTTGCAGAACTTGTCTCAAGGACCTAAGGAAAGCTTTAAGGAATACGCCGAGAGGTGGCGTGAATTGGCTGCACAGGTTCAACCTCCATTGCTCGATCGGGAAATGGCAGACATGTTTATGGGAACCTTGCAAGGTGCATACTTGGATCATCTGGCTGATTGCCCGTCCATTGGTTTTGCTGATATTGTCATCGCTGGAGAAAGGATAGAAAATTTCCTGAAATTGGGGAAGATCCAGGATGCAAATAGTGTTGGTTCTTCTGGTGTGAAAAAGCCTTTTGGAAATGGCTAAAGACGAAGAGAAGGCGAGTCCAATGTTGTGTATAGGGGCCTTGTGTATAGGGGCCGAGACAGAGGTCGTTCTCAAGGTTACTACCAAACAGCTGCAATAACTAGTATGCCACAGGTTCAACAACCTCAAGGTCAGCAATATCAGACACAGAGACCAAATCAAGAAAGAACAAGAGCGAGGAACCGTAAACTTGATCCCATCCCATGCCCATATGTTGTATTGCTTCCAGAGCTGCTAAAGTTGAACTTGGTCAAGCTTCGTACCATGAGAGCTCCTTGTCCTGATAATCTACCTCCAAATGTTGATGCAAACACCAGATGTGAGTTCCATTCGGGTGCCCAGGGGCACAGTATTGAGAAATGTTGGGCTTTCCAGAACAAGGTACAAGACTTAATTAACTCCAAGGCGATCAATCTCGCTCCTCATCCAAATGTACTCCAAAACCCAATGCCTAATCACAACGGAGCCGGTGTCACAGTTGTTTTACCAGATGGTCCACATTAAGCTGGGGTCTTCAGGAAGCAAATAAAGCCATCAGTATTCAGATACTCTCAGCAATGGCAACTGTTTGTTTGTTTTTCTTCAATGCATTGTCTTCCCTATTAAGGGGAACCACGTCGCTCTGATTCTTCATTGGTCATTGGTCAATGGAGATACGTAGGCAGAAGATTGTCAGGTCTTTCCGAGCAACCTTATAAGACAACTTTACTCCCCAGCTTTACTCTTTCCTTCAGACGTCTCGTGCCAGAGTCAGAATAACTAGAAGAAGAGGTATGATTTCCATGGTTGGGTATACGGCTGCAACTTGAAGATTTCAAGTCTATGAAAGAGCTATTGATCACTGAAAGTATCCAAGACCGACAGGTCCAGGAAGAGTCAAGCCTCCTCAACTATGGCAATATTCAGTTTTTTTACTGCATTTCCATTTGTAGTCCCTTTTATTTGCTAAACATTTGTCTACATGTATGAAGGTTGTTTGCTTTTGAATGTTATCAATAATAAAACTCACATGTTTTTCTTGAAGTAATTAATTTGTCAATTTAACTTTGCATGTTTACATCGCAATACCAATTGTTGTGCTTAAAGTCTATGAGGGAGAATGACGAAACAAAAACACAAAGAATCTCAAATTATGTGCTCTCGAATAAGACCATGTTGATGACGTACAAGATTTGTTTCAAATCCCTAAACACCAAAGATATAAGGGAGATAGACCCTCGCTAACCCATTTGATCCTTGAAGTAGGAGTTTTCTTTTCGCATGAAAAAACCCTTACGTTTAACCCAGGGCCGGGGTAGATGTCAGCTAGTCGGACCAAGCGTCAGGCTTTCATAAAGGAGTGTATTTGAGGATCCATTACATTCCACTATGCTAATCAAGAGGTCCAAAGACCAGAAACCACAATGGTTATCCGAATCAAGAGGTCCAAAAAACTGGAAGCCACAATGGTTATCCTTCATCGACCAAAGAATGAGGGAGTCACAACCCTCGCAAAGCAATTAAGACAAACAGTGTCACACGATTTGTTCAAAAAAAAGAGAAATGAAAAGCCCGCTAAGTCGAAACTTTAAAACAAGCGACTTAGGCCAAAATTAGGGCATCCCGCTGGACTTTGCAATAAAAGATTCACAAGAATCAGTCCAGGAAAAGTTAGGGATAAGCAAAAGAATGCAAGAGACGAAAAGTATTTCATAAGAAATATCCTCAAACAAGAACAAAGTCGTGTGGCACAGACACAAAAGAGAAAAGGGTGATTGAACCGATAGCAGCGATGATTCCTCAACCGCCATGAAACCCTTATGAAAGGTGAACGCATGTGAAGATTAGTTGAACTTAGGAATGGAGGACATCACGAAGAGTGGTGGGCACATATAAACTTCGAGCCTATATCCTTTGTTTCTATAACCATGAACCAGACCACGATATAACCCTTAAAAGTCCTAACTGAAACAGGGTTATTTCAAGAGCGTACTACCACGAGACTGCGTTCCTGACTTCTATGAGTTGTGCTAAAAGATCCTTGTTGGTATTGTATGTGCATACTTTCATTTATTCAAAAAATAATAATAATGTCGTATCTTAACCAGTGATTCACTCACAAAGGTTTGCGACACATCTTCAATAAAGACTTCAAGATTAACATGTGTGTTGTATTAAAATTTTCTTTTTAAGAATAAACATTTTTCTGCTTGCATACATTTGTTTGGCATCATAAGAAGTTCGCAGGCGGAAATTCAGTCCAGAAGCTTAAGCTTTCCAAGTTGAGAAGTCTAAAACTTCTGAAAGATAGTCACGTCAAGGTGCACTTTTCTGAGAAAGCTCCATTGAGTAAGGACTTTCCCAACCAGTCATGGAAAGAGCCAACCAATCTAGGGCAGTTATGTCGAGTAATCCCCTCAAGAGTCAGCCAACCTGGGGTAATCACCTTGAGATTCAGATCTCTCCTAGAAAAATTGGTCAAAGACTCGTACTGGGGCAAGCCACCCTAATTGCACGAGGATTCATTCTTTCCCAAAGACAAATAATCGGAAGTTTAGAATACCTGGGCAATTATACTCCTGAAGAGTTTAAAGACACCAAGTCTTTTGTAAAATCCTCTTAAGGTAAAGTTCGGATAAAAGCAAATGATCCCAAGCATGAGACTACTTGAAATCTTTCCTCCTCAGCAGGACGCGGTTCAACTTCGTTATCCCCAATAGGCGCATGGAAGTTATCCCCAATAAAGTCGCCAAACTTTTCTTCAGCATATCTTATTTCCCAACCGGTCCTAAACCAAATCCTTCTCTTCCCCAGCAAAGCAATAAGGATTATCCCTAGCAAGAGTTGTCTTCCCATAGTGAGGCACTTCTTATAAGAATTCAAGTATTCCCGGCATTCAGCTGAATGGTTTCCTTCCCCATAGAGGTTTGGAAAATTCAGATAGACATAATGTTCTCCTCAGCAGAGCCTTGACAAGTCTTTCCCCAGCTAAGTTGAAAGTTGCAGGTCATCAGCGAAATCTTAGGGGTGAGATTTGATCCCCAGAGGTTGAGGCATCCCCTAGCAGGGCCTTCAAATCTAAATCCCAATTCATTTTTGGTAAGGTGATAAGTCGAGACAGACTAGTCACACTCTTCTCCAGCAGAAATATCGACAATCATCTGTATTCCCCACAGAGTCAGCAAGGATTTGTATTTCCGCATTAGGAATTCCTTTTATACCTATCCCCCAGTGTCATGGGGCATTATGTCATGCAGTTCAACATATGCATGCTCAATCCAAGGTTGATATCCAAAGTCCACCCGCAGTGTGGCAATGTATCTAAAGTCCAACCGTAGATTGGCCAAAGTCCATCCTCTGGGTGGCAAATTCTTAAAGTCCAACCGTAGATTGGCCAAAGTCCATCCTCTGTGTGGCAAATTCTTAAATTCCAACCGTAGATTAGCCAAAGTCCATCCTCTAGGTGGAAAATTTTTAAAGTTCAGCCGTAGAATGGCCAAAGTCCATCCTCTCGGTGGCAAATTCTTAAAGTCCAACCGTAGATTGGCCAAAGTCCATCCTCCGGGTGGCGAATTCTTAAAGTCTCCAGTAGTGAGAAAAAGTCTCATGCAGTGAGCAAAAGTCTCCAGTAGCGAGCAACAACCCCCGTAGCGTGGCAAGAAATTGAATTCCCCGTAGTGTGGCAAAATTCTCCCGTATTGAGCAAAAGTCCCCCGTAGTGGGCCAAAGTCTCCCGTAGTGAGCAATCTGCCCCCGTAGTGTTGCAAAATTCTAAAGTCCCCTGTAGTGGGCAAAAGTCCCCCGTAGTGGGCCAAAGTCTCCCGTAGTGAGAAAAAGTCTCATGTAGTGAGCAAAAGTCTCCCGTAGTGAGCAACAGCCCCCGTAGTGTGGCAAAATATTGAAGTCTCTTGTAGTGAGCAGAAGTCTCCCGTAGCTGAGAAATATGCCCCTGTAGTGTGGCGAATGTTCAAAGTCTCCCGTAGAGAGCAATGTGCCCCGGTAGTGTGGCGAATTTTCAAAGTCTCATGTAGCTGAGCAATGTGCCCCCGTAGTTTGGGTGAATTTTCCAATGTGCCCCGTAGTGTGGCAAAATTTCTGAAAGTCTCCCGTAGTGAGCAGAAGTCCCCCGTAGCGGGCAAAGTATCCCCGCAGAGTGAGCAAAAGTCCATTCTCAGGGTGGTAAGGTATCAAAAGTCTCCCGTAGTGAGCAGTGCCCCCTGTGGAGTGGCAAGGTATTGAAGTCTCCCGTAGTGTGGCAAAGCATTAAAAAGACCACCCGTTGTGTGGCACGTCATTAATAGCCCAGCAAAAGTCCACCTGTAGCGTGGCAAATCAGCAATCTCCCAGCGTTATTCCAAAACATTCACTAGTTCATTATTCTTCACATTAGAGTTCTCCCCAAGTAGAGTTCAGATGGTTGGATTTATTTCCCTTTTCTTCTTCCACCGAGTGCAAATTTTCTGGTTGTTTGTAGTATTCAATCCTTGTATACTTCAAACGTCTGAAAGAAACTGCTATCATCCATTCAAGTCTACAATGATTGAATAGGGGCAGCTGTAACACCCCAAAATTTTCCCTCTCATTTTGATCAAGAAATGGTGGAGAAATAAAAAAAAAAATTTAAATTTTTTTTTGTTCATTTCGTATCGACGCATACGAATTTCGTATTGATGCATAAGCCTGTATGTATCGATGCATACGAGTTTCATATCGATGCATAAGTGAGTTAATTTGCTAAAGCTTCAGTATGTATCGATGCATACATTTTCGTATCGATACATATCAGTTATAAAACTGACATGTATCGATGCATGCAGTTTCGTATCGATACATAAGTTGTTTTTTGCTTTTTTTTGCTGTTTTTTTTCCTGTTTTTTCCTTTCCTTCACATTTTGTTCCACACTCTTCACATTTGTTCCACACTCTTCTTTTGGATTACTCTACCATATTCTAGAGTCTTCTACAACCTTCCAAGGAATATTCATATTCCAAGGAATATTCCAAAGAATACTCTAGAACTCTCAAGAGCCCTAACTAACTCCAAACCTAACCTAACTCCTAAGCAACCTCCAAACCCAAACCTCATGTCAAGCCCTTATGAAACAAAACAACTAAGTGTCGATCCCGTCGGGTGCGATGGACGGTCTGGGGTGCTAATACCTTCCCAGGTCGTAACCGACTCCCGAACCCAGATCTTTGGTTCGCAAGGCCTCGTCCTTTCCTTCTTCCTCGGGTTTGTGCAACATTACCTTTCCCGTTCCTTCGGGATAAAAATGTCTGACTGACGACTCTACCTTTTCCGCACCACTTTCGCGTTTGTACTAGGATGAAAATCCCGGGAGCGACAGGTGTTATGATTACAATGCCATGAAAACTATACTGAACATGTCATTGAATTAGTATAACATGTTATTTTGGTTTTTTGTTGTATGGTTATTGCATGAAAGCATAATTGATCATAGTTTGAATTGACTGTTAAATTGATTTGTGAATGTAGCTTGTTGCAGCTTGGAAGTGAATTTAAAATCAGGGTGGTGGCAAGCTCAAGACAAGAAGCAACTCCCCCTTTTCAATTTTAATGTATTATCATGACATGTTATGTATTTACTAGGACCTTTGCTAGACTTTGTATTCATTTTCAAATGTAACTAGTAGATACCCGTACTCCTGCACAGGTAAAATCATTTGATAAAGTATAAAATATGTTTAAACGTAGGCGTAAATTTGATACGATATAAAATGTATTTATATATTTATTTACATTTAAAATAAACTATTAACTTTAAAATGAATAATGATTATGTAAAATGAATTAAATTAAAATATAAAAAAAGGAACTCGTGAGATTAAATAAATTAATAATTATTAAATACAAAATTGATACAAATACAAAATTTAAAATGATTTTCTTAATTGTAAAATGAACAATAATTATACTATTTTTATTCTATTAAATAATTATTAAAAAAAACCGCGAGATGAAAAAAGTAAAAAAAATCTGATATTTAAAAATAAGGATTTTGTCTCTTAAATTAAGATAATGATTAATTAAAATAAAATAAACATTGTGTTGATAGTGACCCGTGAGATAAATATAGAGTGTTATTTTATTAAAATTAATAAAAAGCATGTTGTTGACAGTGGTCCATAAATTTTGTTTTTACATTTAAAAATACACTATTATCCTTTGAATAAAAACAATTGTTAATTAACAAATAGGTATGTTGTTGATAGTGGTTTATAAAAAAATTGAAATTAATTAATTAAAAAAGATATTTTTCTATCGCAAATAATAAAAATAATTAATTAAAATAAAATAGATATTTTTCTAAAAATAATTTATGAGATAGAAAATTAATTGTATGTTTGAGTCATTGAAGTGAGACAAATCCTCTACTTCACTAAAAATATAAGAGAGAAAAAGAAAAATAGAAATATGAGAGAGAGAGAGAGAGAGAGAGAGAGAGAGAGAGAGAGAGAGAGAGAGAGAGAGATTTGAGTGGAAAATATAAATAAGAAATGAAACTTAAGAGAGAAAAATCAAATTTGAATTTCAAATGTGAAAAATTAAAATTGAGAAAATAGACGTATTTTTGTATAATGGTGGGGTGACATATAGCATGCGGAGAGATTTGATTGAGATTTAATTGTGACATTTGTTAATTACTTAAATGTCCAAATGTTAGTGTAAATTGAAAAATTGAAAAAGACAAATTGGAAAAATCATACAATAGTATTTTGAATGATAGATAGTAGATGAAAACCCTTTTTTGTATCCATTTGATATGTTCATGTTTTGTTTTTCATTATGTTTTTCTTAATTACAGTGATTTGATTTGAGTGTTGTTACTATTTTTAAAATTATCTCCATGTCTTAGTATTTATTTTATTAGGGAAGTGGAATTAGCTAAATATTAGTTGGGAATAGCTAGAAATTAGTTACATATTATTACTAATAGAATGAGGTGTTTTAGGGATTAGTTAGGAGTTAGCTAATTAGCTACCATTTTTGGGTTTAAATAGGGTATTAATATTAAAAAAATTAAAATTGAAACAATTGACACGTGACATTCGTGTCAGCATTTTTTGTCACATTGACATTGCCACATGTCTCCACGTCATCAAAAAAATCTACATGGCGTGTCACATCATCCACCGTTAGTGAAAACTAACATGAGGGACTAAAGTTAAGGATGAAAAAATTAGAGGACCATTGTTTGAAGAAATTTTTTAAAAGGACCTAACCTAAAAATTGAGATATTTATAGGGGTCTTTTATATATATATATATATATATATATATATTTAACCATTCATGAGAATAAGATACACTACAAAATCAATTTTCTTAATAAAAATACGACAAATACAATACATTCAATGTTTGTCACTATTCTTAATAATGTTTCTTACTATCCTGCAAGAAACCAAGGCTTGGCATTCTATTACACTGTAGTCAAGTTGCTGCTGAATACCAGAGCAAACGATTGCAGTCTTCCCTGTTCCAGACTGAGCCTGTTGTATAACATCAAGTCCCTTGAAAAATGAAACTATTCCCCATTGCTGAATAGTTGATGGCTTCTCAAAACCTATAACACAGACCATACCAGTAAAAGGATTTGGTTGTACATTTATATATCAATAAAAGAACAAGGGCAGTGAAAATAATTGTTTGCACAAAAAATACAATTGAATAAAGCCATACAACATGAACAAAGTATGCTGCCATCATATTGGACAAATTTTAAGGATCAAGAGTCCACAGTTAAACTTCAACTTTAATAAGAAAAGCGCATAAGAATCCCATTTGGTTTTAGTAATGAAAGATTATAAATGGACTTAAAAGTTTCATTCTACCATATGCGTAAATGTGTCTGAGAAGATTCTCTTGCAAGTCCATAGCACCAATACTATCATAAACCTCCTCATTAAATGTGTAGAAGTCATGTCCTGACTCCTGTCCTTCATATATTATAAAGTATGAGAAGAATTTTAAATTCTTTAATTTTAGATGTCATTTCAAAATTATTAAATTTAACTTAGATAACATATTTCATAAATTTTCATTATTTTAACAATTCTTCATTTTTTATCCAAATAATAAATTTTATAGGAATCATTTTAGATTACTTCAAAATATTAAATTCCATCGTTAAAATGACTCATTGTTCGCTGGTGTTTTTAGCGAACAACCTCTGGTTTACCAATTCCTTAGAAATGGGTTACTTGCAGGACCAACCACACAAGTCCTAGGACACATGTGCTAAATTTTAAGGATAGGTTCTTAATGTATGAGTCTTATTGGTTTTTTTATGTGTTCTGTCGAACGACTTCTTAGCAAGATTGTTCTTGTTGGTATTATAATATGGAAACGTTTGTCTAATGAAACTAACAAAGAAACTTAAAGTTTGCATTAAAGGTGTGTTAAAATACAAACTGACTTGGAAGTAAATTGCTGGAAAATAGATTACTTGAAAGTAAATAAGAACATAAACTTAAACAAAGAATAAAGGATAAAATCTAATCTTTATAACTGAAAATTGAATGGTGTTACACGTACATTTTCTAGATAATCCTCCTTTCTCTTACACACGAGTATTAGAGTAATCCTCACAGAAATATTGTACAGAATTTCACACACTTTACACAAAGCAAACTATCCTATTTATATACAAATAAAATAACCGTCGAATAACGGTCACTTCCTAAAAATTCGCCACTTGGCAATTTGCATGTTAACAATCCCTAAGAGTCTTCCACGTATCTCCTACCAGAAGAAACCGTTATTCATGAAAACTGCCCTTTAACTGACGAAACGACGCTTCCCCTTGTCATGTTGAATTCATTTGAAATTCAAATAGCTCCAACGTCTTCTTCGTCGAATCCTTGTCTTCATATCTCTTGTCGAAAATACAAGAGGATTTCCTAGTAGTGATGTGAAGAACTTCCTGAAGGGCAACTCATCTACGTTCTCGACACACAATTGTTTGTCCTATCATGAACCAAATCATCACAAACCTTCTCAAGATTCTGGACATGTCTGCAAGAAAGAGTGATCCAAGATTCTGGACATGTTTGGAAGAAAGAGTAATCCTATCTTGTCGAAAATCTCCAAAGCCACATACATCACCCATTTAAAGTATAATAAGATGAGAAATGCTGAGAAACTGCCATGTCAGATAATGATGATGTGTAAGGAACAAAGCTTGATAAATCCATCAATTGTTAGGGCTTTCCCATGGTGTCAAAGTTATATGCATACAAATTTCCCCCAGCAAAGGTATTTCGATTGTCGTTTGGAGAAAGCATCTTTGCTGCCGAAACCTTCATTTTGACTCCATGTCTTGCATTAAATGCATTGATCTTTGAGATCTTGCTTTTATCTTGCATTAAATGCGTTGATTCCCAAAATATCACTTTTTGTCAAATCATAAAAAGTAATCATCTGATTCTTCAACCCTTCACATCCAGCCCGCGTTCTTGGACATGATCCCCATAACTCTACAAACCTAGGTCTGACATACTCTTTCCAACTTCCACTATCTCTCCCACGTCCACTAATGTGTCGACACATGCCATAGCCATTTGAAAAACTCAAACATTTTCTCCCCACCTTCTAATATAAATACCCCTTTTATTTCTTCTGAAAAACTTTTGCTTCCATAACTTACATCTCTCAACTCTATTACTTCTCACATACCCAAAATCTTATTCTTCTTGTTCCAACTTCTTCCATCATCAACAATGGAAACTTCAAGCAAACAACAAGACAAGAACACATCAACTTTCCCCTGCGCACACAAGATTCTTGGGCCAAGGATTATGGGAAACCAACAATACATCCCAGAACCACCAAATGAGAGAGAAAAGGTCAGCATTTACTATTCTCAGGTACTCATTCCTATTTCAATATCTGGTAAATGTCATGCCATGTTAGGCCCTCTTCCTAACCCTAACACTAACCAAACTCGACTTAAAGAGTTCTTTCCCACGTACAATCGTACATAACCCATAGGTGCAGGAAAAACACCCAAACCTAGTAACAAATCAATGGAACCTGTTGAACAAAACCCTGAAATGGCTGCCATAAACTTATCCTATCTGAATCAACCTAGGATTTGTAGAAGCTGTCCCAGGTCGAAAGACCCTTCTGAATATGTAAACTGGGTAGACAGGGTCGAAAAAGCCAAGGGTAAGATCTGGAAGAAAATTGGTATCTATGACTTGATCCAATTGTCGATAGAAGGCCCTAACTACTGTACCAACATGATACTTGCTTCCCTCTATTTTTGGGATAGCACCTACAATACCTTTCATCTTTCTTGTGGGATGATAACCCCTACCCTCTTCGACTTGGCTGCTATAGTAGGCCTTAGTCCATTAGGGGCAGTTTTCGATCCAACTGTATTGGACGACAATACTATAGGTTTTGAGACTAGCTTCGCCTCATACTCCCACTTTATTTCTCGCTACCACATCAAAGACTCTGCTGAGGTATCAAACGTAGAACACATATCTTTCTTCACCCTTTGGCTATCGAAATTTGTGTTCTGCACGAGGTCCCTTCAAGTGGTGAAGAAGTACATCCCCCTAGCAAATCAACTTCATGCTGGCAAGAACTTGCGTCTTAGTGAATTAATTTTGGCCAACCTCTATGAGTCCCTCAGTGAGAGTGTCGAATATCTCAAGAAAGTTAAAGACAAGGGAAACCTGAGTTTGGAAGGCCCTTTTTGGCTTCTTTAACTATGGCTCAATGCCACTTTCGAATCTATTCTTCCCGACAAAGGCCTAGTGGATGAAGAATATGTCAAGGATAGGCACGTCGAATGGCAAGATTGGCGCAGCTGACTCCTTCTGAAGAAGGATTAGGTCTTTGAAGATCTTTCATGAACTACGTGAATATGTTCACTAAGAGCTATGACTTCAAGGAAAGCTTGGAACCTTTCGCCAAAAGAACTGTCGGACCTAAGTGGTTCACCAGACAACTCCCTGTGGAACACCAAAAAGAAGAGGACAATTTTCTAGCTATCTAGAAATTGTTCCTTACACCCAGGCTCTTGCCTTCTTACCCCACCATGTCCAATTCAAAGGTGGCACTAATAGTTTATCAGCCAAATCTAGTGGCTCGACAATTTGGGTCGATACAACTGAAGCCAAGGTCCCTCTATCTCAAAAAGGGATCCATCATCTTCTACAACTCAACCTCCACTAAGTCGAAGAGTCTGGAGCTTTTAGAAAAGCTATATGACGCTGCTTTGGAGATCCAGCCAGTGGTCTTTTGACCAGTCTTCCTCTACACTCAGGAGTTCGACGTTTGGTGGAAGGAATATTATCTCACCAAGTTTTATAACGCGTTTGACTTCCAAACTCTTCTGACCAATGCCTTTGCTTTCGTGCAGGATCGAACCAAGAAAGGTACTCAACAACATATTAAAGAAGTTCAGAAATTTCAAAAATATTTTGAAACAATTTATAGGCCAGATGATCTTAGGCGAACCATAGGCGAAGCAGCTGTGACTCTGAAGCATAAATTTATAGAAAAATTGGAGAAGTTGGTATTACCCTCATACATCCCCAAAGAGGCGCATTATAAATTTGCGTATACTAGCTATCCACCAAAGTTTCCACCTCTACCAACTGCTAGTTTTGGTGTGGTTCTGAGCCCACCTTTTCCAGATTGGTTTGTATGTGGTTCCGACTTAAAATTGCCTCAAGATTCACGAAAAAAGCTTGCTGAGCGTGTGGTTCCAACCAAATATCATTTGGATGATTACCCAGGGCACCTTCATATTGGAATAGAACATGTTCGCGTGGAATCTACCATTCTTGAAGGTGTAACCAAGATTTCGACTTCATATATGTATTCAATATCTATGTTTGAGTTCCTTCTTTTTCTGACTTCTCTCTATTTTCCCCTGTTAAGATTACTGGTAAGAAGAGCGCTGTCGAAGACAAACCCGTCAAGACCACTAAAAAATCCACCTCCACCAAAAAGGTTCTTTTCTATCCTTTTGCAAAGAGAATATCTCAGTTAAGCCATTATTTTATTTATTGGACCCTTTTTTTATTTTTAGATGAGTCGAAAGCCACCTACTCCCCAAAAAAGAAAAGTAGAGGAAGTGAAGGTGCCTTCTGAGGATTCAGGTGACAAATCTCCAGACGTACAACCCTTGAAGAGGAAGAAGTCTACAAAAATAAAGACGGTCGCTTCCCAAAGATCATTGGTGATGTCGAGGAAGACTCCTCCTGCAAGCCCAGTAAAAAAGCTTGCACAAGATGCAGAGAGTGGAAATTCTAGCTTCCACACCATAATCCCTCAGGTAATTCACCTTCGACAAATTATTACTTTGACCTTTGTATACTCTTTGTCTTTTTAACATTTATTTTGTTTCTGGTTCAAATCCCTACTGAGGAGCATCACATCAATCTGCAAGACTCCCCTCTTGGTGGAACCGAAAAAGCCCAAGAAGAAAATACGCCCAAATGTGGTAGGTTGGAACCCCAAACTGAGGCTAAGTTTGACATCACCCTGGAGGAAGGTTTTGCAGACAATTCTCCTGATCAACCAAAGTCTAGTTCCAACAAAGAAAGTCCCCCTAAAGACGACAAAGGCAAAAAGGCCGATGTTGAGCCCAACGTTCAATATGAGGAAGAGCAACAAAATCCCCAAGATGCTGGCGAAGAAAACCCTAATGCCAAGAGAACAACAGGAAAAGGTCAGTCGAAAGGGGAGGTTGGGCCTAGTTCTCACATTACTCCTGATCCAACACTAAACAACCCTCCATCTTCTGGTTCGACTATCTTCTCACGTGAGGAGCTTGAAAACCTGAAGACGAGGAAGCCTTTGGAATACTTGAGGGCCATGCTCAGAAATCGCTATAACTTTCAAGATTCTTCTAGCAGTTCGACTAACTCTGAGGCCACCTCTGAGGTCAAGACTCTTTGTTCCATCATGGCTGAAGTTAAAGCCAAAGTCCTTTGTGTAACGCCCCAATTCGATTTTCCCAAATTTTTGTTGGAGTATTTTATTTTAATTGAGTAATTATTATTTTGTTTGTGAAATTAATATGATGATATGATATGTTGATGAATTAATGTGATATATTGGTGCGATATGTGATTTTACCGTTTTGTGAATTTTCGGGTAAAATTGGATAAAAGGGTATTTTAGACTTTTATTAATTAGTGATAAGTTAGAATTAGTAGAATTGGTATTTTTGTGAGAGAATTGATATTTGGTTGGAAATAATAGAAAATAGAAATAGAAGAAAGAATATAAGAGAGTGAGAAAGAGTGAAATATAAAAGTTAGTAAGAAGAGAAAGAAAAAGAGAAGAAAGAAAAAGGAGAGAAGAGAAAAAGAAGAGAAAAGAGTAAAACTTGGAAAAGCTTCAAGATTGCTCCAAGAAATCGAAATAATCGAGTAAGGGTGATAAGCATTGTTATCTTAATATTGTGTATGATTATGTATGTGTTTGATTGGTTGAGTTTTGGTTTTGATGGAAGTTTAGAGAAGATGAATAGTTAGGGTTTGAGAGAAAATGTGAGAAATTTGTAGATTAATCGGTTGGAAATCGTTATAACCGAAGTATGATAGTTAGAACATGTTATTGATCATGTTTGTATGAGTTTAGAGGAGTTTTGGGGTCATTTGGTTAGACTGTTCGCAGCTGGTATTTTTCTGAAATCGCAGTGGTTGCTCAGCGAGCTACCCCTCGCTCAACGAAAGTTCTAGGGTGATTTTCGCTCAGCGAGCTGTTCGTCGTTCAGCGAGCCTGGGAGGATTTTTGGGTTTTTACGTTTTGTTTCGTAACTTGAGTTTCGGGTATCCGTTTTTAGTGATCCTTATATCGATTCGAAGCTAAAAATATGTTGAATTTATTGATGCTAAAATATGTAATTTTTAGCCGACTTTTACCCGACTTTTCCGATAAAACGTAATTATGTTAATTATGGAATTGTGGGTTTGATTGTTGTGTTGTGGCCGTTTGGTAAGTAGATACATTGCTTGAATTAAATGCGAATGTATACTAATTGTATGAGATGAATGCATAACTATGTTGTGAATACTGTCGCACCTCGAAAAATACGACCTCGCGATAAAAAGATACCGCGGATGAAAATTAAAACAACAGAGTCGCCACCGAACTTATTTTATTCCAATTAAGGAAAGGGAAAATATCGAGAAACCCCTTTTTTAGAAAAATGGATAGAACAAGGTCTTTGAAACCAGATTCTAGGTTCGGGAGTCGATTTCGTAAGGGGAAGGTATTAGCACCCCTTACGACCATTGTACTCAACGGGAACCTCTTAGTTTAACTTGCGATCTAATGTTGACTAATGCTTTATGTTTTCTTCGAATAATAAAGAGTAAACGCGAAAGATTCTAATATAAGGTTAATAGGGGAATGGGTTGTTTTGTTCCTAGGGTGCTCGGAAAGGAGTAGATCCGTGTGCCTACGTATTCCCTTGTGCAATGGGAAAGTCAGAGCTTCGTAGTTCGTGGTACTAAGTTTGGGTGGTGCGCTTTAATGAACAGTTATTTAAATCGCATTCTACTGTTAAGCGTTGGCTTGTCTGCTCTCGATAGGAGGCTGAAGCGCTAGCTTGTTTGTGAGATAGAAAGGATTTAAATAATGTTCGCTTTTAGAAGATACTTGATTCGATTAAGGTTTTTTAGAATGAAAGGGTAAATAAACTGCGTCTTGAGGGGCAGGCCTCAGGAGAGTTTATTCGAGAGTTCGAAGAATGCTAGATTCCAGAATTCAATTCTTTCATTAATTGATATGTGGATTAAAAAAATTTTATTAAGGAAAGTCGAATGAACCGCATCCCACGGGGCGAGCCTCGGGAGTGTTCATTCAAGAATTCGAGGAATGCGAGACTCCAGAACTCAGTTTATCCGTTATTTTGAAAATAAAAATATTTGAGTGTCGAGTTCGGAAAAAATCGATGGCGAGGCACGATGCGCTCGGCTTATATGGCTTGCAACTAAATTAAAATGATAAAAGTTGTAGAAAAAATAAAATCGAAGACAACTTATTCGGAGGCGTTAGACCTTTTAATCGGGCACGTCGAAATATTATTCTTTCACTTCCTTAGAATCGATTTAGAGTTGAAATCATTCTATAAGGAGTCGAATTGATTATTTAAAATGCCATAAAATAAATAAATGAATTAAATCACAATGCGGGAATTAAATCGGAATAAGAATAATAAATAATAAATAATAAATAAATTGACTTGAATATTTAATATGACAAATAATCAAAATAATACAATAAATGAAAATAACCTAAATTTAATGGGCAAAATAAAATAAATGATAAATAAAATAAATGATAAATAAAATAAATCTAACTATTTTGGCCTCATATTGGTCGACTTTTGCCGATTTAACGAAATCGGGCTAAAGTCAACCGTTTAATATATCATTGGCCCAAAAAATAAAATCAAGTAATTACATATAAACTTTAAGACTTTTTTTTAAAACAAAAAGAGAATTAATAACCAAGAAAATTAGAATGAAAGAAACAAATTATTGATGATAACAAAAAAACATTTCTAACATTATTAAATTATAATTAAAAAAATGAAAATTAAAAAAACAAGTATCCGAATTAGGAGTGGTATTAGCAGCTGCTGTGTGTATGAAATTAGAAATTTGAAATGGACTTGAAAGCTTAAAACTAACAATTATAAAAAATTAAAGAAAATCGTGAGAAAAAGAGGGAAGTATGAATTATCATTGAGTTTGTGGGTTTTAAGAATAAAACAAATGGGCTTTTGAACCCTACCCAAGAACAACAAAAAAACTTAAAAGGAAAGAAAACCCTATTATAATTAAAAAAGAAAATTAAAGTAACAAATTGATAAACAGAACGGTTCAGAAACAACAGAGAGGTCACGTTATACCTCTTCACTATTTCAAACCCGATGAAGGAGGAAAAAAATGCATTCGTCACTCTCGATCTCGCGACGATTTCTCGACGGATCTTCTCCAAATCTCACCCGCAACTCTCGGACCCTCTCTCAGATTTCTCACGACGCATTCACCGCGGTGGTATTCGCCTCTCAGACCTCTCAAACGTGGTTCACGCGTCGATTCGCGGTGATACCCTTACAGTTGATCCTTTCAATCTCAAATTTTCGGTGTATTTGTGTTGATTCGAACGGTGATTATGCTCAGTTTGTGGATCTGTTTCAAATCCTCTCACTATTTACGTTTCAGTTCATGGCGGTTTCAAGGTTTGCTCTCGCGAAATCTAAATTCGTTTCAGATTCGGGACTGTTCACGGTTTAGGTTCTCACGAATTTGTTCATGGTGTGTTTTAATGGAAGTTTGTGGTGACGTTTAGTGATGGAGGTTCTGAGTTTTGGGTTTGGCGAAGGGTTTCGGCGAATGGTTTTGGTGGACTTGGTTTGGGTCAACGGAAAGTGTGAGCTTGCGGAATCGTGTTGTTTCGGCGATGAAGCTCACGGTGGTTGGACAGTTTGGCGAAAGAGGGTTTCGGCGAAGATTGATTTGTGTGGATGGTGGAAGAGGTTTAAGAGTAGTTTTCTGCAGAAGTTTGAGGTGCCATTCCCCTCCTCTTTCATATGAATGAGAGACCGATTAAATAGAGGTTCAAGAGGGTGTTTTGGGGAGATTGAATGAAGATTAGCTGAATGTTAGTGGTGGTAGTGGAATGGAGAGCGCGCTGCGGAATACTATTTTGAGGAGTAAATTGCACAGGCTGTGTTGTGCTGTACGATTTTTGTTGCTTTGGATGCTTTATGAATTGGTGAGGTTGTAAAGGTAGGGTCCAGTTGATGCTGATGGTATCACATGAATAAACAAAAAGGAAATTGAATTGAATTGATTTATTTATGTAAAAAATGTGACCGAGAGAAGAAAAAGAGGAAAAGGGTTAGAATATGGAAACCACAGTAATATAAAAAGAGTAATAATAATAATATAAAAAAATAGAAATAAATAAAAAAAAGTTAATAACAATAATAAAATAGAAATAAAGAATAATAATTTTTTTGTATATATTTTTTTGAATGGATAATAGTAAATGGGATAAGAAAAAAAACAGAGGAAATTGATTTTCTTTAAAAGACTTTTTTTTTGTGATAGAAATAATTAATGAAAAATGGGAGTGATAATCCGAATGGAAGTGATAGAAATAAAATAAAAATGGAAGAGTGATTTTTTTGTTGTTGAGAATTTTGAATAATGGGCCTAAAAGATGAAATAGAATACACAAAGATACACATTTTTTGAAATTTTGGAAAAGATACGGATAAAACAATAGGTGACTTTTTTGATTTTTTTCGAATAACAGATAGAAGAATAAAGTAATACGTATTTTTTTATTTTTGAATAATGGTTAGACAGAGAAATAAAATGGTGCATATTTTGATTTTAAACAATTATTGATAAACAGAAAAATAAAGATAGGACAAATTTGGGGTATGACAAATACGTATGCATTTTCAAGAATGTTGTGTGGCATTTTGCATGTAAGCATAATGTATGCATTCTTGTGTTGTGGGATTCTTTGTGAATCTGTTGTAGCATCATGTGCTCATATGGAGTGTGAGCGATGACTACAACAAGATCGTGTGCCCATGTGGGGTGTGAGCAATCAGATTGTGTGCCCGTGTGGGGTGTGAGAAATCCAGAAACATCGTGTACCCGTGTGGGGTGTGAGCGATGGGTGATTTATTCACATTGATTGTGTGCCTGTGTGGGGTGTGAGCAATCATATTGTGTGCCCGTGTGGGGTGTGAGCAATCCATAAACATTGTGTGCCCATGTGGGGTGTGAGCAATGGGGAACATCGTGTGCCCGACGGGGAGTTACTTTAAGTAACAAGCGATGATTCCATTTGGTTCCTGAGTGAACCTGCTAAAATGTTGAGTCGGTACCGCATTTGCATCTGCATAGAGTCACGTGTCGGTCTCTATGAGTTGCATTTTATCATTTTAATTATGATATGCAGAAATAAACATGAATGTTTAAATGTTTATTTGGAGTATTATGGAGATGATAGTATGTGTGATGAAACATACTTGTTTGCATATATGTATGTTTGATATATGTATATGTATGTGATTTATACATTTGTAATGTATATGTGTGATTAAGCATAGCTAGATGTATGTTTATGCAAAATGAATAGAATTGAGGAATAAACATAAATGATGTAAGTTTATGTGAATTGGTGCATGATGAACATGCTTGAATTGTGTATGTATACGTTGCGATGTGTATAGGTGATGAGATATGAATTGTGATGAGAATATGCTTTATGTGCATTTTATATGTTGAGATATATAATTATATTCAATATTATTATGATAATGTTTCTCACTCTTCTGCTATTTTATGATGCTCTGTGAGGCATTGCAGAGTAGGTTGCTGGATGGCATATTTTTGTGAAGCTCCTCTTCATCTTTTTGGTCAGTCGACTCTGATATGTAGAACCGGGTAGCTAGGGTCGGCTTGATGCCTTTTGTGAATATATTTGTATATGTATTTTGATGTGAAATGTTTTATATAAACATGGAATTATTTTGGTGATTCAGACTTGCAGATATATTTATGATAAGTATATAAGTTTGAAAATTTTATGTTTTGTTTCCGCTGTTTAATGAATTGATGAATACGGGTGTAAGGATGAAATCCTTGTGTATGTAAGTTACCCCGTTTGTTGCATATTTTTATTGAGCAGGTGTTGTATGTTTTCAATTTGAAGTATAATGTGGCATTGCTCTTTTATACCGTTTTTCAAATATACTCTGATGAAATTTAAATATGTGCCTAAATGATTTAATTGCTTATTTGGGGTATAGAAAGGGGGTGTTACACTTGGTGTCGATTTATTCCAAATTTTGGAGGAAGATCCTAGCCAGCAATCTGAACTGAAAGCGCTACTTAAACAAGTCAATGTCTTGGAGGCCAGTGCTGATGAGACTCGTCTGGTTATGGACCTCGCTCAGATAATTGATGTAGTAGCTGGAGATCTTAGCCGTCGAAAGGAATTTATCCAGATGATCTCCAACAAGAGAGAGACCCAAGCTGCTGAGTGGGATGCTGTGGCAGCTTCGACTGAGAAGGTTTCAGAATTGTCGAAACTCTTTGAGGCTTATTCCCAAGAAGTAGTTGAATGTGATAAAAACATCCAAAACTTCAAGGAACAAATAACACAACTTGAAGCCAAAATTTCTTAAGAACAGAAGCGTAAGGCGGATCTTCAACAACCTAAGTAGGACAAAGTCGAAGAGGAGATCAAATAAGGGCTTCATCACGCAGACAGAGCTCAACAATTAGGCAAAGAGATCGACGAGATATCTTATAGCAAAAGTCTGTGTGATTGTCGAATCTCAGTTCAGAAAAGGAAATTCATAGAGCTCAAGGAGTCTTTCCTTTAGAACTAAACTTTGTAATAGAAAAATAGGTTTATGTATTTTCTTTTCGTTTCGCAGCCCTAGAAGGCCCCTTTTGTAATGACTTCAGTGCTTATTTGGCAACATAATTAATACAATTATTCTACTTTTATTTTTACTTCTTGCACAATTGGTTTGTATATTTTTAAGTATTTTCCATTTATTTTTAATATTCTTTCGTCTTTGCCTATTTCTTCGACTTCATAAGCATCATTCAAAAAAACATTTAAAATTTTAAAAGGCCCTTCCCACTTGGGGGACCATTTTCCCATTAATCTATCTTTTCGATCCATTGGAAGTATTACCTTCCAAACTAAATCACCCACATAGAGGACTTTAAATTTTACTTTTTTATTGTAAGACTTTTCGACTCTTTCTTTTTGTCTTCTTATCAAGTCTAACGCGCGTAGCCTTTCTTCGTCCAAGTCCACTAATTCGTCCATCATCATGCTCCAATATATTTCTGAAGTAATATTATGATGTCTTTGAATACATATGGACTGCAAATAGATTTCTACTGGAAGTATTGCATCATGTCCATATGTCAATTTAAATGGAGTAGAGTTAGTGGCTTCTTTGGGTGACGTTCGACAAGCCCATAAAATCCGATCTAAGGTTTTATGCCAATTTCTAGGCTTTTTACCCACATGCTTTTTGATCAAATTTATTATTACTTTGTTTGTTGCTTCGACTTGTCCATTTTCCTAGGCATAATAGGGCGTAGAGGTTAATAACTTAAACCCTGTTTCTTTTGTAAAAGCTTGCATGATTCTACCAGTAAACACATACCCTTGATCAATGGTTATTGTTTCTGGTATTCCAAATTTATAAATTATATATTTTTGGATAAATTCTATGACTGCCTCTTGATCCACATTCACCAATGGTATGGCTTCAATCCATTTAGTAAAGTAATCAACTCCTACTAAGATGTATTTTTGCCCTTTCGATGAAGCTGGTCGAATTTCTCCGATTATATCCAAAGCCCAGCCTCTGAATGGCCAAGGTTTTATGATCGAATGCAATTCGCTTGCAGGGACATGTGGTATACCTGCATGGACTTGGCAATCTTGGAAACCCTTTGCGAATTCGACACAATCTTTTAGCATGGTTGGCCAATATAAACCTTGTATGAATAACAGCCATTTCATCTTATCCCCTGCTTGGTGTGCCTCGCATGTACCACTATGTACATTCTACAAAGCTATGTAGGCTTCTTCTTCGCCTAAACATCTTATCAAGACTTCTTCTGCAGTCTTTTTGAATAATTTGTTTCCAAAGAGTACATAGCTTAAAGCTTTGTATCTTACTTTTCTTTCCACTTTTTGGTTTGGGTCTTGGAGATACTCTTTGATGGGTTTTCTCCAATCTTCTTTTTCTGAATTATCTATGTTAAATATTTCAAAGTTTTCATCATCCTCATAACCAAGTTTTATTGTTTCCAAATCTGATGGGGATAATTTGGACGACACAACTCTTCCCCTCACTTCAATAGCATTCTCTAGTTTTTCTTTTGACACTTTGTAACCTGATGTAATTTGAACCAAGTAACTGGCCTCTTGATTTTTTATTCTAGGAATATGTTTAAAAACCACAATGTCAAATTGTTTGAGGAGTCTATTGGCTATAATGAAGTACATAATCAGATTTTCTTTGACACATATGTATTCTTTGGTCAATTTTCTTATTAATAGTTCTGAGTCGCCCATTATTTCGACTCTTGTTGCCCCCAATTCCAACAACACTTCAAGTCCAGCAATTAAAGCTTCATATTCAGGTTCATTGTTTGAACAAGGGTTTTCGACCCTATACTTGAATTTTGTTGGAATTTTATCAGGAGAAATAATTAATATTCCAATACCTACACCATTTTTGTGAGTGGAACCATCAAAATACAGTCTCCATGGCTGTAATTCGACGTATTTTATTTCATTCTCGCCTATGGAGTGGTCAGCTATAAAGTCAGCCACCACTTTTCCTTTTACAGCCTTCAAAGGTAGGTATTTCAAGGAATATTCAGTTAATGCTAGAGCCCACTTCCCAATTCGACTATGTAAAATGGGTTTAGACAATATATATATTTTATTACGTCGAAATGAGATGATACAAATACATCAACTGGTTTTATATAGTGCTTCAATTTAGTACAAGAAAAATATACACATAAACATAATTTTTCTATTACACTATATCTAGTTTCAGCGTCGTTAAAGACTCTGCTGAGATAGTAAATGGCCCTTTCAACGCCATTTTCATCCTCTTGACACAACATACTTCCTAGAGTCGTGTCGGATGCTGATATGTACAACCTCATGCTTCTCTTCCCACTAGGAGGCATCAAGACTGGAGGACTGGCTAGGTATCCTTTTATCTTGTCGAAAGCATCTTGCTGCGCTTGCCCCCATGTGAAGGCTTCTTTTTTGAGTCGAAGCAGAGGAGAGAAAGCATGTGTTTTCCCACTGAGGTTTGAAATGAATCTTCTTAGAAAATTGATTTTTCCCAGCAGTGATTGCAATCCTTTCTTTGTTGATGGCGCTTTCGCCTCCATTATTGCTTTAGCTTTGTTGGCGTTTATTTTGATTCCCTTTTTGTGGACCACAAAACCTAGGAAATCTCCAGCCTGCACACCAAACACACATTTAAGGGGATTCATTTTTCAACCAAATTTTCTCATCCTTTCAAAGGATTGTCGAAGATGGTCTAAATGATGTTTTCCTGAAACAGACTTTATTACAATGTCATCAATATATACTTGCATGAATGTTTCAATGAAATCATGGAAAATAGAGTTCATGGCCCTTTGGTATGTAGCCCCAACATTTTTCAAACTAAAGGGCATAACTACCCATTCGTAAGTCCCTATTGCTTCAGGACAACGAAAGGCTGTTTTGGCAACATCTTCTTCTGAAATGAAGATTTGATTATAGCCAGAGTATCCATCTAGCATGCTCAGGTACTTGTGACCTGCTGCAGAGTCTACTAGCATTTCTGCCAATGGCATAGGATATTCATCTTTAGGGGTGGCTGAATTTAAGTCTCGAAAATCAATGCACACCCTCAATGTGCCATTTTTCTTTATTACAGGTACAATATTTGCAATCCATTCGACATACCTGGTTGGGCGAATGAATTTGCATCTGAAAAGTCTTTTGACCTCTTCTTTTATTTTCGACAAGACTTCTGGTGCGAACCTCCTTGGAGTCTGCTTTACAGGCTTCTTTCCTTCTATGATAGGAAGCTTCAGTTCGACCAAGCTTCTATCGAGGCCAGGCATTTCGCCATAGTCCCATGCGAAGCAGTCTTTAAACTATTTCAGCAACTAGACTAATTCAACTCTGAGTTGGGGGTCCATGTTAGCACTTATGTAGGTTGGTCTTTTTTCTGCTCCCAGTCCTAGATTGATTTCCTCCAAAGGGTCATGTGCCACCATCTTCAAGCTAGTTGATTTTGGGCCTTTTTCAAACCCCAAAGGTTCGTCATCATAAATGGCATCAAGCTTTTAATCCTGCCATTTGTCTCTTATGTTGTCTTTATCGTCTCCATCAATGCCCTGAGGAGGGCAGGGTGGGCCTAAATCTTCTTCATTGGCTTTGACAACCATATATTTTATTTCGGCTTCTAGAGCCGCTTTTAGTTTAATTTCGGCCATATAGGCCGTCAGTTTATTCAATGCTGATGTTTCACTCATCATCATCGTCGAACTCGCTACCCCAGCCAACTGGCTCTATGTTAGAGGTTCCCCATACATGACTTGGTTCACCAATCACTTCTTTGTCCCATTGAAACCCATGTGTTGGATGTAGGTACATGGAGTAATAGGCATTGTCTGATGTTTTCAGATCAAACTCAGTTGGATTGCAAGGAGCTATGTGAGCCATGTTTCTGTCGAAGTTTCGAATGTTTACGTTGTTCACTTCAGTCATGAAGTAGCTCTAGTCTGCTTTGATGTTTTTGACGATGCCATCAGGGCGCCAGATGACTATACGCTGATGCATGGACGAAGGTATAACTCCCACTCCATGGATCCATTCTCTTCCCAAAAACAAATTGTAGTTGGCCCTGGAAGCTATGACTATAAACATTGTTGGCCTGGTGATAGTGCCAACTGTCAAATCCACTTGAATAATGCCCATAGTTGAGCCCACTTTCCCTTCATAGTTCGAAAAAACCATGTTGTGTGGTTTCGCATTAGAGTCATCTTTTCCAATCTTTTTTAGCATGTAATGGGGCATTAGGTTCACTGCAGCTCCCCCATCCACTAGTATTTTGTTGACGCCTGTATTTTTGACCCTTCCTTTTATGAATAAAGGTTTCAAATGCCCTCTCATTGATTCGTCTGGCTTCTCAAAGAAGGCATTTTGTTCTTCGACACAACCATTGTTCATGATATAATAACATGCATGCCTTGGTCCCACAGTACTATCTATCATATTTTCTTCTTCGTCTTCAATTTCCATTACCCTGTCATAGTCTCTAGGAAGGACCGAAACTACATTGCATATTACGTCGAATGACCCTTCTTCTTCAGACTCAAAATTGTCAGTTGCTTCGTCACCTTCTGATATTGCGTTGGTGGGCTTTAACAACTGTAACATGTTGCTGGTGTTGTTCCTTTTGAGAGGTTTGTCCTTCTCTGCCTGAGTGTTTCTGCTGGACTCTGTCTTATCTTTGTCAGCATTTTTCTTCTTGATGTTGAGTCCTTCTGTTGCGTCTCTCTCAGCCCTTTTCTGCCTTTAGAACCTCCTCCATTGAGACTTTGTGTAACACGGTGGGAGAACTGACTTTAGTTATGTTGCGGATAGCAAGAGTCGCCACCGACTTTTATTTTATCCAAAGGAAAGGGCATAAAAGAACAGGAAAGACCTTAAAATATTTTTGGGTTTGGGGGGTAGGTTATGTAAAGGGAAGGTGTTAGCACCCTTTACATCCATGGTTATCCATGGGCACTTAGTTACTTAGCTCACTTTAAAATGTTTTTGAGATGTGTAGTGTGTGATTAGAATTTTTCTTAAGCACTTTATAATGATCCATGTACGGATATATATAAAGCCTTTGTTTTGAAAATTGTTTGAAAATGTGAAGTGTTTTTGAAATGTTTTGAAAAGGTGAGCAAGTACATAAGAGAAACCTACCCTAAGTTAAATCTTTTCTGTTCTTAAATATCCTTTAAATGGTAAGACTATCCCTATTATTAAGGAATAGGTAGTCATTACCTTGGATGTATGAGGGACAAGTGAAGGGACATCTGTGATTAGGCAACTGTAAGGTGTATTTAGCAATTTCGAAGGGACTTATCATCTTTATTCGAAAGGGACAAGATCATTTATGAAAGGCAACCATGAAGGGACTTGATCTTATTATCTTTTAAGGGACTAGATGATATTAAACAAGATAAGGGACTTTGCTTTATACACCTTACTTAACCCTTTTTTTTAGGCAACATGAGAGGTATCCTTAAGAATGTGAGATGGCGATCCAGGATCGACTTACGTGTGTGCGTGTACCAATTCAAGTATTTATCTTACAAATTAGTGATCTAAATTCAATTTTAAATACAAACATATTTGCACTCCCTATTTTACTAACCACGACAATTAAAAATAAATAATAAGAAATTCTACAACTATTACATAATGTGTACAATTACATAATAATAATAAGATAAATTAAATAAATAAGCATATAATAAATAAATAAATGGGTTAGTAGTAATAAACAACATAAATATAAGAAAAAAAGACGTTAGTATAATAACAAAATAAAAGTTCAAAATTAAATAAATAATTATTTTTTAGAATTTTTAAGAAAAAAGAAAATAATAATAATTATATGACTAATGGTTCTAATAATTTAATTATATGTACATATTAAAAATATTTGTAACTATAATTATATAAACATAATAAAATAAAAAAAGTTATAAAAAGAAAATTAATGTTTTGAAAATAAATTAGGGTTTACAAAATAAATTAGGGTTTATAAAAAAATTAGGTTTTATGTATATAAAAATATTAGGGTTTATATAAGAAGTAATTAAGTTTTATATTAGAATTATACAATATCAATTTAAATATATACATATTTTTTTATAAAAATTGATATTAATTTCTTTAAAGAATAAATTAAAGTTTTCTTAAGAAACAATACAAATATTATACATATATACATTTACATATAATGATTTAAACAAATAATTAGAATTAATTATAAAACATAAATAATAAACAGAATAATTAAAAAATAAATTTCAAAACTTACCTGGGGCAGGGATCGAACCCATGCCCTAGGCTTTGCCACTCTTAGACGTACAGGGTTACCACTGGGCTGCATGCGCGTTGTGAACATAATCCCAACAACAATCCTTTTGTTATCTAACCTGCAAAAATCATGAAAAAACAAAATAACACAAAATGGCCTGATGGGAATCGAACCCAGGCCAGAGAGTTTTTACACGCACGCATCCACCATCTGAGCCACCCAAGCGTTCGTGAAATAAACTTCAAACAATTCAATAAAATATTAAAACGAATTTTAAAATCAGAATTTGGCGCCTTTGGACTTCGTCTTCTCCACATTACCTGCGAATTCACTTACAGTTTTTCCTGCGAAATTACATACGAATTTTGTTTTACAGGTTTTCCTAGGTTCTTCACAACGATCATCAAACCTGCAATGATTCATCAAATTGGGAACACCATTGTGTTCCCCACAACAAAACAAACTTGTTTGCGTGTTTAGAAATTATTTATATTGATTATTTCACAAAACCCCAATTCTAGAGGAAGAACCCTAATAATGGCATCTCACGAATTCCTCCATGAAAACTTCATGTTTTTGTCCAGAAACACTCTATGGTTCATCACAAACATCATCAAACAATCAAAAACGGATTAAAACAAGCAAATCAATGAAATCGAAAAACGAAAATAAGCTTGAAGAACATGATTCGGTTAAGACAATTTGGAATGCTTTGAATGATGTAAATGACTTAGACATGTTCAATGATCACTGGAGAACGCATTGCAACCTTTAGAATGCCTTGATGTTCTCTCAAACTCCAAAACCGATTTTCTCTTATGGTTGAAATTTTTCACTTTTGATTTTTTCCTTAGAGGCAAAAATTTTCTCTCCCTTGCTTGTGTTATGTTCTATACTTATATGTGAACAAAATTAGGTCAAAAAAAGTGATTGTCTTTTGGGCTTTTTGGATGCCTTGATGATGAAGAAATCTCTTTCCAATTTTTGCCAAAAATCAAATCTTTTCATGCTCTAAAGAGTGTGCACGAATTTGGACAATATATACTCATGTTAAAGAGCTTTGATGATTTTCTAGAAGAAGAATCATATTTAAATATTGATTTTTTTTATTTTATTTTGATTTAATATGTATTTAAATGAATAAAATTCAAATAAATATTAAATAAAAATAAAAATAATCAGAAATTGCATGGGTTGGGTCGTGCTTGGTGTTTTTGTAAAGATGAGATGGCAATTTGGTGGGCTCATTTAGCAAAAATTTGATTTAAGGCCTTATTTGCTTCATAAACTTCCCAAAAATTTCCCAACTTTGCAAGGGCACAAATCCTTCATTTTTAATGCTATGAGGGTGTTCTTGGACATTTTGGAAAGCTTAAAGAGTCCTCTAACCAACCTCTTTGGTCTAATGTCCATATCCTTTACCATTCTCAAGTTATGCTCTTTTGAAGTTGTTGACTTTTTGTTGACTTTTAAAAGGACCTATAATGTCTTAGCTCATACCTTCCAAATGAAGCATTTTTGGGCTTGGCTTGTAAGACACAAAGTTGTAGAGAATTCAATTTCCTTCAAAATGAGCTTTGGATGGAAAATTCTTGATGAAACATGTGAAAGTTATGGCTGGTCAAAGTTCAGTTGACTTTTCCTATGAAAACCCTAATTTAGAAACTCCTGATTCTTGATGATCTGAAATCTCCTTGATGAATCATGATCAACCCTCTATCAAATGATGAATTTTACTTCATATACTTGATGTTGGCAAAAAATCATGAAGTTTGACTTTGGTTTGACCTCAGTTTGACTTTTTAACTACTTTGACTGATTTTAACCTATCTGATCATCTGACTGAACAAACCTTTGGGAAAAGTCTTGAAACTTGTCATGGGGATTCTTGAACACATATAAAATGTTATGAAGCTCAATTGAAGTCTTGGAAGTCCATTTAGCCTGATTAAAGTCAAAACCCTAGTTTAGGATGCATTGCTTAGGAGGATGCATTGTCTGAGGGAATTGTCACATCTTCTGACTAATTGTGAACTTTGTGAACCTCATGAGATGTCTTGTGAACCTTGTGAGCCTCTTAGTACATAATGACTTGTCTTGTGGAGGGCAAATTTTGGGGTGCAACAGCTGCCCCTGTTCAATTTTCTGAAACCTGAGGGGTTAGATTGGTATATGTGCCATTCGTGACCTGGAAGGTTGAAGGGGATTGAACACAAAAGCCCAAAAATTTGCACTCACCAGTGCATAGAGTAATAATGATGATTAGTTGTATATGCTTGAGTGGGCATGAAGATGCCACTTGGAAGAACTGGAGATGGGCTTAGAGATGCCATCTAAAATATCTGGATGTGGTGATGTTTGTATGTTGATACTGGATATCAGTACTAGGTCTTTGTATAAGCCGTCTCTGAATCATTTATGCAACATGGGTTGAGTTGTTGAACGGACCAGTAAGAATAAATCTTGTGATGATTATCTCTTCTGGAAATATTTTGGATTACAGATTGTTTGCCTATTCTCCAAGGTCAAAAGAACGTCAGGATTTGTTCTTCTGAATAATGTCTTGAACCAGGGAATGGATCTTTTTACAGACTGTTTGCCTGCTATTCAAGGGCCAAAAGAACGTCAGGATTTGTTCTTAAGGGTCAAAAGAACGTCAGGATTTGTTATTCTGAATAATATCTTGAACCAGGGAATGGATCTTTTTACAGACCGTTTGCCTGCTATTCAAGGGCCAAAAGAACGTCGGGATTTGTTCTTAAGGGTCAAAAGAACGTCAGGATTTGTTCTTCTGGATCAAAAGAACGTTAGGATTTGTTCTTCTGAAAAATGTCTTGAACCAGGGAATGGATCTTTTTACAGATCGTTTGCCTGCTATTCAAGGGCCAAAAGAACGTTAGGATTTGTTCTTAAGGGTCAAAAGAACGTCAGGATTTGTTCTTCTGAATAATATCTTGAACCAGGGAATGGATCTTTTTACAGACCGTTTGCCTGCTATTCAAGAGCCAAAAGAACGTCAGGATTTGTTCTTAAGGGTCAAAAGAACGTCAAGATTTGTTCTTCTAAAAAATGTCTTGAACCAGGGAATGGATCTTTTTATAGACCGTTTGCCTGCTATTCAAGGGGCCAAAAGAACGTCAGGATTTGTTCTTTAAGGGTCAAAAGAACGTCAGGATTTGTTCTTCCGAATAATGTCTTGAACCAGGGAATGGATCTTTTTACAGACCGTTTGTCTGCTATTCAAAGGGCCAAAAGAACGTCAGGATTTGTTCTTAAGGGTCAAAAGAACGTCAGGATTTGTTCTTCTGAATAATGTCTTGAACTAGGGAATGGATCTTTTTACAGACCGTTTGCCTGCTATTCAAGGGCCAAAAGAACGTTAGGATTTGTTCTTTAAGGGTCAAAAGAACGTCAGGATTTGTTCTTCCGAATAATGTCTTGAACCAGGGAATGGATCTTTTTACAGACCGTTTGCCTGCTATTCAAAGGGCCAAAAGAACGTCAGGATTTGTTCTTCTGAATAAAATGTCTTGAACTAGGGAATGGATCTTTTTACAGACCGTTTGCCTGTTATTCAAAGACAACTTGAGCAAATGCATGGATCATTTCTGACCCGTTGTAAGTTGTTGATATTGTTTTACCTGCATATAACCATCCTACAAGGAGAATGTTAGTTTATGCATTATGTATGCATGCATAGTATGATGCACTTAGGTAATGTATTATGTACTTATGGATATGTATGTTATGGTATGATGTAAATGATGTATGTATGAATCATGCAGTATGAAGCGTTCGAATATCTTTGTATAACAATTGCTGGTTAGGGAAAATAAATCCTGATTCGTTGTTGAAGAATATGAGGAACCCGTTCCCGTCTTGTTTGATAGCATTGTATTTATAACTTCCCGTCTTCGTTCATCGTACTTCTATTGAAGGAATAAGTTCCTGAGTATCCCGACTGAGGATAAAAGAGATGGACATAAATTCAAGGGGAGATGTAACTCGATGTACTTATGAAGATAGATTTGCCCTACTAAGGATTTGTAGTTGTCTTGTGGGGATGAACCGGCGAAGCTTCGTTGAATTCCTTCCCTCGTTCGTCCTTAGTAAATACTATTACTGCCTTTTCATGCATTTCTGGTAAACATCAGTCATATTCAAGCATTTTATGCATTTCTGGTAAACATCAATCATATTCAAAAGCATACATACATTCAAACACAACCAATGGATGTTTCGCTTATGTAAATAGGGTAAAAGTAAATCTGGATTCAGAGGGAAAAGTAAAGCTGAACTTGAAAACATAATCGTTTCAATTTCGAGAGTGTATAACCAATTGGATTTAGAGCTCCTGAGATTCTTAACTTTCCTGAATACCTTCCCAGAAATCCTCATAGCTGGATCTGAAGACATGATACTGACACCATCTGATACTACTGGCGTAGACAATTAATTTCCACCATGGCTTCTGCTGAAAATCCAATATCAAGGTAATAAAATGAGAGGAATGTGTCTTCAAATTGTGATGGACCATATACGCTCCGGATACTAGATTTGAAAAGAAAGCATTGCCCTTTGGTTGAGGATGAATTGTCCCATAATGGAAGTATCTGAATGTAGTTACCTCAAGAGAAATAAGTAGAATGCCCCACAATAATATGCCCTTGACATCATGAACTTTGTAATGTTACCCTTGGTAATTCAAATGTATGAGGAGAGCTGCCCCTGGCTATTAAGCACTTGTTGAATCTGGACCTGATTGCCCCGAATGAATTGAACAGTAACTTGGTATGCCCCCTTGATTGGGAAACAGTGACTATGCCCCTGGCATTATACATGGACTTTGATCCAGGAAGCAACTTTGTTTATCGGAAGGACTTGGTTTATTGAACATTCATTCTGTAAGTTTCTCTATTTATCAAACACTCAGGTATATGCAAACAAATATATTCAAAAATGCCATGCTTATGTCTGTCTTGGAGTTTTGAAAAAGAGTTATTTTAGAAAAACAATTTTTGTGAAAACTGTGATATTAACTCAAGTTTTATAATAAGCCCTAAAGGAGTCAGGATACCTTTTTGTGGCAATACGCTTTCAAACTAACCATGCTTCAGTTAGGACTTTTAAGGGGTTATAACGTGGCCTGGTTCACGGTTTAAAAACAAAGGATAAAGGCTCAAATTCATATTCACCCAACCCAATCTCCATGATGTTCTTCAGCCCTATGCTCAGTTAACTTATGCATTGAAGTTCCAAAGAAGTTTGGTATTATAATACTGATATTTGTGATGGTTCAGAGATCAAAAATTTATTTGAACATTCAGTGATCTTTCTTTGTTGAGGATTCATAGTGACCTCCTTTTTTCTTCTGACTTTATTATCCCTTCTTTTTGCCTGAACTGTTTATTTCAAGGTTACAGTCAGCGGGATGTTTTAATGTTTTACTAAGTCTCCTTCATAGGTTTTGACTTAGTAAGCTTTTCTTTTGCTGAATATTGACTGTCATGTTTTATGATTACAGAGAACCATCATTAGTTGTGTACAACACAAATAATTGACATATTTGAGTTAACCGAGTAACTACCCTGCCCCGGGTTATGAATAAGGGTTTTAATTTGTGCGAGAATGAAAACTCCTACTTCATAGGCTCAAAAGGGTTGACTAGTGATTAACTTCCTTATATCTCCGCTGTTTAGGAATTGAAACAATGCATGTACATCGTCAACATAGTCTGTTCAAAAGCATATTGCCTAATATTATGGTATTGTTTTCGTCATCCTCCCTCTAGAGGCTTATAACTTTATCAGGAGTTAAATATCACAAGATATAAATAAGAAGCATAGTTTTAAATATAGTGAAACGAATGGATTAATTCAAGACAAACATATGCAATGCATTAATGAAAACAATAGTTTAACATAATAGTAAGTGTTTAAACAAATAAAAGAAATTACAAATGAAAATTCAAATGTTGTCCCATCCAGTTGGCTGAATGTCTTCAATTGCAATCTGTGAACTTTCAGGAGCAGTATATTTCCCCATGAAATCAAATTTTCCACTTGGATGTCCCAAGGTGCCCCATATCTCAACAGGAATATGTAGTCTTCCTTTCTTGCTACTTTGGGCAACTTGTCTTGCAGCTTTGATGTTTGATGGACAATAGTAGAATTCAATTTGACCTTCTGGAGTAACCTCTAGGATTCCTTCGTCACTCAGGTCTTGAATCTTTTTCTTCAATGCCCAACAGTTATCAGTGTCGTGTCCGGGACTGTCGGAGTGATACTCACACCTTGCCTTGGGATTATAGTGAGGAGAGGAAGTTTTAGGATTTTGAGGAGGATTTTTCAAGGAAATTAGCTTCATCTCCAACAAGCATTGTAGAACTTGTGACATTGGAGTGCTGAACTTGATAAACTGCCTTCTACATTCCTTGTGTTGAGGTGGATTAACCTTATTAGGTCCTTCTTCTTCAATTGAGGAACAATCAGTGGCAACCTGTCTCTTACCTTCTCTTATCCTCATCTTCCTTTCAACCAGATCAACTTGTTTTAATGGAGGTTGACTGACAATTAGATTCCTGACTCCATTACTTTGAAGTTTGTGGACAAAGGTTCTTAGCTCCTCTTGCCCCTGAGCTAAACTTTGAATAAGAGCAACCTGGTCATTCATCTGGGTCCTCATTTTTGTCATCTCGGCTTGCAGTTGTTTCAACTGATTATCCTTGTTATCTTCAGGATTTTCAGAGAGGAGTGTTTTCAACTCTTTTTGCCCCTTGGACAAATTCAGGATCACTTCTTGGAACTGAGCATTCTGAGCCTAGAGATCCTTGACAGTTTGTTCAAGAGCCATTTCTGCTGAAATAAATAGCGAGAAGATGAGAAACCAGTACATAAGAAACCTGTGATGCAATGATATGGTGTATAAATGCGTATGCAATGTTTTCAAGGACCGCAGGATTTAAATTTGCTTAAACAATCAAGAAAGTAAACTTTTATTAGTAATAAATTTTTTTGCCCCTTGGGCTTACAATAAAAAATGAAATGAATACAAAAGATGGGGTTTTAAGTCTCCCAAGGACGTTTCCTCTTTGTGTTGAGGTATGAGTTGAGATTCCGCTCCTCGTGAAGTTGCTTTGTTAACTCCAGGAATCTTTCTTGACTTGCTTTGTAATGAGTCTCAAAAGTATCCCTTTGCTCTTTCAACTGGATCCAGGACCTCTGTAACTCTTCCATGTCAGTGGGCATGTCTGGATGAAGGATGGTATAAGAAGTATCCCCTTCAGCAACAGGCTCCATAGTAACTGGCAGGATGGCAGGATATGGTATCATAAGAGTCTGAGCACGAGATCGCACCCATCTGAGATAAGCTTCCATAGGAATAGTGTATTTTGGTTCCAGAGTCTTGCTGTCAACCTTGTTCACTTTACCTCATGCTCGTATAAACCTCTGACGATAACCTTGCAGATCGTTGTCGTAGTCAAACACAATACCCTGAATCAACATGTCATGAGGACCATCACTCCGAGCGTAACCAAACTGACGTAAAGCTAAGGAAGGGTTGTAAGTAATGCCCCCTCTTATGCCTAGCAGTGGCACATTAGGGGACTCCCCACAACGGTCAATGATAGTAACATTCTCCATAGATCTAGAGCACCAATGAATATCTGAATGAGAAAGTGACATAATCCTCTTGGACCACCTGAACCCTTGCTCATTCTTCATCACTGATCGAGGAAGGTGAGAAATAAACCACCTAGATAGCAAAGGTATGCAGCACATCAGAGTTCCTCGTGCCTTTGTAGTACGGGTATGAAGAGAATGTAGGATGTCTCCAAGTAATGTAGGCACTGGGTTAGGAGTCAGGAATATGTTGATGGCGTGAACGTCTATGAACTGATCTGGATTGGGGAACAACACTAAGCCATAGATCAATAGGGCTAAGATCCCCTCAAAAGCATCATAACTCATAGCCTTCAAGAACACTTGAGCTTTCTCCATCAATACCTTAGCAAGAATACCCTTAACTCCACTCCTCGTTTCTAGGACAATGTCTGATTTCTTCAAATGTAGGGCTGCAGCAATGACTTCAGGTTTAGGCTCTTTCTCTAAGCCTGTGAAGGGTTTCTGATCAAGTATAGGTATACCCAGTAGTTTAGAGAACTCTTCCATTGTAGGAACCAGCTGATAGTCGAGGAATGTGAAACAGTGATGTTTAGGATCAAAGAACTGAAACAAAACACTCATCATGTCTTCATTGAACCCTGAAGTAACCAGATCCAGTAGGTGACCATGCCTCTTGATAAACTAGGAGTTTTCAGAAACTTGAGAGACCAATTCCTTAAGCTTAGGAGGTATTCCTACAAAGTTGATCCTGATAGTATTCCTACGAGTAGAAGCCATGACCTGCAACAAAGAACAAAGATAAATCCTTTGGTCCTTGAAATGGTTAGTGAAAATTTTATGCTTATGATGCATGATGATGCTATGATGTTATGCTCAATCACAAACATGTGGCACACACAAACAAGTCACACAATAGCCCTAGGTTTGAAGGCTTGCATGAGGTTTAAAGGTAAGTACCCTCCCCTGAAGTTAGTTGGTTCATCTTGTCCTATAAAGTAACCAGGTTCTAAGGGATCTCAATATCATTGATCCTTCACAAGGGTGGTTGTTCAGTAGGGAACTTACTTGCCAACCAAAACCCTCCAAGTTTAGAATCTCAATGAGTGTAGCATCGAGTATCAACCAACTTCAGTCTTCACCAAAGTCGGTTATCTCACTACTTTTCAAAAGGCCAAGATGGGATAACTAGGGTTCTAAAAGTTAGTTAGTGTATTGACAACGTATGGCAGCCTCATATTATCCTCAACTTGACTTAAGGAACATAAGCACCAACCAAGAAATCACACTAACTATGGCCACCAGATCAACCATATCGGTGTACGCCGTACAGTTTCCTTGGTCTATTGCCATTTACCTAAGGTACACTAGATCCGGGTTAGGATCTTTCACACATAAGAGCACCCAACAGATAAGTATAAAGCAAAGAAAGCAAACAATTTAAAGTGATCTAATTCCTAAGGGTACCCCTCTTTTATTAAATCCCCAGCAGAGTCGCCAGTTCTGTAACACGGTGGGAGAACTGACTTTAGTTATGTTGCGGATAGCAAGAGTCGCCACCGACTTTTATTTTATCCAAAGGAAAGGGCATAAAAGAACAGGAAAGACCTTAAAAGATTTTTGGGTTCGGGGGGTAGGTTATGTAAAGGGAAGGTGTTAGCACCTTTTACATCCATGGTTATCCATGGGCTCTTAGTTACTTAGCTCACTTTAAAATGTTTTTGAGATGTGTAGTGTGTGATTAGAATTTTTCTTAAGCACTTTATAATGATCCATGTACGGATATATATAAAGCCTTTGTTTTGAAAATTGTTTGAAAATGTGAAGTGTTTTTGAAATGTTTTGAAAAGGTGAGCAAGTACATAAGAGAAACCTACCCTAAGTTAAATCTTTTCTGTTCTTAAATATCCTTTAAATGGTAAGACTATCCCTATTATTAAGGAATAGGTAGTCATTACCTTGGATGTATGAGGGACAAGTGAAGGGACATCTGTGATTAGGCAACTGTAAGGTGTATTTAGCAATTTCGAAGGGACTTATCATCTTTATTCGAAAGGGACAAGATCATTTATGAAAGGCAACCATGAAGAGACTTGATCTTATTATCTTTTAAGGGACTAGATGATATTAAACAAGATAAGGGACTTTGCTTTATACACCTTACTTAACCTTTTTTTTAGGCAACATGAGAGGTATCCTTAAGAATGTGAGATGGCGATCCAGGATCGACTTACGTGTGTGCGTGTACCAATTCAAGTATTTATCTTACAAATTAGTGATCTAAATTCAATTTTAAATACAAACATATTTGCACTCCCTATTTTACTAACCACGGCAATTAAAAATAAATAATAAGAAATTCTACAACTATTACATAATGTGTACAATTACATAATAATAATAAGATAAATTAAATAAATAAGCATATAATAAATAAATAAATGGGTTAGTAGTAATAAACAACATAAATATAAGAAAAAAAGAAGTTAGTATAATAACAAAATAAAAGTTCAAAATTAAATAAATAATTATTTTTTAGAATTTTTAAGAAAAAAGAAAATAATAATAATTATATGACTAATGGTTCTAATAATTTAATTATATGTACATATTAAAAATATTTGTAACTATAATTATATAAACATAATAAAATAAAATAAAGTTATAAAAAGAAAATTAAAGTTTTGAAAATAAATTAGGGTTTACAAAATAAATTAGGGTTTATAAAAAAAATTAGGTTTTATGTATATAAAAATATTAGGGTTTATATAAGAAGTAATTAAGTTTTATATTAGAATTATACAATATCAATTTAAATATATACATATTTTTTTTATAAAAATTGAGATTAATTTCTTTAAAGAATAAATTAAAGTTTTCTTAAGAAACAATACAAATATTATACATATATACATTTACATATAATGATTTAAACAAATAATTAGAACTAATTATAAAACATAAATAATAAACAGAATAATTAAAAAATAAATTTCAAAACTTACCTGGGGCAGGGATCGAACCCATGCCCTAGGCTTTGCCACTCTTAGACGTACAGGGTTACCACTGGGCTGCATGCGCGTTGTGAACATAATCCCAACAATAATCCTTTTGTTATCTAACCTGCAAAAATCATGAAAAAACAAAATAACACAAAATGGCCTGATGGGAATCGAACCCAGGCCAGAGAGTTTTTACACGCACGCATCCACCATCTGAGCCACCCAAGCGTTCGTGAAATAAACTTCAAACAATTCAATAAAATATTAAAACGAATTTTAAAATCAGAATTTGGCGCCTTTGGACTTCGTCTTCTCCACATTACCTGCGAATTCACTTACAGTTTTTCCTGCGAAATTACATACGAATTTTGTTTTACAGGTTTTCCTAGGTTCTTCACAACGATCATCAAACCTGCAATGATTCATCAAATTGGGAACACCATTGTGTTCCCCACAACAAAACAAACTTGTTTGCGTGTTTAGAAATTATTTATATTGATTATTTCACAAAACCCCAATTCTAGAGGAAGAACCCTAATAATGGCATCTCACGAATTCCTCCATGAAAACTTCATGTTTTTGTCCAGAAACACTCTATGGTTCATCACAAACATCATCAAACAATCAAAAACGGATTAAAATAAGCAAATCAATGAAATCGAAAAACGAAAATAAGCTTGAAGAACATGATTCGTTTAAGACAATTTGGAATGCTTTGAATGATGTAAATGACTTAGACATGTTCAATGATCACTGGAGAACGCATTGCAACCTTTAGAATGCCTTGATGTTCTCTCAAACTCCAAAACCGAATTTCTCTTATGGTTGAAATTTATCACTTCTGATTTTTTCCTTAGAGGCAAAAATTTTCTCTCCCTTGCTTGTGTTATGTTCTATACTTATATGTGAACAGAATTAGGTCAAAAAAAGTGATTGTCTTTTGGGCTTTTTGGATGCCTTGATGATGAAGAAATCTCTTTCCAAATTTTGTCAAAAATCAAATCTTTTCATGCTCTAAAGAGTGTGCACGAATTTGGACAATATATACTCATGTTAAAGAGCTTTGATGATTTTCTAGTAGAAGAATCATATTTAAATATTGATTTTTTTTATTTTATTTTGATTTAATATGTATTTAAATGAATAAAATTCAAATAAATATTAAATAAAAATAAAAAAATCAGAAATTGCATGGGTTGGGTCGTGCTTGGTGTTTTTGTAAAGATGAGATGGCAATTTGGTGGGCTCATTTAGCAAAAATTTGATTTAAGGCCTTATTTGCTTCATAAACTTCCCAAAAATTTCCCAACTTTGCAAGGGCACAAATCCTTCATTTTTAATGCTATGAGGGTGTTCTTGGACATTTTGGAAAGCTTAAAGAGTCCTATAACCAACCTCTTTGGTATCATGTCCATATCTTTTACCATTCTCAAGTTATGTTCTTTTGAAGTTGTTGACTTTTTGTTGACTTTTAAAAGGACCTATAATGTCTTAGCTCATACCTTCCAAATGAAGCATTTTTGGGCTTGGCTTATGAGACACAAAGTTGTAGAGAATTCAATTTCCTTCAAAATGAGCTTTGGATGGAAAATTATTGATGAAGCATGTGAAAGTTATGGCTGGTCAAAGTTCAGTTGACTTTTCCTATGAAAACCCTAATTTAGAAACTCCTGATTCTTGATGATCTGAAATCTCCTTGATGAATCATGATCAACCCTGTATAAAATGATGAATTTTACTTCATATACTTGATGTTGGCAAAAAATCATGAAGTTTGACTTTGGTTTGACCACAGTTGACCTCAGTTTGACTTTTTAACTGCTTTGACTGATTTTAACCTATCTGATCATCTGACTGAACAAACCTTTGGGAAAAGTCTTGAAACTTGTCATGGGGATTCTTGAACACATATAAAATGCTATGAAGCTCACTTGAAGTCTTGGAAGTCCATTTAGCCTGATTAAAGTTAAAACCCTAGTTTAGGATGCATTGCTTAGGAGGATGCATTGTCTGAGGGAATTGTCACATCTTCTGACTAATTGTGAACTTTGTGAACCTCATGAGATGTCTTGTGAACCTTGTGAGCCTCTTAGTACACAATTACTTGTCTTGTGGAGGGCAAATTTTGGGGTGCAACACTTTGACATGGGGTTTTTTCCTTTATATTTCTCTGAGGGGTATGGCCTTGACTTCTATTTTCTAGTTTCTTTCTTTACTTCGACAGAAGAACCTCTCTGTACCTCGAAATTCTTCCATCTTCTTGGTCCTTGGGCATCTCTAATGGGTTGCGCTCATTTATCATCAAGTACCTTGCCAGATGGTTTATAAGTGTTATAGTATCTGCCCCCAGTGTTCTGAAAGTGGTACTGTCTTTTTCTTGGATCACACCTACATGTTTCGACTACTGGCCTTGGCCCCCAATTTCCTTTTGTTTTAGTCTTCTCCATAGCCTCCAAGTTTGCTGTGCTTTTCTATCGAAGACGACGCTGCATCTTGGACATAGCATTACTTCAGTCTTTTTCCTTTGACACCTTTGGATAAATTCTGCCAAGTTCTCATCCTCTTTTGGGTAGGCTGTCCTTTGGTATTCCTCTTGTCGACGTTCCTTTTCAATCTTCTCATTATTCTTTTGAGAGGCTTCCACCATATTAATATCTATCTTCTTTCCTCAAGCAATGTTCAGCTTATCCATCTTTTCAATGAGGACTTCTTCGACATTTTCCACCGTGACTTCTACAGTGCTCCCGTTTGCAGTCTCGACAGCATTGGTGAGGTCTTTAGTATCCTCTTCTTCTGTTTGGTTGGGAGCAACATCTTCAGCAGTTTTGTCTTTGTTGTTGAGGCCTTCAGGAGCATTCTTCTTAAAGCTGAGGGAACCGTCAGATTTTTCCTTAGTGTGCTCAAAAATGTCTCCCCAACCTGTTGGCTGGATTTGGTTGATGTCAACCTGGGCACTGGCAGGAGCAGTGTATTTCACCAAATAATCAAACTTCCCGCTAGGTTCTCCCAAAGTGTCCCATATTATCGCTTCTTCATCCAAGTTGTCGTTTCTTTTGTCTAAGCCTTCAGTAGCTTCTTTTTTCATACCCTCAAAGCTTTCAGTAACCCTGGTTTTGTCTTGATGGTCGAAACCTTGAGTAGCCTCAACTTTGTTCTGGTTTTTGAAATCTTCAGTAATCTCAACATTGGTGGCATTGATGAGACCCTCAGTAGTCCCAACCTATTTTAGAGCGTCGAAACCCTCAGTGGTCTTGACAACATTTTTTGCACCAAAGTCATCAGTAACCTTGATCAACACATGCATGGTTAGTTCATCTTAAGACACTTCTTCCATGTTGGGCTGGGTTGGGAGATCTTCATTAATCCCCATCATGTTAACGCAGATGTCGAAAACTTCAGTGGCTTCAATCATCTCGAAGCTATCATCATACATCTTCTCCATTTCGACCATGTTCATGTCGAATGGTTCATCATAATTAGCTTCCAGGATCTGCATAGGATTGGTGTCAATCCTCATTTGTTGTTTTGGTTTGTCTCCAAACCTCAGCCTTCCATCCTGGATTGTGTAAACACCCCAAATTTTCCCTCACTCATTTCACACCATGGCTTGTGATCTTTTCATGAGCATAAGTTCAATCATAGCATCTCATATTGCACTTTTGCTTCACTGCATTGTTTCTAAGTCATCTGCATCTAGGGTTTGTGATCTGAGCCATCCCTGAGCCATTTGAGCCACTCCAAAGGTCATCAATCACTTCAAAGGGGTCCATGTGTGTTCAAGCATAATATTATATCCTCTCAAGATCAAAGAAGTCAAAGAATCACAAGAACTGAGAAAGGCATGGAAGCAGAGCCAAGTTTAACTACACAGATGACCTAGAATTAGGGTTTTGGTTTCAAAGGCCATAACTCCAAATTTTTTGGTCATTCTTGTTTCTATTGGTCTCTATATGGTATAAGGATCATGCATATCAATTTTCATGAAGAAATTCCATGGGGAAGGCATCTGATCAAGGGTTGACTTCTTGAGCAAGTCAGTGCAAAATCAGGGCATCTGAGGCCCCCAATGACCCAACCAAAGGGTGTTTTCCATCATTTTGAATGTGTATGATCTTTATTTGATCATATAAGGTGTTAGAAGTTCACAAAATTGGAAAATTTCAAGCCATTTGCAAAATTTCCTTTTTGGGAAAGTGACTTGTAATGGAAACTTGCCATTTTGGGAAAGTTTTTCAACCTCCTCTTATTGATTCAAAAATGCTTCAAATGAGAAAACTTTGGTCATGAAAGTTGTAGAATGGATCCTCCCATTTTCAAAAAGTACCAGAACTCGTTCTAATTCATTTTGGATCAAAAGTTATGGCTTGTCAAAGTTGGACAAAATCACATAATTTCAAGTTTTACACCAAAGAGAGAAAGTTGCAAAACCTCATGCCAAGGCAAAATGTGACTTCAAATGGACTTCTATGCATTACACAAACATGAACCATGACCTAAAAATCAGAATGCACCAAAGATTTGTTCATTTTCATGCCTTGATCTTTAAGAAATTTCAAAAGAGCCAAAATATCACAAAATTGCAAAACCTCACATAAACCCTAATCCACTTGCAAGTTGGCTTCAAATTCATTTCCATGGTTCTCCTTGATCACAGCTGAACCAAGCCATGCCTCTAAACCAGCCTGCCATGACCCATACCTCAAAGGACAAGTCACATTGACTTTTGGCAAAAGGGACCATACCAATCAAGCTGTGCCACCAACAACTCTCTGTCCTATCACAGCTTGATATGTGGACAAAGTAATACTAAAAGCACACAAGAAGCAAGCCTGAATACACAACATTGCCATAGTTCCCAAAAACTCTCCCCTTTGCATTTTCATTCGAAACTCAGCACTCAAGTCTCAAACATCAAAACCAACTTCACCATCCATTCAGAAAAGCTTCATAGAGCATAAACCACCCTTCATCTTGCCTTGAAAGTCCCTGAAACAGAAATACGATTTTCTACTTCCTTGGACAGAACTTCATCAATCTCACAAATCAGCCACCATACACTTCAACTAAACCTCAAAGCATCTTCAGGGAGACCATTAGAGGAGCTTTGAAGCAAGGAGGCAGTCTGAAAGCTCCAAACTGAAAGCTTCACTTCAGGTAGCTTCGAAAAATTATTTTTCCAGAAACCTTGTTTTAAGTTATTGAAATGATCTACATGTTTCCCTGAGCATGTACTGCATCTCTGAAAGTTTGGTCATTTTTAGGTTTTTGATTCGAATCTAGGTTTTAAGTGAAAAGAAATGGATTTTGAGGGTGGATTCTTGTTTAGGGAGGTTGAGAGGTTTGATCTGGAGCTTTACAACTCTTAAAATGACCTGGAGAGTGAGTTTGAGATTTCTCAGGGAGGGTGTCACCGGAAAAGATGATCGGAGCTCTTCTCCGGTGACCTGAATGTAATTAGGGTTTAATATGTGATTAGGGCAAAGTTTGAATCTGGGCCATGCGATTGCTCCTTCCCGCGCGTGTTTGTGTGGCCTGGATCTCATGATTAGTCTTAATTTACGTTTATTTATTTAATTAATCTGGATTAATGAAGTTTGAACCTGGGCCCTTGGATGTGGCGCCAAGTCAATGGTCCCAAGCCCAGATTCAATCTGGACCTCTCCTTTGGCATACTTTCCATTTTATTTAATTTTAATTCATTTTCTTTATATTTAACTTCTTCGAATTATTAAAAATAGTAAAAAGGATTTAAAAATTCTGATTTTTTTTGTCAAGCATTTCATTAATTTTCAGAACCCAAAAATATTTTTATTTTTTATTTTTTGCATTAAAAATCATTTTTAAATCATTTAAATGTTTATTTTTAATTGGTTAATGAAAATTAATTAATTAAAAATGCATTTAGGTATTTAAAAATCACAAAAAAAATCTCATTGCATTTTAAAACATTTAGAAACATTATCAAACTCTCAAAACAAATTTCTTTTTGGTTCTTGAACTATTTTGATCTTTTTCATTGGAATTAAATTCTTTTAAAGGCAATATTTTTGTTCAAACTTGGAAAAATCCATTCTGCCTAACCATTGAGAGTTTGATGATGGTTCTTCTTGCATTGCATCCTTCATAGCATGTAGTTTATAGGATAAAATTGGTTTGAATTTATCTTCCATTTTCAATTTGTTTTGTATTTTTCTTTGTGAGGTATCCCAAAACCCTAATTGACTTGAGAAATTCATAACTAGCACTAGGTTAAGAGTTAGGTCCCCTCCTTTGGGCAGTGAACTTGTGTAGGGTTAGGGTTCCCTTGTTCCCATTTTCAATTTTTTATCACATCATTTGCTTCTGGTTTTGAATTTTTGCATTGCATGTTGTATGTAAACCCTAATTTGTGCCTTCCTTTGCATCCATCTATCATTTGCTTACATTTAAGAACTTGCCATGACATTTTGTGCATCCACATGATTCATAAGACATCTTAGGACATGTTAGAATCATGTTTGATCATTGCCTTATTCATTTGCCATGTTATGCATCTGTCACACCCCAAATTTTACCCCTAACTGCTCGCATAATACATTCATTGCATTTAGAAGAGAAATTACGAGATTTAATTTTCTGTTGCTTTCAGCTCATTTTCAAGCTATTTATCTATTTATTTTAATTTCTTGTCACTTCCAAGCTTCCATGTTAATTTAATTTCTATTTATTATTTCTATACTTTTTAATTCATTTTTGTGTTTTAATTTTAATCTTTATTTCTATTTCTATTTTTTTAATTCTATTTTCATGTTTTTAAATTTTTATCTCAATTTCTAAATTCTAATTTTTAATTCATTTTCAAAACTATTTCTTTTTTTAATTACAACTTCCAATTTCAATTTCAAGTTTCAAGTTCGAAATCTAACTTCCAAAGTTTCTCCAAGTTTTATTCAAGTTTCAAAGTTCCAATTTTAAATCCATACTTCATTTTTCTATTCCATATTTCCAAATTCATTCCAAATTTAAAATCCAATGTCATTTCATATTTATTTTTATTTTGCATTCATGTTATGTCCATTCTCAAGACTTATTCACAATGTTCAACTTTGTCCCAAGTTTCTTCAAGCATTCATATTTCACTTTAAATTAAAACATATTCATGAACATTCATTTTTTATAACCATTCACTCATGTCACATTTAAATTGAATATTTCATCATAATAACATTCATACATACCATTCATATCCATTTTAGTATTACATACATAATTAGAATTTCATTCTAAACTAGTGCTTAAGTACACAAAACTTCCAAAAAAACTATTTGTTACATCTTTTTAATTTCCAAGTAAATCCATAGTTTCTTCATATCCAATCATGCATGAAAATATTCTTTCTCCATGGCCTTTTGTCCATCATTCCAATTCATCCATTTGCACATGAAATAAAAAGAAAAAAACAAGTTAGCATCCATGTTCTAATTCATACATAATCATAAAAATTCATCACATCTCATTCAAATTCAATCTATTCCATTCAAACATATTTAAATTTCAAAACATATTCATTTTCAAGTATTATTATTTCAATTTCATGTTTAATTCAAAACAGCCCCATATATGTTACATAAGCATTTCAAGCATATTTCATTCAAGCATACCATTATTAAAATTCAGCATTCATGTTAATTCTTTTTTACATATTGTAAGTCTCTTTTTCTCATAACAAAGTGTCAATATAAATTAGTACAAAATCAGCAAGAATGGCACTAACAGACACAAAAAACAACAACAAAAAAACAGCACTACAGCACACACAGCAGGCCTGCCAAATGCAGGGCCTCTGCTCCACTTCCTCCACCACAACCAAATTCAGAATCTGTCCCCTATTGTCAAACCCTTCAACCACAAGTTTTCAAGGACAAGAATTCAAATTCTAAACCCTAATTCATTTCATATAAAGCTAGCACTGTTTCATTCATCAAACATCACAGAAAAATTCAGCAACATTCCCACAACAAAAAAAGCACAAGAGAGAAGAGATTGATACAAAACAAAGAAAATTCAGCAACACCAGCAGTAGCAACAAGGAGTAGAGCAGTAGCAAGGAGCAGAAGGAGGCTTACCATTGCGGATTCTTCACCCCGATAACTTTCGGGTCGGTATTGTTCTCTTTTCCTTCACCTCTTTTCAGCATTTTGTTCATAGCTAGTTTTCTTTTTCAGCTTCATTTCAAATTCAAATCTGCATACACAAAACAAAGTCATAATAAACTTCAAAAAAAATCCAAGAACTTCATAACAACAAAACTTCAAAAAAAGCCAAACAAAAAAAACTTCAACCAAAACCTCCTTTCACACAAACAGCAGCCCTTAGTCCAAAGATTAAAAATTTCCACTGGATGAAGCATTCTTCAAATTGAGTACAAACCACCAACAGAAACACAAACTGTAAATAAAAATAAAAAGAAAAGATTAGAAACCTTAACTTCAACAATCATCCTTGCACATCAACCTAATCCTTTTTTAGCCACAACTATTTTCACGCCTCAACAATTTCTTCAGCCCCATCTGCATCTCCATTTGGACACCTCCACTCTACAACAAATCTAGCCAAATGATACACATATCTCCCCTGCTGCCATTTCAGTTGCCCAAGACAAACCCACAAACTTTCTGCTACACTACAACGTTTCACACCATAGACACAACAAAAGCAAGCCTTGCCACTACCCTACAAACCACTGTACCACAAACCTGCTCCACTTCCTATAGTAACGGCAACACCAACCTGTCCATAATTGTTCAAACACAAACCAACATAGAAAAGATGTCATAAAGGATTCACATAATTGCGAGAAATTCATTTTAAAAGAAGAAATGGAGTTCACAAAGAAGGGGAGAGCTTACTGTAATTTAAAAAAAATAACACAGACCCCTTAACTTCAAAAACACCATTCATTCATACAAAAAAAGATCAAAAACTCACCATCAGAAAAGATTTTTTTTTTTTTTTAACCTGGAGAAACATCAAACCGCTTCTCACAACATCACAAACCATACTCACAAAAACCGCCACTTTAATCCTCACTCCACCATTTTCAAGCCATATAACCACCAAATTACACTCTTGTCCATTGGTTCTTACCTCACAAATCAGTTCCACCACTACAACTCACCTCCATTCACCTTCAATAAACCATACCACACACCACCGTGACTAAAGCCAAGACCGTCCAAACAACTGTCTCAACAGAACCAAAATGCCATAACCCTTCCCTTCAAAACACCGTCTCAGCCGTCACTTCAAACCATCTGAACCTTCCACCGCTCACCACCCTTAACTCAGAAATCAACCTCAACAAACCCTAAAAACTCGCACAACCCAACCGCCGAAACTTCCCAACCACTGCTTGAAACCCGCGGACAAACCCATCCAAAACAAAACCACCAAAATCACAGTCGTTTCACCGAAACTGAGTGAGAACCTGAGAAATCCGACGAAACTCACAAATCACAAAACAACCAACCGCAAACTCACTGAGAAACTCCAACCTCAAACAATCCATCATCATCCTCCGCTGAACACAGCCGCGACCTCACTATCACAACCGCGAGACTCTCACCCAACACAAAACAAGTTTGAACTTTCCCGAACACTCAGTACCGCAAATCCCTTCCAAATCCAAGCAAACACTCAAACCGGAACCGTAAATACGATCCATTCCACCGCGAGACACAAAGCCCGCATCACCATCTCAACAATCCAGCCCAAACCGGAGAATACTCAGAATCCGAAATCTGACCCACATCCGCAACAAAACCGTCGCGACCTCCATCATTAAACCTTCCCGATATGAACCCCTTTTTCGCCGCTCACAAACGCAAGCCTTCCGCCGTCATCGCCACCATTAACCCACGCGAATTTGATTCACAAAACCATAAACAAAGAGAGCGAGAAAGGATAGAATCATAGAGGAGAGGACCGTGAGAGTTTCGAGTCAAAAACAGCGTCGTGTTTTGAAACAGGGTCGTGCGTTTGAGTTTCACGTTTCTTCATCTTTGTTTTTATTACTGACTTTTTCTTTCTTTTTATTTTTTCTAATTTAATTTAGTTTTCTTATTTTCCTTATTTTATTAGGGTTTGTTTTTGTTGTTAATAATGGGTTAAAGGCCTTAAGCCCATCTGGTTTCCTAACCGCACACACATTCATAACAACACCCCCTTTCTTTGTTTATTTCTATCTCTAGCTTTTCTTATATATACTTTATTTTATTTATTTGTTTAAGAAAAATCTCTAAAAAAATTTTATATATTTTGTTTTCATTTTTTATGTTTAAGAAAAAAATCTTTAAAAGAGAAGTATATTTGTGATCTCTTGTTTTTATTATTTGGGGCCGATGATATGACAAAAAGTCACGATAAATCGTTTCTGATTAATCGTGACCAATATGAGGCCATTTATTTATTTTTATTTTCATTCTATTTAATTTATTCTATTTCACAATTTATTTCACTTTATTTGTTTTTTTTATTATTTATTTCTCGCACTTTTACACCATATTAACTTTAATTTTCAAGATAATAATCTTTGGTCCAACGCCAAGTTGAGTTCACATACACTTCACTCACACACGTAAGTCGATCGTTTTACGATCGCCGTCTGCACAATCTTTACACTTCGCAACTTTCCAACTTAAGCAAATTGACGCACCGCGTTTGTCTTCCACCCCGCATTCTCGATCCATATATCGAGTCATAGCCCGATTACTAAGCCTTTTACCTTGCATTTTTATTTACTTTATTCAGTATATTTTTGCAAGTAGCAACCTATGCCTTAGACTTAGGAGCTTGCACCCTCATTTATTTACTTTATTTTTCGCATTTCAATCCAAAAGGGAAAGAACTCCTGCAGTTGACTTAATGTCATAGGAAGTTTAGCCATCCCTAGTTCCATTTTCAACCTTAACCATTAGGACTTTTTATTTTACAACTTTTTGTGACTTTCCTAAAGTCACGTGAGTGTTTGACATAACACTTACCTTCCCCCGCGAACCTTGAGCGTAACCAAGTGTTCGTTAATCCTTAGGAGAACTACGAGTGCTCTGATTCTATACCCGATACGTAGGCATCGATGCGATGTTGTGCGAGCACCATTAGAAATAAAACCTTAGGTTCCCATAATTTTAGCAAGCAATAAATAACAATAACACAAATATTAACAAGAGGTTCCCGTAGGATACTGCGAATGCTTAGGATGCTAACACCTTCCCTAGGTATAATCAACCCCCAATCCTAGTTTCTCCTCATTTAGGATTTTTACGATCTTTTCCCTTTTCCCTTTGGATTAAATTAAAGTCGGTGGTGAACATAAAAGTTTTGCGATTCAAGCTCACTTAATAGCTTGGTATCCGATTCTCACCGCAACAGAAATGGCGACTTCACTGGGGAATCTTTTTTTTTAGGGTTAAGCCCACCTTGTATATTTGTATATTTGTTGTTGTATTGCTTGTTATTATTTTGGATTTTTGTTGGGTGTTCCATGTGTGGTGAGATAAGTCCTAACCCGGACTTGAGTGCAAAATAATATAGGACGGTGGTATATTCAAGAAGGCTTGTAGGGAGTTGAGTCCCGATCAAGTTGACTTGAGACACCACCACTCAGCGGAGGCCTCCTCGGATGTAGTTTTGTTGATCGAGTTCAGTTGTGAAAGCATTACTATATTCGACCTGAGAGCCGTTAATGTTGAGGACCGTAGAACATTTACCCCCACTTGGCCTTTTAGGGATGTAGTGCGATGACTATGAGGGTGCAAATCCAAAATAGTTGATACGCGATACTACACTCGGATGAGACTCTCTTGAGAATATTATTGATTACCAAGTTGAGTTGGGAAGTCGGTAATATCCGAAAGATGGGACAATGATTCTGGGAACTTTTAGAACCCGTTGTGCAGGTACAAATAAACTCATAGTACATACCTTTTGGGAGGGTTGAACCTTCGACCTCATGCAAGCTTTGAACCTAAGCCTTGTGTGTGTTTGTGTATTCATTGCATTCACGCATCATGAAGCATCATTTTTACCATTTTATTCAAGGAACTCAGAAACTCTATCTTTGCAAATATCTTAGGTATCATCATGGACTTTGGAAGAAGAAAGACTGTCAAGTACACATTCAAAACTCCCAAACTCGAAGACCTAAGGAAATTAAGAGATTTGGTTTTGGATCAAGAAGCCTTCATGGAGAAGCATAGGAGACTTTTAGCCTTACTTAAGACTGAGTGGGATGGAAGGTTGCTCTCTGTGATGCTCCAGTTTTATGATCCTCTCTACCATTGTTTTACGTTCCCTGATTACCAATTGGCGCCTACTTTGGAAGAGTATTCATTTCTGGTGGGATCACGTGTTAAGGATGAGTTTCCATTCCCTGTTCTAGAGAAGGACCCTGAAGAAGCGGAGATTGCAAAGGCGACATATTTGAGTGTTCCTGAGGTCAAGACAAATATGACCTATAAAGGAAAGATTTTTGGATTCCATACAAAGTTTTTGGTAGAAAAGGCCAAGAATTTTGTTAGTGTGAAGGATATGAAAGCTTTTGAGGCGACCTTTATTCTGCTAATATATGGAGTGTTACTTTTCCCAAATTTTGAAGACTTTGTAGACCTGAACGCCATCAAAATATTTCTGAAGAAGAACCCGGTCCCTACTTTGCTCGGAGACACTTACCATTCCATCCATCTGAGGAATCACCATAAGGGAGGAATGATTACTTGTTGTGCATCATTGTTGTACGAGTGGTTTATTTCGCATTTGCCTAAGTCAGCTTCATTTTGGAATCTTAAGGATGGTTTGTGGTGGTCACAAAGGATCATGTCTCTTACCCACTCTGACATTAGTTGGTACAATCGTGTTTATGATGGAGCATTAATTATTGATAGCTGTGGTGATTTTGCTAATGTGCCTCTTCTTGGCACTAAGGGAGGAATCAACTATAATCCAGTTTTGGCTCGCCGCCAACTCGGGTATCCGTTGAAGGACAAACCTAAGAGTGTTGAAGTGGAAGGAATTTTCTTTAAGGATGACGAAGAACCAGAGCTCAAGAAACAGATTATGCAAGCTTGGAAGTACATCCATAGGAAGGGGAGGAGTAGCTTGGGAAAGCCAATTGTGTTTCTATGGAACCCTATCTCCAATGGGTACGAGATAGGGCAATCAGTCTGAAGATGCCTTACCCTCGCCAGGATCCTATGACCTTCAAGAAACCCATTCTAATCTTTATGGACGATGTAGAGAAGCTGAAGATTGATTTGGAGAAAGAGCTTCGAGAGAAGAATGCATGGAAGAATCGACATCAGATCATCAGTAGTGAGAATGAAGAACTTAGAAGACAACTGAAGATGAAGGAAGAAGAAGAGCTCTCCAACAAGAAAAGGAAAGCGCAAGAGGACTTATTTTCCTCCAGCACTCAAGGGGACACTTCTTGGAAGTCGATCGTGGATAAACTTATGCTTGAAAGGGCTCAGATGAGGGCACAAATCGAGAAGCTCAACTTGAGGCTTTTAGGAGAATCTCCTTAGGACTTTGTCTTTGTTTTTATTAAACTTTGTTTGGGATTTTTGAAGATGTACTCAAGACTTTGTATCACTTTTGAATTTATTGAAATCATATCCTTTTGATTATTATGTGTTCCTTGGTATTTGCAAATTGTTTCTTAAGTTCCTTGAATAAAATTTAATTTTCGCATTGCACTCATACATTTGACATTTCATTTGCATTTTTCATATAAAACTCATTCCCGTCATCTGCTCTCCAGCTTTCACACTGAGGCTCTCACGCAAATACTACACTCGAGCTCAAGCCAGAAAGAGGATGGCTGAAAGAGACCTAGAGATGGATAGAGTTAACGAGGAGCTTACTGATATTAGTGGAAATATGGGTCAGATGATGGAAATGTTGCAGGTCATTCGAGCGAAGATGGATACCCAGCAGACTGTGGTGTCAGAAATTGTCACTGCAACAACTGAGCCTACGTCATCAGTCACTACCCCTGTGACCTGGCCTCCTTTTGGGCTTCCTCATGGATTCGTCCCTCCTCCTCAAGGTTTTGCTTCACAAAGTTTTATACCTTCTTCCCAAGGACTTGCTGCTCAGGGTTTCTTCCCTCTTTCCCAAGGTTTAGCTTCTCAAAGTTTCTCACCTTTTTCTCAGGGTATTGCATTTCCTTCCCAAGGTTTTGTGCCTCCTCCTCAAGGATTTGCTGCTCAATAGACTATTCATGTGACTAATGAAGGGAACCATGCAGTTGCTAATTTTACACAAGACATTGTGCACACCCGTGCCCAACCATACTTTAATGACCATCAGGCGTATGACGCGCCAGATATGTCTGAAAACGGAAACGAGAAACATGAGAAGATGCAAGAGAATTTTGATACCCTTGAAAAAAGGTTAAGAGCGATTGAAGGTGACCAGATCTTTGGGGCCGCTGCTAGAGAGATGTGTCTGGTGTCTGGATTGGTAATACCTCCAAAGTTCAAGATACCCACGTTTGATATGTATGAGGGTGCAACTTGTCCTAAGAACCATCTCTTGATGTACTATCGAAGAATGGTTGCGCAGGTGGACAATGATAAATTAATGATCCACTGCTTCCAGGACAGTCTGAAGGGAATCTCCTCCAAATGGTATCTAACGCTAGACCAGTCGAAGATTCGCAGTTTCCAAGACTTGGCAAATGCTTTCATCCAGCAATACAAATACAATATGGACCTTGCTCCCGATAGGAGGCAACTGTTAAGTATGTCACAAAAAGATTCTGAATCATTTAAAGAATATGCTAAGAGGTGGAGAGGGACCGCTTCTCAAGTAGAGCCCCCATTGACTGAAAGAGAATTAGCTGACTGGTTTGTTGACACTGTGCGACCAGAATTCTATGAGAGAATGGTGGGAAGCATAACTGCTAGCTTCTCTGACCTTGTAGCCGTGGGAATCAAAGTTGAACTTGGACTAAAAAGTGGAAAGATGAGTGATGCATCTGGCAGTTCCAGCACTGGCAGTGGAAGTAATGTCAAGAAATTTACCAGTAATTTCCACAAGAAGAAAGAGGGTGAGACGAATGCAATAATGACAAGTCAAAGAAGAAATCTGCTTTGGCAGAGACCTCCACCTATGGCTCAACAGCAGTATGCTCATCCGCCACAGTATGCCCAACATCCTTATGTAGCGGCGGTTCAACCGTCATTTAATCCACAAGTCCCGATGTATCGGCCAACTCAAGCAGTACCGATGTATCAGCAAGCGGCTCCAGTGATTCCACCTTATCAGCCAATGCTCAACAATCCAGGCTATCAACAAGCGCCCAATGCTTCAGCCTACCAGCAGAGGACTCCAGCTCCTCATCCGAATCCCAACTTTCAGAATAGAAGACCAGGAGGAAGGCCTCCTAATCCTCGAATCCCTATGACCTATACTGAATTATATCCTTCACTGCTGAAGAGAGGTTTGGTTACTCCAAGGCCTTTGGGTCCTCCACCAAATCCGCTCCCACCAAATTACAACTCAAATGCCCACTGTTTATTCCATGAAGGTGCCCCGGGGCACGATTTGGAGGGTTGTTATGCTTTGAAGTACATCGTGAAAGATTTGATGGAGAAAAACATTCTGTCATTTGGGAATACTGGTCCGAATGTCAAAGATAATCCTTTACCCAAGCATGGGTCCATAAATGCCATTGTTGACGAGTCTGACGAAGGTTTGATTTTCAACGCCACAGAGATCAAGACCCCGCTTAGAGACTTCCATGCGAAGTTAGTAGAAGTGGGTATGTTGAAGAGCTGTCATAAGAATTGTGAAGCTTGTGCGAATAACCCAAAGGGATGTGAATTGGTCTTAAAAGATGTTCAAGATTTGATTGATGAAGGTGTCTTACAAGTGAGCGGTCATACGAAGAGGAATGAAGTGGCAGTGATTGAACCTATTTTCAACTTGCCTGAATCTGATTCCACCTTGGTGCCAGTGTTTAACCTGCCTGAGTCCTCAAGAGTTCAACCCATCTTTAATATGCCAGAGCCTGTGATGCCCATTTTCAATATACCTAAGCCAAGGTTTGAACAAAGGAGTAACCCTTTCCTTTATGAAGACACTAAAGCAGTTCCATGGAAGTATGATACAGGGAAAGTTCATCAGAAGATTGATAAAGCTAGTCAGAAGGAAGGTTCAAAAGTGGCAAGTGCTGACATAGCGGGTGCAGGTCGTTTAACTCGCAGTGGTCGTGTTTATACTCAGCAAGCCAATATGGTTCCGCCTAAAGAAGTCATTCCAGCTGTTATCAACCAGGATAAAGGGGTAGTCTTGGGAGAAGAGGATGCAGAATTTCTCAGAATCATTAAGAAGAGTGATTATAAGGTTATTGATCAGCTACATCAAACGCCTTCCAAAATATCTATCCTATCACTTCTTATGCATTCACCGGCCCATCGGAGTGCTCTCCAGAAATTACTAGCCCAAGCCCATGTTACACATGATATAACAGTGAATCAGTTTGATGGAGTCATTGCCAATATCACTGCATGTAACAATCTCAGCTTCAGTATGGAGGATCTTCCGAAGGAGGGCTTGGACCATAACCGTGCTCTCCACATATCTGTAAAATGTCAAGAGGATACTTTAGCAAGAGTTCTTGTGGATACAGGATCTTCATTGAATGTTTTGCCGAAAAGAACGCTTGCCAAGTTATCTTATCAAGGGGCAGAGATGATGCCCAGTGCACTGATTGTGAAAGCTTTTGATGGGTCAAGGAGGACTGTTATTGGAGAAGTAGACTTACCGATCTTGATTGGGCCACAGGTCTTCAAAATCACTTTCCAGGTTATGGACATCAATCCTAATTACAGTTGTTTGCTGGGAAGACCTTGGATCCATGCCGCTGGGGCAGTCACTTCTACCCTACATCAGAAGATGAAGTTTGTAGTCGATAACAAGCTGGTAACCGTGTCTGGGGAAGAAGATCTCATGGTCAGTAACCTTTCATCCTTTAGCTATATTGAGGCTGATGAAGATGCTTTGGAAACTTCTTTCCAAGCTCTTGAGATAGCCAATGATGTCCTTTTGGAAGTAGAGGAACCAAAAGGGAAGGGTATCCCATCTTTTGCATCGCTGAAGAGTACCATTTCCACCATTGAAGAAAGAAGCTATGAAGGTTGGGGTGATGTCATTGAAGTCAAGCAGAAGCTAGATCGTTGCGGGTTGGGTTACAAACCAACTCATGTGAAGGAAGGAGCGTCAACCTCCGTCAAAGGACGTCCAAAGACCATTCAAGAGGTGTTTTCCAGCGCCGGCTATCAGATCAATGCAATTAGTGGGGATAATGAAGATGAAGATGTGAATCATTTGGTGTATCAGTGTGAAGAAGCCTTGGGCAATTGGGAGGCAGTCGAGATCCCAGAGTTTTTTCCATTATCAAAGTAATTTATTGTTTTTTAAATGTTTTAAAAGTTCCCTAGCTCTGCCCAAGGCTATGGGAGTATTTTGTAGGGCCCCTTCTCATTTTCAAAGTTATTATCAATGAAGGCATTTTGTTAAACTCTTATTTTGATCATTTACTGTTCTCTCTCTCTCTCTCTCTCTCTCTCTCTCTCTCTCTCTCTCTCTCTCTCTCTCTCTCTCTTTTCACTTTTAAAAGAAAATGGCAATCTTTCAAAACCAATAAAAAGCTTTTTCTCTTTCATTTCTCTATTTTCCACTTTTAATAAAAGCAAATCATTCTCATATGCAGAATAAACGAAAACCCTGTTGAATCCAATGACTCTACATTCTCTCCTAACTTTGATTCGCCCATCTACCAAGCGGAAGATGAAAGTGAGGAAGATTGTGACATTCCCGAAGAAATGGCAAGATTAGTTGAGTATGAGCACACAGATCTTCAGCCACATAAGAAGCAGGTAGAGACCATCAATCTTGGCACTGATGAAGACAAGAAGGAAGTCAAGATTGGTACAACACTTGGGGCAGACATCAAAGAAAGATTGGTCAAGCTTCTCAGAGAGTATGTAGATGTGTTTGCATGGTCATATCAGGATATGCCTGGTTTAGACACAGACATAGTGGTCCACAAGTTACCTCTTCGACCAGATTGTCCTCCCGTAAAGCAAAAGCTTCGAAGAACAAGACCAGACATGGCTCTGAAGATTCGAGAAGAGGTCAAAAGGCAGTTTAATGCGGGATTCCTCGCAGTTGCAAAGTACCCTGAGTGGGTAGCTAATATTGTGCCAGTCCCTAAAAAGGATGGCAAAGTCAGGATGTGTGTGGACTATAGAGATTTGAACAAAGCCAGTCCCAAGGACGATTTCCCTCTTCCGCACATTGATACATTGGTTGACAACACTGCTAAATTTGCTGTTTTCTCCTTCATAGATGGGTTTTCAGGATACAACCAGATCAAGATGGATCCTGATGATATGGAAAAGACCACTTTCATTACACCATGGGGCACTTATTGTTACAAGGTTATGCCATTCGGTCTCAGAAATGCAGGAGCCACTTATCAAAAGGCAATGGTCACCCTTTTCCATGATATGATGCATAAAGAGATAGAAGTCTATGTGGATGATATGATTGCCAAATCACAGAGTGAGGAGGATCATTTGGATCATCTCTTGAAGTTATTTGAGCGTCTCAGAAAGTTCCAACTGCTTCTGAATCCAGCTAAGTGTACTTTTGGTATCCGATCAGGAAAGTTACTTGGTTTTATTGTTAGTCAGCAAGGAATTGAAGTAGATCCAGATAAGGTCAGAGCAATTCAAGAAATGCCAGCTCCCAAAACAGAAAAGCAAGTCAGGGGTTTCCTCGGAAGATTGAACTACATCTCCAGATTTATCTCCAACATGACTGCTACCTGTGAACCTTTATTCAAGTTACTCCGGAAGAATCAAGCAGTTGAGTGGAGCCCTGATTGTCAACTGGCTTTTGAGAAGATTAAGGTTTATCTACAAGAACCTCCTATCTTGATCCCACCTACCCCAGGGAAGCCTCTTTTCATGTATCTGACTGTGCTCGAGGGATCTATGGGTTGCGTATTAGGCCAACAAGACGAAACTGGTCGTAAGGAGCATGCCATTTATTACTTAAGCAAGAAGTTCACAGACTGTGAAAGCAGATATTCGCTTTTAGAGAAAACTTGTTGTGCTTTGGCATGGGCTGCTAGACGCCTCAGGCAGTATATGATTTGTCACACTACTTTGTTGATCTCGAAAATGGATCCAATAAAGTACATTTTTGAGAAGCCTTCCTTGACAGGAAGACTCGCCCGTTGGCACATGTTGTTATCCGAATATGATATCCAGTATGTAACCCAGAAGTCTATTAAAGGCAGTGTTTTATCTGAATACCTTGCTGATCATCCTATCGAAGATTATGAACCTTTGAAATTCGATTTCACGGACGAGGACATTATGTTGATAAAGGACTGTGAAGTTCCAGGTCCAGATGAAGGTCCCGAGCCAGGTTCTCGTTGGAAGATGATGTTTGATGGTTCCTCTAATTACATGGGGCATGGTGTAGGAGTTGTTTTGATGAATCCTGATGGTGGTTATACTCCTTTCACCGCCAGATTATGCTTCGAATGTACAAACAACATCGCAGAGTATGAAGCATGTGTTTTGGGCATCGAAGCTGCAATTGATACCAGAATCAAGATTCTTGATGTATATGGAGACTCAACTTTGGTAATATACCAAGTCAAAGGTGAATGGGAGACCCGTGATGAGAAGTTGATCCCATACCGTGCCCACATTGTGGAATTGATCAAATACTTTGATGAAGTCACTTTCCATCATGTTCCAAGGGCAGAGAATCAAATAGCAGACGCCTTGGCTATGTTGGCCTCTATGTTTCAAGTCAGATTTCTTAATGAAGCTCCACTCATTACAATCGAGCGAAGAACTGCACCCGCCTACTGTCTACTGGTCGAAGAGGAAACTGATGAGAAACCGTGGTTCTACGACATCAAGAACTATTTGCAAAATCAGGAGTACCCAGCTGACGCAACAACTCTGGATAAGAAGACTCTGAGAAGATTGGCGTCCAAGTTCTTCCTCAGCAATAATGTGCTTTACAAGAGAAATCATGATATGGTTCTGCTCAGATGTGTGGACAAACGCGAAGCAGACTTATTGATCAGGGAAATCCATGAAGGATCATTTGTAACACATGCCAATGGACATGCCATGTCCAGGAAGATTTTGAGAGCTGGATACTTCTGGTTGACCATGGAATCAGATTGTTTCAAGTATGCCAGGAAGTGTCATAAATGCCAGATTTATGCTGACAAGGTGCACGTACCTCCAACACTTTTGAATGTTCTGTCATCGCCTTGGCCTTTCTCAATGTGGGGCATTGACATGATAGGGGCAATTGAGCCTAAAGCTTCCAATGGTCATCGATTTATCTTGGTCGCAATCGATTACTTCACCAAATGGGTAGAAGCAGCTTCCTACGCCAATGTGACAAAGCAAGTGGTTGCCCGTTTCATCAAGAACCAAATTATCTGCCGCTATGGGATCCCAAGCCGAATCATAACAGATAATGGGACCAATTTGAACAACAAAACAATGAAAGAGCTGTGTGAGACATTCAAGATTGAACATCATAACTCTTCTCCGTATCGTCCGAAGATGAATGGAGCTGTTGAAGCTGCAAACAAGAACATCAAAAAGATTCTGCAGAAGATGGTAAAAACTTACAAAGATTGGCACGAGATGTTACCATATGCTTTACATGGATACAGGACATCAGTTCGCACTTCAACAGGGGCAACCCCTTTCTCTCTGGTGTATGGGATGGATGCAGTTCTCCCTATTGAAGTAGAGATACCATCTTTGAGAATCTTGATGGAAACCAAACTGGAGGAAGCTGAGTGGGTCCAGAACAGGTATGACCAACTGGACCTCATTGATGAGAAGAGAATGACCGCCATGTGCCATGGCCAGTTGTACCAAAAGCGCATCAAGAGAGCATTTGACAAGAAAGTCCGTCTCCGAGAATTCAAAGAAGGAGATCTTGTACTCAAGAAAATATTGCCAGTCTACAAAGACATGCGTGGAAAATGGAGTCCCAACTATGAAGGCCCATATGTTGTGAAGGTGGCATTCTCCGGAGGTTCCTTAATCCTTACAACTATGGATGGTGAACAGCTGAAACACCCGGTGAATTCTGATGCAGTCAAAAAATATTATGCCTAAATAAAACCCGATAGGTCGAAAACCAGAAATGGCGACCTATGCAAAAAATGGGTATCCCGGTGGATCAAAACCTATGAAGGAGATTCAGGCAAAAGTTAGGGATAAAAATGAAAAAAAATAAGAGCTCGCTAAGTTGAAAACCCGAAAGGGCGGCTTAGGCAAAAAAGAGCGTCCCGGTGGATTGAAAACCCGAAAGGGCGGTCCAGGCAAAAGTTAGGGACAAAGGCATTTGACTGTGTCAGATGGTGTTTACCATTACTGAAGAGTCATAATGGAAGATCAATCTATTTGCTCTTGTCAGAAGCAAGGTGGCGGGCAGTCTTAGTTATTAGGGATTGTAGTGGTCGTTGGATTCAATGTAGACCTTTCCCCATTTCCATTTTCAAATTGTAATTTCCCATGGAGTTTTTGCCATTGGCAAGCTACCATTCTTGAATAAAATACAACTTTGCCTATGAATTTTGTTGTTCAGCTTCTTATTTTCTTTTGTTATGCAAAATGCCATCACTTGATTACAATTTAACTCTGAAAATGATAAGTTTTTAAGGAAATGTTTTTGAAAACATATTGAAAAAACTTTCAAGTTTCTTTGACTTTGTGAAAATTGGAAAAACCTTTTGTTTCCCCAAGAAGTCCTGGTTTGCAACAACACTTTTATACTATTATTACAGAAATCCCCATAGAAGTTCAAAACTGATAACACTCTTGGATGGATCTTTGGGCCAACATGATTTCCAAAATTCGAAGACATCTCCCCAATGTTTTTCATATTGCTCATCTAAGTATTGGTGTTGAGAGCCTACTCATCTTTGAGTCTTGTCAAACTCTTTGTCTCTTTAGAGTCAGCATTTGCATATCATGATCATTCGCATCATGCTCAATCATGCGCATTTGACATTAGCATTTGTCTTTCCCCAGTTGTCGTCTGTCTAACTCCAAGTCCAGATATCATTAGTGTTCAATTTGAAAATTCATTGTTGTTGGTACCCGAAGTTTGGTTTACCATTGTTTTTGTCCCCAGTAATTGCTGGTGTCCCCCGTGGAATTCTAATTGTGGTTGGTATTTGTCTTTATGACCACCAATATCTCCTTGAAGTCTAATTGTCATTTGGCACAAATCTTTTAAGCAGGTCCTGAAACCTTTTGCTTAAAATCCAAGTCCATTTGATTTTGGCACATACTTGTACCTTTCTCCTGATGGTTCCTGAAGGAATTTCCAGAGGTTGGATGTTTTATCTTATTTGAAAACTCCAACATATTTTGTTGTTACTTCTTTGCGTTAGCCGGTCTCCTAGAGTCGTTGATCTATCTTTGGGTGATTTTCATTCTATCCCCAATGCTAGCTTGGTCGCATAGAGCCACTACTCAATCAATGTGATTTCCTTCCTTATCCTCAGTGTCAGCAGTTACATTTGAACCTGCTAATTTACCATTTTGAATACTTTGACTACTTTGTCTTTATCATTCTTAGTGTCAACCGGTTTTTTTAACCTGTTGCGCATTCACTTTGAGTGTATCTTGGCTTTTATTCTTAGTGTCAATAGTTCTCGAACCTATTGCGCTTTCACTTTGAATATTTTTGTTGATTATTCATGATGTCAGTTGGTCGCATCGAGCCGCTGCACATTCACTTTGAATGATTATTTTGTTGTATTCTTAGTGTCAGTTGGTCGCATCGAGCCGCTGCGCATTCATTTCGAATATTTTTGTTGATTATTCATGATGACAGTTGGTCGCGTAGAGCCACTACACATTCACTTTGAATGATTATTTTGTTGTATTCTTAGTGTCAGTTGGTCGCATCGAGCCGCTGCGCATTCACTTCGAATATTTTTGTTGATTATTCATGATGTCAGTTGGTCGCATCGAGCCGCTGCACATACACTTTGAATGATTATTTTGTTGTATTCTTAGTGTCAGTTGGTCGCATCGAGCCGCTGCGCATTCACTTCGAATATTTTTGTTGATTATTCATGATGTCAGTTGGTCGCATCGAGCCGCTGCACATTCACTTTGAATGATTATTTTGTTGTATTCTTAGTGTCAGTTGGTCGCATCGAGCCGTTGCGCATTCACTTCGAATATTTTTGTTGATTATTCATGATGTCAGTTGGTCGCATCGAGCCGTTGCACATTCACTTTGAATGTTTATTTTGTTGTATTCTTAGTGTCAGTTGGTCGCATCGAGCCGCTGCGCATCCACTTCGAATATGTTGTTGCTTTTATTTCTCAAAGTCAATTGGTCGCATAGAGCCATTGATCTACCACTTCGATTTATTTCCTTGTCTTATTTGTATTCTTGGTGACAGTTGGTCGCATCGAGCCGCTGCACATTCACTTTGAATGTTTATTTTGTTGTATTCTTAGTGTCAGTTGGTCGCATCGAGCCGCTGCGCATTCACTTCGAATATGTTGTTGCCTTTTATTTCTCAAAGTCAATTGGTCGCATAAAGCCATTGATCTACCACTTCGATTTATTTCCTTGTCTTGTTTTTATTCTTGGTGTCAGTTGATCGTATCGAGCCACTGTGCGGTCGCTTTGAATTTCATTTTGTTCTGTCATCCTAAGTGTCAACTTGACTTTTCCTGTGTTCATTGATCCAACGCTTTGGATTTCCTTTTGTTCCCGTCTTTTGTTATTCTTAGTGTCAACAGTTACACTTTGTAACACGGTGGGAGAACTGACTTTAGTTATGTTGCGGATAGCAAGAGTCGCCACCGACTTTTATTTTATCCAAAGGAAAGGCATAAAAGAACAGGAAAGACCTTTTTAAAAGATTTTTGGGTCCGGGGGGTAGGTTATGTAAAGGGAAGGTGTTAGCACCCTTTACATCCATGGTTATCCATGGGCTCTTAGTTACTTAGCTCACTTTAAAATGTTTTTGAAATGTGAAGTGTGTGAATAAAAATTTTCTTAAGAGTTTCATAATGATCCATGTACGGATGCGTAAAAACCTTTGTTTTGAAAATTGTTTAAAATATGTGAAGTGTTTGAAATATTTTTGAAAAAAAGTGAGCAAGTATCTAAGAGGAACCTACCCTAAGTTTAAGTCTTTTCTGTTCTTGAATTCTTTAAATGGTAAGACTATCCCTATTATTAAGGAATAGGTAGTCATTACCTTGGATGTGTGGGACAAGTAAGGGTCATCTGTTTAATATAGGCAACTGTGGGGTGTATTAAGCAATTTTGAAGGGACTGTCATCTTTATTCGAAAGGGACAAGATCATTACGAAGGCAACATTCGAAAGGGACAAGATCATTATGAAGGCAACATTCGAAAGGGACTTGATCTTTTATTTGCTAAGGGACTAGATGACTTTATTTTGAGGGACTTTTTGCTTTATACACCCTACTTGACCTTTTGATTAGGCAACAATGAGAGGTATCCCTAAGGAAGTGAGATGGCGATCAAAGATCGACTTACGTGTGTGAGTGTTCAATTTAATATTTATCTTTTAATTTAAATGATCTAAATTAATTTTAAATTACATACATATTACACTCCCTATTTACTAACCATAGCATAAAACATAATAATTTACAAATTATAAAAATATTACATCCAGGAGCAATTACATAATAATAATAAAAGCAATTTAAATAAATAAGCAAGATAAATAAATAAGCAAAATAAATAAACAAAATAAATAAGTAAGCAAAATAAATAAGTAAATAAGTAATTATAATAGGGTTAGTATAAATAATAATAATAACAATTTAAAAATAAATGGGGTTAGTAATAAACATGATTAATAATAATAATAATAAGCAAAAAATATTATAATAAACATTTTAAAGGTTAATAAGAGAATATGAACAATTATAATTAATTATTATAAAATTGGAAGTTAGATGTAAATTATAAAAATTAAATCAATTATGAACATATTATGAGAAATAAATTATAATTATTAAATTAGCAATTTTTAGGAATTATTTACATGCATAATTAATTATAAACAATTAGTGAATATTTTCATTAAAAAAAATAAATTGAGCATTTTAATTTCTACACATATTTATGTACAAAATTTTAAATTATAAACAATTTATGTATTAGATTAAATATAAATAATAATATTAAACAAAAATAGAAGAAAAAGAAATTAGGGTTTTAGAAATTATTATGATTAATTAGGGTTTGAAGAAAAATATATTTTTAGGGTTTATAAAAATAAATTAAATTTTATATACAAAAATGTTAAATATTAACCTAATTATCATAATATATACATATTTTTAATTTTAAATATATAATAAAAACTAGGTTTAGAATTAAAAACAAATTACAAAATATTTACATATTATTTTTCCTAGAATTATTTAATTAACAAAACAAATTAAATAAAACAAAAAATTGGAACTTACCTGGCTGGGATTTGAACCCAGCACATCTTGCTTGCCAACAACCAGGCCAACAACACATACCACCAGGCCAACGCGCGCGCAGGTGAAGAAAAGGTGCATCAAATTGGTTTTATTCCTTAAGCCTGAAAATCAGAAAAAAAGACAGAAAACGCAAAAGGCCTGGGGGAATCGAACCCAGGACCTTACAAGCAAACACACAAATACGTTACCATTCCAGTTGGGTGAGCGAACCTGTTGATATAACCACTTTAATTCATAATATATTAAGGCTGCAATTAAGATGGAAAAATAACAAAAAACTGGTTGGAGCCAGGATTCGAACACCAGCCCTCCAACAATACGCGCGCCTGTCTTACCACTGGGACAAGCACAAGCTTGTGATATAAAACAACAATTAATTCATAAAATATTATACACAAAATTTGAATTCTGGAAAACGCGCGCAGGGTCTTCATCTTCTTCATATTACCTGCGAAAATTAATACAACTTTTCCTGCGAAATTTCATACAAGTTCTTCTATGTTCATGTCCTGCGAAATTCAAACACCAAGCAAACAGTACAATTACATCAAATTGTTTATACCAATGAGTTCCTTATGGTTCACACAATCAATCCACGTTGTTAGAATTTATTTATATTGTCTAAATCGTAAAACCCTAAATTGGCCATTCAAACCCTAACAATGGTGAAATACGATTGGGGGTACCAAGCTTCAAGGTTGCTGTCCAGAAACATTCCTATCATCATCACAAACATCAAACAATCATCAAATTTCATTTAAATCAAGTAAATATATGAAATCGAAAAACTCATATTCAAGAACAAAGTTTGATTCGGTTTGAATGATTTAAGGTGTTATGGATGCATATGAACATTGGTACACATTCAGTGAAGCTTAAGGATCATTGATGTGTCCTTAGAATACCTTCAAATGTCCTCAAATGAAGAACCCGAAAATTGATTTTTGGATGATTTTTGGTTTTTTGAAACTTACTCTTGGGAGGCAGAAATTCGTGGCTTGTGATTAGGGTTCCATTATGTACTTATAGAGCAATGCATTAGGTTAGAAAAGTTGGATACTTGTGTGAGAAGTTTGATCCAAAAAGATTCAAAAAGATAGGCTTAAAAAATCAAATATTTTTGCATAAATACTTGCTATTTTAGGCCAATCATCATGATCTTCTTTCCACTTTAATTCCAATCATCTTTATGAATTTCTAGAAGCTTGATCTTTTTTAAATCTTAGACTTTTATATTTTATTTTAATTTAAAATGATTTTTAATGAATTAAATCAAAATAAATAAAATTAAAATGATAAAAAATCTGATTTTTGTTGACTTGGGTCATGCATGAAGTCATAGTATGGATTGGGTCATCATATAGCAAGCCCATTTAGAAGAAATTGGTTTTAGACCTCCATTTTCTTCATAAACCAACAAAAAATTTCCCAACTTTGCAAGGGCACATATCCTTCAATTTTAATGCTATGAGGGTGTTCTTGGACATTTTGGAAAGCCTGAATAGTCTTCTAACCAACCCCACTGGTTTCATGTCCATATCATTTACCATTCTCAAGTTATGCCTTTTTGAAGTTGTTGACTTTTTGTTGACTTACAAAAGGACCTATAATGTCTTAGCTCATACCTTCCAAATGAAGCATTTTTGGGCTTGGCTTGTGAGACACAAAGTTGTATAGAATTCAATTTCCTTCAAAATGAGCTTTGGATGGAGACTTGGTGATGAAGCATGTGAAAGTTATGGCTGGTCAAAGTTCAGTTGACTTTTACTAAGGAAACCCTAATTTAGAAACTCCTGATTCTTGATGATCTGAAATCTCCTTGATGAATCATGATCAACCCTTGATCAAATGATGAATTTTACTTCATATACTTGATGTTGGCAAAAAATCATGAAGTTTGACTTTGGTTTGACCACAGTTGACCTCAGTTTGACTCTTTAACTGCTTTGACTGATTTTGACTTATCTGATCTTCTGACTGAGCAAACTTTTGAGAAAAGTCTTGAAACTTGTCATGGGGGTTCTTACACACATATAAGATGTTATGAAGCTCAATTGAAGTCTTGGAAATTCATTTAGCCTGATTAAAGTCAAAACCCTAGTTTTGGATGCACTGTTTAGGAGGTGCATTGTCTGAGGGGATTGTCAACTCTTCTGACGAATTGTGAACTTTGTGAACCTTGTGAACTATCATAAAATGTCTTGTGAACCTCATGGGAGGTCTTGTGAACCTTGTGAACCTTGTGAACCTCATAAAGTATCTTGTAGACTTCATGAACCTCATGAAAGGTCTTGTAAGCATTGTGAATCTTGTGAACCTTGTGAACCTCATAAAGTGACTTGTAGACTTTATGAACCTCATGAAAGGTCTTGTAAGTATTGTGAATCTTGTGAACCTTGTGAACCTTCTTAGCACACAAAGTCTTATATTGTGAGGGAAAATTTTGGGGTGCAACTGTAACACCCCATTTCTACCCGTCTTTAATTATTAAATCAGAGTTAAATAAAATCTCACAACGAACATGGAATGTCACATTTTCAACTTTTAAAACCGAACAACAACTTATATAATAAAATTCACTTCAAAACAACGCAGCGGATTTCAACTTTATTAAACCTTAAACAATTTCAAATTCAACTTTAATTCGACTGACATCAAAACATTCAACTTAGTTTCTTTAACATAAAACAACTTGTAACTACTTCATAAACTTAAACAGAATCATAAATGCAAAACAAGCGTTTATTCCCCCGAAGTGCTATGTATCAGAGCGACTGACCACCGACTCGACTAATGGTAACCGGCTACTCCTCAGGATTACCTGCACGTTGTCACATAAGGACAACATTCAACAGAAGGGGTGAGTTACAATTATTATAATTAGTGTATGAAAGACAATACAGCAATTAAGGATAGTAATAAACACAACTTCACAAATTAAATCAAATATCAACACAATGAACCAACAAGTATGCAACTTTAATGAGACTCTACTAGTTATGCATGTGGTACCATTCGGAGTAAAAACTCCCAACTTAAAATTTGCCAATTTAACGAGGCATCAAGGTATAAGCCTTCAACTTTCAACTTTTTGCCAATCCAGGCCAACATGGTGTGAGCAACGGCTCCGACAAAAATGCATATGAATTTACATGACCTATACAACTTCACAACGTAAACGACATAGCAACACGAACAACACAACAACTTTTACAGCATAAACAACTTATATTCAACTTTGGCACAAAAGCCTCCGACATAGCAACTTAAGAACTATTCCATAATTCGGAACAAAATGCAACTCAGCTGTACTCGAAACAATATTTAGCAACATAATTTCCAGTAAAACAACTCATTAAAATCAACTATTACATCACTCGACTTAACTCGACGACTTTCGTCAAATTCCGGGTAACTAAATTTTCCGCCTAATTCGGCTAAACCGACTAATTCAATACTATTTTCTACTTCCTGCAATTAATATGACTTTGTTACGACACTGGAATTTTCCTAAATCTTGTTAAACTCATCCGAATTAGAAACTCGCTTACTGCTCCTGTTACTGTCAATTTTATGAACCTGCATTCTTCTATTTAAAACCATAACACAGTGTCATATTTAGAACAAGTCCCTTACTGCTTGTATTATAGTAATTAAAATGCCCAACTTAATTACTATTTTTATTACTAATTAAATCCACTAATTTCATGAATTATAATTTATCTAAATATTAAACTTAAGATTATTACTATTAACTGGTTTGATTAATTTACTAGTATCTAATTAAGTGTATGCATAATTACATAACAATATTAAAATCCAACTAATTATTTTCATTTCCAAAAGTTAATATTTGGCAAAATCCTATTGCATTTCCCCCATGTGAGTGATGGCCTGCGCCATCTTCCCCTTGTAGAGGGTGGCCTGCGCCACTATGGGGTCCCCACCATCCCCACGTGCGCCATAAAACATGCACTAGGTGTGGCCTGCGCCACACCCCTCAACTGGGCTCTGTGGCCTGCGCCACACCACTACTTTTTTTTTTTTTAATTTTCTCTCTCTTCCTCATTGTTCATAACCTGCTAGTTATTTTCTTTACAGTATTGAATCTCAACCAATAATAGCAACATCTAGCAACACCACTCACTTATAAATCCATACAAAATTTAGGATTCGAACAACTGTCCACAAAATCAATAATTTTCTATCGGAATCATATAAATTTCTACACAGCATCAAGAACATCAATTAAATATTTTGACTTAACTACCCAATTCCCGGATTGAAATTCATACCCGATTAGATTAATCGAACCCACCCTTACCTTAGACTGGATTGAAGGTTGCTCTACAGTCGGATTCCGGAATTTTTTCTTCTCGTTCTCTCACCTTTGTGCAGCAGTTCTACTTCCTCTTTTTCTTCCTTCTTTTTCTAACTTCCCACTTCTGTTTCCTTTTGTTTTCTTATAACTTCTATTATTTTTATTTTAATAAACTAATAAACTATTATAATTACTAATGGGCCTAACAATAACACCTCCCATATTACTAATCCAAACGCGAATTCTAGCCCACTTAACCAATTAACACCACAACTATATAATTAATTCTACTAATTAATTCTACGGCTTTCGACTTATTTTTCCGACTTAACGACTTAATTTACCATAATGCCAAATCAACCGAATAATAATTAATGACTAAATACTTATTCCCGATTTAATCGATTAAATTCCAATTATCAACCAAATGGTTCACACACTTCCGACAACATATCTAACAATACCTGAAGAATATTATATATCGTATTCCACAACTTATATCAACTTAATTAATCAAATTCGACTTAAACAAACTTATAATTATCAACGTAATATTCCGATATTTTGGAAATCAAATTAAATTAATGCGACTTAACACCACATACCACAATTATATTTAATTAAATAATTAATTAAATAAACGGGCGTTACAACTCTCCCCCACTTAGAATATTTTCGTCCTCGAAAATTTATCCGATTCAAATGCTCCAACTACTTATTCCATCCAACTAATCAACTCTCATATTCAAAGGCAACCCACATATACCACAAACAATAATACATAACTTCGATGTCAAGCACGAAACGAAGAACTCTCAAGGAATACGCTCGACAACTATCAACACGATACAACGAGTAACCAACTTAAAACTTAGGACACATCAACATAAGAACACACAACTTAAACATAACATATAATACAACCAAGCTACCAACCTCGTTGTCATTCGTGTACAATGACGACACCACACCACGTGCTCGCTGCACACTCTGGTTAAGTTTACCAATTTTAATCCCCGCTTACAATCATCAAAATCAACATATTAACAAAGCCTTCAACTTATTCCTCATAATTTTCATCCTAATAGGTATTCTAACTCTTTCGTAGTTACTGAATACTTCCAACTCAGACTCATAAGACATACCTCTTAACGTCCAACACACTTACCACCGCGACTACTTCGAAATCTTAGATAAGATATACTTCTACTTCTCAGTCATCCTTAACATAATTACAACTTTTCCAACATGCTTGTCAAATCATGGTCTTACATTTTCATAGAATTTCCTCTAAAATACACAACATCATTACAACAACATAAGGTATTTGGTTCCCACGAATTCTCACAAGATAACTCATACCCTTCACTTCCGACTAAATCAATCCACCGAATACTCGATTTCATACTCATACCGATACAACATTTCATAATTCTTATCCGAGTCAATACAACCAAACAACTCTTCTTGTTCCAATAAAAAATCGTACTATAATAGTCCAATTTAAAATTTCGCTTCTTCTAATACTTTGCAACTTAACCTTGTATGACATTCTTATCAAATCATCCTTTTACATATCCATATACTTCCCTTTCTAATCATCTTAAGAAAACTTCAAATCTCAAGCGAATTACTCCCTCACTAACCAACATTCCAATTATTAAGAGTTCAACTACGAGTTTCCTTATTACAGCTCAATCCAAATGCAATTTCATACTTCCCTCTTAAATTCCAACTAATACTCTCATATAATAACTTGCATCAACAAAACAAACAATACTAAAACACTCGGCTTGACTCCAACCAATTCGACGTACATACTATACTAGTTGACATGACACATCTATCCATCAATTATGATTCCGCCTACTATCAACAATAGATTAAGGGTGATCAGTTCCTTAATTTGTTGATAGACATCCGGCAACCATAACAGAGGCATCAATCATCATTACCCAACGCCATAGCGTACTTCAACTTGTGCCCAGAGTCCGTAAGCATAATACTCCGCCAACTCTCTACGGCTTATCAACTTCTTCTTAGTCCCCTTAATTCCAACCTCATCAACGATACACAACATCCAAAAATCCAATACACATTCTCTCATGTACACACATAGTACCACAAGACTTTCAATATCCATCTAACACCGGAGTCGTTACAACAAGTACTATCCAAAACTATCTGTTCCAATTACAACTTTCATCCAAGTTAAAATATTTAACAACATTAATCAACTTCCATCTTTCTCCCAACATCACCATCTTCTAGAATAGGCACTTTAATTGTCCTCATTCGACATAAATCGTATCTCTATGCATTCTTCGATACCAACATTTCATTATTTAATAACAATTTTATCTTTCCAAATTTTCAGCAATAGACGTTCAACTTCGAACACAATTATCTCTTCCAATCATGACTTTCATCCAAATTATAATTCTTAACGACACAATTCAAACATCTGCCTTCCTCTCGACATTACCTCTATCAAACATCAGCACTTTAATCATCCTCATTACATATTTATTCATTCTCCGAATACTTATGCATTCCCTCTAATACCAATATCTTATTATTTTTCCAACATTTTCATCTTTCTAAAATTTCCAGCAACACACGCTCCACTTCAAACCAATTATCTTCTCCAATACAAACCTCCAAATCACAAAATTATATTCTAACATGAAGAAAAATTTGTGCAGATTCTAGAACTTCAAGAATCGCTCGAATACGACTTACGAGTAAAAAGTTATCCCCCTCACAATGGGACCGGTCAACAATTTTCGTATGCAGAATTTCCAAAATCAGCAGCAGACCCAACTATTAAAACCTACTTATCTCCCTCATTACAAACCTCCTGAATGCAAATCTTATATGCAAATTATAGTAAATTTCATAAGCTTTTCAAAAATTCTAGAACCGCTTCAATCCGAATCACGGTTAACAAGTTATGCCACTTCTCGTGACAGCTGCTCCAAGATTGCAAAAACCAGAATTTTTGAGATTGATGAATGTAAATTCCACCTCTCTCCATCTTAATTCCATGTTCTACCAAAAATCTTGCTCTACACCAAACTTCGAAATTTACTCGACTTTAATCCACTACACTCAAGGCATAACAATCTACCGACTTGGTCCTTCAACTTAATTCATCAACTTGTCTTTTTATTTGGAATAAATCCTTCTTTCTTAAACAATCTCCATCCATAAATCCACGTACTTCTCAACCCGACCGATATGAATTCATGAATTCATGCTCTCACCGGTCCGCAACAACGTCTCTCCAACAACCTTGCACTCTTACAATCAACATCAACTTGAACCAACTCTGACATTCTAACAACAGTCCGGGAGTCAAGCTTCTCCCCCACTATATTCCAACCAACACCTGTAGACAACGACTAGGAACTAACAAGTACCGACAGTGTTTCACACACATGTCGCGTACTAAGGAATCAACAACGCTAGACAACATTGGCCGAACGGACCGACCTGCTCTGATACCACTAATGTAACATCCCATTTCTACCCGTCTTTAATTATTAAATCAGAGTTAAATAAAATCTCACAACGAACATGGAATGTCACATTTTCAACTTTTAAAACCGAACAACAACTTATATAATAAAATTCACTTCAAAACAACGCAGCGGATTTCAACTTTATTAAACCTTAAACAATTTCAAATTCAACTTTAATTCGACTGACATCAAAACATTCAACTTGGTTTCTTTAACATAAAACAACTTGTAACTACTTCATAAACTTAAACAGAATCATAAATGCAAAACAAGCGTTTATTCCCCCGAAGTGCTACGTATCAGAGCGACTGACCACCGACTCGACTAATGGTAACCGGCTACTCCTCAGGATTACCTGCACGTTGTCACATAAGGACAACATTCAACAGAAGGGGTGAGTTACAATTATTATAATTAGTGTATGAAAGACAATACAGCAATTAAGGATAGTAATAAACACAACTTCACAAATTAAATCAAATATCAACACAATGAACCAACAAGTATGCAACTTTAATGAGACTCTACTAGTTATGCATGTGGTACCATTCAGAGTAAAAACTCCCAACTTAAAATTTGCCAATTTAACGAGGCATCAAGGCATAAGCCTTCAACTTTCAACTTTTTGCCAATCCAGGCCAACGTGGTGTGAGCAACGGCTCCGACAAAAATGCATATGAATTTACATGACCTATACAACTTCACAACGTAAACGACATAGCAACACGAACAACACAACAACTTTTACAGCATAAACAACTTATATTCAACTTTGGCACAAAAGCCTCCGACATAGCAACTTAAGAACTATTCCATAATTCAGAACAAAATGCAACTCAGCTGTACTCGAAACAATATTTAGCAACATAATTTCCAGTAAAACAACTCATTAAAATCAACTATTACATCACTCGACTTAACTCGACGACTTTCGTCAAATTCCGGGTAACTAAATTTTCCGCCTAATTCGGCTAAACCGACTAATTCAATACTATTTTCTACTTCCTGCAATTAATATGACTTTGTTACGACACTGGAATTTTCCTAAATCTTGTTAAACTCATCCGAATTAGAAACTCGCTTACTGCTCCTGTTACTGTCAATTTTATGAACCTGCATTCTTCTATTTAAAACCATAACACAGTGTCATATTTAGAACAAGTCCCTTACTGCTTGTATTATAGTAATTAAAATGCCCAACTTAATTACTATTTTTATTACTAATTAAATCCACTAATTTCATGAATTATAATTTATCTAAATATTAAACTTAAGATTATTACTATTAACTGGTTTGATTAATTTACTAGTATCTAATTAAGTGTATGCATAATTACATAACAATATTAAAATCCAACTAATTATTTTCATTTCCAAAAGTTAATATTTGGAAAAATCCTATTGCATTTCCCCCATGTGAGTGATGGCCTGTGCCATCTTCCCCTTGTAGAGGGTGGCCTGCGCCACTATGGGGTCCCCACCATCCCCACGTGCGCCATAAAACATGCACTAGGTGTGGCCTGCGCCACACCCCTCAACTGGGCTCTGTGGCCTACGCCACACCACTACTTTTTTTTTTTTTTTTAATTTTCTCTCTCTTCCTCATTGTTCATAACCTGCAAGTTATTTTCTTTACAGTATTGAATCTCAACCAATAATAGCAACATCTAGCAACACCACTCACTTATAAATCCATACAAAATTTAGGATTCGAACAACTGTCCACAAAATCAATAATTTTCTATCGGAATCATATAAATTTCTACACAGCATCAAGAACATCAATTAAATATTTTGACTTAACTACCCAATTCCCGGATTGAAATTCATACCCGATTATATTAATCGAACCCACCCTTACCTTAGACTGGATTGAAGGTTGCTCTACAGTCGGATTCCGGAATTTTTTCTTCTCGTTCTCTCACCTTTGTGCAGCAGTTCTACTTCCTCTTTTTCTTCCTTCTTTTTCTAACTTCCCACTTCTGTTTCCTTTTGTTTTCTTATAACTTCTATTATTTTTATTTTAATAAACTAATAAACTATTATAATTACTAATGGGCCTAACAATAACACCTCCCATATTACTAATCCAAACGCGAATTCTAGCCCACTTAACCAATTAACACCACAACTATATAATTAATTCTACTAATTAATTCTACGGCTTTCGACTTATTTTTCCGACTTAACGACTTAATTTACCATAATGCCAAATCAACCGAATAATAATTAATGACTAAATACTTATTCCCGATTTAATCGATTAAATTCCAATTATCAACCAAATGGTTCACACACTTCCGACAACATATCTAACAATACCTGAAGAATATTATATATCATATTCCACAACTTATATCAACTTAATTAATCAAATTCGACTTAAACAAACTTATAATTATCAACGTAATATTCCGATATTTTGGAAATCAAATTAAATTAATGCGACTTAACACCACATACCACAATTATATTTAATTAAATAATTAATTAAATAAACGGGCGTTACAGCAACAGCTGCCCCTGTTCAATTTTCTGAAACCTGAGGGGTTAGATTTGTATATTTACCAGTCGTGACCAGGAAGGTTGAAGGGGATTGAACACAAAAGCCCAAAAATTTGCACTCACCAGTGCATAGAGTGATGATTAATTGAATATGCTTGAGTGGGCTTAAAGATGCCACTTGGAGAAAAATTCTTCAGGTATATTTCTTGGAGGATAAAGCAGTCCAAAATATGAAGATATAATGATAGCTTTCAGGAGGATAAAGCAATCCTGAGGTAGTGATATGCTTTCAGGAGGATAAAGCAGCCCTGAGGTAATAATATGCTTTCAGGAGGATAAAGCAGTCCTGAGGGATTGATAATATGCTTTTAGGAGGATAAAGCAGTCCTGAGGGATTGATAATATGCTTTCAGGAAGATAAACAACAATCCTGAGGTGATGATATGCTTTCAGAAAGATAAACAACGTTCTGAGGTATGGATATGCTTTCAGGAGGATACAGCAGTCCTGAGGTAATAGTATGCTTTTCAGGAGGATAAAGCAGTCCTGAGGTGATGATATGCTTTCAGAAAGATGAACAATGTTCTGAGGTATGAATATGCTTTCAGGAGGATAAAGCAGTCCTGAGGTAGGGGTGATAGCTTTCAGGAAGATAAACAACGTCCCGAGGAAATAATATGCTTTCAGGAGGATAAAGTAATCCTGAGGAAATGATGATAACCTTTGGGAAGATAAACAACGGCCCAAGGTAATAATATGCTTTCAGAAAGATGAACAACGTTCTGAGGTATAAGAAGCTTTCAGGAGGATAAAGCAGTCCTAAGGGATTGATAGCTTTCAAGAGGATAAAGCAGTCCTGATAGCCACAAGTTGTTGATGAAGTCTGTCTGTTGGAGAATTAACCTGAAAACAAGGTAGCATCCTGTATGATAATATTAGTTTATGTATTATGTATGCATGTATAATATGATGCACTTAAGTAATGTATTATGTATCTATGAATATGTATGTTATGGTATGATGTAAATGATGTATGTATGATATGATGCTGCCGGAAGCGTCTGGATATCTTCGTATAACAACTGCTGGCCAGGGAAAATAAATCCCGGTTTGTTGCTGAAGAATATGAGGAACTTGTTCCCATCTTGTTTGATAATATATTATACATAACCTCTCGTCTGCTGGGGATAGTAAGGTATATATAACCTCCCGTCTTCATTTGATAGTAGGGTATACATAACCTCCCGTCTTCGTTTGATAATAGGGTATACATAACCTCCCGTCTTCGTTCGTCGTACTCTTATTGGAAAGTAAATTCCCGAATATCCGTATGAGGATAAAAGAGATGGATATAAATTCCAGGGGAGATGTGACTTTATGAAGATGGACTTGCCCTACCGAGGGTTTGTAGCTGTTTTGTAGAGATGAACCGGCAAAGCTTCGTTGAAATCCTTCCCTCGTTCGTCCTTAGTAAATACTATTACTGCATTTTCATGCATTTCTGGTAAACATCAATCATATTAAGCATACATGCATTTCTGGTAAACATCAATCATATTCAAAAGCATACATACATTCAAACACAACCAATGGACGTTTCGCTTAAGTAAATAGGGTAAAAGTAAATCTGGATTCAAAAATGGAATTTTATTTATATCAAAGAGTGACCCATACATGGGTAAGTTTGTACAAGGAGACATAAACCCTAGTAAGAGGATTTTGTCATAAAGTTTTTACAAAACAAAGAAAATCAGCTATGTGGGAAATAATCCTATTGAGTTTCAATTCTACTATTGCCATTATCTTCAAGTATCTCATCTTCCTGCTGTTTGAGACGGAAACGATTGGATTGAGCTTTATCTGTTCAAACTTGGGTAAGTAACACAACTGGTTGCAGTTTCATGGGTGATCCAAACGAGACATAGTCATACGCTTTAATCCCTAACTTTTGCCTGGATTGCCCTTTCAGGTTTTCAATCCACCGGGATACCCTTTTTTGCCCAAGCCTCCTTTTCAGGTTTTCGACTTGCCGGGTGTACATCTTTTTATATATATCCCTAATTTTTGCCCAAACCATTTTGGTTTGCCGGGATGCCCTTATTTTTGCCTAGGCCTGTCAACCTAGCGGGTCTCTTTTTATGCGTAGTATTTTTTAACTATGTCTGCGTTTACAGGCTGTGGGAAGTCTTCACCATCCATAGTAGTAAGCATCATGGCACCTCCTGAAAATACTATCTTGACTACAAATGGTCCTTCATATGTAGGAGTCTATTTGCCCCTAGGATCACCCTGTGGTAATATGATACGTTTGATTACCAGGTCACCAGCCTGATATACCTTTGGCTTAACTTTCTTGTTAAAAGCTTTGATCATTCGTTTCTGGTACATCTGGCCATGACAAACTGCTGTTAGCCTCTTCTCATCAATCAAATTGATCTGATCAAGTCGAGTCTGAATCCACTCATCTTCATCCAAGCCTGCATCCTTCATAATTCTTAAGGAGGGAATCTGAACTTCAATGGGCAGAACTGCTTCCATACCATAGACTAAGGAGAATGGGGTTGCCCCTGTTGAAGTACGTATTGTGGTACGATAACCATGAAGAGCAAATGGTAACATCTCATGCCAATCCTTATAAGTAACAGTCATCTTCTGTACAATCTTCTTAATGTTCTTATTAGCAGCTTCAACTGCCCCATTCATCTTTGGACGATACGGAGAAGAGTTGTGATGCTTAATCTTGAACTGCGTGCAGAGATCAGTAATCATAGTGTTATTCAGATTAGAGCCATTGTCAGTAATAATCCTTTCAGGGATGCCATACCTACATATGAGATTATTCTTAATGAATCGAGCCACAACATTCTTGGTAACAGATGCAAATGAAGCTGCCTCCACCCACTTCGTGAAGTAATCAATAGCAACCAGAATGAAACGATGCCCATTAGAAGAAGTAGGTTTGATCTCACCAATCATATCAATGCCCCACATAGCAAAAGGCCAAGGAGCAGTCAACACATTCAATGGTGATGGAGGTACATGTACTTTATCAGCATAAATTTGACACTTGTGACATGTTCTGGAGTGTTGATAGCAATCAGCTTCCATGGTAGACCAATAGTAACCTGCCCTCAATATCTTCTTTGCCATAGTATGACCACTAGAATGAGTGCCAAAGATCCCATCATGCATATCTTCCATAATCTTTGTTGCTTCCTTCTTATCCACACAACATAGCAAAGTTGAATCATGATTGCGCTTGTACAAAATCCCATTACTCAAAAAGAACTTAGCAGAAAACCTTCTCAGAAACTTCCTATCTTTGACAGATGCCCCTTCAGGGAACTCCTGAGCTTCAAGATATCTTTTCACTTCATAGAACCAAGGCTTCTCTTCTGCCTCTTCTGTGTCAATCTCATTGCAGTATGCAGGCTTCTCAAATCTATCAATAGTAATCCTGGGAGCTTCATCATCCCAGCTGATCTCAAACATAGATGCCATGGTGGATAATGCATCTGCCAACTGATTCTCTCTCCGTGGAATATGTCCAAAGGTAATCTCTTTAAAATGTGGGATCAGAGACAACACATGCTCTCTGTAAGGAATGAGTTTATCATGCTTGGTATCCCAATCTCCTTTGATCTGACTAACTACCAGGGCTGAATCTCCATACACGTCAAGGAACTGAATCTTCATATCAATAGCAGCTTTAATACCTAGGATACATGCCTCATACTCAGCCATGTTATTAGTACAATAGAAACAAAGTCTGGCAGTAATCGGGGTATGACAACCTTCGGGGGAACTAATCACAACACCAACACCATTACCAAGTGCATTAGAGGCACCATCAAAAACCATAGTCCATCGGGATCCTTGTTCAGGTCCGTCATATTGTCCAGGTTCTTTGGTAATAATCATAATGTCTTCATCGGGGAACTCAAAACTCATTGACTGATAATCATCCACTGCTTGATGAGCCAAATGATCAGCAACAACACTTCCTTTGATGGCCTTCTGAGTAGTATACTGTATATCATATTCTGTCAAGATCATTTGCCATCTTGCAATTCTTCCGGATAGAGCAGGTTTCTCAAATATGTACTTGATTGGATCCATCTTTGAAATCAACAAGGTCGTATGGGTCAACATATACTGTCTTAGTCGGCGAGCAGCCCATGCCAAAGCGCAGCAAGTTTTCTCGAGCAGTGAATATCTTGTTTCACAGTCGGTAAACTTTTTGCTAAGGTAGTATATTGCCTGCTCTTTTCGACCAGACTCGTCATGTTGCCCCAACACACACCCCATTGAGTTGTCTAATACTGTTAAGTACATAATCAAGGGTCTTCCATCAACTGGTGGCATCAAAATTGGTGGTTCCAGCAGATATCTCTTGATTTCATCAAAGGCAGTCTGGCACTCATCATTCCATTCCATCACCTGATCTTTCTTTAACAACCTGAAGATTGGTTCACAGATGGCAGTTAATTGGGAAATAAATCTTGCAATGTAATTCAATCGTCCCAAGAAACCTCTAACCTCCTTCTCAGTACGGGGAGCTGGCATCTCTCGTATAGCTTTTACTTTTGCAGGATCTACTTCAATACCTTTTCCACTGACAATGAAACCCAGGAGCTTACCAGACCTAACTCCAAAAGTACACTTGTTTGGGTTCAATCTCAACTTGTATTTCTTCAACCTCTCAAACAACTTATGCAGGTGATCAAGATGTTGTTCTTCATTCTGGGACCTGGCTATCATATCATCCACATATACCTCTATCTCATGATGAATCATATCATGAAACAAAGCCACCATAGTGTCGCTCCTGAAGATTTGCATCCCGGTACAAGCGCGAACGGTCGGCGAAGGGAACAGTGAGAACACATAGCCGTGAACTCACTGGAGATGAATAGAGTCGCCAGCTAGGCATTTTTATCCCGGAGGAAAGGCAATGCTGCATAAGCCTAGAAAGAGATGGATAAGACGGTCGCGCACCAGAGAGACTGAGAAAGGGGGTTGGTTACAACCTGGGAAGGTATTAGCACCCATATTGTCCGCCGTACTCGACGGGATCCACGCTTAAAAGATTTGTGTTTTAAAGGGGTAGTGTCAGTGCAATCTGTGTATAATATAGCTGGAAAGAATGTACAGGTGTCAGTGTAAAGGAAGTGTGAAGTGCATAAATGTACAGTGTCAGTGTGAGATCAGGAATGAAATGCTCATGACCATGAGGCTTAAAGAATAATGCTGGAAGGAGGGGGAATGAACAGAGACTTTTGTTCGATAACTGTTAAGTTATGCCTACGTATCCTCTCGTGCAATGAGGAAGTCAGAACACCGTAGTTCGACCCAAAGAGACTGAAAGATGAATTGACTGGTGAACTGCTTGCTTGTCAATGCTCAAGTGTATGACCTGTCTGGCTCAGGTGCTTACTGTCTTGCATTAGACGGAAGAAGCGAGTTCTCGTTTGTGAGTGAAGATGATGAGAAAAGAATCCCGAAGGAGACGATTATTGTTTGTTTTTGTATTTTCAGTCTTTTATTGCCTTTTGAAGTTTGTCATAGATTAATGAGCTTAAGTCTAAACCAATGGGTTAGTAAACTCATCACATCTTCCCTCTGATTAGGGGTAATGAGAATACCTTAAGTGTGAAGTCAGCTTCTCACACTTAATCACCATGATGTAGGATTAAGATCATTAACCCACTTGTGATTATTAGGTGTTTTTGTGATTTTGTTTAGTGTTGAGTAATGAGGTTAAGCCATAATCAAGGATTAAACAGACTCATTACACCATCCTAAAAGAAGGATAATAGATGAGAATGTTTAAGCTGAGGAAGACTCCTCAACTTAATCCATGATTAGGGATTAAACCCATGACAAAACAAGCCTTTATTAAGTGGATTTTATTTAGATTAATGGTATGATGATGAAGTGTTTTTTATGATTTGTAAGACAACTTGAGGGGGACTTGTCCATTAACACTAGGGTTAGTCCTTCTTAACCAATTAAGGAAGAATTAGAACCCTAATGCAAGGCCCAAGTTACAAGTGTAATGTCTTGATATTTATTAAGTGAATTGATTAAGAGATTTAAACACCTTAAGGGTTTAAATCTTAGGATTAAAGTTATACACTCCATCCTAAGAGAAGGATGTAGGCATAAGCTTAATCACAAAGTCTTAAAGCCTTTAGGGTTTAGTCTCTGATTATGAGATGAGAAGAGAAGACTCAAAGAGAGACACAAAGGTAAAAACTATGAGGGGAGACTAATCAAAACCCTAATTCATTATCATGCTTGGATGATCCTAAGGTTTGTGAGGTTTCCAAGAACAATCTTCAGAGGAGCCACCAGGAAGCAGATGAATAAGATCAAGAGAAGCAAAGTGACTTGCTTCATTCAAGAAGTCAAGTCACTTGAAGAAAGAAAGTGGGAAGGAGAAGAATGAGCAAACTCAAACTCAAACACACATAAAAATGCAGCAATGGATGCAAGAGAGATGAAAAGAAAAGTTATGAGAAGTGAAGGCAAATCCACTTCTCAAGTTTACTTACCACCTGCAATGTTAGAAAGAAAATGCAATGCAATGCAAGATGAGATGAAATGATATGATTCTAAGCAAAACCAGAAGCATGTTGATGATGATTATGATGTTATGAGGTGCTGCAAACATGAGGCAAGACAATGGGGATGATCATACAAGCTTATGAATGCATATGATGTAAGCTAAGGAGCATGAACAAGCATGAAATGTTATGAATCATACAAGACAAATGACATGGCAAATATGCAATGCAATGACCAAACATGCTTTCTAAATGTCTTAAGATGTCAAATGGATCATAAGCATGCACAAAATGCAAAGACAAGTCATGTTATGCAAGGGAATGCAAGGAGGATGCAAGAGAGAGCCCAAATTAGGGTTCATGAATCAAACATCAAACACAAACCAAAAACAGAAGCAAACCCTAAGATAAAAATGGAAAATGATACCCAAAGAAACCCTAGGCCTATGATGAACCACTGCCCAAAGGGGAGCTCTCAACTCTCAACCAAACTCAAGATATGAATTTTACAAGATATTAGGGTTTTTTAGGGTTCTTAACAAAACAAATGCCAAACAATTTGAAAATGCTAGAACAATTCATGGCCTTTTTATCCTTGAAAATACATGTTAAACACAAGACAAAGCAAAAAGAATCAATGTCTCAACCTTCACCAATAGGCAGAAATGAATTTTTGAATCCATGATCAAAATAATGCATAAAAATGATTTAATTCAATGAAAAAATTCTTAAAATGCATCAAGATCAAAAAAGAAATTTGGTTTGAAGGTTGGACAATGTTTCTAAATGTCTTAGAACATTTCATGAAATTTTTTGTAATTTTTAAATACCTAAAAGTATTTTTAATTAATTAATTCTCATTAATCAATTAAAAATAATCTTTTAAATATTTAAAAATACTTTTTTAATGATAAAAAATAAAATAAAAATATTTTTGGGTCTTAAAAATTAATAAAACTTTAAAGAAAAAGTTTCATAATTTTTAAGATATTTTTGCTATTTTAAAATAATTATGCAAAACAAATGAAAAAGAAATGAATTAAAATGAATTAAAATAAAAGTCAAACAAATGGAAGGATGAGATTGATCCTGGTTTTAAACATGTTGACTGCGCGCGTGATCTGAGGGTGGAGATTCAAACTGGCCAGATTAATTATAAACTTAATTAATTAAGGTAATGACGTGGATTAGGGTTAAGTGAAGCAATCCAGGCCATTGAATGCACGCGGGAATTGACCAAGTCAGCTCATCCAACGCTCAGGATTCAAACTCTCATTAATGACTGGATTAAGCCCTAATCACTCTCAGGCTGCCGGAGAAGACTTCCGGTCGTCTTCTCCGGCCAGCTCCTCACCTGAAAACTCACCAACTCCCTCAAAACGCAATGAAAATGAAAACTAAGCACATAGAAATGAACCCCATGATCTCCTGAATCAAAACCCTAACCCCAAACAAATTTATTCCTCATCAATCACATGAATCGAAAGCAAACATTTTTAGGGCAAACCAGTTTCAGAGTCAAATTAAATGTTCAAATCACAACCATTTCAAAAACTAAAAGCACCAGGATGATCAGGACAACACAAAGAACAAGTTTGTAACAAGAAAAACAACTTCTGGAAAAATAAATTTCAGGCTACCTGAGATTCGAAGCTTTCAGTTTAGGAACTTTCTGGCCACCTCTCTTTGTGCAAGCTGCTCCACTTGGTCCCCAGAAGATGTTTGAATGCTCAAATGGAGTTTAAGTTGGCTTGATGATGAGTTTCGAAAGCTCCTGCTTCAGTTCAGTCAAAAATGGCAATGGAGATTCTGGCACTTTCAGGTCATGGTGAATGAAGGTTTGAGGTCCTGATGATGAATGGAGAAGGTTTGTGGTGTTTGTTTGTGTGTTTGTGAGCTAGGATGAGAGTTTCGAATGAAACTGCAAAATGGAGTGAGAAATGGCTATGGAGTAATCTGGCTGTTTCAGGCTTGTGTTCTTGGTGCTGGGTGATCTATGAAGTGTGGTGAGATGATTGATGAAGATGGTTTGAGTATTTGATGGCTGTGTAAGCAGATTCGAATGCTTATGCCAAATGGAAGGTTTTGGTGTATGTGTATCATGTGTTGGTTTCAGCCTTGCTTAGTCTTATGTTTAGCTTGCAAAGGGATAACATAAACAAATCTGATTGGCTTTGTGATGTGACATGGCCTGCTATGATAGGTAAGTTTGCTTTTGCATAAAGGTCAACTTTTGTGTAAGTGAGGCATGGCTCAAGGTCTAGGCAAGTACAAGGCATGGGCTGGCGCAGCAAGGATGAGGGAGAGGTCTAGCAAAGCTCAGCAGCCAATGCATCAAGTTGGTGAAGTGATCATGATGGTTTTTGCAAGTTGTTGCTTTATGGAATTCTATGAGAAAATGCCTTGTTACACAAACCAAACCATGGGCAAACTTGATCCAATTCTGATTTTATGACTTAGAGAAATGTTTGTGTACTGGTTTGAGAGGAATTAGAAGTCACATAATGCATTTGTCCAAGATTTTGCAAAGTTCTCACTTAGGGCATGCCTTAGAAATTAATGATTTTTGCCAACTTTGCATTGCCATAACTTTTGATCCAAGAAGAGTTTGATCATGTTCTTGTACTTTTTGAAAAGGGAAAGATGAGATCTACAACTTTCATGACCAAAGTTTTTCCATTTGAAGCATTTTTGGATCAAGAATCATGGCTTGAAAAATGACCTAAAATGGTGCATTCTTGAAAAGTCAACTATGCCCAAAAAGTCAACATTTGCAAAAACCCTAAATTCTTGATTTCTATGAACTTCAACCTTCTTCCATGATCAAATAAAGATCATATACACTCAAAATGATGAAGATCACCCATTGGTTGGGTCATTGGGGGCCTCAGATGCCCTGATTTTGCACTGACTTGTCTAGAAAGTCAACTCTTGATCAGATGACTTCCCCATGGAATTTCTTCATGAAAATTGATATGCATACTCCCTATACCATATAGAGATCAACGAAAACAAGAATGACCAAAAAATTTGGAGTTATGGCCTCTGAAACCAAAACCCTAATTTTCAGTCAACTGTGCAGTCAAACCTGGCTCTGCATCACCTCAAGCCCTAGTTCTTGTGATTCCTCTGCAATTTTGACTTTGAGGAGATGAAATATGATATAAGAACACACATGGACCACTTTGAATTGATTGGTAGCCTTTGGAGTGCCTCAAGAAGCTTTGGGATTGCTCAGATCACAAACCCTAGGTGCAGATGACTTGAAAGCTATGCAGTGGATAAAAAATGAGATGTGAGATGACATGATTGTACTTATGCATATGAGAATGATCACAAGCCATGGTGTGAATGGGTGAGGGCAAATTTGGGGTGTTTACAGCTGCCCCTATTCAAACATGAGTTAGCTGTGCAGGATGTAAGCGACGGCTTAACAGGCCAAACAAGATAACTTGTGGTTGAATACCAAAGACAGTCCAAAATTTGCACTCACAGAATGAAGAAGAAAAGGGATATAGATTGTAAAGGCAAAATAAAGTATATTGTAAAGTGTGGGCGACGGAGGACGACCGTCGAGCAGAGGACGACTGCTGGGTAAAGAGCGATGACGGGGACGGCCGACATGCTGGGGAGAGTGTATAAAAATAAAGCAATGACGGGGACGGCCGACATGCTGGGAAAGTGCTGAAAATAAAGCAATGACGGGGACGGCCGACATGCTGGGGATAAACGGTAAAACCAAGACGGGGACGGCCGACTGGCTGGGGAAAAACAAGTAAAGCTAAGACGGGGACGGCCGACTAGCTGGGGAAAAACAAGTAAAGCTAAGACGGGGACGGCCGACTAGCTGGGGAAAATAGGATATTATGATGGGGACGGCCATCAAGATAAAGCTGCAAAGTTCTCTGGGGATTAATGAAACATGACGGGGACGGCCATCAAGTTCATAAAGGTCAAGTAACCAACGATGGGGACGGCCATCGGGCTAAAAAGGAAAAGGGACCACGACGGGGACGGCCATCGGGTTAAAGAATAAATGAAATAAACAGATGATGGGGTACGGCCATCAAAGGTGAAGGACGATCACCTAGCAGGGGACGGCTGCTCTGTTGGGAATAAAAGAAATATGATGGGGACGGCCATCAAAGGTGGAGGACGACCACCTGGCAGGGTACGGCTGCCGAAAATATCAACGATGGGGACGGCCATCGGATAGCAAAGGTCAACGATGGGGACGGCCATCGGACGAGCATGATGGAAGACGACCATCAAGAAGTGGAGGACGACCACTCAGCAGGGGACGGCTGCTCTCGGGGTTTATCATAACACAGGACGAGTGTTAGATAACCAAAATCAACAATGGGGACGACCATTGGATAAAGTGATGAAGGACGATCATCAAAAGGTGGAGGACGACCACCTAGCAGGGGACGGCTGCTAAAAATCAACGATGGGGACGGCCATCGGACGAGCATGATGGAGGACGACCATCAAGAAGTGGAGGACGACCACTCAGCAGGGTACGGCTGCTCTCAGGGTTATCATAACACAGGACGAGTGTTAGATAAAAGAAAAGATTTGCTTTGTTGGCGATCTACTGGGGAGATAGTAAACACGGACGAGCGTTTACATCCAAGAAACAAAGGGTATAAGTGTTTGGTGTTGTGTATAGATTAAAGATGCGGACGAGCATCCCTAAGACTATGATACGGACGAGTATCATGTAGAAACAAACTGACACATGTTCAGAGATGATGATACGGACGAGTATCAACTGGTTAACAAAGAACACGGACGAGTGTTGCATCTGGAAGAATTCTTCTGGGGAATAATAGACACGGACGAGTATCTATATTCAAGAAGACACAAGTGTTTGACACGGTGTATGGATTAAAGATGCGGACGAGCATCCTTAAGACTATGATACGGACGAGTATCACGTAGAAACACACACTAGACGCACTGTTCTGAGATGATGGTACGGACGAGTACCAACTGGTTAACAAAGAACAAGGACTACTGCCGAATCTGTGGGGATATGAGTGATGATGTATACAAGATACGGACGAGTATCTGTATAAGCGTACCATGAGTAGTGAGTATTGTATTGTATAGATGAGTGTTTTAACTGCTGGGGAGAGTGACACGGACGAGTGTCAAGAGAGAAAAGTATAATATTAACAAGTGTATGGGTTGATGAAGGTGTAAGCGACTGCGCTGGGGATACGACACGGACGGGTGTCAAGAAAGTGTATATGTATAGGTATATGTGAGTGCAAAGAGGATGTCTTTGGCTTTTTGCTGGTGATTTGACACGGACGGGTGTCAGGATGTATCTGTAGTACGGGTGATTTTGTTTGTAGAGTGTATTCAGGCAACCTTACTGGGGAGAGATGGCACGGACGGGTGCCAAAATGAATATATACTGGTGTTTGTGATTTGTGAGGCAGCTGCTTTTGCTGGGACTCTGGTGGGGACTCCGGGGGAAAGTAATCTATATTCTGACGAATGGTCACTAGTCACAAGCGTTCAATTCACAACATGACTTATGATTATGCTATGTATTTGATTTTTTGCCGTAATGCTCCGTATTAGACGGAATGCTACGCTCTGAGGGTGAATATGATGTGAATGCTATGATTATGCAAAGAGGCGTAGATTCGGGACTCGAATCCCGTTGCTGCGAAGATCTCTGGTCGATCTGCTTGAAATGGACATCCCAGCTGGGTATGAGATCACTGGTAGATCTAATGATGTATCCGTTTGGGGATATAGGTCGCTGATTGACGTAACCTTGTAAATGAGAGACCCAGCTGGGGTTTGTAGAAGCTTTCTTCACTCTGTTGTGATCTTCATGCATTACTCTTCTGGATAGAGGCTGGAACTCTGTGGGAAGATGGTTCCCTGACTTCTGTATTCAACTGAGGATGACATGGCAACTCGGCTGGGGAAGTGAGAGGCAACTCAGTTGGGGAGAGCAACAAGAGGCAACTCAGCTGGGGATACAGCATTTCCGATGCTGAGATTGAGTGCATGTCGATTCGGCAACTTTGCTGGGGAAGTGGGCACCTTCCAGTGCCACGTGGAAGATAGACCGAGTTGATAATGATTCAGCAACTTGCTAAGACGTAGCTTGCATGCCCCAGGTTGCGTTCTGGATACCTGCAATCCTGCGAAGGTAAGGAAACGTACAAAAGGTCCCGAGGTATCCCTTACCGGATTCCGTCATAGGAGTTAAGTACTTTCGAAAATAATCACATTCCCTGTAAGCATGTGTTTTTTTTTTATTTTTAGAGAAAGGCATCTGTACTTATGCAATTGTATTTTAGAGATATCAGACAACTCTTTGCAAAACATAAATGTAAAAACGAAACATGATCGAAAATCTGATTTTATTAATTCATGTGCCCTGAATTGGCGAGATACAGTCAAAGAAACATATCTCCTGAAATGAGGAGACTGTTACAAATTGAGAAATAAAGTGCTGGCGGTGTTGACGACGCTTTCAAGGAGCTTCCTCTTCTGCTATGACTCGTATGACAATGACGTTCTTCTCGTCTTGCTTTCTGGAGAGAGTTGATTCTGATTGAAGCTTGATCCTTTGGAAGCTTACCAAGTTGTAGGTGATACAGACGAACTCAGAGTGCAGTTGTTCGCTTATTCCCTTATTTTGCATGGATCGCCCTTTCGGGTTTTCAATCCATCGGGATACCCATTTTTGCCTGAGTTGTCCAATGCGGCTTTTCAACTCAGCGGGTGTACATTTTTATTCATTTTCCCTTACTTTTGCCCGAGTCTTTTATTCTGTTTTTGACTCGCCGGGATGCCCTATTTTTGCCTGGACTTACATTCTGTTTTTATGTCCAGCGGGTCATTTTATGCGAAGTATTTTTTAACTGCATCCGAATTCACAGGGGACGGGAAATCTTCACCATCCATGGTGCTGAGCATCAGTGCTCCACCAGAGAAAACTTTCTTTACAACGAATGGTCCTTCATAATTTGGAGTCCATTTGCCCCTGTGGTCTGTATGAGGAGGGAGGATTCTTTTCAGCACAAGATCCCCTACTTGGTACTCTCGATGCCTGACTTTCTGATCGAAGGCCTTCTTCATTCTCTTCTGATATAGCTGTCCATGGCAGATTGCAGCCAATCTTTTCTCTTCGATCAGACTCAGTTGCTCGTATCGGGCCCTAACCCATTCTGCTTCACTCAGTTTAACATCCATCAATACCCGTAGAGAGGGTAATTCAACTTCAACAGGTAGGACTGCTTCCATACCATATACAAGCTGATACGGTGTTGCCCCAGTGGATGTTCTGATTGATGTGCGGTACCCATGCAAGGCAAATGGTAGCATTTCGTGCCAGTCTTTGTAAGTGACTACCATCTTCTGCACAATCTTCTTGATATTCTTATTTGCTGCCTCAACAGCGCCGTTCATCTTTGGCCTGTAAGGAGAAGAATTGTGATGTTGAATCTTGAAGTCCCGGCACAGTTCTGCCATCATTTTATTGTTTAGATTGGAACCATTATTAGTAATGATTCGCTCGGGAACTCCGTACCGACAGATGATATCTCTTTTCAGAAATCGGGCTACCACTTGTCTTGTGACATTTGCATATGAGGCTGCTTCAACCCACTTGGTGAAATAGTCAATGGCAACCAGGATGAATCTGTGGCCATTTGAAGCAGTCGGCTCAATCTTGCCAATCATATCAATGCCCCACATAGCAAAGGGCCATGGTGAAGACATGATGTTCAAAGGATTGGGAGGCACATGCACCTTATCTGCGTAGATCTGGCATTTGTGGCATTTTCTGGCGTAAGCACAACAGTCTGCATCCATTGTGATCCAGTAATAGCCTGATCTCAACAATTTCTTAGCCATTGCATGTCCTCCAGCATGGGTACCAAAAGAGCCTTCATGCACTTCATGCATCAGTAAATCTGCTTCCGTCTTGTCAACACATCTGAGGAGTATCATGTCAAAGTTCCTTTTGTATAAAGACCCATCAGTGTTCAGAAAGAAACTACCAGCAAGCCTTCTCAAAGTCTTCTTATCATTGGAAGATGCCCCAGGTGGGTATGTTTGATCCTCCAAGAAGCACTTAATGTCATGGAACCAAGGCTTATCATCTTCTACAACATCTGCTGCAAATACATATGCCGGTCTATCAAGTCTTGACACTGAAATCTGGGGTACAAAGTTAGCCGTTTGAACTTTGATCATGGATGAAATGGTAGCAAGAGCATCTGCAAACTGATTCTCGTCTCGAGGGATGTACTCAAGTTTGACTGTTGTGAAGAAAGTCAATAACCTCCTTGTATAATCCCTGTAAGGTATCAGATGATCTTGGTGGGTGTACCATTTTCCGTTGGTTTGATTGACTACCAGAGCTGAATCTCCGAATACGGTCAATGTTTTGATCCTGAGGTCAATAGCTTCCTCAAGACCCATAATGCAAGCTTCGTATTCAGCTTCGTTGTTAGTGCAGTTGAAAGTGAGTTTTGCCGAGAAAGGCATGTGAACTCCTTTAGGTGTAATGAGTACTGCACCAACACCACGGCCATTCATGTTAACAGCCCCATCAAACATCATAGTCCATTCTTCTTCCGGGTCGGGCCCTTCAGTGTGAATAGGCTCTTCGTGATCTTTTGCTTTAATGAACATGATGTCTTCATCAGGGAAGTCAAACCTCATAGGCTGGTAGTCATCAATGGGTTGCTCAGCAAGATATTCAGATAGTACACTGCCCTTGATGGCTTTCTGAGATGTGTACTGTATGTCGTATTCTGTGAGAATCATCTGCCATCTTGCAACCCGTCCGGTAAGAGCTGGCTTCTCGAAAATGTACTTAACGGGGTCCATCTTTGAGATTAATAAGGTAGTGTGGGTCAACATATACTGCCTCAGTCGGCGAGCAGCCCACGCTAAAGCACAGCAAGTTTTCTCGAGCAGTGAATAACGCTGTTCACAGTCGGTAAACTTTTTGCTTAGGTAGTATATTGCATACTCTTTTCGACCAGACTCGTCATGCTGGCCCAGCACACACCCCATCGACTCTTCTAATACTGTCAAGTACATTATCAGAGGTCTTCCTTCAACTGGAGGCATAAGGATTGGAGGTTCTTGTAAATACTCCTTGATCTTGTCAAAAGCCTTCTGGCAATCTTCGTTCCACCTGACCGTTTGTTCCTTTCTTAACAGCTTGAACAAGGGTTCACAGGTTGCTGTAAGGTGAGATATGAACCTCGAAATGTAGTTCAATCGACCTAAGAACCCTCGAACTTCTTTCTCAGTTTTCGGTGCAGGCATCTCTTGAATAGCCTTGACTTTATCAGGGTCAACCTCAATCCCTTTCTCGCTTACAATAAAGCCCAACAGCTTACCGGACCGCACCCCGAATGTGCATTTGTTGGGGTTCAGCTTCAGTTGGTATTTCCTCAGACGCTTGAACAACTTGAGCAGATTTACCAGGTGATCTTCCTCTGTAAGGGACTTGGCGATCATATCATCCACATAACATTCTATTTCCTTGTGGATCATATCATGGAATAATGTCACCATAGCCCGTTGATATGTGGCACCAGCATTCTTCAGTCCGAATGGCATCACTTTGTAACAGAACGTGCCCCAAGGTGTGATGAATGTTGTCTTCTCCATGTCTTCAGGTGACATCTTGATCTGATTATATCCTGAAAATCCATCCATGAAGGAGAATACCGAGAACTGAGCCGTGTTATCCACCAATACATCAATGTGAGGTAATGGGAAGTCATCTTTCGGGCTGGCTCTGTTCAGATCCCGGTAGTCCACACACATTCTTACTTTGCCGTCCTTCTTAGGCACAGGTACTATATTAGCAACCCACGGCGGGTAGCTAGTCACAGCAAGGAACCCGGCGTCCCATTGCTTTTGTACCTCTTCCTTGATTTTCATAGCCATGTCTGGGCGAGTTCGGCGCAGCTTCTGTTTCACTGGTGGGCATTCTTCCCTCAGAGGCAGCTTGTGCACAACAATGTCGGTATCCAACCCTGGAATATCTTGATACGACCAAGCAAACACATCAACATACTCTTGAAGCAGATCTATCAGTTGTCTCTTCACTGAGTCTTGCAGGCAGGCCCCGATTTTAACCTCTTTCACGTCTTCGTCAGTACCAAGATTAATCACTTCAATCTCCTCCTGATGAGGAGCAATAACCTTTTCCTCCTGTCTCAACAACCTGGCTAGCTCTTCAGGAAGCTCATATTCTTCATCAACCCCTTCATCAGCTTGATTGATTGGATTGTCAAAGTCATACGATGTCATAGCCGTGCTGTTGTCGGTGCAGTCTGGAAGGCACTCTCTGCAAGGGTTAAGTTGGTTCATTTTAGTGATTGATTTTAATCTTGCTTTAGAAAAAAGTGAAATGAAGTTATCATTTTGAAAACACCGCCATTTATTTTTTGTACAAAAAGAAAAATGGAAAAACAGTGAGCAGAAAAGAAAAAAAACTTGTTTGCAAAAAGATGTCTGATATTTCATTAATTTAATCTTGTTTGCACAAAAGTACAGATGGCCCTGGTTACAAAATGAGTCTTGTCATCTTGGGCAAGATGCAAGACTTTGATGCATGCTATAAAAAATACAGGAAATAATAATTACTCTGCATGAGTAACTCTTATAATTTCCTGGGAAGACCAGTTCGAGACACTGCTCCCCGGGATCTTCGGACGAATCCAATTCTCCAGATTGCGCTCCTCTTCCAGCTCGTCTTCCAAACAGTTGATAGCATCGGGGGTAAGCATCCCCCCACTGACAAAACCAGGCTCTGTAGCAGCCTTCGCTTGATGTTGAGTTGGTCTGTAACCCAACCCAAACTTGTCCTTCTTCTCCTCCACAGCTAAGACCTTGCCCCAGCCTAGGGCAGTTCCTTCTTCAACAACCTTCCGGGCTTGTTGGTATGATGACATTGGGGTACCAGATACAGCAGATGCCTCATTCACATTCAAAGCTTCAAACCCCTGGCTCATTGTTTCATGGATCTCTCCATCCATTTCAATGTACTTATAGGTGGCCAGGTGGCTGACAAAAATGTCCTCCTCTCCACAGATTGTGACAACTTGGCCTTCCCACTCAAATTTTAACTTTTGGTGAAGGGTAGACGTTATTGCGCCGGCGGCGTGAATCCAGGGTCTACCCAACAAACAGCTGTAGGCGGGCTGAATGTCCATCACATAAAAGATAGTTTTAAAAGTCTGCGGGCCAATTGTCACAGGCAGCTCAATCTCTCCCAGAACCGATCTCTTCGAACCATCAAAGGCTCTTACTACCAGGTTGCTGGGTCTCAATGCCAATCCATCATATTCAAGCTTCACCAGAGCCTTCTTTGGGTAAGACATTCAGGGAAGAACCTGTGTCCACCAGCACATGAGAAAGGACAGCTCCTTTGCATTCCAGGGTTATGTGCAAGGCTTTGTTGTGATTACGGCCATCCGCTGTCAAGTCAGAATTGGTAAACCCCAGCCCATTGCTAGCAGTAACATTTCCAACCACGGTTTCCAATTGGTTGACAGTAATCTCCTCAGGCACGTAAGCTGCGTGCAGGACTTTAAGTAGTGCATTCCGATGGGCTTCGGAGCACATAAGCAGCGAGAGGATAGAGATTTTGGATGGCGTCTGGTGAAGCTGATCCACAATTTTATAATCACTCTTTTTGATGATTCGCATAAACTCATCAACTTCCTGATCAAATGGAGTCTTCAGGGTTTCTTTGGCAGCTGAATCTTCCTGCACCGGGCCTTTTCCTTTTGCCTTGGCAGCAGCTTCTGCTTCGGCAGTAGGTCTTTGAACTTGTGAAGCAAAGAGACGTCCGCTTCGAGTGAAGCCTCCGCCTCCCCCCACATTATCTACTTGTGGTGCAGGTGTTGATGTTTCCAGAGTGATTCTTTTTCCTTCGCAATACAAGTCAGAGCCATAGTGCCAGGGGATGGCCCTATTGCTTTCATATGGTATTGGTCCAGGCACCGTGACAGTGACCGGACTGATTGCTGCTGCTGAAGGGACTGTAATTGTTTGTGGATCGTAAAAGATTGTAACTGGTGCTCTGGCGGGAGCAGCACCTTCTGAATGGTAGGCGGAGTTATTTTCAGGATCGTAGAATATGGTAACAGTAGAGACATCTTCATGATTGATTGCTGGTGTTGTAGGAGGTACCGTTGGAAGAACTGTTGTTGTTGTTGATGGAGATTCGAAATGGAATGAAGCTGAAGTTGTAGCAGGAGAAACTGTTGAAAACTGATCATTTGGGAGGACAAGTGAAGTACTTGTTGATGGTGCTGATGAATTGTCGGGAACAATAGTAGTTGCATTTGTAGGAGGTTCTGAAACCGTTATTGATGAAGTTGTCGGATTTGCCGGAAATGATGTAGTGATCTGTAGTAGGCCACTCTGAATAAGGCTGTCAATGCCATTCCTCAGGTCCTTGCACCCATTCCATGAAATATTGCAGTAGGGACACCCTAGTTCACACCCCGGAAATATATTGCCCTCACGGAGTTGAGCTTTGATTTCCACCAATGGTGTCCTGATCTGATCCACACTAGTTATCAAATAAGATGGTTGGTCTTCTTCAATAGCATTAATTCGAGGACCACCATGGTTTGGCATTGGGTTTTTATTGACATTGGGCGGAGGTGCAAAATTCAGAGCCTTGGAGTCTACCAAGTCTTGTACCTTCATATGCAGAGCCCTGCATTTTTCTGTACTATGACCAGGTGCGTTTGAATGAAAAGCACACCTAGCATTGGAGTCATAGTTTCTTGGTAGACTGTTGGGATCCGGAGGTGCCAACGTTCTTAGCTCAACTAGGTTGAGTTTCAGAAGTTGTGGCAGCAAGGCAGCATACGGCATTGGGATCGGGTCGATCACTCGGTTAGCTTGGGATGGCCTTTGTTGGAATGGCCTTTGTTGATTGTTGTTGTTGGAGTTGTTGTTGTTGAAGTTTCTTGGAGGATACTGATTCTGCTGATACTGAGGTTGTTGTTGGAAGTTTTGTTGAGGAGGTTGATAGACTGGCTGTGGATGAGCTGGAGCAGGGATAGTGACTGCTGCTATTGTCCTTTGAACATATTGGGGCCTACCCCTGTTGGTGTGAATGGCATTGGTCTCGCCAGTTCTTCTCGGGCCTGCAAAAGGCTTTCTTGTACTACTGGACGAGCTTGCACCGTTATCAGAGATCTTACCCATTTTTAACAGGCTTTCAATTCTCTCCCCAGCTATGACAACATCTGCGAAGCTGGTGGAAGAGAAAGCAGCCAACCTGTCAATATACGTTCCCTGAAGAGTGTTCATAAACATGTCTGCCATTTCTCTCTCAGACATTGGTGGTTGAACAGCAGCAGCCAGTTGCCTCCACCTTTGGGCATACTCTCGGAAACTCTCCCTCGAAGACTGTGACATTCCCATTAGGAGGGTCCTGTTGGGTGCCATATCTAGATTATACTGATACTGTCTGATGAAGGCTTCTGCCAGGTCCTTCCAGCATCTTATAGTTGCTCTTGTCAGATGGGAATACCATTCCCTTGATGCTCCAGTCAAGCTATCTTCGAAGTAGAACATCCAAAGTTTCTCATCCATTGTATAGGCCTTCAGCCTTCCCAGAAATGATTGCAAATGAGTCCGGGGGCATGAAGTCCCATTATACTTTTCGAAACAAGGAGGCTTGAACTTGTGGGGGATCCTGACCCCGTCTACCAATCCCATGTCCATAACGTCGAAACCCAAAGAATTTTGAGATTCTAAGGACCTCAACTTCTCAGCTATTTCTTCCAACCGTCTATCATAAGTTTCCTCTCCGGCACCCATTACTGTATACTGGTCCTCCTGAGGATCTTCTTGAAGTACTCTGGCTGCTGTGGCTGTCCCTTGAATGTTGACTGGGATGTTGGCCTCTGGATGGAGATGGGGTCCAAAAACTGGGGGATTGACATGAGGTTGGACCCTCTCGTTGTTACTTGTGCCAGCAGTTCCCACATGGGGCTCCTCTTGATTCCTTCCTTCTACCAAAACTCTGAGCCTCTCCTGGCTTTGAGCTAAATTGTTCATCACTTCCATGAATTGTGTTATCTGGGTTCTCATCTCCAACCTTTCGTTGGCCATCTGGTTTCTGACCTCCGTAAGGTCTTGCTGCATCTGATCCATCTGAATTCCCGGAAGGTTGTTTCTAGTTGGGTACCTGTGTGGCCTGTTGAGGGGGAAAACCCGGCGGCGAGCAATAATTCCTGAATATCACAACAGAGGTTAGCAACAACAAAACAAAAACCTACAAAACAAACAAAAGGGTTAGCATGCAATGCAGTTATGCTTATTTGTTCTCAAGGTATCCGGTTTGGCATTCAGTTTTGACCCTTCCAGACCCTTGAAGATGCTGCTGTTGAAGTTGCTTTTGATGTGATCTCAGGTGGAAACTAACACAAATATATTACAGAAGGTGAAATAATACATCTTGTTCATTTTTACAACACAAGCCCTCAAAGGGGTCAAAATACATCACAAAAAAGCAAAAGTACATGGAATAGGGATAACAACAAGCAAATGGTCAAACTCCAAGGCCAAACTCATCCTCACGAACTTCCTTGAGAAGTGCTTCGGTCACAGGATCAGCCGGATGCTCCATAAGATTTCTGATGAGAAGGTTTCTTGCTGCAACAGCTGCAGTCAACTTCCTGTTCTGACTTTGGTCCTTAGACCTCTTCACTCCAGCTCTGATTTCTAGCTCTGATATCTCCTTCTGGGCTGCTGCCAGGGCTTTTTCCATCTGCTCCATCTTGTCCTGAACTCTTTTGTCTTCTAGAGTACGGGCCTCAGTGATCCGGACCCACCTGGCCTGACTCTCTTTCAAATACAAGTTTGTTCTTGCTCTCTGAAACTGGGCTTCTTTACAAGCATTCTTCAGAATCTGCTCACCAGCTTTAGACTTGTTGATATACTCCCCAGACTTCTCAATCTTAGTCAAGTGTTCCACCCTCAATTTCTCCAATCTCTCAATCTCCCTCACACCTTCACTCCTCTCCCTGAGGGTCTTCTGCAAGGCTTGGGTTAACTTCTCATTTCTTTCCTTCAAGCTTTCAAACTCCTCCAGATTGATAGTGACAGGGGGTGGTGCTGAAGATGACTCAGGCATGTCTTCTATGGTGAAGGGCAATCCAGAGAATTGGGCCCTAGCATGGGACCACTCATAATATTGGACTGATGCCACATTATTGCACTTCCCCAGAATGGTGATTCCCTTAGTCTGAACATGATCCCAGGCCCAGGCAGCCTGCCTAACAGCAGTCAAACTAATCTTGTTCTCACAGTAGAGGGTCTCCACCAAGTCTTGTTCCCTTGGAGTATGAACCAGTGCATAGCCTAATTGCCTTCTGAACAGCAGAGGGTTGTAATTGATACTTCCCTTAACTCCTATTAAGGGCACATTGGGAAAGTGCCCACAGCTTGTAATGATATCTCTGCCCTTGGTGCTTTGAGTACACCATCTGATATCTGCTGAAGTGAGAGTAGTGAGCCTCTTAGCCCAGTTGCTTTGCTGATGAGGATTTAGGAATGCATCTGTCCTGGGTAGATGCCTGAGAAGCCAAGCATGAAATAATGGAGCACAAATCCTCACTAATCTTCCCCTCTGCTTCTCATTTCTCTGATGTACTGAGTAATAGAGATCACCCAGTAAAGTTGGCACTGGGTTCTTCAGGATGAACAAATGGATTGCATTCTTGCTAATGAATCGAGGCTCATCTGCAAACAACACAATTCCATATACACTTAAGGCCAACAGAGCACAAACAGCTTTCCACTCCCCCAGGGAGGCTTTCAGACTAGCTTGAGAAATCAGGAAGTCCAGATGAAATCCAGGGATCCCAGCTTTAGAGGTCATGTGTTGCTCAATCAAAGCAGGTTCCAGGTGCAAAGCTTTTGCTACCTCTCCATTGCTGGGAAAGACCATTTCAGGGTTAAAAGGGATCTCCCTCTTGATAGGCAAACCAATCAAAGATGAGTATTCTTCTAATAGGGGCCCCAACTGAAAGTCTTGAAAGGTGAAACATCTCAATGGGGGGTCATAGAACTGAATGCAGGTGTGGATGAGGCTCCTCTGTGAAGGGTCCAGATCCATAACCATGTCCAGTATATCTCCATAACTCTCCCTGAACAAAGGCATGTGATCTGGAGTGATCAGGGTTTGGATCCTCCTGATGTCTGATAAGTCTGGTTGGAAGAAATGATAAGTGATGTTGCTTTTCTTTGGAGCCATGAGTGCTGAGACTGAGTAGAGTAAGTGCTGATGAAGATGCTGAGAAGTGGGCCACTGGCTGGCTAGTGCAAGTAACTGAAGTATATGGCTGACAAGCTGAAGCAAATGCTGGTGGAGATAGGTCAATATAGCAGATGGGGTCAAAACCAAAACCAGATGAAGGTGGATACCCTGAAACACAAATAAGCAAATGTTAATATGATGCAATGAGTATGTATGCAAATGAAATGCAAGGGTTTGTGACTGAGCTGGATCTGATTAACTGCCTTGGTATAGATCCATGTGTGTTCAAGAATTCCAGATGGAGGTCTATAAATCCAGTAACCGAGGTGGGGGACTCAAATAAAGAGCCACATGTCCAGGGTTTTAGAATCACAAGAACTGTCCAACATGGAGCATTCTTAACAAAGTCAAAGTAACAGGGTATTCTGAGGTCAAGGTACCTGCAAACCTGTAAACAGCCCAACCCCCCTCACAGGTGATGATCTAGAACAAGGATCCTCAGACTTGGATCAGTTATGAGAAGTGTAAACACTTCTAACCCGGAGGTACAGTGTTTACAATAACCATAACAATTCCTCCTCTAATTCACCTCAGTTTCTGAAGGTCAATACTAAAAGGTCATCCAGACTTAGCAGGCTTCCCAGATAGCCCTAGCATTGCAGGAAATCTGCAACACAGAGTTCTCAAGAAGAAACCCATATCTGAACCGTGTTTCATATTCCCGCACCAGACCGAAATGGAATGGGAAAGAATATGATTCACTCTAGCCTAGGTGTCACTCAAGTCCCAGGTATAGGACCTTAACTCTCAATGAAACACCCACCCACCAAAACAAAAACCAGATCCAGCCAGCAACAATGACAGTATGATATATACAAAAGCGATAAAGAAAGCAGTAAAGCAACTGTACATAAAGCAGAAATAAATACAAAAATACAAACACAAATAAGCACATAACACCCCAGTAAACACAAATCAATCAAGCGCTAGGAGGAACCCACAAAAAGAACCAGAAGCCCTGGTTGCAGTATATACACCTTTTGGCACCCGTCCGTGTCATCTTTCCCCAGCAGAGTCGCCAAGCTGTCGCTCCCGAAGATTTGCATCCCGGTACAAGCGCGAACGGTCGGCGAAGGGAACAGTGAGAACACACAGTCGTGAACTCACTGGAGATGAATAGAGTCGCCAGCTAGGCATTTTTATCCCGGAGGAAAGGCAATGCTGCATAAGCCTAGAAAGAGATGGATAAGACGGTCGCGCACCAGAGAGACTGAGAAAGGGGGTTGGTTACAACCTGGGAAGGTATTAGCACCCAGATTGTCCGCCGTACTCGACGGGATCCACGCTTAAAAGATTTGTGTTTTAAAGGGGTAGTGTCAGTGCAATCTGTGTATAAAATAGCTGGAAAGAATGTACAGGTGTCAGTGTAAAGGAAGTGTGAAGTGCATAAATGTACAGTGTCAGTGTGAGATCAGGAATGAAATGCTCATGACCATGAGGCTTAAAGAATAATGCTGGAAGGAGGGGGAATGAACAGAGACTTTTGTTCGATAACTGTTAAGTTATGCCTACGTATCCTCTCGTGCAATGAGGAAGTCAGAACACCGTAGTTCGACCCAAAGAGACTGAAAGATGAATTGACTGGTGAACTGCTTGCTTGTCAATGCTCAAGTGTATGACCTGTCTGGCTCAGGTGCTTACTGTCTTGCATTAGACGGAAGAAGCGAGTTCTCGTTTGTGAGTGAAGATGATGAGAAAAGAATCCCGAAGGAGACGATTATTGTTTGTTTTTGTATTTTCAGTCTTTTATTGCCTTTTGAAGTTTGTCATAGATTAATGAGCTTAAGTCTAAACCAATGGGTTAGTAAACTCATCACATCTTCCCTCTGATTAGGGGTAATGAGAATACCTTAAGTGTGAAGTCAGCTTCTCACACTTAATCACCATGATGTAGGATTAAGATCATTAACCCACTTGTGATTATTAGGTGTTTTTGTGATTTTGTTTAGTGTTGAGTAATGAGGTTAAGCCATAATCAAGGATTAAACAGACTCATTACACCATCCTAAAAGAAGGATAATAGATGAGAATGTTTAAGCTGAGGAAGACTCCTCAACTTAATCCATGATTAGGGATTAAACCCATGACAAAACAAGCCTTTATTAAGTGGATTTTATTTAGATTAATGGTATGATGATGAAGTGTTTTTTATGATTTGTAAGACAACTTGAGGGGGACTTGTCCATTAACACTAGGGTTAGTCCTTCTTAACCAATTAAGGAAGAATTAGAACCCTAATGCAAGGCCCAAGTTACAAGTGTAATGTCTTGATATTTATTAAGTGAATTGATTAAGAGATTTAAACACCTTAAGGGTTTAAATCTTAGGATTAAAGTTATACACTCCATCCTAAGAGAAGGATGTAGGCATAAGCTTAATCACAAAGTCTTAAAGCCTTTAGGGTTTAGTCTCTGATTATGAGATGAGAAGAGAAGACTCAAAGAGAGACACAAAGGTAAAAACTATGAGGGGAGACTAATCAAAACCCTAATTCATTATCATGCTTGGATGATCCTAAGGTTTGTGAGGTTTCCAAGAACAATCTTCAGAGGAGCCACCAGGAAGCAGATGAATAAGATCAAGAGAAGCAAAGTGACTTGCTTCATTCAAGAAGTCAAGTCACTTGAAGAAAGAAAGTGGGAAGGAGAAGAATGAGCAAACTCAAACTCAAACACACATAAAAATGCAGCAATAGATGCAAGAGAGATGAAAAGAAAAGTTATGAGAAGTGAAGGCAAATCCACTTCTCAAGTTTACTTACCACCTGCAATGTTAGAAAGAAAATGCAATGCAATGCAAGATGAGATGAAATGATATGATGCTAAGCAAAACCATAAGCATGTTGATGATGATTATGATGTTATGAGGTGCTGCAAACATGAGGCAAGACAATGGGGATGATCATACAAGCTTATGAATGCATATGATGTAAGCTAAGGAGCATGAACAAGCATGAAATGTTATGAATCATACAAGACAAATGACATGGCAAATATGCAATGCAATGACCAAACATGCTTTCTAAATGTCTTAAGATGTCAAATGGATCATAAGCATGCACAAAATGCAAAGACAAGTCATGTTATGCAAGGGAATGCAAGGAGGATGCAAGAGAGAGCCCAAATTAGGGTTCATGAATCAAACATCAAACACAAACCAAAAACAGAAGCAAACCCTAAGATAAAAATGGAAAATGATACCCAAAGAAACCCTAGGCCTATGATGAACCACTGCCCAAAGGGGAGCTCTCAACTCTCAACCAAACTCAAGATATGAATTTTACAAGATATTAGGGTTTTTTAGGGTTCTTAACAAAACAAATGCCAAACAATTTGAAAATGCTAGAACAATTCATGGCCTTTTTATCCTTGAAAATACATGTTAAACACAAGACAAAGCAAAAAGAATCAATGTCTCAACCTTCACCAATAGGCAGAAATGAATTTTTGAATCCATGATCAAAATAATGCATAAAAATGATTTAATTCAATGAAAAAATTCTTAAAATGCATCAAGATCAAAAAAGAAATTTGGTTTGAAGGTTGGACAATGTTTCTAAATGTCTTAGAACATTTCATGAAATTTTTTGTAATTTTTAAATACCTAAAAGTATTTTTAATTAATTAATTCTCATTAATCAATTAAAAATAATTTTTTAAATATTTAAAAATACTTTTTTAATGATAAAAAATAAAATAAAAATATTTTTGGGTCTTAAAAATTAATAAAACTTTAAAGAAAAAGTTTCATAATTTTTAAGATATTTTTGCTATTTTAAAATAATTATGCAAAACAAATGAAAAAGAAATGAATTAAAATGAATTAAAATAAAAGTCAAACAAATGGAAGGATGAGATTGATCCTGGTTTTAAACATGTTGACTGCGCGCGTGATCTGAGGGTGGAGATTCAAACTGGCCAGATTAATTATAAACTTAATTAATTAAGGTAATGACGTGGATTAGGGTTAAGTGAAGCAATCCAGGCCATTGAATGCACGCGGGAATTGACCAAGTCAGCTCATCCAACGCTCAGGATTCAAACTCTCATTAATGACTGGATTAAGCCCTAATCACTCTCAGGCTGCCGGAGAAGACTTCCGGTCGTCTTCTCCGGCCAGCTCCTCACCTGAAAACTCACCAACTCCCTCAAAACGCAATGAAAATGAAAACTAAGCACATAGAAATGAACCCCATGATCTCCTGAATCAAAACCCTAACCCCAAACAAATTTATTCCTCATCAATCACATGAATCGAAAGCAAAAATTTTTAGGGCAAACCAGTTTCAGAGTCAAATTAAATGTTCAAATCACAACCATTTCAAAAACTAAAAGCACCAGGATGATCAGGACAACACAAAGAACAAGTTTGTAACAAGAAAAACAACTTCTGGAAAAATAAATTTCAGGCTACCTGAGATTCGAAGCTTTCAGTTTAGGAACTTTCTGGCCACCTCTCTTTGTGCAAGCTGCTCCACTTGGTCCCCAGAAGATGTTTGAATGCTCAAATGGAGTTTAAGTTGGCTTGATGATGAGTTTCGAAAGCTCCTGCTTCAGTTCAGTCAAAAATGGCAATGGAGATTCTGGCACTTTCAGGTCATGGTGAATGAAGGTTTGAGGTCCTGATGATGAATGGAGAAGGTTTGTGGTGTTTGTTTGTGTGTTTGTGAGCTAGGATGAGAGTTTCGAATGAAACTGCAAAATGGAGTGAGAAATGGCTATGGAGTAATCTGGCTGTTTCAGGCTTGTGTTCTTGGTGCTGGGTGATCTATGAAGTGTGGTGAGATGATTGATGAAGATGGTTTGAGTATTTGATGGCTGTGTAAGCAGATTCGAATGCTTATGCCAAATGGAAGGTTTTGGTGTATGTGTATCATGTGTTGGTTTCAGCCTTGCTTAGTCTTATGTTTAGCTTGCAAAGGGATAACATAAACAAATCTGATTGGCTTTGTGATGTGACATGGCCTGCTATGATAGGTAAGTTTGCTTTTGCATAAAGGTCAACTTTTGTGTAAGTGAGGCATGGCTCAAGGTCTAGGCAAGTACAAGGCATGGGCTGGCGCAGCAAGGATGAGGGAGAGGTCTAGCAAAGCTCAGCAGCCAATGCATCAAGTTGGTGAAGTGATCATGATGGTTTTTGCAAGTTGTTGCTTTATGGAATTCTATGAGAAAATGCCTTGTTACACAAACCAAACCATGGGCAAACTTGATCCAATTCTGATTTTATGACTTAGAGAAATGTTTGTGTACTGGTTTGAGAGGAATTAGAAGTCACATAATGCATTTGTCCAAGATTTTGCAAAGTTCTCACTTAGGGCATGCCTTAGAAATTAATGATTTTTGCCAACTTTGCATTGCCATAACTTTTGATCCAAGAAGAGTTTGATCATGTTCTTGTACTTTTTGAAAAGGGAAAGATGAGATCTACAACTTTCATGACCAAAGTTTTTCCATTTGAAGCATTTTTGGATCAAGAATCATGGCTTGAAAAATGACCTAAAATGGTGCATTCTTGAAAAGTCAACTATGCCCAAAAAGTCAACATTTGCAAAAACCCTAAATTCTTGATTTCTATGAACTTCAACCTTCTTCCATGATCAAATAAAGATCATATACACTCAAAATGATGAAGATCACCCATTGGTTGGGTCATTGGGGGCCTCAGATGCCCTGATTTTGCACTGACTTGTCTAGAAAGTCAACTCTTGATCAGATGACTTCCCCATGGAATTTCTTCATGAAAATTGATATGCATACTCCCTATACCATATAGAGATCAACGAAAACAAGAATGACCAAAAAATTTGGAGTTATGGCCTCTGAAACCAAAACCCTAATTTTCAGTCAACTGTGCAGTCAAACCTGGCTCTGCATCACCTCAAGCCCTAGTTCTTGTGATTCCTCTGCAATTTTGACTTTGAGGAGATGAAATATGATATAAGAACACACATGGACCACTTTGAATTGATTGGTAGCCTTTGGAGTGCCTCAAGAAGCTTTGGGATTGCTCAGATCACAAACCCTAGGTGCAGATGACTTGAAAGCTATGCAGTGGATAAAAAATGAGATGTGAGATGACATGATTGTACTTATGCATATGAGAATGATCACAAGCCATGGTGTGAATGGGTGAGGGCAAATTTGGGGTGTTTACACATAGCACGCTGATATGTTGCCCCTGCATTCTTCAAACCAAATGGCATCACCTTATAGCAAAAGGTGCCCCACTGTGTAACAAATGTTGTCTTCTCCATATCTTCAGGTGCCATCTTGATCTGATTGTAACCAGAGAAACCATCCATAAAAGAGAATACCTTATGCTGAGCAGTGTTGTCTACCAGAACATCAATATGAGGAAGTGGAAAGTCATCTTTGGGGCTGGCCTTGTTCAAATCTCTGTAGTCCACACACATACGTACCTTACCATCTTTCTTAGGAACTGGTACCACATTTGCAACCCACTGAGGATAAGAAGTCACAGCTAAGAACCCTGCATTGAATTGTTTCATTACCTCTGCTTTGATCTTCTCTGACATTTCAGGACGCATACGACGAACCTTTTGTTTCTTTGGACGACAATCTTCTTTTACTGGTAAACGGTGAACCACAATGTCTGTATCCAACCCTGGCATATCTTCATAAGACCAAGCAAAGATCTCCACATAGTCACGTAACATCTGAATCAATCTGCTCTTGGCACTATCCTCTAATTCAGCCCCTATCTTGACTTCTTTCCTGTTTTCTTAAGTTCCCAGATTCACAACTTCGACTGGCTCTTCATGTGGCTGTATGGCTTTCTCTTCTTGTTGTAACAACCTAGCAAGCTCTACAGGTACTTCACAATCGTCCTCATTTTCGTCTTCAGTTTGATAGATCGGATTCTCGAAATTATAATTGGCAATAGTAGAACTGTTATCAACAGGATCCAGAGTGGATGAGGATCTGCATTTTAGTGATGTGGGTGTGTGTAAGAACACATAACTGATAAAACAAAAATAAAAGACAAGGAACACAATATTTACGAAAACGAAACGTCCAGTGATTTTATTGAATGAAGTATGCAAATGAAATGACAGCCCGTAACAAGCACACCATTGTGCCCCGGGTAAGGCACAAGGCTTGAAAGTTTTAATTGTTCAGAAATTACAAACTTAAAAAAGTAACAACACAGTAATAGTATTTACTCCTGACTAAAGGAGATAGGGATAACATCTTCAGCTTTCCAATTATTGAGTCCAGCACCCACAGTAGGAAAAATCCAAGCATCCAGATTGTAGCCTTCATCATAGTCACCCACAGCATTGATCTGATCTTTCATAACCCCTTGATTGGTGATACGAACAGCACGAGCACGACGAACATCCTTCTGGGATTCTGCAGTGAAATCCAAACCAAACTTGTCAGACTTGTATGGGATATCAAGAAGTTGACCCCAAATAGTACAACCACCTTCATCCACTACAGCTCTAGCATCTTTAAGGGAGGCCATTGTTGGAGGTACTCTGGTGACCACAGGAACTTTCTTGACAACAGGAGGAGCTTCATAATCATTAACAATCCAAGGAACCACTTCAAATGTCTGACACGGAGTTTCAACATATTCACCTTCCACTTCCAGATACTTGAAGGTGTTCACATGGCTAACAAAATACTCCTCCTCTCCATAGACAGTAACAACCTTTCCTTCTACCGGATATCTCAGCTTCTGATGTAATGTAGAGGTTATAGCACCTGCCCCATGGATCCAGGGACGACCAAGCAGACAAGAGTACGAAGGACGAATATCCATCACATAAAATGTAGCATTAAAAATCTGAGAACCAACTTTGATTGGGAGATCAATTTCCCCATGCACTACTCTTCTCGAACCATCAAAAGCCTTCACCACTATATTACTGGGTTTCAGCACAGCATCTTCAGGACTCAGCTTATTCAGGACTTCTTTGGGCAACACATTCAGAGAGGAACCATTGTCTATCAATACATGTGACAGGGTAGTGCCCCTGCATTCAATTGAGATATGCAGAGCCCTGTTGTGATCCCTCTTGGCAGGGGTTAAATCAGCATCAGAAAACCCCAACCCATTATCATAAGTCAGGTGGGCAACACAATTCTCAAACTGGTCAACAGAAATGGCATTGGGTACATGAGCGGTCTTCAGAAACTTGATCAAAGCTTTGGCATGAGCCTCAGAGCATAACAACAAAGACAGCATAGAAATCTTGGAGGGAGTATGCCCCAACTGATCAACAATGTCATAATCACTCTTGCGAATGATTTTCAATACTTCTTCCATCTGCTTAGAGAGATCATCAGCAACTGGCACATCAGTAGGTATAGGCTCAATAACAGGACCTTTGCCCCGAGCATCAGTGGTGGAGGTAGCAGCAGGAGTGACTGCATTCTTGGAGGTGACTGGAGGAGAGAAGACTCTTCCACTTCGTGTGATCTTACTTGATCCAGCAATATTGTCAACATCAACAGGCATATCAGCTAAGGGTTCCTGCTTAACACCATGGATATAAACATCAGACCCATAATGCCAAGGCACAGCTTTATCAGACGTATACGGAATAGGACCAGGAGTGGTAATGACCAAAGGAGCCACTCTAGCTTCAGCAACAACCTTCACAGGGCCTTCAGCAGTGATCTTAATTGGACCCTTATGAGTGATTTTAACCGGTCCCTTGGAAGTGATCCTTACCGGTACTTTATCAACCATATCAACCTCTTCAATTTTCCTACCTTTAGTAATATGATCCACCATACTCTCTACAGACGATGGAGTCCTCTCAAAAACTATGGTATATTTATCCATGAGACGCTGAATTCCATCTCTCAATCTCCAGCAACTATCCGGCTTATAGGTACAATACAAACAATCTTCACGACAACCTGGAAAGAGCCCAGCTTGTACTAATTTTTTCTTGATAACAGACAATGGTGTGGTCAACTCTGCAACTGAATAGACATGTAAATCTTCATCAATGGCATTGACAGTCTTCTCATGATTTGGCATGGGAGCAGTAATCACATTTGGAGTACCCGGAGGGTCAAACTTAATTTCTCCAGCCTCAATCATATCTTGAATTTTATTCTTCAAGACCCAGCAGCTATTAGTATCATGTCCCTGACAGTTTGAATGATATGCACATCGTGCATTGGGGTTGTACCTGGGTGAGGTAATATTGGGATTCTGAGGAGCCTTTTTCAGAGTAATAAGTTCAGCCTTCAACAAGTGTTGCAATGCCTGAGCCATTGACATGTTGATCTTAGTGAACTGCCTTCTAGCCCTCTGTTGGTTGCCCTGTGGCTGCTCTGTTGTTGCAGGAGTTGGATTTGAAATATGAACTGCACTCACAGACTGATGCTTTCTATTACGATCAGGTTGACCATAAACAGCATTTGACTCTTTCTTCCCAGTGGGAGGCTTCTTTGCAGCACCTGATGAAGAAGTACCCACTTGGATCTTGCCACTCTTTATACCATTTTCCACGCGCTCCCCTGTCATTATCAACTCAGTGAAGCCAGATGATGAGCTTCCAATGAGATGACTGTAAAACGGACCATTCAGCGTACACATGAACATATCAACCAATTCCCTGTCAGTTAAAGGGGGTTGAACTCTTCCAGCTAAATCTCTCCACTTCTGAGCATATTCCTTGAAACTTTCTTTGGCACCCATAGACATGCTTTGTAGCTGCATGCGAGTGGGGGCTAAATCAGCATTGTATTGATACTGCTTATAGAAAGCTTCAGCAAGATCATTCCAATCCCTGATGTTGACACTCTCCAATTGATAATACCACTCCAATTGAGCTCCAGATAAGCTCTCTTGAAAAAATGGATCCACAACTTCTTATCAACAGTGTGAGGTTGGATTCTTCTGACATAAGACCTCAGATGCAGCTTGGGACAAGAGACCCCATCATAAACAACAAAGGTAGGAACCTTGAAACCAATGGGTATGACTACCCCAGATATCAGACTCAAATCTTCAAAATCCAGCCCAGAAGACTTCTGCAACTCCATAGCATCCATTATATCCACCAGCATTTTGAATTAGTCTTCATTAGGCTCATGGTAGTAATTAGCCTCAGAATCAGAGTCCCCCATAGTGTTGTGGAGACTGCCTCCCTCTTTTTCAGAATCTTCAGATTCATAGTCTTCAACCTGTTCTTTGGTCTTGACAGGACCTCTGAACCTTCTTCCCATGTTGATCAGGCCACCTGACCTTCTAGTCTTCTTAGTCTTCTTGGCCAGCAGTGTCTTCAATTCATCCTGTCCCTTGGACAGGTTCAGGATCAGCTCTTGGAACTGTGCATTTTGTGCCTGGAGATCCTTAACTGTTTGTTCAAGAGCCATTACTGAAATAAACAGCGAGAAGATGAGAAACTTGTGCACAAATAAACCTGTGATGCAATGATATGATGTTTTAATGCGTATGCAATGTTTTCAAGGACCGCAGGATTTAAATTTGCTTAGACAAACAAGAAGGTAAACTTTTATTAGTAATAAATTTGTTTTGCCTCTTGGGCTTACAAAAATGAAATGTAATAAATACAAAAGATGGGGTTTTAAGTCTCCCATGGACGTTTCCTCTTTGTGTTGAGGTATGAGTTGAGATTCCGCTCCTCGTGAAGTTGCTTCGTTAGTTCCAGGATTCTTTCTTGGCTTGCTTTGTAATGAGCCTCGAAAGTATCCCTTTGCTCCTTCAACTGGATCCAGGATCTCTGCAAGTCTTCCATGTCAGTAGGCATGTCTGGGTGAAGGATGGTATAAGCAGTATCTCCTTCAGCAACAGGTTCCATGGTAACTGGCAGGATAGCAGGATATGGCATCATGAGAGTCTGAGCACGAGATCGCACCCATCTGAGATAAGCTTCCATAGGAATAGTGTACTTAGGCTCCAGAGTCTTGCTGTCAACCCTGTTTACTTTTCCCCATGCTCGTATGAATCTCTGACGGCAACCTTGAAGATCGTTGTCGTAGTCAAACACAATGCCCTGAATCAACATGTCATATGGACCATCACTCCGAGCGTAACCAAACTGTCGTAAAGCTAGAGAGGGGTTGTAGGTGATGCCTCCTTTTATGCCTAGAAGTGGCACATTAGGAAACTCCCCACAACGGTCAATGATAGTGACATTCTCCATAGACCTGGAGCACCAATGAATATCTGAATGTGAGAGTGACATAATCCTCTTGGACCATCTGAACCCTTGCTCGTTCTTCATTACTGAGCGAGGAAGGTGAGAAATAAACCACCTAGATAGCAAAGGTATGCAGCACATCAAAGTTCCTCTTGCCCTGGTAGTACGAGTATGAAGAGAATGTAGGATGTCTCCAAGCAATGTAGGCACTGGATTATGACTCAGAAATATATTGATGGCATGAACGTCTATGAACTGATCTGGATTGGGGAACAATACTAAGCCATATATCAGCAAGGCTAAGATCTCCTCAAAAGCATCATAGCTCATGGCCTTCAAGAACACCTGAGCTTTCTCTATCAACACCTTGCCAAGAATACCCTTAACTCCACTTCTCGTTTCTAGAACAATATCAGACTTCTTCAGATGTAGAGCTGCAGCAATAACCTCTGGTTTAAGCTCCTTCTCCAAGCCTGTGAAGGGTCTTTGATCAAGAACAGGTATACCTAGAAGTTTAGAGAACTCTTCCATAGTTGGAACCAGCTGGTAGTCGGGGAATGTGAAGCAATGGTGCTTAGGATCAAAGAACTGAAACAGGACACTCATCATGTCTTCATTGAACCCTGAGATGACTAAATCCAGTCGGTGACCATGTCTCTTGATGAACTGGGAATGATCAGACACTTGAGAAACCAACTCTTTAAGCTTAGCAGGTATGCTCACAAAGTTGATCCTGATAGTATTTCTACGAGCTGAAGCCATGACCTGCAACAAAGAACAAAGATAAATCCCTTGGTCCTTGAAATGGTTAGTGAAAATGCTATGCTTATGATGCATGATGATGTCATGATGTTATGCTCAATCACAAACATGTGGCACACACAAGCAAGTCACACAATAGCCCTAGGTTTAAAGGCTTGCATGAGGTTCAAAGGTAAGTACCCTCCCCTGAAGTTAGATGGTTCATCCTGTCCTACAAAAGTAACCAGGTTCTAAGGGATCTCAATATCATTGATCATTCACAAGGGTAGTTGTTCAATTGGCAACTTACTTGCCAACCAAAACCCTCCAAGTTTAAGATCTCAATGAGCGTAGTATCGAGTATCAACCAACTTCAGTCTTCACCAAAGCCGGTTATCTCACTACTTTCTAAAGGCCAAGATGGGATAACTAGGGTTCTAAAAGTTAGTTAGTGCATTGACAACGTATCGCAGCCTCATATTATCCTCAACTTGACTTAAGGAACATAAGCACCAACCAAGAAGTCACACTAACTATGGCCACCAGATCAACCATATCGGTATACGCCGTACAGTTTCCTTGGTCTATTGCCATTTACCTAAGGTACACTAGATCCGGGTTAGGATCTTTCACAAATAAAGCCCAACAAGTAAGTATAAAGCAAACAAGGCAAACAAATTTTGAAATGATCTAATTCCTAAGGGTACCCCTCTTTTATTAAGTCCCCAGCAGAGTCGCCAGTTCTGTAACACGGTGGGAGAACTGACTTTAGTTATGTTGCGGATAGCAAGAGTCGCCACCGACTTTTATTTTATCCAAAGGAAAGGCATAAAAGAACAGGAAAGACCTTTTTAAAAGATTTTTGGGTCCGGGGGGTAGGTTATGTAAAGGGAAGGTGTTAGCACCTTTTACATCCATGGTTATCCATGGGCTCTTAGTTACTTAGCTCACTTTAAAATGTTTTTGAAATGTGAAGTGTGTGAATAAAAATTTTCTTAAGAGTTTCATAATGATCCATGTACGGATGCGTAAAAACCTTTGTTTTGAAAATTGTTTAAAATATGTGAAGTGTTTGAAATATTTTTGAAAAAAAGTGAGCAAGTATCTAAGAGGAACCTACCCTAAGTTTAAGTCTTTTCTGTTCTTGAATCCTTTAAATGGTAAGACTATCCCTATTATTAAGGAATAGGTAGTCATTACCTTGGATGTGTGGGACAAGTAAGGGTCATCTGTTTAATATAGGCAACTGTGGGGTGTATTAAGCAATTTTGAAGGGACTGTCATCTTTATTCGAAAGGGACAAGATCATTACGAAGGCAACATTCGAAAGGGACAAGATCATTATGAAGGCAACATTCGAAAGGGACTTGATCTTTTATTTGCTAAGGGACTAGATGACTTTATTTTGAGGGACTTTTTGCTTTATACACCCTACTTGACCTTTTGATTAGGCAACAATGAGAGGTATCCCTAAGGAAGTGAGATGGCGATCAAAGATCGACTTACGTGTGTGAGTGTTCAATTTAATATTTATCTTTTAATTTAAATGATCTAAATTAATTTTAAATTACATACATATTACACTCCCTATTTACTAACCATAGCATAAAACATAATAATTTAAACATTATAAAAATATTACATCCAGGAGCAATTACATAATAATAATAAAAGCAATTTAAATAAATAAGCAAGATAAATAAATAAGCAAAATAAATAAACAAAATAAATAAGTAAGCAAAATAAATAAGTAAATAAGTAATTATAATAGGGTTAGTATAAATAATAATAATAACAATTTAAAAATAAATGGGGTTAGTAATAAACATGATTAATAATAATAATAATAAGCAAAAAATATTATAATAAACATTTTAAAGGTTAATAAGAGAATATGAACAATTATAATTAATTATTATAAAATTGGAAGTTAGATGTAAATTATAAAAATTAAATCAATTATGAACATATTATGAGAAATAAATTATAATTATTAAATTAGCAATTTTTAGGAATTATTTACATGCATAATTAATTATAAACAATTAGTGAATATTTTCATAAAAAAAAATAAATTGAGCATTTTAATTTCTACACATATTTATGTACAAAATTTTAAATTATAAACAATTTATGTATTAGATTAAATATAAATAATAATATTAAACAAAAATAGAAGAAAAAGAAATTAGGGTTTTAGAAATTATTATGATTAATTAGGGTTTGAAGAAAAATATTTTTAGGGTTTATAAAAATAAATTAAATTTTATATACAAAAATGTTAAATATTAACCTAATTATCATAATATATACATATTTTTAATTTTAAATATATAATAAAAACTAGGTTTAGAATTAAAAACAAATTACAAAATATTTACATATTATTTTTCCTAGAATTATTTAATTAACAAAACAAATTAAATAAAACAAAAAAAATTGGAACTTACCTGGCTGGGATTTGAACCCAGCACATCTTGCTTGCCAACAACCAGGCCAACAACACATACCACCAGGCCAACGCGCGCGCAGGTGAAGAAAAGGTGCATCAAATTGGTTTTATTCCTTAAGCCTGAAAATCAGAAAAAAAGAAAGAAAACGCAAAAGGCCTGGGGGAATCGAACCCAGGACCTTACAAGCAAACACACAAATACGTTACCATTCCAGCTGGGTGAGCGAACCTGTTGATATAACCACTTTAATTCATAATATATTAAGGCTGCAATTAAGATGGAAAAATAACAAAAAACTGGTTGGAGCCAGGATTCGAACACCAGCCCTCCAACAATACGCGCGCCTGTCTTACCACTGGGACAAGCACAAGCTTGTGATATAAAACAGCAATTAATTCATAAAATATTATACACAAAATTTGAATTCTGGAAAACGCGCGCAGGGTCTTCATCTTCTTCATATTACCTGCGAAAATTAATACAACTTTTCCTGCGAAATTTCATACAAGTTCTTCTATGTTCATGTCCTGCGAAATTCAAACACCAAGCAAACAGTACAATTACATCAAATTGTTTATACCAATGAGTTCCTTATGGTTCACACAATCAATCCACGTTGTTAGAATTTATTTATATTGTCTAAATCGTAAAACCCTAAATTGGTCATTCAAACCCTAACAATGGTGAAATACGATTGGGGGTACCAAGCTTCAAGGTTGCTGTCCAGAAACATTCCTATCATCATCACAAACATCAAACAATCATCAAATTTCATTTAAATCAAGTAAATATATGAAATCGAAAAACTCATATTCAAGAACAAAGTTTGATTCGGTTTGAATGATTTAAGGTGTTATGGATGCATATGAACATTGGTACACATTCAGTGAAGCTTAAGGATCATTGATGTGTCCTTAGAATACCTTCAAATGTCCTCAAATGAAGAACCCGGAAATTGATTTTTGGATGATTTTTGGTTTTTTGAAACTTACTCTTGGGAGGCAGAAATATGTGGCTTGTGATTAGGGTTCCATTATGTACTTATAGAGCAATGCATTAGGTCAGAAAAGTTGGATACTTGTGTGAGAAGTTTGATCCAAAAAGATTCAAAAAGATAGGCTTAAAAAATCAAATATTTTTGCATAAACACTTGCTATTTTAGGCCAATCATCATCATCTTCTTTCCACTTTAATTCCAATCATATTTATGAATTTCTAGAAGCTTGATCTTTTTTAAATCTTAGACTTTTATATTTTATTTTAATTTAAAATGATTTTTAATGAATTAAATCAAAATAAATAAAAATAAAATGATAAAAAATCTGATTTTTGTTGACTTGGGTCGTGCATGAAGTCATAGTATGGATTGGGTCATCATATAGCAAGCCCATTTAGAAGAAATTGGTTTTAGACCTCCATTTTCTTCATAAACCAACCAAATATTTCCCAACTTTGCAAGGGCACATATCCTTCAATTTTAATGCTATGAGGGTGTTCTTGGACATTTTGGAAAGCCTCAAGAGTATTCTAACCAACCCCACTGGTTTCATGTCCATATCATTTACCATTCTCAAGTTATGCCTTTTTGAAGTTGTTGACTTTTTGTTGACTTTCAAAAGGACCTATAATGTCTTAGCTCATACCTTCCAAATGAAGCATTTTTGGGCTTGGCTTGTGAGACACAAAGTTGTAGAGAATTCAATTTCCTTCAAAATGAGCTTTGGATGGAGACTTGGTGATGAAGCATGTGAAAGTTATGGCTGGTCAAAGTTCAGTTGACTTTTACTAAGGAAACCCTAATTTAGAAACTCCTGATTCTTGATGATCTGAAATCTCCTTGATGAATCATGATCAACCCTTGATCAAATGATGAATTTTACTTCATATACTTGATGTTGGCAAAAAATCATGAAGTTTGACTTTGGTTTGATCACAGTTGACCTCAGTTTGACTCTTTAACTGCTTTGACTGATTTTGACTTATCTGATCTTCTGACTGAGCAAACTTTTGAGAAAAGTCTTGAAACTTTTCATGGGGGTTCTTACACACATATAAGATGTTATGAAGCTCACTTGAAGTCTTGGAAATTCATTTAGCCTGATTAAAGTCAAAACCCTAGTTTTGGATGCACTGCTTAGGAGGTGCATTGTCTGAGGGAATTGTCAACTCTTCTGACCAATTGTGAACTTTGTGAACCTTGTGAACCATCATAAAATGTCTTGTGAACCTCATGGGAGGTCTTGTGAACCTTTTGAACCTCATAAAGTATCTTGTAGACTTCATGAACCTCATGAAAGGTCTTGTAAGCATTGTGAATCTTGTGAACCTTGTGAACCTCATAAAGTGACTTGTAGACTTTATGAACCTCATGAAAGGTCTTGTAAGTATTGTGAATCTTGTGAACATTGTGAACCTTCTTAGCACACAAAGTCTTATATTATGAGGGCAAATTTTGGGGTGCAACACACTTGAACCTGTTGATTTATCACTTTGAATACTTCCCGTTTTCGTTTCTTTATCCCCAGTGTTTGTCATCCCCAGTGAGTCTTGGCTTGTGGTCGTCGATTTATCTCATTCTAATCATTCATACCATAAACATCATTCATTGCATAAGAGTTACAGAGTTAGATAGTTTGTTAGTCCCGCATAACATTGCATTTAGGGGCGAAATTTCCGGTTATTTATATATTTAAATACCTTTCACCCTGATCGCCTGAGTGTCCTTCGTCATTCATGCCATCTGGTAAAGTTATTTAAATAGGGGCAACTATCACACCCCAAATTTTACCCCTAACTGCTCGCATAATACATTCATTGCATTTAGAAGAGAAATTACGAGATTTAATTTTCTGTTGCTTTCAGCTCATTTTCAAGCTATTTATCTATTTATTTTAATTTCTTGTCACTTCCAAGCTTCCATGTTAATTTAATTTCTATTTATTATTTCTATACTTTTTAATTCATTTTTGTGTTTTAATTTTAATCTTTATTTCTATTTCTATTTTTTTAATTCTATTTTCAAGTTTTTAAATTTTTATCTCAATTTCTAAATTCTAATTTTTAATTCATTTTCAAAACTATTTCTTTTTTTAATTACAAATTCCAATTTCAATTTCAAGTTTCAAGTTCGAAATCTAACTTCCAAAGTTTCTCCAAGTTTTATTCAAGTTTCAAAGTTCCAATTTTAAATCCATACTTCATTTTTCTATTCCATATTTCCAAATTCATTCCAAATTTAAAATCCAATGTCATTTCATATTTATTTTTATTTTGCATTCATGTTATGTCCATTCTCAAGACTTATTCACAATGTTCAACTTTGTCCCAAGTTTCTTCAAGCATTCATATTTCACTTTAAATTAAAACATATTCATGAACATTCATTTTTTATAACCATTCACTCATGTCACATTTAAATTGAATATTTCATCATAATAACATTCATACATACCATTCATATCCATTTTAGTATTACATACATAATTAGAATTTCATTCTAAACTAGTGCTTAAGTACACAAAACTTCCAAAAAAACTATTTGTTACATCTTTTTAATTTCCAAGTAAATCCATAGTTTCTTCATATCCAATCATGCATGAAAATCTTCTTTCTCCATGGCCTTTTGTCCATCATTCCAATTCATCCATTTGCACATGAAATAAAAAGAAAAAAACAAGTTAGCATCCATGTTCTAATTCATACATTATCATAAAAATTCATCACATCTCATTCAAATTCAATCTATTCCATTCAAACATATTTAAATTTCAAAACATATTCATTTTCAAGTATTATTATTCCAATTTCATGTTTAATTCAAAACAGCCCCATATATGTTACATAAGCATTTCAAGCATATTTCATTCAAGCATACCATTATTAAAATTCAGCATTCATGTTAATTCTTTTTTACATATTGTAAGTCTCTTTTTCTCATAACAAAGTGTCAATATAAATTAGTACAAAATCAGCAAGACATGGCACTAACAGACACAAAAAACAGCAACAAAAAAAACAGCACTACAGCACACACAGCAGGCCTGCCAAATGCAGGGCCTCTGCTCCACTTCCTCCACCACAACCAAATTCAGAATCTGTCCCCTATTGTCAAACCCTTCAACCACAAGTTTTCAAGGACAAGAATTCAAATTCTAAACCCTAATTCATTTCATATAAAGCTAGCACTGTTTCATTCATCAAACATCACAGAAAAATTCAGCAACATTCCCACAACAAAAAAAGCACAAGAGAGAAGAGATTGATACAAAACAAAGAAAATTCAGCAACACCAGCAGTAGCAACAAGGAGTAGAGCAGTAGCAAGGAGCAGAAGGAGGCTTACCATTGCGGATTCTTCACCCCGATAACTTTCGGGTCGGTATTGTTCTCTTTTCCTTCACCTCTTTTCAGCATTTTGTTCATAGCTAGTTTTCTTTTTCAGCTTCATTTCAAATTCAAATTTGCATACACAAAACAAAGTCATAATAAACTTCAAAAAAAATCCAAGAACTTCATAACAACAAAACTTCAAAAAAAGCCAAACAAAAAAAACTTCAACCAAAACCTCCTTTCACACAAATAGCAGCCCTTAGTCCAAAGATTAAAAATTTCCACTGGATGAAGCATTCTTCAAATTGAGTACAAACCACCAACAGAAACACAAACTGTAAAGAAAAATAAAAAGAAAAGATTAGAAACCTTAACTTCAACAACCATCCTTGCACATCAACCTAATCCTTTTTTAGCCACAACTATTTTCACGCCTCAACAATTTCTTCAGCCCCATCTGCATCTCCATTTGGACACCTCCACTCTACAACAAATCTAGCCAAATGATACACATATCTCCCCTGCTGCCATTTCAGTTGCCCAAGACAAACCCACAAACTTTCTGCTACACTACAACGTTTCACACCATAGACACAACAAAAGCAAGCCTTGCCACTACCCTACAAACCACTGTACCACAAACCTGCTCCACTTCCTATAGTAACGGCAACACCAACCTGTCCATAATTGTTCAAACACAAACCAACATAGAAAAGATGTCAGAAAGGATTCACATAATTGCGAGAAATTCATTTTAAAAGAAGAAAAGGAGTTCACAAAGAAGGGGAGAGCTTACTGTAATTTAAAAAAAATAACATAGACCCCTTAACTTTAAAAACACCATTCATTCATACAAAAAAAGATCAAAAACTCACCATCAGAAAAGATTTTTTTTTTTTTTAACCTGGAGAAACATCAAACCGCTTCTCACAACATCACAAACCATACTCACAAAAACCGCCACTTTAATCCTCACTCCACCATTTTCAAGCCATATAACCACCAAATTACACTCTTGTCCATTGGTTCTTACCTCACAAATCAGTTCCACCACTACAACTCACCTCCATTCACCTTCAATAAACCAGACCACACACCACCGTGACTAAAGCCAAGACCGTCCAAACAACTGTCTCAACAGAACCAAAATGCCATAACCCTTCCCTTCAAAACACCGTCTCAGCCGTCACTTCAAACCATCTGAACCTTCCACCGCTCACCACCCTTAACTCAGAAATCAACCTCAACAAACCCTCAAAACTCGCACAACCCAACCGCCGGAACTTCCCAACCACTGCTTGAAACCCGCGGACAGACCCATCCAAAACAAAACCACCAAAATCACAGTCGTTTCACCGAAACTGAGTGAGAACCTGAGAAATCCGACGAAACTCACAAATCACAAAACAACCAACCGCAAACTCACTGCGAAACTCCAACCTCAAACAATCCATCATCATCCTCCGCTGAACACAGCCGCGACCTCACTATCACAACCGCGAGACTCTCACCCAACACAAAACAAGTTTGAACTTTCCCGAACACTCAGTACCGCAAATCCCTTCCAAATCCAAGCAAACACTCAAACCGGAACCGTAAATACGATCCATTCCACCGCGAGACACAAAGCCCGCATCACCATCTCAACAATCCAGCCCAAACCGGAGAATACTCAGAATCCGAAATCTGACCCGCATCCGCAACAAAACCGTCGCGACCTCCATCATTAAACTTTCCCGATATGAACCCCTTTTTCGCCGCTCACAAACGCAAGCCTTCCGCCGTCATCGCCACCATTAACCCACGCGAATCTGATTCACAAAACCATAAACAAAGAGAGCGAGAAAGGATAGAATCATAGAGGAGAGGACCGTGAGAGTTTCGAGTCAAAAACAGCGTCGTGTTTTGAAACAGGGTCGTGCGTTTGAGTTTCACGTTTCTTCATCTTTGTTTTTATTACTGACTTTTTCTTTCTTTTTATTTTTTCTAATTTAATTTAGTTTTCTTATTTTCCTTATTTTATTAGGGTTTGTTTTTGTTGTTAATAATGGGTTAAAGGCCTTAAGCCCATCTGGTTTCCTAACCGCACACACATTCATAACAACACCCCCTTTCTTTGTTTATTTCTATCTCTAGCTTTTCTTATATATACTTTATTTTATTTATTTGTTTAAGAAAAATCTCTAAAAAAGTTTTATATATTTTGTTTTCATTTTTTATGTTTAAGAAAAAAATCTTTAAAAGAGAAGTATATTTGTGATCTCTTGTTTTTATTATTTGGGGCCGATGATATGACAAAAAGTCACGATAAATCGTTTCTGATTAATCGTGACCAATATGAGGCCATTTATTTATTTTTATTTTCATTCTATTTAATTTATTCTATTTCACAATTTATTTCACTTTATTTGTTTTTTTTATTATTTATTTCTCGCACTTTTACACCATATTAACTTTAATTTTCAAGATAATAATCCTTGGTCCAACGCCAAGTTGAGTTCACATACACTTCACTCACACACGTAAGTCGATCGTTTTACGATCGCCGTCTGCACAATCTTTACACTTCGCAACTTTCCAACTTAAGCAAATTGACGCACCGCGTTTGTCTTCCACCCCGCATTCTCGATCCATATATCGAGTCATAGCCCGATTACTAAGCCTTTTACCTTGCATTTCTATTTACTTTATTCAGTCTATTTTTGCAAGTAGCAACCTATGCCTTAGACTTAAGAGCTTGCACCCTCATTTATTTACTTTATTTTTCGCATTTCAATCCAAAAGGGAAAGAACTCCTGCAGTTGACTTAATGTCATAGGAAGTTTAGCCATCCCTAGTTCCATTTTCAACCTTAACCATTAGGACTTTTTATTTTACAACTTTTTGTGACTTTCCTAAAGTCACGTGAGTGTTTGACATAACACTTACCTTCCCCCGCGAACCTTGAGCGTAACCAAGTGTTCGTTAATCCTTAGGAGAACTACGAGTGCTCTGATTCTATACCCGATACGTAGGCATCGATGCGATGTTGTGCGAGCACCATTAGAAATAAAACCTTAGGTTCCCATAATTTTAGCAAGCAATAAATAACAATAACACAAATATTAACAAGAGGTTCCCGTAGGATACTGCGGATGCTTAGGATGCTAACACCTTCCCTAGGTATAATCAACCCCCGAACCTAGTTTCTCCTCATTTAGGGTTTTTACGATCTTTTCCCTTTTCCCTTTGGATTAAATTAAAGTCGGTGGTGAACATAAAAGTTTTGCGATTCAAGCTCACTTAATAGCTTGGTATCCGATTCTCACCGCAACAGCATCCATTGCATTTCATAAACTTTCATGAATCTTTATGGTTCAAAGCATGCCTCATTTGCATCCTTATGCTTGTTTGATCACCCTCATCTCTTGTCATGTGTTTGCATCATCTCTTAGCATCATTAACATCATGTTTATGCTTCTGACTTTGGTTTGCATCATGACATTTCATCTCATTTGCATTGCATTGCATTTCTTTTGCTAACTTTTCAGGTGGTAAGTTGTTTTGAGAAGTGAATTTGCCTTCACTTCTCACAATCTTTTCTCATCTCTCTTGCATCATTGCTGCATTTTATCTTGTGCATTAGAGTGAGCTTGCTCATTCATGCTCTTTCCCACTTTCTTCCTTCAAGCAACTTGTCTTCTTAAGTGAAGCAAGTTGTCTTGCTTCTCTCTGCTTCTTCCTCCTTTCATCTGCTTCCTTCCTGGTGGTTTATCTGAAGATCTTCTTGCAAGCCTCATTAACCCTAGGAACAACTAAGTATGATAACAATTAGGGTTTGATTAGTCCCCCATTTAGCTTTTACCTTTGTGTCATCTTTGAGTCTTCTCTTCTCACCTCACAATCAAGGACTAAACCTTAAAGGTTTTAAGGCTTTGTGATTAAGCTTATGCCTGCATCCTTCTATTAGGTTGGAGTGTATAACTTTAATCCTAAGTGTTAAACCCTTAATGTGTTTAACTCCTTTAATCAATCCATCTAATAAATCACTATGACATCAAACTTGTAACTTGGGCCTTGTATTAGGGTTCTAATTCTTCCTTAATTGGTTAAGAAGGACTAACCCTAGTGTTAATGGACAAGTCCCCCTCAAGTTGTCTTACAAACCATAAAAATCACTTCTTCATCTTATCATTAACTAAAATCCATTTGATAAAGGTTTTGTTTTGTCATGAGGTTAATCCCTAATCATGGATTAAGTTGAGGAGTCTTTCTCAGCTTAAATGTTCTCATCTATTATCCTTCTATTAGGATGGTGTAATGAGTCCATTAAATCCTTGATTATGGCTTAAACTCATTACTTAACACTAAACAAAAACACCAAAAACATCTAAATAATTACAAGTAGGTTAATGATCTTAATCCTACATCAGGGTGATTAAGTATGAGGTGTTTACTTCTTGCTTAAGGTATTCTCATTACCCCTAATCAGAGGGAGGATGTGATGAGTTTACTAACCCTTGGTTTAGGCTTAAGCTCATTAACTTATGACAAATCAAAAGGCAATAAAAGATTGAAAATGTCAAAAACAAACAATAATCGTCTCCTCCGGGATTCTTTTCTCATCTTATTCACTCACAAACGAGAACTTGCTTCTTCCATCTAATGCAAGACAGTTTGCACCTGAGCCAGACAGGTCATACACTTGAGCATAGGCAATTAAGCAGTTCACAAGTCAATTTATCCTTTCAGTCTCTTTGGGTCGAACTACGGTGTTCTGACTTCCTCATTGCACGAGAGGATACGTAGGCATAACTTAACAGTTATCGAACAAAAGTCTATGTACATTCCCCCTCTTCCAGCTTTATTCTTTAAGCCTCATAATCTTGAGCTTCCCATTCTTTCTTACACTGACACTTCACATATTTCACTCCACTTTTCTTTTACACTGACACTTGCATTCTTTCCAGCTTTGATACACAAATTGCACTGACACTACCCCTTTAAAACACAAATCTTTTAAGCGTGGATCCCGTCGAGTACGGCGGACAATCTGGGTGCTAATACCTTCCCAGGTTGTAACCAACCCCCTTTCTCAGTCTCTCTGGTTCGCAACCGTCTTATCCATCTCTTCTTAGGTTTATGCAGCAATACCTTTCCTCCGGGATAAAAATGCCTAGCTGGCGACTCTTGTCTTCTGAGTTCACCCTTGTGTGTTCTCTCTCCTTTCGCCGACCGTTTGCGTCTGTACCCCTCTTGGCCCCGGTGTCATCAGGTGGGAGCGACAGCTTGGCGACTCTGCTGGGGACCCTTATACTGTAACCAGGGCTTCTGGTTCTTTTTGTGGGTTCCTCCTAGCGCTTGTTTGATTTGTGTTTACTGGGGTGTTATGTGCTATATGTGTTATGTATTTATTTTTGCTTTATGTACAGTCTTGTTTACTGCTTTCCTTACAGTTTTATACATCATATTGTCATACTGTCATCTTGCTGGATCTGGTTTGTTGTTTTGATGGGTGGGGTTCTATTGAGAGTTTGAAGTCCTATACCTGGGACCTGAGTGACACCTAGGCTAGAGTGGTTCATGTTCTTTCCCATTCCATTTCGGTCTGGTGCGGGAATATGAAACACGGTTCAGATGTGGGTTTCTTCTTGAGAACTTTGTGCTACAGATTTCCTGTAGTGCTAGGGCTATCTGGGAAGCCTGCTAAGTCTGGATGACCTTTATTATGACCTTCAGAAACTGAGGTGAATTAGAGGAGGATCTTTTATGGTTATTGTAAACACTGTACCCCCGGGTTAGAAGTGTTTACACTTCTCATAACTGATCCAAGTCTGAGGATCCTTGTTTTAGAACACTACCTGTGAGGGGGTTGGGCTGTTTGCAGGTTTGCAGGTACCCTTGGCCACATCATACCCTGTTAATTATTTGATTAAGAGTACTTCATTTTGGACAGTTCTTGTGATTTAACCCTGGAGATGTGGCTCTTTATTTGAGTCCCCCACCTTGGTTACTGGATTTCTGAACCTCCATCTGGACTTCTTGAACATACATGGGCCTTATATCAAGACAGATAATCAGATCCAGCTTGATCACAAACCCTTGCATATCATTTGCATACTCATCATTTGCATCATTTAACATTTGTTTATTTGTTTTTCAGGGTATCCACATTATATCTGGCTTGGTTTTGACCCATTCATCTGCATAGACCTTTGTTTCATCAGTTATCTGCTTCAGCTATCTTCATCAGCACTTTCCTTCAGCTCTTCATCAGCAGTCATGGCTACACCCAGGAAAAGCAACATATCTTACCATTTCTTTGAGCCTGTGTTGACTGGTATCAGGCAGGTCCAGTCACTTATCACCCCTGACCACATCCCATTATTCAGAGAGCATTATGGAGGTATCCTTGATATGGTCATGGACCTAGACCCTTCTCAGAGGAGTATGATCCACACCTGCTTACAGTTTTATGACCCTCCTTTGAGATGCTTCACATTTTCAGACTTTCAGCTAGGACCTCTGCTGGAGGAGTATTCATCATTGATTGGAGTACCTGTCAGGGGTGGTGTCCCCTTCAACCCAGAGATGACTTCTCCCAGCAATGGAGAAGTGGCAAAAGCACTGTACCTGGAGCCTGCTTTGATTGAGCAAAGCATGACAACAAAAGCTGGGATCCCTGGCTTACACTTAGACTTCTTGATTTCTCAGGCCATCCTGAAGGCCTCCTTGGGAGAATGGAGGGCAGTTTGTGCATTATTAGCCCTCAGCATATATGGGGTTATACTGTTTGCAGATGAGCCCAAATTTATCAGCAAGAATGCCATTCATCTTTTCCTTCTGAGAAACCCAGTACCCACATTGCTGGGAGATTTCTATTACTCCATTCATCAGAGAAATGAGAAACAAAGAGGGAAGTTGGTGAGATGTTGTGCTCCTCTGTTTCACACCTGGCTGCTCAAACACCTGCCTAAGTCAGATGCATTCTTGAACCCCCGCCAATAGAAGAATTGGGCCAAGAGGCTCATTGCTTTGACTTCAGATGACATCAGATGGTGCACCCAGAGCACCAAAGGCAAGGATATTATCACTAGCTGTGGGCAGTACCCAAATGTACCTCTAATAGGAGTGAAGGGTTGCATCAACTATAATCCTTTGTTGTTTAAGAGACAACTGGGCTATGCTTTATTTCACCCTCCTAAAGTGCAAGATTTAGATGAGACCCTGTATTGTGAGATAAAGCCTAATCTAGCTGCTGTCAGACAGGCGTCCTGGGCTTGGGACAACATTCAAGCAAAAGGGATGGCTATTCTTGGGAGGTGCAATAATGTTGCTTCAGCTCGGTACTATGACTGGTCCCGTGCTAGAGCTCAGATTTCTGGGATGCCTTTCACCATTGAGGATATACCTGGACCATCCATAGTACAGCCAGCAGCCACTGTCAGCCTGGAAGAATTTGAGAAGCTGAAGGAAAGGAATGAGAATCTGTCTCAAGCTCTGAAGAAGACCCTCTGGGAGAGGAGTGATGGTCGTCTGGACATTGAGAGGTTGGAGAAGCTTAGGGTGGAGCATCTGGCCAAGATTGAGAAAACAGAGGACTACATCAGAAAGGCAAGAGCTGGGGAACAAATATTGAAGAATGCCTGTAAAGAGGCCAAGCTTCAGAAGGCTAGGACTGAGCTCTATCTGCAAGAAAGTCAGGCTAGGTGGGTCAGGATCACTGAAGCCCGTACTCAAGAAGATCAGAGAATTCAAGCCAAGATTGAGCAGTTAGAGGCCAATGAAAAGAAGCAACAGGAAGCTTTGCTGACAGCCCAGAAGGAGATTTCAGAGTTGAAGCTTAGGGCTGGTTTGAAGAGGTCAAAGGACCAAGATAGGCACAAAAAGCTGACCACTGCCATTGCCACCAGGAACCTCCTCATCAGGACCATTACAAAGCATCCAGCTGGTCCTGTGACTGAGGCACTTCTAAAGGAGGTTAAGGAGGATGAGTTTGGGCTAGATGTCTGACTTTTTGATTGCTGTTGTTTTCATTTGATGTACTTTCCTTTTGTGTTGTATTTTGACCCTTCAGGGGCATGTGTTGTAAAAAAAAGACTATGTATTATTCATCATTTGTAATATATTTTAGCTTGTTTCCATTTGGGTTTTCTTTTCTCAACAACATCAAAGCATCTTCCTTGAGGTTTGGAAAGGTCAAAACCAAGAACCAAGCCGGATACCTTGGAAAACAAATAAGCATACTGCATTGCATACTAACTTTTGTTTTGTTTTGTATGTTTTGTTGTTATTTTGTGTTGTTTCTAACTCTGTTGTGGTTCAGGAAATGTTGCTCGCAGAAGAGTGTTCCCTGTCAACCGTGCGCACCGGTATCCTACTCGCAACAACCTTCCGGGTATTCTAATGGAGCAAGTACAGCAAGACCTGACTGAGGTCAGAACCCAGATGGCTAATGAAAGAGTGGAGATGAGAAACCAAATGGCCCAATTCATGACTGTGATGACTGGCTTGGCTCAGAGCCAAGAAAGGTTAAGGGCATCGGTAGAAAGACAAACCCCCGAGGAACCTCATCCTGGGACTGGAGGAACAAGTAACAATGAGAGGGGACAGCCTCATGTTAATCCACCTGTATTTGGACCTCATCTAGATCCGGAAGTCAATATCCCGGGTAATGTGCAAGGAAATACTACTGGGGGGAGGATCTTACAAGAAGACCTTCAAGAAGAGCAATTTACTGTCATGGGAGCTGGGGATGAAGTCTATGATAGGAGGTTTGATGAAATTGCTGAGAAGTTGAGACCTTTGGAGTCTCAAAACTCATTGGGCTTCGATGTAATGGATATGGGGTTAGTGGATGGGGTAATAATTCCCCACAAGTTTAAACCCCCGTGCTTCGAGAAATACAATGGAACCTCCTGTCCGCGAACTCACCTGCAGTCTTTTCTGGGAAGACTTAAAGCATATACCATGGATGAAAAACTGTGGATATTCTACTTTGAAGATAGCTTGACTGGAGCTTCAAGAGAGTGGTATTCACAATTGACCAGAGCTACTATCAGATGCTGGAAGGACCTAGCTGAAGCTTTCATCAGGCAGTATCAATACAATCTGGACATGGCTCCTAACAGGACCCTCCTAATGGGAATGTCTCAATCCTCCAGAGAAAGCTTCAGGGAATATGCCCAGAGGTGGAGACAGCTTGCTGCTGCTGTCCAACCACCCATGTCGGAAAGAGAAATGGCCGACATGTTCATGAATACTTTGCAAGGAACATACATTGATAGATTGGCTGCCTTTTCTTCTACCAGCTTCGCAGACGTAGTTATAGCCGGTGAAAGGATTGAGAGTCTATTAAAAATGGGCAAAATTTCTGATAATGGTGCAAGTTCGTCCAGTAATCCCAGGAAGCCTTTTGTGGGACCTCGAAGGACCGGTGAGACAAATGCCATCCATGCCAGCAGGGGCAGACCTCAGTATGTTCATAGATCAGTAGCAGTTGTCACTATTCCAGCTCCGATTCCTCAACAATCAGCATATCAACAACCACAACAACCACATTATCAACAGCAAGTTCATTATCCGCCACAAAGGACCTACAACAACAACAACAGCAATCAACAACAAAGACCCTTTCAACAAAGACCATCATAGGAAAACAGGGTGATTGACCCTATCCCTATGCCTTATGCCGCCTTATTGCCACAACTCCTGAAGCTTAACTTGGTTGAGTTAAGGACATTGGCACCACCAGATCCCTCCAATCTCCCAAGGAATTATGATGTCAACGCCAGATATGCTTTCCACTCCAATGCACCTGGCCACAATACTGAGAAGTGTAGGGCCTTGCAAATGAAAGTCCAAGACCTGGTGGATTCTAAAGCCCTCAACTTTGCACCCCCTCCAAATGTCAACAAGAATCCTATGCCTAATCATGGCGGGCCGAGAATTAATGCCATTGAGGAAGACAGACCATCTACTTTGATCACCAGTGTTGCACAAATTCGGACACCTCTGGTCGAAATTAAAGCTCAGCTTCTAGAGTGCCAGGTGTTCCCCGGGTGTGAGCTCGGTTGTGGGTATTGCAACATTGCAGTCAACGGGTGTGATAATCTGAGGAGCGGCATAGATGGTCTTATCAAAGATGGTATACTTCAGATCTCAACAACGGCGCCTACAAATCCAGCAATTCCTTTGACAACAATTCCTGATTCTTCTACAACAGCAGCAACAATCATTCCAATTGATTCATCAATATCATCAGCAATGGCTCCGTCCATCACTTCAACAAATCAGATTTCAACAACCATTTCTTCTACAACATCAGCATCCATTTTATCAGCAGAATCTTCTACAACGCCAACAAAAATTAATGAAGATGTCTTAGCCGTCACAATATACTATGATCCATCAAATGTTCCTCCAAACAACAATTTCCCACAACAAACAGTGGCACCTCCTTCCAGGTCACCAGTCACAATTTACTACGATCCGCACACCATTTCAGTACCCTCCTCTGCAGCAGTCAGTCCAGTTACTTTTACGGTGCCTGGACCCGTTCCTTATGAAAGCAGTAATGCCATACCTTGGCATTATGGCTCTGATCTCTACTGCAACGGGGAGAAAATCACTCTGGATTCATCAACCTCTTCTCCACAAATTGATAATGTTGGGGGAGGCGGAGGCTTCACCAGAAGCGGACGCCTTTTTGCCTCACAAACTCAGAGACCTAATGTTGAAGCAGAAGCTGCTGCCAAAGCAAAAGGAAAGAGTGTGGAATTTGAAGAGCCGGATGCCAAAGAAACTCAGAAGACATCTTTTGAACAAGATGTAGACGAGTTTATGAGAATCATAAAGAGAAGTGATTACAAGGTGGTGGATCAGCTTCACCAAACTCCCTCAAAAATCTCCATATTATCACTGTTGATGTGTTCTGAAGCTCACGGGAATGCATTATTGAAAGTCCTACACGCAGCATATGTGCCAGAGGAGATCACTGTTAATCAGCTAGAAATTGTGGTGGCAAATGTCAACACCAGTCATGGACTGGGCTTTACCAATGCTGACTTAACAACGGAGGGACGCAACCATAATAAGGCTTTACATATCACCTTGGAATGCAAGGGTGCTGTTCTGTCTCATGTACCGGTGGACACTGGGTCATCACTCAACGTTCTACCAAAGAAAGCCTTAGTGAAGCTGGAGTATGATGGCTTGGCATTGCGTCCGAGTAATTTGGTGGTGAGAGCATTTGATGGCTCTAAAAGATCAGTGCTTGGAGAGATTGATATGCCTGTGATGATTGGCCCGCAGACTTTTAAAACTACCTTCTATGTGATGGACATTCAGCCGGCCTATAGCTGTTTGTTGGGTAGACCCTGGATCCACGCCGCTGGCGCTGTTACGTCTACCCTTCACCAGAAGCTGAAATTCGAATGGGAAGGTCAAATCATCACCATCTGTGGGGAAGAAGACATCTTTGTTAGCCATCTGGCTACGTACAAGTACATAGAAATGGATGGAGAAATCCATGAAACCATGAGCCAAGGGTTTGAGGCCCTGAACATTAATGAAGCATCTGCTATACTGGGAACCTCCATAACGTCTTATCAGCAAGCCCGGAAGGTTGTTGAAGAGGGTACTGCCCAAGGCTGGGGCAAGCTGCTGCCCGTGGAAAATAAAGAAGACAGGTTTGGGTTGTGTTACAGACCAACTCAACAAGATCAATCAGAGGCTGCAAAGAAGCCCAATTTTGTCAGCGGGGGAATGCTCACCCCGGATGCAGTGAACAACTTGGAAGACGAGGAGGAAAGTGACCGCAACCTGGAGAGCTGGATACGTCCAAGGATCCCGGGGAGCCAAGTCCTTAACTGGTCTTCCAAGGAAATTATAAGGGTTACTCCTGCAGAGTAATTATTATTTCCTGTATTTCAAAGCATGCATCAAGTCTTGCATCTTGCCCAAGATGACAAGACTCATTTTGTAATCAGGCCATCTTGTAATTTTGTGCAAATGGATTAATCAATGAATATCGGACATCTTTTGCAAATGAGTCTTTTCCTTTTTCGCTCGCTGTTTTTCATTTTTTTCTTTTTGTACAAAAATAAAATGGCAATGTTTTTCAAAATGATAACTTCATTTCACTTTTTCTAAATAAGATAAAATTGATCACTAAAATAAACCAATCTAAACCCTTGCAGAAAGTGCCTTTCAGACTGCACCGACAACAACACTGCTATGGCTTCGTATGACTTTGACAATCCAATCAATCAAGCTGATGAAGGGGTTGAAGAAGATTATGAGCTACCTGAAGAGCTAGCCAGGTTGTTAAAGCAAGAGGAGAAGGTTATCACTCCTCATCAGGAGGAGATTGAAACGGTTAACCTCGGTACGGAAGAAGATGTGAGAGAAGTTAAAATCGGGGCCTGCCTGCAAGATTCGGTAAAGGAGCAACTGATTGATATGCTTCGGGAATACGTGGATGTTTTTGCTTGGTCTTATCAGGATATGCCAGGGTTGGACACCGATATTGTCATGCATAAGTTGCCTTTGAAAGAAGACTGTCCACCAGTAAAACAGAAGTTGCGCCGTACTCGCCCAGATATGGCAATGAAGATAAAGGAAGAGGTACAAAAGCAGTGGGACGCCGGGTTCCTTGCAGTGACTAGCTATCCGCCGTGGGTCGCTAATATTGTACCTGTGCCTAAGAAAGACGACAAGGTGAGGATGTGTGTAGATTACCGGGATCTGAACAGAGCCAGCCCGAAAGATGACTTCCCTTTACCTCACATTGATGTATTGGTCGACAATACGGCTCAGTTCTCGGTGTTCTCCTTCATGGATGGATTTTCGGGGTACAATCAGATCAAAATGTCACCTGAAGACATGGAGAAGACAACTTTCATCACACCCTGGGGCACATTCTATTATAAGGTGATGCCATTCGGACTGAAGAATGCTGGTGCCACTTATCAACGGGCTATGGTAACATTATTCCATGACATGATCCACAAAGAAATTGAATGTTATGTGGATGACATGATTGCCAAGTCCCTCACAGAAGAAGACCACCTGGTGAATCTGCTGAAGCTATTCAAGCGTCTGAGGAAGTACCAACTGAAGTTAAACCCCAACAAATGCACATTCGGGGTGCGATCTGGTAAACTGCTGGGATTTATTGTAAGTGAGAAAGGGATTGAAGTTGACCCTGACAAAGTCAAAGCCATTTAAGAAATGCCTGCACCAAAGTCTGAAAAAGAAGTTCGGGGGTTTCTAGGTAGATTGAACTACATTTCAAGGTTCATATCTCACCTTACAGCAACCTGTGAGCCTTTGTTCAAACTGTTAAGAAAAGAACAAACGGTCAAGTGGAATGAAGACTGCCAGAGGGCTTTTGACAAAATCAAGGAATACTTACAAGAGCCTCCGATCCTTATGCCTCCAGTTGAAGGAAGACCTCTAATAATGTACTTGACAGTATTAGAAGAGTCGATGGGGTGTGTGTTGGGCCAGCATGACGAGTCTGGTCGAAAAGAGTATGCAATTTACTACCTAAGCAAAAAGTTTACCGACTGTGAACAGCGTTATTCACTGCTCGAGAAGACTTGATGTGCTTTAGCGTGGGCTGCTCGCCGACTAAGACAGTATATGTTGACCCACATTACCTTATTGATCTCAAAGATGGACCCAGTTAAGTACATATTTGAGAAGCCAGCACTTACCGGACGGGTTGCAAGATGGCAAATGATCCTCACAGAATATGATATTCAGTACACATCTCAAAAAGCCATCAAGGGTAGTGTATTGTCTGATTATCTTGCTGAGCAACCTATTGATGATTACCAGCCTATGAGATTTGACTTCCCTGATGAAGACATCATGTTCATAAAAGCAAAAGGTCATGAAGAGCCTATTCACACTGAAGGGCCTGACCCAGAGGAAGAATGGACTATGATGTTTGACGGGGCTGTTAATATGAATGGTCGTGGTGTTGGTGCAGTACTCATTACACCTAAGGGAGGTCACATGCCTTTCTCGGCAAAACTCACCTTTAACTGCACTAACAACGAAGCTGAGTACGAAGCCTGTATTATGGGTCTTGAGGAAGCCATTGACCTCAGGATCAAGACTTTAACTGTGTTCGGAGATTCAGCTCTGGTAGTTAATCAAACCAACGGCAAATGGTACACGCACCAAGATCATCTGATACCTTACAGGGATTATACTAGAAGGTTATTGACTTTCTTCACAACAGTCAAGCTTGAGTACATCCCTCGAGACGAAAATCAATTTGCAGATGCTCTGGCTACCATTTCATCCATGATCAAGGTTCAAGCTGCCAACTTTGTGCCTCAAATTGCAGTATCTAGACTTGACAGACCGGCATATGTATTTGCAACAGATGTTGTTAAAGATGATAAGCCTTGGTTCCATGATATCAAATGCTTCTTGGAGGATCAAACATACCCACCTGGGGCATCTTCCAATGATAAGAAGACATTAAGAAGGCTAGCTGGTAGTTTCTTCCTGAACACTGACGGTTCCTTGTACAAGAGAAACTTTGATATGGTACTCCTCAGATGCGTTGATAAGACAGAAGCTGACTTGTTAATGCACGAAGTGCACGAAGGATCTTTCGGTACCCATGCCGGAGGGCATGCTATGGCTAAAAAATTGCTAAGATCAGGCTATTACTGGATCACAATGGATGCAGACTGTTGTGCCTATGCCAGAAAATGCCATAAGTGCCAGATCTATGCGGATAAAGTGCATGTGCCTCCGAATCCTCTGAATGTGATGTCTTCACCCTGGCCCTTTGCGATGTGGGGCATTGATATGATTGGCAAGATTGAACCGACTGCTTCAAATGGCCACAGATTCATCCTGGTAGCCATTGACTATTTTACCAAGTGGGTCGAAGCAACTTCTTATGCAAATGTAACCAGACAAGTGCTAGCCCGATTCCTGAAGAGAGACATCATCTGTCGGTATGGAGTACCCGAGCGAATCATTACTGATAATGGTTCCAACTTGAACAACAAAATGATGGCAGAACTATGTCGGGACTTCAAGATTCAGCACCACAATTCTTCTCCTTACATGCCAAAGATGAATGGCGCTGTTGAGGCAGCTAACAAGAATATCAAGAAGATTGTACAGAAGATGGTGGTTACCTATAAAGATTGGCACGAAATGCTACCATTTGCCTTGCATGGGTACCGTACATCAATCAGAACATCCACTGGGGAAACACCGTATCAGCTTGTGTATGGTATGGAGGCAGTCTTACCTATTGAAGTTGAATTACCCTCCCTGCGGGTACTAATGGATGTTAAGTTGAATGAAGCAGAATGGGTCCGATCCCGATACGAACAATTAAGTCTGATCGAAGAAAAGAGATTAGCTGCGATCTGTCATGGGCAGTTGTATCAGAAAAGAATGAAGAAAGCCTTCGATCAGAAAGTCAGGCTTCGAGAATACCAAGTAGGAGATCTTGTGCTGAAAAGACTCCTCCCTCCTCATACAGACCACAGGGGCAAGTGGACTCCAAATTATGATGGCCCATTTATAGTAAAGAAAGTTTTCTCTGGTGGAGCACTGATGCTCAGTACTATGGATGGGGAAGACTTCCTGTCCCCTGTGAATTCAGATGCAGTTAAAAAATACTTCGCGTAAAAATGACCCGCTGGACATAAAAACAGAATGTAAGTCCAGGCAAAAATAGGGCATCCCGGCGAGTCAAAAACAGAATAAAAGACTCGGGCAAAAATAAGGGAAAATAAAGTAAAAAATGTACACCCGCTGAGTTGAAAAGCCGCCTTGGACAACTCAGGCAAAAATGGGTATCCCGGTGAATTGAAAACCCGAAAGGGCGATCCATGCAAAATAAGGGAAATAAGCGAACAACTGCATTCTGAATTCATCTGTATCACTTACAACATGGTAAACTCCGAAAGGTTAAAGCATCGATCAGAATCAGCCTCCTTCAGAAAGCAAAGTGAGAAGAACGTCAAATGTCATACGAGTCATAGCCCAAGGGAAGCTCCTTGAGGCGTCATCAACATTGCCAGCATCTTTTTGTCTTTCAATTTGTAACGATCTCCTCATTTCAGGGGATCCGTTTCTTTGACTGTATCTTGCCAATTTAGGGCACGCAAATTAATAAAATCAGATTTTCAGTCATATTTCGTCTCGTACATTTTATTTTCATTTGCAAAATGTCCGATGTCCTTAAAATATTGATTGCATAAGTACAGATGCGTCTTTTCTAAACTACATGCTTACAGGAAATTTATTACTCCCAGGAGTGTCTAAACTCCTATGACGGAATCCAATAAGGAATATCTCGGGATGCTTGTACATTTTTTGTCTTTACAGGATTGCAGGTGTTCAGAGCACAACATGGGGCATGAAAGTTTCTCCCCAGCAAGCTGTCTAATCACTATTTACTCAACCCGTCTCCCAAATAGCACCAAGGGTGCCATTTCCCCAGCTGAGTTGCCAGTCATCATTCCTCCTCAGCCAAGTGCAAAGACCGGGAACCATCCCCCCACAGAGTTTCAGCCTCTATCCAGAAGAGCAACGCCCGAAGATCTCACAACAGAGTGACGAAAACTTCTACAAACCCCAGCTGGGTCTCACATTACCAAGATAAGTTTATCAATGACCCACTTCCCCAAGCGGAGTCATACATGTCAGATCTATCAATGATCTCATCCCTAGCTGGGATATCCGCTTCAAGCAGATCGGCCAAAGATCTCCACAGCAACGGGATCTGAATCCCGGATCGGTATCTTTGTATAATCATAGCATTCGCATCATATTTTCCCCACAGAGCGTAGCATTCTGTCTAATACGGAGCATTACGGCAAAAATCAAACATACTGCATAATCATAAGCCATGTTCTGAAACAAACACTTGTGAATACTGACAATCCATCAACAAGATACAGAATAGAGCCAAAGCATTTCCCTTACAAATGCAGAAACACACTTTTCGACACCCGTCCGTGTCATATCCCCAGCAGAAAACCAAAGCATCCCCTTTGCACTCGCTCACCTGTTACATGTATATATACGGTTCATTGACACTCGTCTGTGTCACCTTCCCCAGCATAGTAAATCAAATACTTGTTTATAACACACTTTTTCCGACACTCGTCCGTGTCGTGCTCTCCACAGCAAGTTAAACACTCGTTTATGTCTCACTCATCATTGTTTACTCATACAGATACTCGTCCGTATCTTGTATATACCACTTATATCCTCTCAGATTCGACACTCGTCCGTGTTCTTTGTTAACTAGTTGGTACTCGTCCGTATCATCATCTCTGAACATGCGTCAAGCGTTTGTTTCTACTGATACTCGTCCGTATCATAGTCTTAAGGATGCTCGTCCGCATCTTTAATTTATACATAGTGCCAAACACTTATACCTTCATCTCTTGAATTTAGGCACTCGTCTGTGTTTACCCTTCCCCGGAAGAGTCCCCGAAAAAACTTGTTAAACTATTTTCTTTCTATCTGACATTCGTCCTGTGTCATGATACCTTTTCGGCAGCCGTACCCTGCTAGGTGATCGTCCTTCACCTTTTTGATGATCGTCCTTCATCATCCCCAGTGGAGTCTCTATTCATTAGAATCCCTTCTTATCCGACATTCGTCCTATGTCATGATATTTTTAGCAGCCGTCCCCTTCTAGGTGATCGTCCTTCACCTCTTGATGATCGTCCTTCATCATTTTGTCCGATGGCCGTCCCCATCGTTGATCTTGTTATCTGACATTCGTCCTATGTCATGATAAATCCCGAGAGCAGCCGTACCCTGCTAGGTGATTGTCCTTCACCTCTTGATGATCGTCCTTCATCATGCTTATCCGATGGCCGTCCCCATCATCGACCTTTTCATCCGACATTCGTCCTATGTCGTGATACTTTTGGCAACCATACCTTGCCAGGTGATCGTCCTTCACCAATAGATGACCGTCCCTCATCATTTCCCCAACAGAGCAGCCGTACCCTGCCAGGTGATCGTCCTTCACCTTTGATGGTCGTCCCCATCATTTATTTTTAATCCCCAGAGAGTCTTATTTCTGAACTCGATGGCCGTCCCCATTAAAATCTCTTATATCCCCAGCTTGTCGGCCGTCCCCGTCATTGCTTTATTTCCCACATTTTCCCCAGCATGTCGGTCGTCCCCGTCATTGTTTCATCCCCAGCAGTCGTCCTCTGCTTGACGGTCGTCCTCCGTCGCCCGCACTTTATAATTATACTTTATTCTTCTTTTACAATCTATATCCCTTTTCTTCTTCATTCTGTGAGTGCAAATTTTGGACTGTCTTTGATATTCAACCACAAGTTATCTTGTTTGCCTGTTAAGTCGTTGCTTACATCCTGCACAACTAACTCATGTTTGAATAGGGGCAGCTGTAAACACCCCAAATTTGCCCTCACTCATTTCACACCATGAATTGTGATCTTTTCATGAGCATTAGTTCAATCATAGCATCTCATATTGCACTTTTGCTTCACTGCATTGTTTCTAAGTCATCTGCATCTAGGGTTTGTGATCTGAGCCATCCCTGAGCCATTTGAGCCACTCCAAAGGTCATCAATCACTTCAAAGGGGTCCATGTGTGTTCAAGCATCATATTATATCCTCTCAAGATCAAAAAAGTCAAAGAATCACAAGAACTGAGAAAGGCATGGAAGCAGAGCCAGGTTTAACTGCACAGATGACCTAGAATTAGGGTTTTGGTTTCAAAGGCCATAACTCCAAATTTTTTTGTCATTATTGTTTCTATTGGTCTCTATATGGTATAAGGATCATGCATATCAATTTTCATGAAGAAATTCCATGGGGAAGGCATCTGATCAAGGGTTGACTTCTTGAGCAAGTCAGTGCAAAATCAGGGCATCTGAGGCCCCCAATGACCCAACCAAAGGGTGTTCTCCATCATTTTGAATGTGTATGATCTTTATTTGATCATAGAAGGTGTTAGAAGTTCACAAAATTGGAAAATTTCAAGCCATTTGCAAAATTGCCTTTTTGGGAAAGTGACTTGTAATGGAAACTTGCCATTTTGGGAAAGTTTTTCAACCTCCTCTTATTGATTCAAAAATGCTTCAAATGAGAAAACTTTGGTCATGAAAGTTGTAGAATGGATCCTCCCATTTTCAAAAAGTACAAGAACTCATTCTAATTCATTTTGGATCAAAAGTTATGGCTTGTCAAAGTTGGACAAAATCACATAATTTCAAGTTTTACACCAAAGAGGGAAAGTTGCAAAACCTCATGCCAAGGCAAAATGTGACTTCAAATGGACTTCTATGCATTACACAAACATGAACCATGACCTAAAAATCAGAATGCACCAAAGATTTGTTCATTTTCATGCCTTGATCTTTAAGAAATTTCAAAAGTGCCAAAAGATCACAAAATTGCAAAACCTCACATAAACCCTAATCCACTTGCAAGTTGGCCTCAAATTCATTTCCATGGTTCTCCTTGATCACAGCTGAACCAAGCCATGCCTCTAAACCAGCCTGCCATGACCCATACCTCAAAGGACAAGTCACATTGACTTTTGGCAAAAGGGACCATACCAATCAAGCTGTGCCACCAACAACTCTCTGCCCTATCACAACTTGATATGTGGACAAAGTAAGACTAAAAGCACACAAGAAGCAAGCCTGAATACACAGCATTGCCATAGTTCCCAAAAACTCTCCCCTTTGCATTTTCATTCGAAACTCAGCACTCAAGTCTCAAACATCAAAACCAACTTCACCATCCATTCAGAAAAGCTTCATAGAGCATAAACCACCCTTCATCTTGCCTTGAAAGTCCCTGAAACAGAAATACGATTTTCTACTTCCTTGGGCAGAACTTCATCAATCTCACAAATCAGCCACCATACACTCCAACTAAACCTCAAAGCATCTTCAGGGAGACCATTAGAGGAGCTTTGAAGCAAGGAGGCAGTCTGAAAGCTCCAAACTGAAAGCTTCACTTCAGGTAGCTTCGAAAAATTATTTTTCCAAAAACCTTGTTTTAAGTTATTGAAATGATCTACATGTTCCCCTGAATGCTTTGCACTTTTTATTTTTGAAAATGATTGATTATTGAGCATGTACTGCATCTCTGAAAGTTTGGTCATTTTTAGGTTTTTGATTTGAATCTAGGTTTTAAGTGAAAAGAAATGGATTTTGAGGGTGGATTCTTGTTTAGGGAGGTTGAGAGGTTTGATCTGGAGCTTTACAACTCTTAAAATGACCTGGAGAGTGAGTTTGAGATTTCTCAGGGAGGGTGTCACCGGAGAAGATGACCGGAGCTCTTTTCCGGTGACCTGAATGTAATTAGGGTTTAATTTGTGATTAGGGCAAAGTTTGAATCTGGGCCATGCGATTGCTCCTTCCCGCGCGTGTTTGTGTGGCCTGGATCTCATGATTAGTCTTAATTTAAGTTTATTTATTTAATTAATCTGGATTAATGAAGTTTTAACCTGGGCCCTTGGATGTGGCGCCAAGTCAATGGTCCCAAGCCCAGATTCAATCTGGACCTCTCCTTTGGCATACTTTCTATTTTATTTAATTTTAATTCATTTTCTTTATATTTAACTTCTTCGAATTATTAAAAATAGTAAAAAGGATTTAAAAATTCTGATTTTTTTTGTCAAGCATTTCATTAATTTTCAGAACCCAAAAATATTTTTATTTTTTATTTTTTGCATTAAAAATCATTTTTAAATAATTTAAATGTTTATTTTTAATTGGTTAATGAAAATTAATTAATTAAAAATGCATTTAGGTATTTAAAAATCACAAAAAAATTCTCATTGTATTTTAAAACATTTAGAAACATTATCAAACTCTCAAAACAAATTTCTTTTTGGTTCTTGAACTATTTTTATCTTTTTCATTGGAATTAAATTCTTTTAAAGGCAATATTTTTGTTCAAACTTGGAAAAATCCATTCTGCCTAACCATTGAGAGTTTGATGATGGTTCTTCTTGCATTGCATCCTTCATAGCATATAGTTTATAATATAAAATTGGTTTGAATTTATCTTCCATTTTCAATTTGTTTTGTATTTTTCTTTGTGAGGTATCCCAAAACCCTAATTGACTTGAGAAATTCATAACTAGCACTAGGTTAAGAGTTAGGTCCCCTCCTTTGGGCAGTGAACTTGTGTAGGGTTAGGGTTCCCTTGTTCCCATTTTCAATTTTTTATCACATCATTTGCTTCTGGTTTTGAATTTTTGCATTGCATGTTGTATGTAAACCCTAATTTGTGCCTTCCTTTGCATCCATCTATCATTTGCTTGCATTTAAGAACTTGACATGACATTGTGTGCATCCACATGATTCATAAGACATCTTAGTACATGTTAGAATCATGTTTGATCATTGCATTATTCATTTGCCATGTTATGTATCCATTGCATTTCATAAACTTTCATGAATCTTTATGGTTCAAAGCATGCCTCATTTGCATCCTTATGCTTGTTTGATCACCCTCATCTCTTGTCATGTGTTTGCATCATCTCTTAGCATCATTAACATCATGTTTATGCTTCTAACTTTGGTTTGCATCATGACATTTCATCTCATTTGCATTGCATTTCATTTCTTTTGCTAACTTTTCAGGTGGTAAGTTGTTTTGAGAAGTGAATTTGTCTTCACTTCTCACAATCTTTTCTCATCTCTCTTGCATCATTGCTGCATTTTATCTTGTGCATTGGAGTGAGCTTGCTCATTCATGCTCTTTCCCACTTTCTTCCTTCAAGCAACTTGTCTTCTTAAGTGAAGCAAGTTGTCTTGCTTCTCTCTGCTTCTTCCTCCTTTCATCTGCTTCCTTCCTGGTGGTTTATCTGAAGATCTTCTTGCAAGCCTCATTAACCCTAGGAACAACTAAGTATGATAACAATTAGGGTTTGATTAGTCCCCCATTTAGCTTTTACCTTTGTGTCATCTTTGAGTCTTCTCTTCTCACCTCACAATCAAGGACTAAACCTTAAAGGTTTTAAGGCTTTGTGATTAAGCTTATGCCTGCATCCTTCTATTAGGTTCGAGTGTATAACTTTAATCCTAAGTGTTAAACCCTTAATGTGTTTAACTCCTTTAATCAATCCATCTAATAAATCACTAAGACATCAAACTTGTAACTTGGGCCTTGTATTAGGGTTCTAATTCTTCCTTAATTGGTTAAGAAGGACTAACCCTAGTGTTAATGGACAAGTCCCCCTCAAGTTGTCTTACAAACCATAAAAATCACTTCTTCATCTTATCATTAACTAAAATCCATTTGATAAAGGTTTTGTTTTGTCATGAGGTTAATCCCTAATCATGGATTAAGTTGAGGAGTCTTTCTCAGCTTAAATGTTCTCATCTATTATCCTTCTATTAGGATGGTGTAATGAGTCCATTAAATCCTTGATTATGGCTTAAACTCATTACTTAATATTAAACAAAAACACCAAAAACATCTAAATAATTACAAGTAGGTTAATGATCTTAATCCTACATTAGGGTGATTAAGTATGAGGTGTTTACTTCTTGCTTAAGGTATTCTCATTACCCCTAATCAGAGGGAGGATGTGATGAGTTTACTAACCCTTGGTTTAGGCTTAAGCTCATTAACTTATGACAAATCAAAAGGCAATAAAAGATTGAAAATGTTAAAAACAAACAATAATCGTCTCCTCCGGGATTCTTTTCTCATCTTATTCACTCACAAACGAGAACTTGCTTCTTTCGTCTAATGCAAGACAGTTTGCACTTGAGCCAGACAGGTCATACATTTGAGCATAGGCAAGTAAGCAGTTCACAAGTCAATTTATCCTTTCAGTCTCTTTGGGTCGAACTACGGTGTTCTGACTTCCTCATTGCACGAGAGGATACGTAGGCATAACTTAACAGTTATCGAACAAAAGTCTCTGTACATTCCCCCTCTTCCAGCTTTATTCTTTAAGCCTCATAATCTTGAGCTTCCCATTCTTTCTTACACTGACACTTCACATATTTCACTCCACTTTTCTTTTACACTGACACTTGCATTCTTTCCAGCTTTGATACACAAATTGCACTGACACTACCCCTTTAAAACACAAATCTTTTAAGCGTGGATCCCGTCGAGTACGGCGGACAATCTGGGTGTTAATACCTTCCCAGGTTGTAACCAACCCCCTTTCTCAGTCTCTCTGGTTCGCAACCGTCTTATCCATCTCTTCTTAGGTTTATGCAGCATTACCTTTCCTCCGGGATAAAAATGCCTAGCTGGTGACTCTTGTCTTCTGAGTTCACCCTTGTGTGTTCTCTCTCCTTTCACTGACCGTTCGCGTCTGTACCCCTCTTGGCCCCGGTATCATCAGGTGGGAGCGACAGATTGCATTTTGCACTAGATCCCTGAAAAGAAAACATTGAGAAGTTTTATGGCCCAAGAAATTATGGTACTTACAAAAACCTCTCTTTTTCTGTTGGTCAATATGGGGTTCTTTAACACCTGGTGGTTTTATTAATTGACCATCCTTTACCAATAAATCAAATATTTCGTCACACTTGGTGACGTCGAACGTATATGTTCTTTTAGGGAATTTATTGTTCTTCTCCGGTTCGACAGGATTTTTACCGTTCGGCGGAGTTAACATTTTGCAAGAATATGGTGGACCTTGCTTTAATTTTGCCAGGTCAATTTCTTGATCATCGAAAACGACTGTTTCGTCTTCGTCACAGTCATCTTCTTGGCACATTCCTACATAAGCCACCCTTTCTTTTTTACCTTTGTTAGCCCTAAACTTCTCAGCTTTTAACCTTTCGATCTTCCTTACCTATCTGCTAATTGTGCCATATCTTTTAAGTATTGAGTATCTAGTTTCTTCCTTATGGAATAGTCTAGACCTCCTGCAACCATTTTGACCAGTTCTTGTTCCAACACTTGCATAAAACACCTTGCTTTTAGCAATCTGAATCTATTAAGGTAGTCGTCTATAGGTTCTGAGAATTTTCTTTTAACGCTTGCCAACTCTTTTAGGCTTATCTTAGTTTGTCCCATGTAGAATTGTTCATGGAACAATCTTTACAACTGATTTCATGTATGTATGGAACCTGTTGGTAGGGATGTAAACCAAGTAAATGTGTTCCTTGTTAAAAAGTTTGGGAAATATTTCATCTTTATATTTTCATTACGTGCTATTTCACCTACTTCGATCAAGTAACGCGCTATATGTTCTATGGTGGATTCACTAGTATCCCGTGAAAATTTTGTGAATTTGGGGATTTTCCACCTTGGGGGTAGTTCTTGTTGTAGAACATATTCAGAGAGTGGGGAAGCGTAACTGACCCTATGGAATCCCACGTTTGCTCCATTTTGCGCCATTATTCTCTCGACCATGACTGCCAAATTGTTTTTGATAGGTGGATTATTGTATTGCATTCTTCGTTGTAAAATGTCATCAGCGTCTTGACCTCTTTGTACTAACAACCTCCTAGGCTCCTGTTGGATAGGTACTTCGGCACAAGGGTGTTCGACAATCTCTTCTTGGATCCTTAGATTTTCCTGAGGGTTGTTTAAAGGTCTTTGATTTATTGTTGGTTCTTCTTCGACAATGATTACTGGATCTGGACCACAGGTTCTCTCTGTCAAATTTGGGGAACTCCAAAGAATTCAACAATACGCACCATTTGTGCTGCCAATATCTGGTTTGTTTGAGTAGTGCTTTGTATTAAAGGGTTAAACACTTCCCCCATTTGTTGAGTCAACCTATGGATCATTTCATGTTTGCTTTCGTTCATTTGTTGATGTATTGCCTGCGCGGAATTAGTCATAATTGCTGGCATGTGGAATCCTGGTGGGGGTTGGTTTGGTCTATTAACATTCCCACCATAACCTGAACCTTGTAATGGTGAAGACATGTGGGCCACGGTATCAGAATACAAGGGTGTTGCGTTATACAAACTAGCCATCACTGAAGTTGGCATTCTATAAGGTTGTTCTCTTCCAAACATAGGTGTGGAAAATTTGTTTGATAGGGCCTAAAGTTATTTCCTCCAGGGGGAGGGGTACTCATAGGTATCGAATGCCCTATGTTGGAGGAACTAGGTCCGCTTTGAGGAAACGACACCCCTGGTATCGATCCACATGATGAGGGATTTCCTCCTTCTGAAACGTGGAATGTTTCCACATTCCCTCCCGTCGAAGGAATAACATTGGAAACTGGAATTTCGTCAGTGTTTACTGGTGGTGGGATAGCCATTTTTCTTACTCTAGTTCGTCTATGTCTTTCTACGCCAGTCACAACTAATTTACCACTTCGTAAAATTATACAACGTAATAAAACTCTTTTGGATTGAGAATCCTTTTTAGTATTTTAGCACTGTCCCACCGGGCGTGCCAATTTGTTCGCTGGTGTTTTTGGCAAATAACCTCTGGTTTACCAATTCCTTGGAAATGAGTTACTTGCAGGACCAACCACACAAGTCCTAGGACACATGTGCTAAATTTTAAGGATAGGTTCTTAATGTATGAGTCTTATTGGTTTTTTTATGTGTTCTGTCGAACGGCTTCTTAGCAAGATTTTTCTTGTTGATATTATAATATGGAAACGTTTGTCTAATGAAACTAACAAAGAAACTTAAAGTTTGCATTAAAAGTGTGTTAAAATACAAAGTGACTTGGAAGTAAATTGTTGGAAAATAGATTACTTGAAAGTAAATAAGAACATAAACTTAAACAAAGAATAAAGGATAAAATCTAATCTTTATAACTGAAAATTGAATGGTGTTTACACATACATTTTCTAGATAATCCTCCTTTCTCTTACACACGAGTATTAGAGTAATCCTCACAGAAATATTGTACATAATTTCACACACTTTACACAAAGCAAACTATCCTATTTATATACAAATAAAATAACCGTCGAATAACAGTCACTTCCTAAAAGTTCGCCACTTGGCAATTTGAATGTTAACAATCCCTAAGAGTCTTCCACGTATCTCCTACCAGACGAAACCGTTATTCATGAAAACTTTCCTTTAACTGATGAAACGACGCTCCCCCTTGTCATGTCGAATTCATTTGAAATTCAAATAGCTCCAACGTCTTCTTCGTCGAATCCTTGTCTTCATATCTCTTGTCGAAAATACAAGGGGATTTCCTAGTAGTGATGTGAAGAACTTCCTGAAGGGCAACTCGTCCACGTTCTCGACACACAATTGTTTGTCCTATCATGAACCAAATCATCACAAACCTTCTCAAGATTCTGGACATGTTTAGAAGAAAGAGTAATCCTATCTTGTCGAAAATCTCCAAAGCCACATACATCACCCATTTAAAGTATAATAAGATGAGAAATACTGAGAAACTGCCATGTTAGATAATGATGACGTGTAAGGAACAAAGCTTGACAAACCCATCAGCTGTTAGGGCTTTCCCATAGTGTCGAAATTATATGCATACACTCATCCATAATGTTACTTTGAAATGTTGTCCATTCAATCTGCTTAGAATTATGTTTATTGTTTGGAATATGGAATTGATCAAAATAGGTACTATACTATTAGATCCCAAAAGATATAAATATATGGATCCCAAAATAACAGGCTCATTGTTTTTTTCAAGTCAGTCATGGAAGAAATTGAATTCTATTGTATCATGTATTATAGGCCTAATATACAGACTGAGAGAATGTACATATACTTATATTTTGATGTATGTATCATTTCTAATGTGTAGTACTAGTATCAAATTCAAATCTTCTGAATTCAACATCTGTAAGAAATATCTATTAACAATGGTTAAGAAGTAACCTCAACAAAACTTATCTTTTTACAAGCTGCCAACACCCCCTAGTTTTAAAAATCGGAGGGAGAAAAGTGTTTTTAGTAACGCTTTTTTATACAAAACATCGATTATAGCTAAAATTCTTACTCCCTCTAAAACCAAAATCATGTTGTGTGATGATTCCGTTGTGCCTATTCGTTTGCTGTCAAATTATGTGTTTCTCTTGTGATCATTCATTACTGCCTTCATGCTTATTGAAAGCTCTTGATTCTGACTCGGTACTCGAACTACTATGCATCCATGAATGCTGTAATCTCAAATTCTCTTTTGAATTTATATCTCCACTGTATTTATCAAAATCAGAATCACCATGGCTTGCATTGCCCATTCTCCTGAATAGCATGATCTCTTTGTCATACTGGCCAGAATCATAGACAGTGCTCTCACCGTATTTCACCCCATTTGATAAATCAGATATGTCGTCTCCACTGTCTAAAGCTCTTACAACCTGAGACATACGAGGCCGTTTAGGAGCCGAGTGTCGAACACAAGCTGCAGCTGCTTCTATCATTCCAAACATTTCACTCTCTACGTAGTTATTTTCTAGTCTCGGATCTACTAGTTCACCAAACTCGCGTGTCATAAAGGCATGTATTAGTAGTGGACGAGCCTGTGGACACAGAAGAATCTCATATGAAAAACAGAATACTAGTGTGCATATAAGTGCTTATGTAAAACTTATCATATAAGCACTTATCATAGAAGTGCTTATGTAAAACTTTAGTAGAAAACAAATAAGGAAGGTGTATATTCTTACCCACTCAACCAAACTCTCATCTCCCAAAGGTTGGTTTTCATCAATCGGTTTCCTTCCGGTTACAAGCTCAAGAAGGACAACTCCAAATGAGAAAACATCTGATTTATCTGTTAATTTTCCACTTGTTGCATATTCTGGAGCCATGTATCTGCATAAAGAAGTCAAAAGTATGTTATTAAGATTTCTATCTATGAATCCAAGATAACTTAAGCCAAGTTCTCCTTGAAAATGAAATGCAAGATATCGTTATGTTATGCATGAATTTAAACTCATTAACCAAAAAATTGTTGTTAAAATTTCCAATTCAATTCCTTTTTTAAGGTACACCCCTTTAAGGACTATATACATGAGTGCATATTGATTATGTTAAGAGACATAGAATCTTACCCGAAGGTACCCATAACCCTAGTTGATACATGGGTATTGGCAGCATCCGTTAGCCTTGCAAGCCCAAAGTCTGCAACCTGTGCCTCAAAAGCATCATCCAGAAGTATGTTGGGTGATTTAATATCTCTGTGAATAATCTTTTGGCTGCCTAGAGATAGATAAAATACTTTAGTTATTCATACAAAATGCAAGCCTATCATAATTCATTGAAAAACATACATGTATTTGTTAAATTATTCCCCTGTCACAACTTTTAAAAAACATGTATTATAAAACTGCACGAAATACTTACAGTCCTCATGCAAATATGCCAGACCCTTTGCAGCACCAATAGCTATCTTCAGCCTTTTGGCCCAATCCAGCACTGGCATTCCACTTGCTGTAATAACACGCATATCAAGCACCAAATCACGTATATAGAAAATATATATATATATCTTAGAATATTGATTCGAGGACTAACTCAGACTCACAAAATCGATTTGTAAGATGAGAACTCTCAGACTATTTGTCATATCTCTATACAATGCGGCCTAGAGTTAGGGTGGGCTACAGCTAAGGCGAAGTTCCAACATGTATAAACTATTTTCTTAATCTTTGTAAGGAAAATAAAGGGAAACTCACATTACCATGCAAGTGATGATGAAGATTTCCATTAGGAACGAACTCATATATAAGTACTCTTTGCTGCTCAGAAATGCAATAACCAACCAACGAGACCAAATGTCGATGATGAACACGGCTAATGATCTCCACTTCGGCCCTAAACTCCCTATCTCCCTGCCCACTACCAACCTTAAGCTGCTTGACCGCCACTTGTTTTCCATCCGGCAGCCAACCCTTGTAAACGCACCCAAATCCTCCTTCCCCTATCACATTCTGACTAGAAAATGCATTGGTTATTTCTTTTACCATGTCATAACTAAAAACTATTTGAGCACTTAGGGGCTGTACAGATTCCACGGAACCTCGTCTTAAATGCTTCTTGCTGTTTGCTCCAGCATTCCCGCTGCCATAGTTATTTCTAAAGGAAGGTTGCTGTACATAGTAAAGTCCATCAGCACCTGATCGCCAATATCATTAGACATTTGAAAGAGCTCCACAATGATACAACAAACAACTACAATTGCCGCTACATCGGCTGCTTTTATAGGTATTTTATCGTGACGATAAATGGAGAAAAAAGAATTTTACCTGATTTAACCTGAAAGTTAGTGCCAGGGGGTGGCATAAAGGCTCCACTATATGCGTCTCCTTTCGATCTCTTCTTCTTAAACGTGAAAAAAACCGCTAAGACAACTAAGGCGACAACCAAAACTCCGGTGAGGGTATAACCAACTATTTCGCCCGGCGAGGATACATGCGAATGAGAATCTCTTGATTTTGCATGCAAAGCTTTATACGGCGGCGGAGGAGATGATGAAGAAGATGAAGAAGACTTCTCAGGGGGCGGGGGAGGCGGTTGTTTATGTGATACACGAGGAGGAGATGTTGAAGAGTTTGAATTCTGCACTGGGGGAGGTGATAACTGTGGCGCTGGAGGAGAAGGTGGCGGTGGTGATTCGGAAGGAGGTGGCGGTGAAGGTTCTGGAGGCGGTGGTGATGAAGGTGGTGGTGATGAAGGTGGTGGTGATGAAGGTGGTGGTGATAGTTTTGGTGGCGGTGGTGGTGGCAGTGAAGGTGGTTCTAATGGAGGTAAATCTTTAGGCGGCAAGGGTTGCTTCGGTCGAGGCTGCGGCAGCTTGGAGTCCGGTGTGGAGTCCGGTGTGGAGTCCGGTGTGGTGTCCAACGGTGAACTTGTTGGAGGAATGGATTCAGGAGGTGAATCGGAATCTTCTTCATGAATTTCCTTGTTTAATTGTTTGGGATTTTTGAGAAATGAAATTTGAGATGAAGAATGTTTTTTTTTGTTTTTCTTGTGATTTTCAGCCATATCAATTTTTCTCGCAATGTTTGCGAGAAATTTATGAGAAAGAAGTGGAATTGTTTTTATTTTTTGGGTTAATTAAAAAAAATCAATAAAACAGGGTTTTGAGAAAGAACAATAATAACAGAGGATGTTTTTTGTTCCGGCATTGGAATAATATTCGAACTGCGCAAGTTCTGTCGTGAACAGAACAGAATTGCCAGCTCGATGAAACGCTATAGAAACAGAGTTTGTTTGTTCTTCGTGTCTGAATGAATTGAACAAAAACGAAAAAAGAAAAAAAAGAAAAAATAGTTGATCTTTGCAAAATCTTAACGTGGTCTATAATTTCTCTGTTGTTTGGTTTTTTAATTTTAGGAAAAAGACAGACAGAGATAGGTAGATTTTGTTTTTATGTTTTTTGTGTGTGAATAGATTCTTGCTCTGTTTCTTCGGGTTTGTTTGGAGGACAAGTGTTGTTCTTCTCCTAAAATGTTGGCTTGCCGCGCAATTTGAATCGAGTGGAGTTATTAAACGGGTTGATTGATGACCCGATAGATTGACCCGACTCAGGTACTCCTAACTTTGGCTTGCTGAGGGATAAATGTCACTTTTGTGCTTGTTTCAGTGTTGAATTCAAATACTCCTTCTTATACTAGTTATAAAAAAAACACAAGCTCAAAATATTTTAATTTAAAAATAATATACTATTCCTCTTGTTATATACAGGACAAAAAAATAAAATAAAATATTTTATAACAATATTTTTGAAGATATTAAAAGTTTTTTCAATTTAAATTTTTATAAATTAAAAAAATTATTTTTGACTATCTATAACATAAATATATTTTATTGAAAATTAAAAAAAAGTTGATATTACAATTTATTTTGAAAAAAAATATAGCAAAACAAATATTTTTTTTGAAAAATGATTTAAAATAAACATCAAATTCAAGTGATGTTTTAAAATTTAGATATAAAAAAAAACTATAATAAGTGCAAATACGAACAACTAGCTTAATGGTTTCAATCCTAGCCATAGGTGCAAATACTTCTTTAGAATCTATGTCTTCTCTTTGCCAAAATCGCTTTGTCACTAATCGAGCTTTATGCTTAATTATTTCACCTTTGAGATTTGACTTCACTTTATACACCCGTCTTACATAATTAACTTCATTCCTTGAGGCAAATCAATTAGTTCTCATGTCTTATTTTTCTCAATTGACTCCAGCCTCTCTTTCATTGCATATATCCACTTTGGAACATTCAAGGCCTCCTCCGTTTTCACTGGTTCAGATTCATCCATGAGCGCAAAATGGACAAGATTATTGTTGTCGTTTACTTCATTATCCGAGAACAACTCATAATCTTGCAACCTCACAAACATGTCTTTTTTCCTTGTTGATCTTCTCACATTTTCTTCAACTTGAACTTCACCAGTTACAGTTTATGCCTTTTCATACAATGTAGGAATAGTTCCAACACTGTTGTAACTAGTCACAAATGGCCGGTAACCGGTTAAACCATGTTGTCGGTCCCTCTATTCATCAAAAATCACATTCCTAATAATTATGATTTTCTTGTTAACTACGTCATAAAGTTGGTAGCCTCCCTATAATACCCCATGTTCCCATAGATACTCAAATCTTTGTCAGTTGAGGTCAATTGAGTTCATATATGCTCTATTAGTTTTCAGTTGGGACAAATACAACAATTAGTGAACCCAGATTGACTTAATTATTATTCTTTGAAACATACCTTTTATTTTTAAGTACAAAAAGAGACATTTTGGTAACATTAATAATTGGTCAATTGCTCTAGTAGAAGAAATATTCTTAAGACATATCATTTAAGATTTTTTCTTTACTAACTATCCTTACCAACTACTCATTCTCTTATCACTCTTCTCATCCACTTATTTTTCCTTCTATGAATATGTTGATTGGTAATACTTCATGTTTTATTGTTGATTCTTGTTATGATTGGTACCATGTTTGTGTGTTTATGTTGAATTCATGATAATATGCTTGTTGTGGTTGATTCTTGATGATGAACTTGTTGATTTCAAGGACTTTTGTTAATGTATGATTTGACATGATTTGGGATAGTTAGAAATGATGTAGGTTGTGTTTTGAAGGAAACAAAATGGAATAAATTAGAAAGAGAAACAGTTGGTGTAGAAATTATGCAGGAAAATCATTTTTTTAAGATGACAATCGATTAAAATTCGCAAACAAATGATTGCACCTGCTAAAAATTGAGAAAATGGCCAAAAAAACAATTGCTTCAATAAATTGCACACCCTTGACAATCGATTAATCCAACCAAATCGTAAATAAAAAGTTCATGAAGTTGTTGCAATCAATTGCACTCCCTTGACAATCGATTGCATCCCCCGATTTTCCTAAAAATCATGTATTTTAAGGATTCTAAGCCATCTTAGGAGTCTTGTAACTTATATTATTATATGTAGCCATATGATTTCAATTTATCAACTATATTCCATGATAAATAAGGTGTTTTAACCTAGAATCATGATTAGTTTAAGAGGAATCATTTGGTGTAGTTCATGTATGATCTTGTGATGAGTATGTTATGAATTGATTATTGTGTATATGTAATAACATGATTAAGAACTTATGATGATGGGTGAGAAAACCTTAGGGGCATAGCTAGATGAATGAATTAGAAAGATAACTAGGTTATGATAAATAACTTAGATGGTGATGCTTATACGCAATGATACCTCGGTGTGTACCATGAATGAGTAATCACTTAGCTTATGAAGAAATAGGCCAATACTTTTTGGTACTTGTATCGGATTATTCGTTTAATAATAAAAGGCATTTCTTTATTATGTTTGTCTTTCAGAATAATAAAGTCCCTAGAATAGTTAGTCTGTTTAATGAAATGTTAAGTGTGACTTAATCATGAGATCCCATTAAACATAAAGACATTATTCTTAAAATATCCGTAGTCAAGCTTTATTGCAAAGTGGGATAACATTAAAGCATTGAGACTATTATGAAGATAGACTGATGATCACATCTCATGGATCATGGATAAAGGGTTATCAAGTCTTGACATAGGTATAAATATTAGGAGTAATATTTATACCGGATTGACCCGCTATGAGAATACTACATAGTATGTTATGCAAAGTGTCATAAGTTATTCTCATGGTGATAATGGTGTATTACCACCCTTCGACCTGAAACCACTATGGACCCTAGATGTAGAGTCGGGTGCTTTATTGTTGATCAAACATTATCCGTAACTGGATGATCATAAAGACAGTTGATGGGCACTCCACGAAGCATGCTGAGGGACATGAGTGTCCTAGATGGAATTTGCCAATCCTGCATAACAGGAGAAATGTCTAAGGGCCCAATATTGAACTGGACAAGGATGACACAGTGTATGCCTTGTGTTCAATATAGACATAGGGGCAAAAGGGTAATTGTACAAACATATATTATCACGAAAAAGGTTTTGTCAGATCACATGACATTTTCGTGACTTGGGTAGCAGTGATGTGTTGCTAGATACCGCTCACTGTTTATTATGTTAAATATATAATTTAATATAATTACCAACGTTACGAAATCCTACAGGGTCACACACATAAGGACAGTTTGATGAGAGATAGAGAAATCAAAGGAACACCGTAAGGTACGGTGCACTTAAGTGAAAAATAGAAATTCGGATAATATAATAATAATTATTGTTATTTTATAATGGTTATAAAATAATAATAAAATAAATATATTTATTATAATAATAGTTATTATAATAATATATAATATTATTATGGATCATGTGAATTGGGCTTTTAGCCCGCAGCCCACAAGAGAGTCTATAAAAGGAACCCTTGTGATGAAGCTTTTACTTGATGCAATTTCGTTTTTGATTCTCACTCAAATAATTCCGTTCGTAAGCAGCTAGCACTGTGACCGGAAGCTGTTCGTGTGGACTGAGTAGAGGCGTTGCACTTCATCAACGCTTGTGATCGCTGCATCAAAGATCTGAATCGCCACAAAGAGGTAACGATTCTATCACTGACCATGCTCATTCGTAAGGATCACTAAAGGAAAATTTTTGTTTTCCGCTGCGTTTAGATCGCAATTTTCCTTCAATGATACCTCGGTGTGTACCATGAATGAGTAATCACTTAGCTTATGAAGAAATAGGCCTTGCATGGAATATCTGGTGATAATGTGAGCATTGGTGAATGAAATCACTTAGTGGTTAACGAATTAAATCACTTTATATATGGAATCCAATCAAGTTTCAAATATTTTCCCTTGAATCTGCACATCTTGTAACACCCCAAATTTGATTATGAGTAATTGTTGTCTATTTGAGGATATATGATGATTTTGGCAAATAGGTGGTTATGTGGCCTGATGCATTATGGTGAAATTATTTTAATAATATTAATAATAAGAATAATAATCATGTAGCATTATTCGAAATTATTGTTTATTATTTAATAATTATAGAAATGGGAGTGTGGAGGTTATGTTGGTCATTTGGGAGTATAAGGAGTAATTTTATATAATATGAATAATTAGTGTATTATTATATAATTATAATTATTTCATAAAAATATTGAAGAAAGAGTAAGGTGGTCTTTATGAGAAAAAGTAAGGATAAGTGGGGAAAAACCTAAACTGGGATAATTTTACCCAAATAGGAGAACACGATCAAAAGTTCTCACTTTTCGTGTTTTTGGTGAAGAAGAGCTCCGAGGAAAGGAAAAGATGAGAGAAAGCTCAGAGTCAGGAAGTTACAAAGAACCTTGTTGAAGAATATCAATCGGCGGAATTCTCTAAGGTATGGGGAGTTTTCATAATCTATTATAATTATATAGGAATTGGTTTATGAATAGATTAGGTTTTGTATGATTTTGGTGATTGTTGGGTTTGATGACATATATTGAGTTATAAGAGTATGAATTGGTGAATTAGGATTGATAAGATGATTTAGAATGGTGTGTTTGATGTTTGAATTGATATATTGTTGTTGTATATGATTAATTTTGATTGGTAAGAAGTTTTGGGTTGCATTGAAATGAATTCGTATGAAAAAATGAGGTATTTTGGTGTAGAATTCGTAAAAATAGCCGAAAACTGCTTATGTACAGGTGTTAACCGGTTACCATAGGTATTAACCGGTTAACCAGTGAAAAATATGCGTTTTGGGCGAAAAAATGAGGCGTTAACCGGTTAACGCTATAGGTTAACCGGTTAACACTGTAACAGTGGCACTTTTATTTTGAAAAAATTCATAACTTTTGATCCGTAACTCCGATTTAGGTCCCGTTTGAAGCATCGGAAAGCTAACGTGACGAACTTTAATTTGATGAAATAAAATGAGTGAAGTGAGACATTTTTCAATGATGAATATTTAGGAAAAGTTGAATTGGTTTTATGATTATAAGCATAATGTTATTGAAAGTGGATGATTTGATGTTGTTGATGAAGGAAGTTGTTTTGTTGTATTGTTGGAATAGGTTTTATGATTAAAAATATGATTTATATTGCAAATTGATGATTTATTGTCATTGACAAAAGAAGTTGTTTTTTTTTGTATTGTTGAAAATTGGTTTCATGCTTATAAACATGATGTTATTGTGAATTGAGGATTTGTTGATGTTGATGAGAGAAACTGTTTTATTATCTCGATGGTCATAGGAGTTGTTTTGTTGTATTATCGATAAAGAAGTATTATCGATGTGTTTTCTTGATAAAAGACATGATTACTTGATGTTTGAATTGCTGGGTGTGAAATGAATGATGCGCATTTGATTTCTCGATGAATTTTTACGATGTAACGCATCATTGCATTTCATGACATTCACGATGGGGGCTTCGGCCTATTTTGTAACTTCAATCCCATTGTGTGGATTGAAGTGTCTCGATGATTACGGTGTGCTCCCTTGTGGAGGGTTGATGGTCAAGTATCCATCTCACGATGAAATTGGTACCACATGCATAATTACATATCATGATAGTTGGAATTGCATATTTCTGGATGAATTCATGATTGTGTTGTTGTTGCTGGATTTTATGGTGGACGATGTTATGACATGTTTATACTAATTTATTTATATTCCATATCTATTATATTTATGATAAATTATGATTACTCACCCTGCCTGCTTGGAAATGTTGCCTCCTATGTGGGTAACTTGCAGATGATAAAGAATAGCTTCGCAACTGCAAGAGGAGTTTTTCAGAGTCTCAAAGCGTACCTTATATAACATTAGGAGTGGTCTGGAGTCTTTGTGTCCTTCTCTGTGTCTTGTAACATCGGGATGGGGTTTATTTTGCTAAACTATTTTCAGTTATGTTATTATTTGGATAAATGTCTTTCCCATTTTATGATGTTAAATTTCGGGTGGAGAAAATTATGTTTATGAAGTAAACTAATGAAGTTTTGAATTATGAAGTTTAAATTCCGTTGCGAAATGCTATATGTTATTCTTGGTTTGATTAACCCGTGTTACGGGACAGGACACTGTGTGTTTGATTTTCTGATGAAATGTGATATCCTTCTTGTAACTACTTTGATATTATTTTTAAATATTTTATTTTGTGGTAGAAGGGTGTTACATTAGTGGTATCAGAGCAAGTCGGTCTGTCCGGCCAGTGTCGTTAATGTCGTTTATTTCCCTAGTGCACAATATGTGTGTGAAACACTGCCGACACTTGTTTGTTGGTTTCTACTTGTTTGCAGAGATTAGTTTGGAATTAAGTGGGGGAGATGCTTGCTTCTGAAATGTTATTGGTATGAAGAAGTTGGTTCGAGTTGGGCAAGGTTGTGAAGACAATGTTGTTGTGGACCGGCAGGAGTTTGGACTCCTGAATTTGTATCGGTCGGGTTAGAGAAGTGTGTATATTTTAGGTGGGAATTGTTTGAGAAGGAATATTTACTTTGATGGAAATGATAAGTTGACAGATCAAGTCGCTAGATTGTTTCGCTTTGAGTGTAGTTGGATTAAGCTGAGTAATTTTTGAAGCTGGAGTTAGAGTAAAATCCTTGGTAGAGTTTGGGAGAAAAGGAGGAGAGAGATTGAACTTATGTTCATCAATCTCAAAATTCTGGTTTTTGAAATCTTGGAGCAGCTGTCACGAGAAGTGGCATAACGTTTTGCTCGTGACTTGAAATGAAGCAGTTCTAGACTTTTTGGAAAGCTTACAGAATTCCCTACAGTTTACATATAAGATTTGCATTCAGGATGTTTGTGATAAGGAAGATAAGTGTGTTTTACTAGTCGGGTCTGCTGTTGATTTTGGAAAATTCTGCATACGAGAATTCTTGACCAGTCCCATTGCAAGGGGAATAACTTTTTACTCGTAAGCCGGATTTGAGTGATTCTTGAAGTTCTGAAATCTGCACAAAATTCTCTTCATGTTATAATATATATTTTTGATTTGGAGGTCTTTATTGGAGAAGATAATTGCATTCAAAGTGGGGAGTGTTTTGCTGGAAATTTTAGGAAGATGAAATATTGAAAAATAATAAGATGTCGGTATTAGAGGGAATGCATAAGTATTTGGAGAATGCATAAATGTGTAATGAGGATGATTAAAGTTCTGATGTTAGATGATAGTAATGTTGAGAGGAAGATGGATGTTTGAATTGTGTTGTTAAGAATTATAATTTGAATGAAAGTCATGAATGAAAGAGAACCAAATTGGATTGTGCTTAATGTAGTAGTGACTTCGGTGTTATAAGAATATTTGAAGCAGTGTTATATAAGGGCATGTATGATGGATTGTGTATTGGATTTTGGATGTCTTGGTGAAATCGACTAAGTCGGAATTAAGGAAACTAAGAAGATGATGATAAGTTTTAGAGAGTTGGTGGGAAATTATGCCTACGGACTTTATACATAAGTTGAAGTACACTATTGTGTTGGGTAACGACTATTTATGCCGCTATTATGGTTGTCGGATATTTATTGACAAATTGAGGAACTGATCACCCTTAATCTATTGTTGATAATAGACGAAATCATAATTGAGGAATAGATGTGTCATGCTAACTAGTATAGTATATGAGTTAAAGTTGAAGTCGAGCTGGGCATTTGAGTATTGTTTGAATTATCAATGAAGAATCATATATAAGACTGTTAGTCAGATTTAAGAATGATGGTATGAAGTTACGTTGGGAGTAAATAGTATTGTGGAAATTTGTAGTTAAACTCTGGATGATAAAATTATTGTTTGATGATAAATTAAGTGGCATGAGGCTTGGAGTTTCTTGAGATGATTCGAGGTTAAAGTATATGGAAAAGTAAGACCAAAATTTTCAAGAGTATAGGATTGAATTGAGTTGAAAGAATCAGATGAAGCAAGATTATAAGTGGGTTTATTAAAGCGTGATTTTGATTAGAACATGGATAATTGTTTTGGTTGCGTTGGTTCGGATAAGAATTTATGAAAGGTGTGTTAGTATGAGTAAGAATCGAGGATTCGATACGTTGGATTAATTAGAAGCAAAGAAATATGAGTTATCTTGTGGAAACTGTTGTATCGATGTACCTTATATTGTCATAATGATGTAGTGTGTTTAAGGTAATTTTCGAAGGAGGTATTATTTAAGATGGTAAAGTTGTAGTTGTGTTGAGGATAATTGTAAATTCATGAAGTATGTAAATTTTTGACCATAAATTTGGAAGTTGTCGCGGTTGTATTTATGATTGAACGTTCGGAGGTGTTGCCTTATGAATTTAAGTTGGATGTATTCGGTAACTACAAGAGTAGAATACCTATTGAAACGAAATTCAGAAGAGTTAAGTCGAAGGTGTTATTGATGTGTTGGTTTGGTGATTGAAGAAGTTGGAAATAAACTTGGTAGTCCTGGAACTTTGCAGAGTAATCAAAGTGCGCAGCGAATGCGTGGTGCAGTGTAGTTGTTGTTTGCGAATGAAGACGATGTTGATAGTCGATTGTTTTGATGTTGGATTTAAATTGTGTGTTCTAGACATTTCGGGAATTAAACAAAGTGTTTTTTTAGAGGGATATAAAAGTCGACTGAGTATTCATCATGGCGCTACGAAGATGTATCAGGATTTACGCAGGTTATTTTGGTGACCGGGTATGAAAAAGGGTATTGTTGAATTTGTATATGTTTGTTTGACATGCTAGAAGTCGAAGATTGAACATCAGAGACCTTCAGGTATGATGCAACCATTGAATGTTCCTGAGTGGAAATGGGATAACATTTCCATGGGTTTTGTGACTGGGTTACCTAAGACTACAAGAGGTAATGATTTGATGTGGGTAATTATTGACTGATTAACTAAGTTGGCACATTTCTTGTCAAAGAAGATTAATTATTCTATGTAGAGGCTAGTTGATATTAATATTGAGGAAATTGTGAAGTTGCACGGTGTACCTTCGAGTATAGTATCAGATAGAGATCTGCGGTTTACGTCGAAGTTTTGGAAGAGTTTGCAAGATGCTTTGGGTACTAAATTGAGGATGAATTCTGCTTATCATCCACAGACGGATGGTCAGACGGAAAGGACATTCCAATCTTTAGAAGATCTGCTGAGAGCTTGTGTTTTGGATCAAGGAGGATCTTGGAATAGTCATTTGACATTGGTTAAGTTTACATACAATAATAATTTTCATGCTAGTATTGGAATGGCTCCATATGAGGCGTTGTATGGTACACATTGTTGCACTCCATTGTGTTGGTATGAGTCAGGAGAGAGTTTGGTGCTTGGGTCAGAGGTTGTCCAGGAAACAACTGAAGATAAAAATAATTTGGGAAAGGATGAACACGTCGCAGAGTCGTCAGAAGAGTTATTGTGATAAGGGAAGAAAAACACTTGAGTTCTGAGCGGGAAGATCAGATGAAGGAGTCATATCCGACTCTATCTACTTCAGGTAATTTTCGAGGACGAAAATTCTTTAAGTGGGGGAGAGTTGTAACACCCCAAATTTGATTATGAGTAATTGTTGCCTATTTGAGGATATATGATGATTTTGGCAAATAGGTGGTTATGTGGCCTGATGCATTATGGTGAAATTATTTTAATAATATTAATAATAAGAATAATAATCATGTAGCATTATTCGAAATTATTGTTTATTATTTAATAATTATAGAAATGGGAGTGTGGAGATTGTGTTGGTCATTTGGGAGTATAAGGAGTAATTTTATATAATATGAATAATTAGTGTATTATTATATAATTATAATTATTTCATAAAAATATTGAAGAAAGGGTAAGGTGGTCTTTATGAGAAAAAGTAAGGATAAGTGGGGAAAAACCTAAACTGGGATAATTTTACCCAAATAGGAGAACACGATCAAAAGTTCTCACTTTTCGTGTATTTGGTGAAGAAGAGCTCTGCGGAAAGGAAAAGATGAGAGAAAGCTCAGAGTCAGGAAGTTACAAAGAACCTTGGTGAAGAATATCAATCGACGAAATTCTCTAAGGTATGAGGAGTTTTCATAATCTATTATAATTATATAGGAATTGGTTTATGAATAGATTAGGTTTTGTATGATTTTGGTGATTGTTGGGTTTGATGACATATATTGAGTTATAAGAGTATGAATTGGTGAATTATGATTGATAAGATGGTTTAGAATGGTGTGTTTGATGTTTGAATTGATATATTGTTGTTGTATATGATTAATTTTGATTGGTAAGAAGTTTTGGGTTGAATTGGAATGAATTCGTATGAAAAATTGAGGTATTTTGGTGTAGAATTCGTAAAAATGGCAGAAAACTGCTTATGTACAGGTGTTAACCGGTTAACCATAGGTGTTAACCGGTTAACCAGTGAAAAATATGCGTTTTGGGCGAAAAAATGAGGCGTTAACCGGTTAACGCTATAGGTTAACCGGTTAACACTGTAACAATGGCACTTTTATTTTGAAAAAATTCATAACTTTTGATCCGTAACTCCGATTTAGGTCCCGTTTGAAGCATCGGAAAGCTAACGAGACGAACTTTAATTTGATGAAATAAAATGAGTTAAGTGAGACATTTTTCAATGATGAATATTTAGGAAAAGTTGAATTGGTTTTATGATTATAAGCATAATGTTATTGAAAGTTGATGATTTGATGTTGTTGATGAAGGAAGTTGTTTTGTTGTATTGTTGGAATAGGTTTTATGATTAAAAATATGATTTATATTGCAAATTGATGATTTTTTGTTATTGACAAAAGAAGTTGTTTTTTTTGTATTGTTGAAAATTGGTTTCATGCTTATAAACATGATGTTATTGTGAATTGAGGATTTGTTGATGTTGATGAGAGAAACTGTTTTATTATCTCGATGGTCATAGGAGTTGTTTTGTTGTATTATCGATAAAGAAGTATTATCAATGTGTTTTCTTGATGAGAGACATGATTACTTGATGTTTGAATTGTTGGGTGTGAAATGAATGATGCACATTTGATTTCTCGATGAATTTTTACGATGTAACACATCATTGCATTTCATGACATTCACGATGGGGGCTTCGGCCTATTTTGTAACTTCAATCCCATTATGTGGATTGAAGTGTCTCGATGATTACGGTGTGCTCCCTTGTGGAGGGTTGATGGTCAAGTATCCATCTCACGATGAAATTGGTACCACATGCATAATTACATATCATGATAGTTGGAATTGCATATTTCTGGATGAATTCATGATTGTGTTGTTGTTGCTGGATTTTATGGTGGACGATGTTATGACATGTTTATGCTAATTTATTTATATTCCATATTCTAGTATATTTATGATAAATTATGATTACTCACCCTACCTGCTTGGAAATGTTGCCTCCTATGTGGGTATCTTGCAGATGATAAAGAATAGCTTCGCAACTGCAAGAGGAGTTTTTCAGAGTCTCGAAGCGTACCTTATATTACTTTAGGAGTGGTCTGGAGTCTTTGTGTCCTGCTCTGTGTCATGTAACATCGGGATGGGGTTTATTTTGCTAAACTGTTTTTTGTTATGTTATTATTTGGATAAATGTCTTTCCCATTTTATGATGTTAAATTTCGGATGGAGAAAATTATGTTTATGAAGTAAACTAATGAAGTATTAAATTATGAAGTTTAAATTCCGCTGCGAAATGCTATATGTTATTCTTGGTTTGATTAACCCGTGTTACGGGACAGGGCACTGTGTGTTTGATTTTCTGATGAAATGTGATATCCTTCTTGTAACTACTCTGATATTATTTTAAATATTTTATTTTGGGGTAGAAGGGTGTTACACATCTCATTTGAGATGCTTATTGTTCCGGACTGGGCCTCTAAGACTGCGTCAGGCAGATGCCCAATCAGTCGGGCAGAGGCCCAACCCAACGGGAAAAAGGTTTAAACCTTTGGGCACGCCCACGAACCACTAGCTGGCAATAGGGGATACTGCATCTCCCCCACGTATGACACATCACCTAACTATCCATTATTATCTCCTAGAATATAGGGGCAGTTGGACCAAAGGCAAGACCACGTGCTAGGTCTTACATGCTCCTGCGCGTTCCTTGGCAGTTCTTCCTTGGGCCTAGCTGATCCAGCCCAAGAAAGAACCTTGGCCCAGTGTAACACCCCAAAATTTGTCCTCTTATTTATTACCGCTTCCGAGTAGCTTATGCTTTGTTTTCGTGTCATCTTGCTTGTTCACCCATACATTGCATGAAAAAAAATTAATAAGAAAAATAAAATAAGTCATATATCATTGGTTGGCGCATAAGGCATGTGATCGAGGTTTGTTCAGTGGTAAAATCAACTATCAAAACTCAAGGGCGAAACAGGCTCAAAACAGACGGTGGAGGTGTATTTTGAGGGTTTCCCATAAAAAGGAGGAAAAATTCATTTTTTTTCTTCCATTAACTGGTTAACACCAGGGGTTAATAGGTTAACGCATGCTAATTTTGGGAAAAAATTTTAAAATTCAGTTGGTACTTCCCTCCCCTTTCATTCTCCACTTTGCTTTGTGTTTCCATAAAACTCTAGAACATTCCACATCCTTCCCAAGGAATATTCCCAGAATATCCAAGAAATATTCCAAGAATATGCCAAGGAATTTTCTAGGAATATTCTCAACCGACCCTTAACTTAGGATCCAAGCCTTGTGTCATAACCTAAACATAACTCCAAACCTAATACCTATATAAACCTTGTTCATCAAGCAAAAAAGGATTAGCCATTTTTTCACAAGATTTCATCATTCTTACAATCTCAACTCTCTCATTTTATTCCATTTTCCAAACTCACAAAAGCTTCATCATCAAAATTCTTCAAGTTTCGCATTGAAACCCGAAGAATCGAAAGCTAAGCCTTCATCGTCTTCACCGATTCAGTGGATAATCGAGGAAATTGTTACGGTCACGGTGTTTATTTCACCGTTTGGAAGCATTTCATATTCTCATCGATCGCATTTATTTTGCACGCTCGCGAATCGAAGCTTTAGACCTCTAGTATTCTCTTCGTTCGTGTATTGATCAACATTGCAAAAATTCCCAAAGCAAGTCTCCGCTTTGTAGGTTGGTGAATCTGAAATCACTTATTGCTTTAAGTTATTTCTCTTTATCTCGCCTCGCACATTCTTTGATTTTCTTGCTTTTGTGATGCATTGGTTGGTTTGATCTTTAGTAGCTAGAATCGTAGAGTGATCATAGTGTTAATAGGTGTTAGAAGGTTATATTTAGATGGCAATTTCGTGCTAATGTGGTAATGACTGTATTAAGAGCTTTTGTAAATAAGTTGATAGCTAGAAGTTCCTTTTTCCTTACTGTTTTTCAATTTTGGTTAAGTGTTAACTAGTTAACACCCAAGGTTAACTGATTAACACAATGTTTTTGCCTCTGTTTAATTGAATTTTGAATCTGTTAACCGGTTAACACCCAGGGTTAACCAGTTAACGCTGTGTCAGTTTGGGATTTTGTGTTGTTTTCTTGCTTGTTTGTGCACCACTCCTTATTTTATCATCATGGATCTTTAGATTATGATTTTAGGGAATTTTTAGGAGTTGTTTTAGTGCAAGTGTGTGTAGTTTCGATAACTTTCGACATGCGTTTCGTTAGGTTCCGATTTTTGATAGAAGTGTTGCATATATGTTCATAGCTTGTTATGGTCATTGTTTTCTTGATTTAACATCATCTATAGCATGTTAATAAGTGTTTATACTTCTGTTTTGCATCACATTTGAAATTTGTTCATGTTTTAGTCAAATTATGCGCATAATGGAAAAATTACATATTGTTAAAACCACACAATTCGTATTGTTCGCATCCATTGATCATGCGTTCATGTTTGTGTTCCATTGTCGATATCCATTTCATATTGTTGAATTAACTCACATGATCATTTCATTCCATTGTTTGCATTAAAACTCATGTTTTTGCATTTGAAAAATAATGAAAATCTGCCTTGTTTTCATCGCTGCATTTTGAAATAGGAGCTGTAAAAGCATGCTGCATTATTCTGTTTTTGTCTTTTTTATACCTATTTTCATGTTGTTTGGTAGCTTTAATAGGTTGTTGGTGTTGCACAGTGCATTTAGTAGTTGTTTGTACAATAGGAAGCTGTAGTAGCTGCTGAATTTAGGCTTTGTTTAGTTTTTAGTGCCCTTAGACTTAGGAGTGAGTCTAGCCTAGGCCATAATTGTATTAGGATATGTTTGGTACTTGTTTACCTCCTTCCTTTTATCATTTTAGCCTTATTATACTAACCCTTGTTTTGTATGGAGGATGAGGTAAGCTTGTTCATACAACTTCTTCCTTTTATCTTCTTTATGCTTTCAAATGTGTTTGTCTTAGCACTTTGTGCTTTGTTTGTTCAACTTCATGTTAATTCTCTTTAGAAATAACTTAGCTTCTTTATAGAAGTAAGTTGCTTTCTAGTTCTTCTTCTTTTCATTTTTCTCATTAAGATTAGAAAACCACACAAACCATTAGGATTTCCTTTTGCATGCAATAAATAACTTAGGGTTATGTCTTAGTTCCCATAGTTTTTCCCTTTCTCGGTTTGAGTCTCTCTTTCTCATCTCATAAAGAAAACAGTAAAAAAACACCTATTAAAGGTTGAGCTTTCTCGTACGCTAGGAGACTTTGTCGTGGGTTACTTATACACGTCCCATTTCGGGGCGAGGTTTAAGGCATCTACCATGATTAACAAGTCTTTGTATGTGAATGTTTCACAAACAACAAATCCAAAACACTTCTCCTAAAAGACAATTAACAAACAACACACGTATTTTCCTGCGGGAATTCTCTTCTCATCTCATTCACTCATAATGTGAACTTGCTACGACTTGTCTCTTTTCAAGATGGTAACATACTCGTTTAAGGCGAGCCTGCAACGCCTGAGCATATGTATAAGCATTTCAATCTCATTAAAAAACCAAAAACAAGTTCCCGCCTTAGTTAGACGAACTACGTCGACTATGATCCTCATTTTCTCTATGAGGTGCGTAGGCAGCAGGGTGGGGCCCGTTCGAGCACACTCTTTATTTTCCCTACATTTTTCCTGTAGCTTTTCGTTCTTTTTTTCCAGTTCCCTTTCTCATTCCAGTTCCAGTAGCGGTTTTTATTCAACAACAGTTTTATTCTCACCCTTTAAACAGACTAACAAGCGTGGATCCTGTCGGGTATGGCAGATGATCTGGGGAGCTAATACCTTCCCAGTTCCTGACCGACTCCTGAAACCAGATCTTTGATTCGCAAGACCTTGTCCTTTCGGTTTCTCTTAGGTTTGTGCAACATTAATTTTCCCATTCATTCGGGATAAAAATGCCAGGATGACGACTCTACCTTCTCCGTGCCACTTTTATGTTTGTACTAGGATGAAAATCCCGGGAGCGACAGCTGGCGACTCTGCTGGAGATTGAACCTAGAATCTCTGGTTTCCCCTTTGAGAGTCAATCCTAGTGCTTGTCTGTTTTTGTTTCTTTGGGTGTTTTAGTTGTTTGCTGTTGTGTGCTTTAGTTTAACTTTACTTTTTTATGTACCGCTTTACTTTATAGCATTTATTTACCGCTTTCAGTATTTATTTTACACGTATCATATATACTGGACTGTCTGTGCTGGTTTGGCTTTTTGCTGTGGGATGGGGTTATTGTGAGATAAGCCAAATACCCGGCTTGAATGCACCCTAGGACTAGCATGGACATACATTGTACTCACATGGTATCATGATGAGTGGCGGTGTGTTCCACACCCAGACTGTGACCATCTTGGAACTATTCTGTGTGGGGATTTCCTCCACTTCAGGGTACGACCTTGATAGTTATGTGCATATGGTGACTGATCATCGAGGACCTTAGTGGAAACAACCCTCTCCAGTGATGACAGTGGCATACCACATTTGGTGGAAAACCCACTAGCATTTGAGGGCCCACTAGGAACTCGCATAGGATGGTCTGGTTCTCTCATAGGAACCCAGTTAAAGCAAATTATTCCTATGACGATAATACTATATCCCAAGGGCTGAATGTATAATTGTTTCTCAATTCAATGCTTGAAGCTGGGAACTTAGGAGGGATGCTTGTTTTTCCGGGACTCACGCTGAGACCTCCCCGAGTAGTGCATAATGCTAAACCGATTCCCTGATTTGGTCATGAGTCATTTCTCGAAAATGGTGAACATATTATTGCTATTCGGCTTTGAGAGTCTGTGATGTTTGACCCGGAGCACACACCCGTGAGATGAGAGGGGTTTACAGGTTTGCAGGAACCCTAAAACTTCCAACATACCCACTTTGCCAGTATTGTTCAATGTTATGATCTGGTTCTATGGCTCTTTGGTTCTGAGATTCGGGATTTCTGTTCAGTGAAATTGTTACTGTGATTGTCATTGTGACCCTGTTATTGTGATTGTTATTGTGAAACTGCACAGACACTTGATTATCTGATCAACACCACACAGACACGTCACTGATCACACACCTTGCCTTGCATAAGCATCATCACATCATTAATCATTTGTGTTCTTTTTCATTCTCAGGGTTCATATTATTCCCAGTTCTCGGCCAGACTTCTGCTTCAAAGATGGAAGATGTCAGAAAGGAGAATGTGCACTACAAGTTCTTTAATACCAAAGTGGATATGCTAAACCAAATGGTGTCTCTTATTACCCCGAGTCATGTGGGATACTTCAAAGAGAGTTATGGTGATATTCTATATCTGGTGATTAACCTGGATAATTTTAAGAGGAGTGCAATTCATACCTTGTTGCAGTACTACGATCCTAGGCTCAGATGTTTCACTTTTCATGACTTCAAGTTAAGTCCTATGCTTGAAGAGTATATTGTGATTTTGGGTGTGCCACTCAAAGATCAGATCCTTTTCAATTCAGAAATGACCAGACCAACTTATCTTGACATTGCCAAATCTCTTTATTTGAGCTCAACTGAAGTGGAGGCAAACTTAACTGCTACCAAAGTCGAGGTACTTGGATTTTCTCTTGACTTTCTGGTTAGAAGAGCTGGAGAACTTGTTGTGGCTGTTTAGTGGGATTCAGTTTGTGCTATCTTAGCCTTATCCATCTATGGGATCATCCTATTTGCTGACATGGATAAATTTGTGGATATGAATGCCATCCACTTGTTTGTGTTGAAGAATCATGTGCCCACTCTTTTGGGTAATCTATATTGTTCAGTACATTACAAAAATGATAAGAAACGAGGTGGTCTAGTCCGATGATGTGCTCCTCTATTCTACAAATGGTTTATAAAACACCTACCCACTACTGAAGCTTTCACCGATCCCAATGTAATATGGGCCCAGAAACTGAGCATGTTGTCTGATAAAGACATCAGATGGTTTACCTTGAGGCTGAAGGGGAAGAACTTTATCACTAGCTGTGGAAGTTATCTCAATGTGCCACTATTATGAGTAGCTGAGGGCATCTGTTATAACCCCATCCTCTTAAGAAGACAATTGGGATATGCACTCAAATATGTTCCCGAAGAATTAGAGTTATTCTAGACTTTTTTCTTGTATAAAACATGAGAACACCTTGTGAGCTTCTTGAAATGTCACTTTGCCTTTGTCTTGACTTGTAGAACCTCAAATTTTCTAGATGATTGATCATATGCCCTATGCTAGAACATGTGGGTGTCATGCTTCATTTTTCTATGCTAAATGTTAGAATATGGTATGTTTATGCTATGCTCATGATATGTAAATGATGATAAAAAGGAGAAGGAAAATTTGGGGTGCTACAGCCGCCAATGGGAAGACACTCACTCACCCAGTTTGTCCAGTCCCCGACGGAGAGTTCGAGTTTATTCCTCTGGGTAATGTCGCTCCCCCGAAAAGACATCGGGTCAGATAGGGTACAGACGCAAATGGTCGGCGAGAGGAGAAGATGAAGGTGAAGATGAATAGAGTCGCCAGCTAGGCATTTTTATCCCGAAGGAAAGGTAATGCTGCATAAACCTAGAAAAGGATGGATAAGACGGTTGCGAACCAGAGAAACTGAGAAAGGGGGTTGGTTACAACTTGGGAAGGTATTAGCACCCAGATTGTCCATCGTACTCGACGGGATCCACGCTTAAAATATTGGTGTTTAAAGGCGTAAGTGTATGTGCTATCTGTGTGCAAGAGCTGGAAAAGAATATACAAGTGTCAGTGCAGAAGGTGAATGCTAAGGAACTGAGGCTTAAAAGAGAATGCTAAAAGAGGGGGATTACAAAGAGACTTTTGTTCGATAATAGTTAAGTTATGCCTACGTATCCTCTCATGCAATGAGGAAGTCAGAACACCGTAGTTCGACTCAAAGAGACTGAAATATAAATTGACTATGAACTGCTTACTTGTCTATGCTCAAGTGTATGACTCGTCTGGCTCGAGTGCTAACTGTCTTGCATTAGACGGAAGAAGCAAGTTCTCGTTTATGATTGAGTGTGATGAGAAAAGAATCCCGAAGGAGACGATTATTGTTTGTTTTTGTGTTTTCAGTTTTGTTATTGTTTTTGGTGTTTGTCATAGTTTAATGAGCTTAAGCCTAAACCAAGGGTTAGTAAACTCATTATATCCTCCCTTTGATTAGGGATAATGAGAATACTTTAAGTATGAGATAAACATCTCAACTTAATTACCATGATGATGTAGGATTAAGATCATTAACCTACTTGTGATTATTTATATGTTTTTGGTTTTTTTGTTTATTGTTAAGTAATGAGTTTAAGCCATAATCAAGGATTAGTGAACTTATTACACCATCCTAATAGAAGGATAATAGATGAGCACACTTAAGCTGAGGAAGATACCTCAACTTAATCCATGATTAGGGATTAAAATCATTAGATGACAAGCCTTTATTAAAGTGGATTTTAATTAAGAGTGAGATTAAGAAGTGGATTTTATGATTTGTAAGACAACTTGAGGAGGACTTGTCCATTAAACACTAGGGTTAGTCCTTATTAACCATAAAGGAAGAATTAGAACCATAATGTAAGGCCCAAGTTACAAGTTAATGTCTTAGTGATTATTAGATGGATTGATTAAGAGGTTTAAACAAATTAAGGGTTTAACACTTAGGATTAAAGTTATACACTCCATCCTAAGAGAAGGATGCAGGCATAACCCTAATTCCAAAGTCCTAAAGCCTTAAAGGTTTAGTCTCTAATGATGGGATGAGAGAAGAGACACAAAGAAGACTCAAAGGTAAAAGCTAAGGGGGGACTAATCACAACCCTAATTATTATCATGATTGGATGTTCCTATGGTTTGTGAGGCTTGAGAAAGATCTTCAAAGAAGCCACCAATGGAAGAAGCAGATAGGAGGAGGGAGAAGCAGATGAAAAAGTTACTTACTTCATTGAAGAAGATAAGTAAATTAAAAGAAAGAAAGTGAGAGATGAAAATTAATGAGCAAGCCCACTCAAAGTCAATCAAAAATGCAGCAAAGATGCATATGAAGAAAATGAAGAGAAATGAGAAGTGAAGGCAAATCCACTTCTCAAATTACTTACCACCTGAAAATGTTAGCACAAGATGCATAAGGAAAGAAAAGAGATGGAATGATGCATATGCAAAGACAAAAGCCAAAGTCAGAAGCATACACATGATGCAAATGATACTATGACATGATGCAAAGACATATTGTCGCTCCCACCAAATGAGGCTAGGTCAAATGGGGTACAGACGCGAATGGTCGGCGAAAGAGGAAGGAAATGAATAGAGTTGCCAGCTAGGCATTTTTATCCCGAAGGAAAGGTAATGCTGCATAAACCTCAGAAAAGATATGGATAAGACGGTTGCGAATCAGAGAGACTGAGAAAGGGGGTTGGTTACAACCTGGGAAGGTATTAGCACCCAGATTGTCCGTCGTACTCGACGGGATCCACGCTTAAAAGATTTGTGTTTTAAAGGGGTAGTGTCAGTGCTATCTGTGTATCAAAGCTGGAAAAGAATGCAAGTGTCGGTGTAAGAGAAGTGTGAAGTGTATAAGTGAGGTGTCAGTGTAAGAACAAGAATGAGATGCTCAAGACTATGAGGCTTAAAGAATGATGCTGGAAAGAGGAGGAATATGCAGAGACTTTTGTTCGATAACTGTTAAGTTATGCCTACGTATCCTCTCGTGCAATGAGGAAGTCAGAACACCGTAGTTCGACTCAAAGAGACTGAAAGATAGATTGACTTGTGAACTGCTTACTTGTCTGTGCTCAAGTGTATGACCTGTCTGGCTCAGGTGCAAACTGTCTTGCATTAGACGGAAGAAGCGAGTTCTCGTTTATGAGTGAATGAGATGAGAAAAGAATCCCGGAGGAGACGATTATTGTTTGTTTTTTTGTGTTTTCAGTCTTTTATTGCTTTTTGGATTTTGTCATAAGAAAATGAGCTTAAGCCTAAACCAATGGATTAGTAAACTCATCACATCCTCCCTCTGATTAGGGGTAATGAGAATACTTTAAGTGTGAAGTCAGCATCTCACACTTAATTACCATGACATAGGATTAAGATCATTAACCTACTTGCAATTACTTAGATGTTTTTAGAGTTTTTGTTTAGTGTTAAGTAATGAGTTTAAGCCATAATCAAGGATTTAATGGACCCATTACACCATCCTAATAGAAGGATAATAGATGAGAACATTTAAGCTGAGAAAGACTCCTCAACTTAATCCATGATTAGGGATTAACCTCATGACAAAACAAGCCTTTATTAAAGTGTATTTTAGCTAATGGTAAGATTAAGAAGTGGATTTTATGATTTGTAAGACAACTTGAGGGGGACTTGTCCATTAACACTAGGGTTAGTCCTTCTTAACCAATTAAGGAAGAATTAGAACCCTAATGCAAGACCCAAGTTACAAGCTTGATGTCTTAGTGATTATTAGGTGAATTGATTAAAGGATTTTAAACACATTAAGGGTTTAACACTTAGGATTAAAGTTATACACTCCATCCTAATAGAAGGATGCAGGCATAAGCTTAATCACAAAGCCTTAAAGCCTTTAAGGTTTAGTCCTTGATTATGAGGTGAGAAGAGAAGACTCAAAGATGACACAAAGGTAAAAGCTAAATGGGGACTAATCAAACCCTAATTATTATCATGCTTGGTTATTCCTAGGGTTAATGAGGTTTGAAAGAAGATCTTCAGAGAAACCACCAGGAAGGAAGCAGATGAATGGAGAAAGAAGCAAAGAGAAGCAAAACAACTTGCTTCACTTAAGAAGACAAGTTGCTTGAAGAAAGAAAGTAAGATGAACATGAATGAGCAAGCTCAATCCAATACACATACAAAATTCAGCAAATATGCAAGAGAGATGAGAAGAGATTGTGAGAAGTGAAGGCAAATTCACTTCTCAAAACAACTTACCACCTGAAAAGTTAGCAAAAAAGAAATGAAATACAATGCAAATGAAATGAAATGAAATGTCATGATGCAAACCAAAGTCAGAAGCATTTACATGATGTCAATGATGCTAAGAGATTATGCAAACATGAGGCAAGGCATGAGAATGATCATACAAGCATAAGGATGCAAATGAGGCATGCATTGAACCATGAATGTACATGAAAAGTTATGAAATGCAATGGACATACAACATGGCAAATGAAAGATGCAATGATCAAACATGATTCTAATATGTCCTAAGATGTATTATGAATCATGTGGATGCACAAAATGTCATGGCAAGTCAATGGATGCAAGCAAATGAAAGATTGATGCAAAGGAAGGCACAAATTAGGGTTACATGTATCATGCAAAGCAAAAAATTCAAAACCAGAAGCAAATGACATGGTAAAAATTTGAAAATGCAATCAAAGATACCCTAAACCTATACAAACTCACTGCCCAAAGGAGAGGATCCAACTCCTAACCTAATGAAAGTTATGAATTTCCTAAGGTTGCTAGGGTTTTGGGGTACCTTGCCAAGAAAAATGTTAAACAAATTGAAAATGCAAGATCAAATCAAGCCAATTTTATCCTATAAACTACATGCTATGAAGAGTGCAATGCAAGAAGAATCATCATCCAACTCTCAATGGTTAGGCAGAAAGGAATTTTTGAAGTTTGAAGCAAAATATTGCCTAAAAATGAAATTAAATCCAATGAAAATGATCAAAAGGCATCAATAACAAAAACAAAATTTGGTTTGAGAGTTGGACAATGTTTCTAAATGTTTCTAAATGCAATGTGATTTTTTTTGTGATTTTTAAATACCTAAATGCATTTTTAATTAATTAATTTCCATTAATTAATTAAAAATAAACATTTAAATGATTTAAAAATAATTTTCAGTGCAAAAAATAAAAATAAAAATATTTTTGGGTTTTAAAAATTAATGAAAACTTTGACAAAATTTTTCATAATTTTTAAATGATTTTAACTATTTTTAATAATTCATGCAAATAAAAGGAAAAGAAAATGAATTTAAAATGAAAATAATGAAAGTAATCCAAAAGGAGGGCCAGGATTTGATCTGGGTTTGGACTGGTTGACTGCGCGCCAGATCCAAAGGCCCAGATTCAAATCTGGCTAATTTTGTTTTATAAATTAATTAAACAAGATTAAAATAATTAATTGGAGATTAGGGCTTTAATGAAGCATCCAGACCATTCATTCACGCGGGAGTCAACCTCAGTCAAACACATCTACGGTCCACATTCAAACTCCCATTAATGACACAATTAGGGCTAAACAAATTCAGGCGACCGGAACAGTGTTCCGGTCGTCTTCTCCGGCGAAACCAAAAACCTAGCTTTCACTATAGGCCACCCCAACCCAAATTAATTGCCCAGAAACATTCTCCTATCAAAACTAAACTCAAATCCATCATCAAACAACATTTATCAAGCATGAGCAAGGAGAATCGAAGCAAAACATTTTCACGGGCAAAGTTTCAGAACATCACAACATGCTTGTTTCTGGCTTATTTTAAAAAATAAATAGATCCCCATGATCAGGGCAACATACAGAACAACATTCTAACAAGAAAACAAGGTTCTGGAAAATTTGTTCATCATGTTACCTGAGTTTGAGCTTTCAATCCAGGGACTTTCTGCTTGCCTCTTTGCTTCAAAATGGCCCCAATGGTCCTCCTGATGATGCTTTGAAGCTTGGTTGGTGTTTAGAGTGGCTGGTTTGTGAGTTTGAAAAGGTTCTGTTCAGAGAGGGGAAGGAATCGTGTTTTGATTTCAGGGGGTTTCAGGGCAAGGTGAAGGGTCAGGGATGATCAGTGGAACATGCTGAGATGTTCTATGAAGTTTGTTTTGGTGTTTGTGTCTTGTGGAATGTGTTTCGAATGAAAATGCATAATAGGTGAAAACTTGGAGCTATGGCTTGGAGGATGCTTCGGGCTTGTGTGTCTGTTGTGTTGAGTCCCTTTTGGTCCACTTATCACATCTGGATGGGCCAGAGAAGTTGGTGTGGCACTGTGGGATTGGTATGGGTGTTTTTGCATAAAGTCCAAGTTAGGTGTACTTGAGGTATGGGCAAGTGTGAGGCTGTGATAGGGGCATGGTTTGGCTCAGCTGAGATTAGGGAGAGCCATGGAAATGGATTAGAAGCAATGCAGCAAGTGGATTAGGGTTTGTGATAGGTTTTGCAACTTTGTGACTTTTTGCCCCCTTTTGTGATTTCTTAAAGCACAAGTCATGAAAATGGACAAACCCTTGGTGCATTCTGACTTTTAGGCATTGGTTTATGTTTGTGCAAAGATTAGAAGTCACTTTGAGGTCTCATTTTACCTTGGCAAGGGGTTTTGCAACTTTGCCTCTTTGGTGCAAGACTTGAAATTAAGTGATTTTTCCCAACTTTGACAAGCCATAACTTTTGATCCAAAATGAATTAGAACGAGTTCTTGTACTTTCTGAAAAGGGAATGATCCATTCTACAACTTTCATGACCAAAGTTTTCCCATTTGAAGCATTTTTGAATCAAAAAGTAAGGGTTGAAAAAGTTTCCCAAAATGGCAAGTTTCCATTACAAGTCACCTTCCCAAAAAGGCAACTTTGCAAATGGCTTGAAATTCCTCAATTTTGTGAACTTCTAACATCTTCCATGATCAAATAAAGATCATACACATTCAAAATGATGAAGAACACCCTTTGGCTGGGTCATTGGGGGCCTCAGATGCCCTGATTTCACATTGACTTGCTCAAGAAGTCAACTCTTGATTAGATGCCTTCCCCATTGAATTTCTTCATGAAAAATGATATTCATGATCCTAATAACATATAGAGACCAATAGAAACAAGAATGACCAAAAAAAATTGGAGTTATGGCCTCTGAAACCAAAACCCTAATTTTAGGTCCTCTGTGCAGTTAAACCTGGCTCTGCTTCCATGCCTTCCTCAGTTCTTGTGGTTCTTTGACTTCCTTGACCTTGTGAGGATGTAATATGATGCTTGAACATATATGGACCCTATTGAGATGGTTGAAGACCTTTGGAGTGGCTCAAGTAGCTCTTGGATTGCTCAGATCACAAACCCTAGATGCAGATGACTTTGAATCAATGCAGTGAATCAAAAATGCAATATGAGATGCTATGATGGAAACTATGCAAATGAAAAGATCACAAGCCATGGTGTGAATGGGTGAGGGAAAATTTGGGGTGTTTACACATACAAAGTGCAATGAATGTTCATACAAAGAGAATGAATGCAAATGAAGCATGCTTTGAAGTTTGAAAGTTCATGAAAGTTTATGGAATGAAATGAATGCAAATCATGGAAAATGAATGAAGAAATGATTAAGCATGATTCTAACATGTCTTAACATGTCTAAGGTGACATGTGAATGCATGAAATGTCATGGCAAGTTCATGAATGGATGCATATGCAAGATGAATGCAAATGAAGGTGCAAACTTAGGGTTAAATGAAGGGATGAGATGCAAATGATCGAAACAGAAGAAATTCACATGATAAAAATTTGCAAATGAGCTTAAACAAACCCTAACCCCATATGATATCACACCCCAAAGGAGGAGGTCTAACTCTTAACCTAAAGAAAGTTATGATTTTTCTAAGTTAACTAGGGTTTTTGGGTACCTTAAAAGGAAAAATACAAATCAATTTGAAAATGAAAGATAAATTCATGACAAAACTATCCTAGAAACTAGTTATATGGAAAACAATGCAAAAAGAATCATTATCAAACCCTTCATGGTTAGGCAGAAAAGATTTTTCAAAGTTAGGGTTCTAAAAAGGGGATTTTATGAACCCTAAATTCAAAGAAAATGTCAAAGCAGGATCAAAACCAAAAATAAATTTGTATGGAGGGTTTGACAATGTTTCTAAATGTCTTAAGATGCAATGTGAATTTTTTGTGATTTTTAGAAACCTAAATGGTATTTTAATTAATTAATTTGCAATAATTAATTAAAATAAACATTTAAATATTTTAAAAATGCTTTTTAAATGCAAAAAATAAAATAAAAATTGTTTTTGAGTTGAGAAAAATATTTGGAACTTAAATGAAGAAAATAATTTTTTTTTTTATTTTTCTAGGTATTTTAAAATAATTATTCAAGAAAATACAATTTAAATGAAATAAAAATCAAATTAAATGGAAAGTATGAGGATCCAACGAATGAGATTCAAAGCTGAGAGAAAAATGTTGACTGGCACGCAATCTAGTGGCTGAGGTTTGTCCTGATTAATTAATCCAAATTAAATTAATTAAATGGGGGTTAGGGTTTAATGATCAATCTGGAACGTCCAAACACGCGCGAGAGACATCATCCAAGGGCCAGAATTCAAAACTTCCTAATCACCTGAGATTAGCCCTAATTAATCTCAGGTGGCCGAAGAAGACTTCCGGTCGTCTTCTCCGGCGAGACTAAACTACAATCTTCTTCCCTAGGCCATTTCAGGAGCTCTAAAGCTCCAGATCAAATCCCCAACTCACCCCAAGCACGAATCAACCCTCAAAATCAATTTATTTTACATCAATCATGAGAATTAAACAAGAACATGTTTCACGGGAAAAGTTTCAGAAGCTAAATACACACTTGTTTTCAACTCATTTTCAAAACAAATTATATCATGATGATCAGCATAACATGTAGAACAAATTAGAAACTTAAAATCATGCTTCTGGAAAAAAGTCTGAAGATGGATACCTGAGCTGGAGTTTTCACTTTTGGAGCTTTCTGACCTCTTCTCCTGTGCAAAACCACCATAATGGACTTTTTGATGATGTTGGGAAGCTTTGAATGAGTTTATATGGCTTGGATTGAGAGGTTGCAACTCAGCTGGTCCAAAATCGTGTTTGTGTTTGGCTGACTTTTAGGGCTTGGCAATGGTTGGGAAATGATCTATGGATGATGGTGAGTTGATCTATGGAAAAATATTGGATGTTTGATGCTTGTGCAGTGTGTTTCGAAGAGATGAAGGTTGAGGGTAATTTTTGTGAACTTGGCTTGTGTATGGTTCTGAGCTCCAAGGTTATGTGAATTGGCTTGCTTTTGGTCCACATAACAAGTCTCCATTGGCCAGAGAGTTGTTGTGGCTGCAGCTAATTGGTATGGGTCCATTTGCAAAAAGTCAACAACTTGTGTACTTGAGGTATGGGCTCATGCAAGGGTGGTTCAATGGCATGTCTTGGTTTATCATTGATCAAGGAGGTCCATAGAAAATGATTTGGGTTGCTGCAGCAAGTGTATGAGAAGTTTCATGCCCTTTTGCAAATTTGAAGAACTTTGGCCCTTTTTGAATTTCTTGAAATTCAAGGCATGAAAGTGAATGATTCTTTAGGCAATTCTGATCACAATGCATTGTACCATGTTTGTATGATGCTTAGAGATACATTAGGGGTCACAAAATGACTTGGCAAGTGTGTCGCTCCCGGGATTTTCATCCTGGTACAAACGCGAAAGTGGCGTGGAAAGGGGAGAGTCGCCAGCCAGACATTTTTATCCCGAAAGAATGGGAAAGGCAATGTTGCACAAACCTAGGAAGAAGGAAAGGACAAGGTCCTGCGAACCAAAGATCTGGGTTCAGGAGTCGGTTACGAATTGGGAAGGTATTAGCACCCCAATCCGTCCGCCGTACCCGACGGGATCCACGCTTGCTTGCTTGTTTCAAAGGTTGAGAAATAAGAATGCTGCTGAATAAAACTGCTGGCTGGAATGGGAATGAAACTGGAATGAAATGAGAAAGGGAACTGAAAAAGAAAAGGAACAGAAGGGGGAAATGTAGGGAAAATAAAGAATGTGCTCGAACGGGCCCTACCCCGCTGCCTACGTACCTCATCAGAAAAATGAGGATCAGAGTCGACGTAGTTCGCCTAACTAAGGTGGGAACTATTTGTGTTTTTTAGGATGACGTTGCCATAGCTCTAGCTCAGGTGTTACCGGCTCTGACTCGAGGGTATTTACCCTATCGTTGTTCGAACTGTCGAGGCAAGTTGCATTCATCCGCAAAGATTAGGAGATGAGAAGAGAAGACGCGATATCTTTGTTGATTGTCTTTTAGAAGAAGTGTTTTTGAAGTTTGTAGTTTGTGAACATTCTCATACTAAGACTTATCCATCGCGACAAGGACTTACACCTCGCCCCGAAACGGGACGCGTATAAGAACTCCGCAACAAAGTCTCGTGTCGTACAAGAACATTCGGCTTTTATTAAGTGTGTTTTAGATTTTGTTTGAAGATGAGAGAAGAAGACTCAAATCGGAAAATGACAAAAACTAAGGGGGGCTAAGACCAACCCTAAGTTATTTATTATGCACAAAAGGGAGATCATAATGGTTAGTGAGGTTTTCTAATCCTAAGAAAGAAAGGAAACGAAAGGAGAAAAAGGATGCAACTTACTTCCTAAGGAAGATAAGTTGATCCTAACAATGGGAGAAATCCTACCACACACAAATATGGAAGGAAAAATGAATTAAAATGCATAAAAGAAATCCATAAAAAATAAAGAATAGGGTGAAGGAAACTTACCTCAATCTTTCCCTCTACAAAACAAAAGTTAATGTGCATTCTATTAAAAATAATAAATTAAACACACAATGATTAAATCCTAAGGCAACTTGGACCTAAACTAGACTCAATCCTAGGTTTAAGGGTGCCTAAACTATGTTAAACCAACAAATTCAGCAACTATTTACAGCCCCTAAAGTACAAACAACTATGAAAATAATGCCTAACAAAAATTCTAATGCCACACACATGTTAATCTTGAAGTTTTGAAAAGGTGTCGCAAACCTTTATGAGCGAATCACTGGTTAAGATGCGACATTATTTTTGAATGAAGTATGTACATGCAATACCTACAAGGTCTTTTAGCACAACTCATAGGAGTCAGGAACGCCATCTCGTGGTAGTACGCTCTCAAATTAACCCTGTTTCAGTTAGGACTTTTGAGGGTTGTATCGTGGCCTGGTTCACGGTTATAGAAACAAAGGATATAGGCTCGAAATTCTTTGTGCCCGTCCACTCTTCGTGATGTTCTCCATTCCTATGTCAGCTAATTTTCGCAAGCGTTCACCTTTCACAAGGGTTTCGTGTCGGTTGAGGAACCATTGCTGCTATCGGTTCAAGCACCAATCAAGTTGTTATTTGGAGTCAGTCACCCTTTGTCTTTCGTGTCTGTGCCATGCGACTTTGTTCTTGCTTAAGGATCTTTCTTGTGTAATCCTTTCCGTCTTTCGCTTTTGCATTATTTTGCTTATCCCTAACTTTTGCCTGGACTGATTCTTGTGAATCTTTGAGTGTGAAGTCCAGCGGGATGCCCTAACTTTTGCCTAAGTCGCTTTTTTTCAAGTTTCGACTTAGCGGGCTTTTCATTTCTTTCTTCTTTTTTTTTGAATAAGTCGTGTGACACTGTTTTTCTTGATTGCTTTGCGAGGGTTGTGACTGCCTCATTCTTTGGTCGATGAAGGATAACCATTGTGGTTTTCAATCTTTGGACCTTTTGAATTGGATAACCATTGTGGTTTCTGGTCTTTGGACCTCTTGATTAGCATAGTGGAATGTAATGGATCCTCAAATACACTCCTTTTTGAAAGCCTGAATGCTTGGTCCAATTAGCTGACATCTACCCTGCCCCTGGATTACCTGTAAGGGTTTTTCATGTGAAAAGAAACTCCTACTTCAAGGCTCAAGGGGGGTTAGCGAGGGTCTATCTTCCTTATATCTCCAGTGTTTAGGGATTCGAAACAAAGCATGTACATCGTCAACAGGGTCTTATTCGAGAGCATACAATTAGAGAGTCTTGCGTTTTTGCTTCGTCATTCTCCATTATAGAGTTTGAGCACGACAATTGGTATTGCAATGTACACATGCAAAAATTAAATTGACAAATGAATTACTTCAAGAAAAACATGTGAGTTTTATTATTGATAACATTCAAAAGCAAACAACTTTCATACATGTATACAAATGTTTAGCAAATAAAAGGAACTACAAATGGAAATGCAGTAAAGAAGCTGAATATTGCCGTCGTTGAGGAGGCTTAACTCCGTCTGGACCTGTCAGTCTTGGATACATTCAGTGATCAATAGCTCTTTCACAGACTTGTAATCTTCTAGTTGCAGCCGTATACCCAACCATGGCAATCATACCTCTGCTTCTAGTTACTCTGACTCTGACACGAGACATCTGAGGGAAAAAATGAAGTTGGGGAGTAAAGTTGCCCCATAAGGTTTCTCGGAAAGACCTGACGATCTTTTGCCTACGTATCTCCATTGACCCATGACCAATGAAGAACTAGAGCGACGTAGTTCCCCTTAATAGGGAAGACAATGCATTAGAGAAATACGAACAAACAGTTGCCATTGCTGAGAGTATCTGAATACTGATGGCTTTATTTGCTTCCTGAAGATTCCAGCTTAACGTGGACCATCTGGTAAAACAAACGTGACACCGGCTCCATTGTGATTAGGCATTGGATTCTGGAGTACATTTGGGTGAGGAGAAAAATTGATCGCCTTGGAGTCAATTAGGTCTTGTACCTTGTTCTGAAAAGCCCAACATTTCTCAATACTGTGCCCCTGGGCACCCGAATGGAATTCGCATCTGGCATTTGCATCAAAGTTTGGAGGTAGGTTATCAGGAGAAGGAGCTCTCATGGTACGAAGCTCGACCATGTTCAATTTTAGCAGCTCTGGAAGCATTACAACATATGGGCATGGGATGGGATCAAGTCTGCGGTTTCTTGCTCTTGTTCTTTCCTGATTTGGTCTCTGCGCCTGATATTGCTGACCTTGAGGTTGTGGTTGAACCTGTGGCGTAATAGTCACTGCAGCAGTTTGGTAATAACTTTGAGAACGACCTCTGTCTCAGCCCCTATACACAACATTGGTCTCACCTTCTCTTCGTCTTTGGCCATTGCCAAAAGGTTTCTTCACACCAGAAGAACTAGCACTGCTTGCATCCTGAATCTTTCCTAATTTCAGAAAGTTTTCTATCCTTTCTCCAACGATGACAATATCAGAAAAACCAATGGACGGGCAGGCGGCCAGACGATCCAAGTAAACACCTTGCAAGGTGCCCATAAACATATAGGCCATTTCCCGATCGAGCAATGGAGGTTGAACCTGTGCGGCCAGCTCACGCCACCTCTGGGCATACTACTTAAAACTTTCTTTAGGTCCTTGAGACAAATTCTGCAACTGAGTGCGGTTTGGAGCCATATCAATATTGTATTGATACTACTTGAGAAAAGCTTCAGCTAAATCTTTCCAGCATCGGATAGAGACCCTGCTTAGCTTCATGTACCAGCTCAATGAAGCTCTAGATAGACTATCTTGGAAGAAATGCATCCAAAGTTTCTCTTCATTAGTGTGAGCCGAGATTCTTCCAAAGTATGCATGAATGTGAGTTCTAGGGCACGTGCTGCCATTGTACTTGTCAAATGATGGCACCTTGAACTTAAGAGGGATTCTGACCCCTGGCACTAGCCCAAGATTGGTTACATCGATGCCTAGGGAATTCTGACATTCCATGGCCTTAATCTTCTCCGCCAGCTCTCCATACCTTCGATTGTTGATCTCATTTATATTACCCATATCAGCATCCAGTATAGTGAACTGGTCTTCCTGAGTGTCTTCATTATAGGCCGCAGTCCCATTTAGATTTGGTCCTCCGTTACGGGCTGCGTTGGGATCCATATTCTCAGTCGGTGTTCCAACATTAGAATTCCCATGGGGTTGCTCAACCATCAACCTGAGACGCTCTTGATTCTGAGCAATACCGGTCATCATGTCCATGAACTGATCCATCCTCTGTCGGAGCTCATTGAGATCAGTCTGCATTCGTTCAGCCATTCTCACTCGGTTTCTTTTCGTTGGATACCGATGAACGTGTTGACCAGCTATATTGCCTGAAGTTGAATAAGTTAGGAAGTCCTAATAACCTGTAAAAATGCAAAATATGCAAATCATGCAGTAAATGCGTATGATATGTTTATGAGGATGCGACATGCGACCCTGCAAATGAGTAAGCATGTGTTAGTGATGTGTTGCACCCCAAAATTTGCCCTCACAATACAAGACTTTGTGTGCTAAGAAGGTTCACAAGGTTCACAAGATTCACAACACTTACAAGACCTTACATGAGGTTCATGAAGTCTACAAGTCACTTTATGAGGTTCACAAGGTTCACAAGATTCATAATGCTTACAAGACCTTTCATGAGGTCCATAAAGTCTACAAGATACTTTATGAGGTTCACAAGGTTCACAAGGATCACAATACCTCCCATGAGGTTCACAAGACATTTTATGATGGTTCACAAGGTTCACAAAGTTCACAATTGGTCAGAAAAGTTGACAATTCCCTCAGACAATGCACCTCCTAAGCAGTGCATCCAAAACTAGGGTTTTGACTTTAATCAGGCTAAATGAACTTCCAAGACTTCAAATGAGCTTCATAACATCTTATATGTGTTTAAGAACCCCCATGACAAGTTTCAAGACTTTTCTCAAAAGTTTGCTCAGTCAGATGGTCAGATAGGTCAAAATCAGTCAAAGCAGTTAAAAAGTCAAACTGAGGTCAACTGTGGTCAAACCAAAGTCAAACTTCATGATTTTTTTGCCAACATCAAGTATATGAATTAAAATTCATCATTTTATCAAGGGTTGATCATGATTCATCAAGGAGATTTCAGATCATCAAGAATCAGGAGTTTCTAAATTAGGGTTTCCTCAGTAAAGGTCAACTGAACTTTGACCAGCCATAACTTTCACATGCTTCATCACCAAGTCTCCATCCAAAGCTCATTTTGAAGGAAATTGAATTCTCTACAACTTTGTGTCTCACAAGCCAAGCCCAAAAATGCTTCATTTGGAAGGTATGAGCTAAGACATTACAGGTCCTTTTGAAAGTCAACAAAAAGTCAACAACTTCAAAAGGGAATAACTTGAGAATGGTAAATGATATGGACATGAAACCAGTGGGGTTGGTTAGAGGACTCTTCAAGCTTTCCAAAATGTCCAAGAACACCCTCATATCATTAAAATTGAAGGATGTGTGCCCTTGCAAAGTTGGGAAATTTTAGGGAAGTTTATGAAGCAAATGGAGGTTTAAAACCAAATTTTGTTAAGTGGGCTGAACTTTTAATGACCCAAAGCAATCCATGACATCATGCAAGAAAATTCTATGATATTTTCATAATTTTTATTTTATTTAATTAATTTATTATGATTTTTTATACTTAAAATCATTTTAAATTTAAATAAAATATTAAACATGAAGATTTAAATTTATTTTTGATTCTAGAAAGTCATGAATTCAGCATGGAACAAATTGATACAAGGATAACATTGATTGGCTTGAAATAGAAAGTGTTGATGCAAAAATATTGAAATTTCAAAGCTTATCTTTGTGAATCTTTTTAGATCAAATCTTCCACACAAATGATCAATTTTTCTGACCTAATACATTGTTCTATAAGTACTTGACACAAACCTAATGCAAGCCACGATTTCCAGCCTCCCCAAGAGTAAGTTTGCATTGTTCAAAAACCATCCAAAAACTCAGATTCGGTTTTCATTATACAGGACATTTGAAGGTAATCTAAAGACATAGAAATGTTCCTTGGACATCCTTGAAGCAAAACCAATCATTACATTGCATCATAACATGATATCTTGAGAAATCCGAACTGTTTTTGCTCACTTTCGATTTTTTCTTGTTCTTGCATTTTAATGTAATATTAATCAAGTTTGATTTCTGGTTTTTGTTTAGATAAGTGCAAGGATGAATTCTGGGCAATTGGATTGATGGTTTAGTGACTGAATCGTAAAACACCATTCTTAGGGTTTCGGCCTAAGATTAGGGCTTCTTGATTTATGGAATATAAATGGATTATGAAACCATAGAACGATTCGAATGAACATTTGGATCATGTTTATAGGTTTAATTTTGTGAAATATTATGGTTTTGTTGATCATTGGATTTCATAGGTCTTGCTGCATATTGAAAATTCGCAGGAAAGTTGGTGGGTAATTTCGCAGCAAAATTCGCACTGCCAGAGGTTGAAGATGATGCTTGCGCGCATGTTTGTATAATTCAAAAATTGTTTAAAAATATTATGATTTGTTTCTGTTATTATTTCACAAGCACATGCTTGTCCCAGTGGAAAGATAGGCACGCGTATTATGAGAGGGCAGGGGTTCGAATCCTGCCTTTGTACATTTTTTCTTATTTTTCAGGTTAACCAGGAAGCTTAATATATTATGCATTATTGCCACTATACTATCAGACGCGCTCACCTAGCTGGGATGGTAATGTGTATGTGTGTTTGCTTGAGAGGTCCTGGGTTCGATTCCCCCCCAGGCCTTTTGCTTTTTCCATTATTTTTCTGATTTTTAGGCTGAAGAAACAAAACCAATTTGACGCCCTTTCCATTATTTTTCTATTATGTGTTTAAAATTGCTAATTTAATTATGTTCACAATTAATTTTATAATTTATACTTAACTTAAAATTTTATAATAATTGTTCATATTTTTCTATTAACCATTAAAATTTTGTTTATTATAATCTTTTTGTTTATTATTATTATTAATCATGTTTATTGCTAACCCCATTTATTTTAAATTGTTATTATTATTATTTTCACTAACCCAATTATATTACTTGTTTATTTTGCTTATTATTTCTATTTTGCTTATTTATTTATTTATTTATTTTGCTATTTATTTAAATTGCTTTTTATTATTGTAATTGCTCCTGGATGTAATTTTTTGTAATATTTAAAGTATTTATTTTTTATGTCATGGTTAGTAAAAATAGGGAGTGTAAACATGTATGCTATTTAAAATTAATTTAGATCATTTAAATTTAAAAGATAAATGAAATTGTACACTCACACACGTAAGTCGATCTTTGATCGCCATCTCACTTTCTAGGGTTACCTCTCATTGTTGCCTATTACAAAAAAGGTCAAGTAGGGTGTATAAAGCAAAAGTCCCTTAAAAACAAAGTCATCTGGTCCCTTATAGATAAAAGATCAAGTCCCTTAAAATGGTTGCCTTCATAATGATCTCGTCCCTTCCGAATAAAGATGACAGTCCCTCCAAAATGCTTAATACACCCTACAGTTGCCTATATCAATGGATAACCCTTATTTGTCCCTCACATCCAAGGTAATGACTACCTATTCCTTAATAATAGGGATAGTCTTACCATTTAAAGGATTCAAGAACAAAAAATACTTTAAAATTAGGGTAGGTTCCTCATAGTTACTGGCTCACTCTTCAAAACTTTTCAAACACTTCACTTTCAAACAAATTTTCCAAACAGAGGTTTTTTACGCATCCGTACATGGATCATTATCAAACTCTTATGAAAATTTCTATTCACACACTTCACATTTTCAAAAACAATTCAAAGTGAGCTAAGTAACTAAGAGCCCATGGATAACCATGGATGTAAAGGGTGCTAACACCTTCCCTTTACATAACCTACCCCCCGGACCCAAAAATCTTTTATAAGGTCTTTCCTGTTCTTTTATTCCTTTCCTTTGGATAAAATAAAAGTTGGTGGCGACTCTTGCTATCCGCAACATAACTAAAAGTCAGTTCTCCCACCGTGTTACAGAACTGGCGACTCTGCTGGGGATTTAATAAAAGAGGGGTACCCTTAGGAATTAGATCACTTTAAATTGTTTGCCTTGTTTGCTTTACTTTACTTGTTGGGCTCTTATGTGTGAAAGATCCTAACCCGGATCTAGTGTACCTTAGGTAAATGGCAATAGACCAAGGAAACTGTACGACGTATATCGATATGGTTGATCTGGTGGCCATAGTTAGTGTGACTTCTTGGTTGGTGCTTATGTTCCTTAAGTCAAGTTGAGGATAATATGAGGCTGCCATATGTTGTCAATGCACTAACTAACTTTTAGAACCCTAGTTAACTCATCTTGGCCTTTAGAAAGTAGTGAGGTAACCGACTTTGGTGCAGACTGAAGTTGGTTGACACTCGATACTACACTCATTGAGATCTTAAACTTGGAGGGTTTTGGTTGGCAAGTAAGTTTCCTACTGAACAACCACCCTTGTGAAGGATCAATGATATTGAGATCCCTTAGAACATGGTTACTTTTGTAGGACAGGATGAACCATCTAACTTCAGGGGAGGGTACTTACCTTTGAACCTCATGCAAGCCTTTAAACCTAGGGCTATGGTGTGACTTGTTTGTGTGTACCACATGTTTGTGATTGAGCATAACATCATGACATCATCATGCATCATAAGCATAGCATTTTCACTAACCATTTCAAGGACCAAAAGATTTATCTTTGTTCTTTGTTGCAGGTCATGGCTACTGCTCGTAGAAATACCATCAGGATCAACTTTGTGGGCATACCTGCTAAGCTTAAAGAGTTGGTTTCTCAAGTGTCTGATCATTCCCAGTTCATCAAGAGACATGGCCACCTATTGGATCTAGTCATCTCAGGGTTCAATGAAGACATGATGAGTGTCCTGTTTCAGTTCTTTGATCCTAAGCACCATTGCTTCACATTCCCCGACTACCAGCTGGTTCCAACCATGGAAGAGTTCTCTAAACTTCTGGGTATACCTGTTCTTGATCAGAAACCATTCACAGGCTTGGAGAGGGAGCCTAAACCTGAGGTTATTGCTGCAGCTCTACATCTGAAGAAGGCTGACATTGTTCTAGAAACGAGAAGTGGAGTCAAGGGTGTTCTAGCCAAGGTGTTGATAGAGAAGGCTCAAATGTTCTTGAAGGCCATGAGTTATGATGCTTTTGAGGAGATCTTAGCCTTGCTGATATATGGCTTAGTATTGTTCCCCAATCCAGATCAGTTCATAGATGTTCATGCCATCAACATATTCCTGAGTCACAATCCAGTGCCTACATTGCTTGGAGACATCCTGCATTCTCTTCACACCCGTACTACAAGGGCAAGAGGAACTTTGATGTGCTGCATACCTTTGCTTTCTAGGTGGTTTATTTCTCACCTTCCTCGCTCAGTAATGAAGAATGAGCAAGGGTTCAGATGGTCTAAGAGGATTATGTCACTCTCGCATTCAGATATTCATTGGTGCTCCAGATCTATGGAGAATGTCACTATTATTGACCGTTGTGGGGAGTTTCCTAATGTGCCACTTCTAGGCATAAGAGGAGGCATCACCTACAACCCCTCTCTAGCTTTACGACAGTTTGGTTACGCTCGGAGTGATGGTCCACATGACATGTTGATTCAAGGCATTGTGTTTGACTACGACAACGATCTTCAAGGTTACCGTCAGAGATTCATGCGAGCATGGGGAAAAGTAAACAAGGTTGACAGCAAGACTCTGGAGCCTAAGTACACTATTCCTATGGAGGCTTATCTCAGATGGGTGCGATCTCGTGCTCAGACTCTCATGATGCCATATCCTGCTATCCTGCCAGTTACCATGGAACCTGTTGCTGAAGGAGATACTGCTTATACCATCCTTCACCCAGACATGCCTATTGACATGGAAGACTTACAGAGATCCTGGATCTAATTGAAGGAGCAAAGGGATACATTCGAGGCTCATTACAAAGCAAGCCAAGAAAGAATCCTGGAACTAACAAAGCAACTTCACGAGGAGCGGAATCTCAACTCATACCTCAACACAAAGAGGAAACGTCCATGGGAGACTTAAAACCCCATCTCTTGTATTTATTGCATTTCATTTCCTGTAAGCCCAAGAGGCAAAACAAATTTATTACTAATAAAAGTTTACCTTCTTGTTTGTTTAAGCAAATTTAAATCCTGTGGTTCTTGAAAACATTGCATACGCATTAATACATCATATCATTGCATCACAGGTTTATTTGTGCACAGGTTTCTCATCTTCTCACTGTTTATTTCAGTAATGGCTCTTGAACAAACAGTTAAGGATCTCCAGGCACAAAATGCACAGTTCCAAGAGCTGATCCTGAACCTGTCCAAGGGGCAGGATGAATTGAAGACACTGCTGGCCAAGAAGACTAAGAAGACTAGAAGGTCAGGTGGCCTGATCAACATGGGAAGAAGGTTCAGAGGTCCTGTCAAGACCAAAGAACAGGTTGAAGACTATGAATCTGAGGAATCTGAGAAAGAGGGAGGCAGTCTCCACAACACAATGGGGGACTCTGATTCTGAGGCCAATTACTACCATGATCCTAATGAAGACAAATTCAAGATGCTGGTGGATAGAATGGATGCTATGGAGTTGCAGAAATCTTCTGGGCTGGATTTTGAAGATTTGAGTCTGATATCTGGGGTTGTCATACCCATTGGTTTCAAGGTTCCTACCTTTGTTGTTTATGATGGGGTCTCTTGTCCCAAGCTGCATCTGAGGTCTTATGTCAGAAGAATCCAACCCCACACTGCTGATAAAAAGTTGTGGATCCATTTTTTTCAAGAGAGCTTATCTGGAGCTCAATTGGAGTGGTATTATCAATTGGAGAGTGTCAACATCAGGGAGTGGAATGATCTTGCTGAAGCTTTCTATAAACAGTATCAATACAATGCTGACTTAGCTCCCACTCGCATGCAGCTGCAAAGCATGTCTATGGGTGCCAAAGAAAGTTTTAAGGAGTATGCTCAGAAATGGAGAGATTTAGCTGGAAGAGTTCAACCCCCTTTAACTGACAGGGAATTGGTTGATATGTTCATGTGTACGCTGAATGGTCCGTTTTACAGTCATCTCATTGGAAGCTCATCATCTGGCTTCACTGAATTGATAATGTCAGGAGAGCGGGTGGAAAATGGTATAAAGAATGGCAAGATCCAGGTGGGTACTTCTTCATCAGGTGCTGCAAAGAAGCCTCCCACTAGGAAGAAAGAGTCAAATGCTGTTTATGGTCAACCTGATCGTAATAGAAGACATCAGTCTGTGAGTATAGTTCACATCTTAAATCCAACTCCTACAACAACAGAGCAGCCACAGGGCAACCAACAGAGGGCTAGAAGGCAGTTCACTAAGATCAACATGTCAATGGCTCAGGCATTGCAACACTTGTTGAAGGCTGAACTTATCACTCTGAAAGAGGCTCCTCAGAATCCTAATGTTACCTCACCCAGGTACAACCCCAATGCACGATGTGCATATCACTCAAACTGTCAGGGACATGATACTAATAATTGCTGGGTCTTGAAGAACAAAATTCAAGATATGATTGAGGCTAGAGAGATTGAGTTTGACCCTCCGGGTACTCCAAATGTGATTACTGCTCCAATGCCAAATCACGAGAAGACTGTCAATGCCATTGATGAAGATTTACATGTCTATTCAGTTGCGGAGTTGACCACACCATTATCTGTTATCAAGAAGAAGTTAGTACAAGCTGGGCTCTTTCCAGGTTGTCGTGATGATTGTTTGTATTGTACCTATAAGCCGGATAGTTGCTGGAGATTGAGAGATGGAATTCAGCGTCTCATGGATAAGTATACTATAGTGTTTGAGAGGACTCCATCGTCGGTGGAAAGTATGGTGGATCATATTACTCAAGGTAGGAAGATTGAAGAGGTTGATATGGTTGATAGAGCACCAGTAAGGATCACTGCTAAGGGACCTGTTAAAATCACTCATAAGGATCCAATTAAGATTACTGCTGAAGGCCCTGTGAAGGTTGTTGCTGAAGCCAGAGTGGCTCCTCTGGTCATTACTACTCCTGGTCCTATCCCGTATACGTCTGATAAAGCTGTGCCTTGGCACTATGGATCCGATGTTTATATCCATGGTGTTAAGCAAGAACCATTAGCTGATGTGCCTGTTGATGTTGACAATATTGCTGGATCTAGTAAGATCACACGAAGCGGAAGAGTTTTCTCTCCTCCAGTGACTTCCAAGAATGCAGTTACTCCTGCTGCTACTTCCACCACTGATGCTCGGGGCAAAGGTCCTGTTATTGAGCCTATACCTGCTGATGTGCCAGCTGCTGATGATCTCTCTAAGCAGATGGAGGAAGTATTGAAAATCATTCGCAAGAGTGATTATGACATTGTTGATCAGTTGGGGCATACTCCCTCTAAGATTTCTATGCTGTCCTTGTTGTTATGTTCTGAAGCTCATGCAAAAGCTTTGATCAAGTTTCTGAAGACTGCTCATGTACCCAATGCAATTTCTGTTGACCAGTTTGAGAATTGTGTTGCCCACCTGACCTATGATAATGGGTTAGGGTTTTCTGATGCTGATTTAACCCCTGCCAAGAGGGATCACAACAGGGCTCTGCATATTTCAATTGAATGCAGGGGCACTACCCTGTCACATGTATTGATAGACAATGGTTCCTCTCTGAATGTGTTGCCCAAGGAAGTCCTGAATAAGCTGAGCCCTGAAGATGCTGTGCTGAAGCCCAGTAGTATAGTGGTGAAGGCTTTTGATGGTTCTAGAAGAGTGGTGCATGGAGAGATTGACTTGCCCATCAAAGTTGGTTCACAGATTTTTAATGCTACATTTTATGTGATGGATATTCGTCCTTCATACTCTTGTCTGCTTGGTCGTCCCTGGATCCATGGGGCAGGTGCTGTAACCTCTACATTACATCAGAAGCTGAGATATCCGGTAGAGGAAAGGTTGTTACTGTCTATGGAGAGGAAGAATATTTTGTCAGCCATGTAAACACCTTCAAGTATCTGGAAGTGGAAGGCGAATACGTTGAAACTCCGTGTCAGACATTTGAAGTGGTTCCTTGGATTGTTAATGATTATGTAGCTCCTCCGGTTGCCAAGAAAGTTCCTGTGGTCACCAGAGTACCTCCAACAATGGCAATGGCCTCCCTTAAAGATGCTAGAGCTGTGGTGGATGAAGGTGGTTGTACTATTTGGGGTCAGCTTCCTGATATCCCATACAAGTCTGACAAGTTTGGTTTGGGTTTCACTGCAGAGTCCCAGAAGGCTGTTCGTCGTGCTCGTGCTGTTCGTATCACCAATCAAGGAGTTATGAAAGACCAGATCAATGCTGTGGGAGACTATGATGAAGACTACAACTTGGATGCTTGGATTTTTCCTACTGTGGGTGCTGGACTCAATAATTGGAAAGCTGAAGATGTTATTCCTATCTCCTTTAGTCAGGAGTAAATACTATTACTGTGTTGTTGCTTTTTAAGTTTGTAATTTCTTGAACAATTAAAACTCTCAAGCCTTGTGCCTTACCTGGGGCACAATGGTGTGCTTGTTACAGGCTGTCATTTCATTTGCATACTTCATTCAATAAAATCAGTGGACGTTTCGTTTTAGTAAATATTGTGTTCCTTGTCTTTCTTTTCTTTTATTTTTGCTTTATCAGCTATGTGTTCTTACACACACCCACATCACTAAAATGCAGATCCTCATCCACTCTGGATCCTGTTGATAACAGTTCTACTATTGCCAATTATAATTTCGAGAATCCGATCTATCAAACTGAAGACGGAAATGAGGACGATTGTGAAGTACCTGTAGAGCTTGCTAGGTTGTTACAACAAGAAGAGAAAGCCATACAGCCACATGAAGAGCCAGTCGAAGTTGTGAATCTGGGAACTGAAGAAAACAGGAAAGAGGTCAAGATAGGGGCTGATTTAGAGGATAGTGTCAAGAGCAGGTTGATTCAGATGTTACATGACTATGTGGAGATCTTTGCTTGGTCTTATGAAGATATGCCAGGGTTGGATACAGACATTGTGGTTCACCGTTTACCAGTGAAAGAAGATTGTCGTCCAAAGAAGCAGAAGGTTCGTCGTATGCGTCCTGAGATGTCAGAGAAAATCAATGCAGAGGTAATGAAACAGTTCAATGCAGGGTTCTTAGCTGTGACTTCTTATCCTCAATGGGTTGCAAATGTGGTACCGGTTCCTAAGAAAGATGGTAAGGTACGTATGTGTGTAGACTACAGGGATTTGAACAAGGCCAGTCCCAAAGATGATTTTCCACTTCCTCATATCGATGTTCTGGTAGACAACACTGCTCAGCATAAGGTATTCTCTTTTATGGATGGTTTCTCTGGTTACAATCAGATCAAGATGGCACCTGAAGATATGGAGAAGACAACATTTGTTACACAGTGGGGCACTTTTTGTTATAAGGTGATGCCATTTGGTTTGAAGAATGCAGGGGCAACATATCAGCGTGCTATGGTGGCTTTGTTTCATGATATGATTCATCATGAGATAGAGGTATATGTGGATGATATGATAGCCAGGTCCCAGAATGAAGAGCAACATCTTGATCATTTGCATAAATTGTTTGAGAGGTTGAAGAAATACAAGTTGAGATTGAACCCAAACAAGTGTACTTTTGGAGTTAGGTCCGGAAAGCTCCTGGGTTTCATAGTCAGTGGAAAAGGTATTGAAGTAGATCCAGCCAAAGTGAAAGCTATACGAGAGATGCCAGCTCCCCGTACTGAGAAGGAGGTTAGAGGTTTCTTGGGACGATTGAATTACATTGCAAGATTTATTTCCCAATTGACTGCCATCTGTGAGCCAATCTTCAAATTGTTGAAGAAAGATCAGGTGATGGAATGGAATGATGAGTGCCAGACTGCCTTTGATGAAATCAAGAGATATCTGCTAGAACCTCCAATTTTGATGCCACCAGTTAATGGAAGACCCTTGATTATGTACTTAACAGTGTTAGACAACTCAATGGGGTGTGTATTGGGGCAACATGACGAGTCTGGTCGAAAAGAGTAGGCAATATACTACCTTAGCAAAAAGTTTACCGACTGTGAAACAAGATACTCACTGCTCGAGAAAACTTGCTGCGCTTTGGCATGGGCTGCTCGCCGACTAAGACAGTATATGTTGACTCATACTACCTTATTGGTTTCGAAGATGGATCCAATCAAGTACATATTCGAGAAACCTGCTCTCTCCGGAAGAATTGCAAGATGGAAAATGATTTTGACAGAATATGACATACAGTATACTACTCAGAAGGCCATCAAAGGAAGTGTTGTTGCTGATCATTTGGCTCATCAAGCAGTGGATGATTATCAGTCAATGAGTTTTGAGTTCCCTGAGGAAGACATTATGATTATTACCAAAGAACCTGGACAATATGACGGACCTGAACAAGGATCCCGATGGACTATGGTTTTTGATGGTGCCTCTAATGCACTTGGTAATGGTGTTGGTGTTGTGATTAGTTCCCCTGAAGGTTGTCATACCCCGATTACTGCCAGACTTTGTTTCTATTGTACCAATAACATGGCTGAGTATGAGGCATGTATCCTGGGTATTAAAGCTGCTATTGATATGAAGATTCAGTTCCTTGATGTGTATGGAGATTCAGCCCTGGTAGTAAGTCAGATTAAAGGAGATTGGGATACCAAGCATGATAACCTCATTCCTTACAGAGAGCATGTGTTGTCTTTGATCCCACATTTCAAAGAGATTACCTTTGGTCATATTCCACGGAGAGAGAATCAGTTGGCAGATGCATTAGCCACCATGGCATCTATGTTTGAGATCAGCTGGGATGATGAAGCTCCCAAGATCACTATTGATAGATTTGAGAAGCCTGCATACTGCAATGAGATTGGCACTGAAAAAGCCGAAGAAAAGCCTTGGTTCTATGAAGTAAAAAGATATCTTGAAGCTCAGGAGTTCCCTGAAGGGGCATCTGTCAAAGATAGGAAGTTTCTGAGAAGGTTTTCTGCCAAGTTCTTTCTGAGTAATGGGATTTTGTACAAGCGCAATCATGATTCAACTTTGCTTCGTTGTGTGGATAAGAAGGAAGCAACTGAGATTATGGAAGATATGCATGATGGGACTTTTGGCACTCATTCTAGTGGTCACACCATGGCAAAGAAGATATTGAGAGCAGGTTACTATTGGTCTACCATGGAAGCTGATTGCTATCAACACTCCAGAACATGTCACAAGTGTCAAGTTTATGCTGATAAAGTCCATATACCTCCATCACCATTGAATGTGTTGACTGCTCCTTGGCCTTTTGCCATGTGGGGCATTGATATGATTGGTGAGATCAAGCCTACTGCTTCTAATGGGCATCGTTTCATCCTGGTTGCTATTGATTACTTCACGAAGTGGGTGGAGGCAACTTCATTTGCATCTGTTACCAAGAATGTCGTGGCTCGATTCATTAAGAATAATCTCATATGTAGGTATGGCATCCCTGAAAGGATTATTACTGACAATGGCTCTAATCTGAACAACACTATGATTACTGATCTCTGCACACAGTTCAAGATTAAGCATCACAACTCTTCTCCGTATTGTCCAAAGATGAATGGGGCAGTTGAAGCTGCTAATAAGAACATTAAGAAGATAGTACAGAAGATGACTGTTACTTATAAGGATTAGCATGAGATGTTACCATTTGCTCTTCATGGTTATCGTACTACAATACGTACTTCAACAGGGGCAACCCCATTCTCCTTAGTCTATGGTATGGAAGCAGTTCTGCCCATTGAAGTTCAGATTCCCTCCTTAAGAATTATGAAGGATGCAGGCTTGGATGAAGATGAGTGGATTCAGACTCGACTTGACCAGATAAATTTGATTAATGAGAAGAGGTTAGCAGCAGTTTGTCATGGCCAGATGTACCAGAAACGGATGATCAAAGCTTTTAATAAGAAGGTTAAGCCAAAGGTATATCAGGCTGGTGACTTGGTAATCAAGCGTATCATATTACCACATGGTGATCCTAGGGGCAAGTGGACTCCAACATATGAAGGACCATTTGTGGTCAAGACAGTGTTCTCAGGAGGTGCCATGATACTCACTACTATGGATGGTGAAGACTTCCCACAGCCTGTAAATGCAGACATAGTTAAAAAATACTACGCATAAAAAGAGACCCGCTAGGTTGACTGGCCTAGGCAAAAATAAGGGCATCCCGACAAACCAAAAGGGTTTGGGCAAAAATTAGGGATATATATAAAAAGATGTACACCCGGCAAGTCGAAAACCTGAAAAGGCGGCTTGGGCAAAAAAGGGTATCCCGGTGGATTGAAAACCTGAAAGGGCAATCCAGGCAAAAGTTAGGGATTAAAGCGTATGACTATGTCTCGTTTAGATCACCCATGAAACTGTAACCAGCTGTACTACTTACTCAAGCTCCAACAGATAAAGATCAATCCAGTCGTTTCCGTCTCAACAGCGGAAGATGAGATACTTGAAGATAATGGCAATAGTAGAATTGAAACTCAATAGGATTATTTCCCACATAGCTGATTTTCTTTGTTTTGTAAAATTTTATGACAAAATCCTCTTACTAGGGTTTATGTCTCTTTGTACAAATTTACCCGTGTATGGGTCACTTTTTGATATAAATAAATTCCATCTTTTGAATCCAGATTTACTTTTACCCTATTTACATAAGTGAAACGTCCATTGGTTGTGTTTGAATGTATGTATGCTTTTGAATATGATTGATGTTTACCAGAAATGCATGTATGTTTAATATGATTGATGTTTACCAGAAATGCATGAAAAGGCAGTAATAGTATTTACTAAGGACGAACGAGGGAAGGATTGCAACGAAGCTTCGCCGGTTCATCTCTACAAAACAGTTACAAATCCCTCAGTAGGATAAATCCATCTTCATAAAGTCACATCTCCCCTGGAATTTATATCCATCTCTTTTATCCTCATACGGATGTTCGAGAATTTACTTTCCAATAAGAGTACGACGAACGAAGACGGGATGTTGTATCTACCCTACTATCAAACGAAGACGAAGGTTATATATACCTTACTATCCCCAGCAGACGGAAGGTTATATATACCTTACTATTTCCATGCAGACGGGAGGTTATATATACCTTGCTATCCCCAGCAGACGGAAGGTTATGTATAATATATTATCAAACAAGACGGGACTAAGTTCCTCATATTCTTCAGCAACGAATCGGGATTTATTTTCCCTGGCCAGCAGTTGTTATACAAAGATATCCAGACGCTTCAAGCTGCATGATGCATACATACATCATTTATATCATTTACATCATACCATACCATACATATACATAGATACATAATACATTACCTAAATGCATCATATTATACATGCATGCATAATGCATAAACTAATACTACCATACAGAATGCTACCTTGTTTTCAGGTTAATTCTCCAGCAAACAAACTTCATCAATAACTTGTGACTATCAGGATTGCTTTATCCTCCTGAAAAGTTATCATTCCTCAGGTTTGCTTTATCCTCCTGAAAGCTCCTATTACCTCAGGATGGCTTTATCCTCCTGATAGCTCATCACTACCTCAGGACTGCTCTATCCTCCTGAAAGCATATCACTACATCAGGATTGCTTTATCCTCCTGAAAGCTTATCACTATATCAGGATTGCTTTATCCTCCTGATAGCTATCATCATCATCTCAGGACTGCTTTATCCTCCTGACAGCTTCTTGTACCTCAGGATTGCTTTATCCTCCTGAGATCATATCATTACCTCAGGAATGCTTTATCCTCCTGAAATCATATTATTACCTCAGGACTGCTTTATCCTCCTGAAAGCTTATTATTCCTTCAGGATTGCTTTATCCTCCTGAAAGCATATCATCCATCAGGACTGCTTTATCCTCCTGAAAGCTATCATTATATTTTGGACTGCTTTATCCTCCAAGAAATGTATCTGAAGAACTTTTATCCAAGTGGCATCTTTAAGCCCACTCAAGCATATACAACCAACCATCAATATCACTCTATGCACTGGTGAGTGCAAATTTTTGGGCTTTTGTGTTCAATCCCCTTCGACCTTCCAAGTTACGACTGGCAAATATACCAATCTAACCCCTCAGGTTTCAGAAAATTGAACAGGGGCAGATGTTGCACCCCAAAATTTTCCCTCACAATACAAGACTTTGTGTGCTAAGAAGGTTCACAAGGTTCACAAGATTCACAACACTTACAAGACCTTTCATGAGGTTCATGAAGTCTACAAGTCACTTTATGAGGTTCACAAGGTTTACAAGATTCATAATGCTTACAAGACCTTTCATGAGGTTCATAAAGTCTACAAGATACTTTATGAGGTTCACAAGGTTCACAAGGATCACAATACCTCCCATGAGGTTCACAAGACATTTTATGATGGTTCACAAGGTTCACAAAGTTCACAATTGGTCAGAAAAGTTGACAATTCCCTCAGACAATGCACCTCCTAAGCAGTGCATCCAAAACTAGGGTTTTGACTTTAATCAGGCTAAATTAACTTCCAAGACTTCAAATGAGCTTCATAACATCTTATATGTGTGTAAGAACCCCCATGACAAGTTTCAAGACTTTTCTCAAAAGTTTGCTCAGTCAGATGGTCAGATAGGTCAAAATCAGTCAAAGCAGTTAAAAAGTCAAACTGAGGTCAACTGTGGTCAAACCAAAGTCAAACTTCATGATTTTTTGCCAACATCAATTATATGAAGTAAAATTCATCATTTGATCAAGGGTTGATCATGATTCATCAAGGAGATTTCAGATCATCAAGAATCAGGAGTTTCTAAATTAGGGTTTCCTCAGTAAAAGTCAACTAAACTTTGACCAGCCATAACTTTCACATGCTTCATCACCAATTCTCCATCCAAAGCTCATTTTGAAGGAAATTGAATTCTCTACAACTTTGTGTCTCACAAGCCAAGCCCAAAAATGCTTCATTTGGAAGGTATGAGCTAAGACATTACAGGTCCTTTTGAAAGTCAACAAAAAGTCAACAACTTCAAAAGGGCATAACTTGAGAATGGTAAATGATATGGACATGAAACCAGTGGGGTTGGTTAGAGGAATCTTCAAGATTTCCAAAATGTCGAAGAACACCCTCATAACATTAAAATTGAAGGATGTGTGCCCTTGCAAAGTTGGGAAATTTTAGGGAAGTTTATGAAGCAAATGGAGGTTTAAAACCAAATTTTGTTAAGTGGGCTGAACTTTTAATGACCCAAAGCAATCCATGACATCATGCACGAAAATTCTATGATATTTTCATAATTTTTATTTTATTTAATTAATTTATTATGATTTTTTATACTTAAAATCATTTTAAATTTAAATAAAATATTAAACATGAAGATTTAAATTTATTTTTGATTCTAGAAAGTCATGAATTCAGCATGGAACAAATTGATACAAGGATAACATTGATTGGCTTGAAATAGAAAGTGTTGATGCAAAAATATTGAAATTTCAAAGCTTATCTTTGTGAATCTTTTTAGATCAAATCTTCCACACAAATGATCAATTTTTCTGACCTAATACATTGTTCTATAAGTACTTGACACAAACCTAATGCAAGCCACGATTTCCAGCCTCCCCAAGAGTAAGTTTGCATTGTTCAAAAACCATCCAAAAACTCAGATTCGGTTTTCATTATACAGGACATTTGAAGGTAATCTAAAGACATAGCAATGTTCCTTGGACATCCTTGAAGCAAAACCAATCATTACATTGCATCATAACATGATATCTTGAGAAATCCGAACTGTTTTTGCTCACTTTCGGTTTTTTCTTGTTCTTGCATTTTCATGTAATATTAATCAAGTTTGATTTCTGGTTTGTGTTTAGATAAGTGCAAGGATGAATTCTGGGCAATTGAATTGATGGTTTAGTGACTGAATCGTAAAACACCATTCTTAGGGTTTCGGCCTAAGATTAGGGCTTCTTGATTTATGGAATATAAATGGATTATGAAACCATAGAACGATTCGAATGAACATTTGGATCATGTTTATAGGTTTAATTTTGTGAAATATTATGGTTTTGTTGATCATTGGATTTCATAGGTCTTGCTGCAAATTGAAAATTCGCAGGAAAGTTGGTGGGTAATTTCGCAGCAAAATTCGCACTGCCAGAGGTTGAAGATGATGCTTGCGCGCGTGTTTGTATAATTCTAAAATTGTTTAAAAATATTATGATTTGTTTCTGTTATTATTTCACAAGCACATGCTTGTCCCAGTGGAAAAATAGGCACGCGTATTATGAGAGGGCAGGGGTTCGAATCCTGGCTTTGTACATTTTTTCTTATTTTTCAGGTTAACCAGGAAGCTTAATATATTATGCATTATTGCCACTATACTATCAGACGCGCTCACCTAGCTGGGATGATAATGTGTATGTGTGTTTGCTTGAGAGGTCCTGGGTTCGATTCCCCCCCAGGCCTTTTGCTTTTTCCATTATTTTTCTGATTTTTAGGCTGAAGAAACAAAACCAATTTGATGCCCTTTCCTCTCACCTGCGCGCATGATGGCCTGGTGGTATGTGTTGCTGATGGCAAGCTAAAGGTGCTGGGTTCAAACCCCAGCCAGGTAAGTTCCTTTTTTTCATTTTTTCTTGTTTATTATTATGTTTTAAATAATATGTTTATAATATAATTAAATAAATTCTAAAAAGTATATATAATATGTATATTATTATTTTCTCTATTATAATCTAAACTCATTTTTTTTATTATTAAATATCATTAGAAAAATAATTTAATTTTTGTATAATTAATCCTAATTTATTTTCTAAGCATATAAACCCTAATTTTCTAAAACCCTAAAAAAAATATATTTCCTTTCAAAACCCTAATTTTCTTTTCTTCTTTTATATTATTATTTGTATTTATAATTTAATTAAAATTCTTGATTTAATTTTTTACATAAGTTGTTTATAATTTTAAAATTTTGTACATAAATATATTTAAAAATTAAAATGCTTAATTTTTTATAATATGTAAATATTCTACAATTGTTTATACTTTAATTTTACATGAAAATAATTTCTATTATGTGTTTAAAATTGCTAATTTAATTATGTTCACAATTAATTTTATAATTTATACTTAACTTAAAATTTTATAATAATTGTTCATATTTTTCTATTAACCACTAAAATTTTGTTTATTATAATCTTTTTGTTTATTATTATTATTAATCATGTTTATTGCTAACCCCATTTATTTTAAATTGTTATTATTATTATTTTCACTAACCCAATTATATTACTTGTTTATTTTGCTTATTATTTCTATTTTGCTTATTTATTTATTTATTTATTTTGCTATTTATTTAAATTGCTTTTTATTATTGTAATTGCTCCTGGATGTAATTTTTTGTAATATTTAAAGTATTTATTTTTTATGTCATGGTTAGTAAAAATAGGGAGTGTAAACATGTATGCTATTTAAAATTAATTTAGATCATTTAAATTTAAAAGATAAATGAAATTGTACACTCACACACGTAAGTCGATCTTTGATCGCCATCTCACTTTCTAGGGTTACCTCTCATTGTTGCCTATTACAAAAAAGGTCAAGTAGGGTGTATAAAGCAAAAGTCCCTTAAAAACAAAGTCATCTGGTCCCTTATAGATAAAAGATCAAGTCCCTTAAAATGGTTGCCTTCATAATGATCTCGTCCCTTCCGAATAAAGATGACAGTCCCTCCAAAATGCTTAATACACCCTACAGTTGCCTATATCAATGGATAACCCTTATTTGTCCCTCACATCCAAGGTAATGACTACCTATTCCTTAATAATAGGGATAGTCTTACCATTTAAAGGATTCAAGAACAGAAAAGACTTTAAAATTAGGGTAGGTTCCTCATAGTTACTTGCTCACTCTTCAAAACTTTTCAAACACTTCACTTTCAAACAAATTTTCCAAACAGAGGTTTTTTACGCATCCGTACATGGATCATTATCAAACTCTTATGAAAATTTCTATTCACACACTTCACATTTTCAAAAACAATTCAAAGTGAGCTAAGTAACTAAGAGCCCATGGATAACCATGGATGTAAAGGGTGCTAACACCTTCCCTTTACATAACCTACCCCCCGGACCCAAAAATCTTTTATAAGGTCTTTCCTGTTCTTTTATGCCTTTCCTTTGGATAAAATAAAAGTCGGTGGCGACTCTTGCTATCCGCAACATAACTAAAAGTCAGTTCTCCCACCGTGTTACATGATGCAAGCATGCAAATGATGTTATGCAATGCACTGGCATGTGATCAAAGGTCTGGCGATCACTGGTCTAACATTGGTGTTGAGAAGACAATCATGTGCTGGTGAAGAGTCGTAATAACAGTACCACCGAAATCCCGGATTTCAAAACCAAAGGACCATGTAGAACCTGATCATAATACTGAACAATGTTGGCAAAGTGGGTATGTTGGAAGTTTCAGGGTTCCTGCAAACCCCTCCCATCTCACGAGTATTCTACTCTGAGTCAAGATCACGGAATCTCAAAGTCGGATAGCAATAATACGTTCACCATTTCCGAGAAATGGCTCATGACCAAATCAGGGAATCGGTTTGGCATTATGTACTAACCAGAGAGGTCTCAGCTGAGTACAGGGAAAACAAGCATCCCTCATAAGTCCTCAACTTCAAGCACTGAATCGAGAAACAATAGTACATTCATCCCGAAGGGTACAATACTATCGTCATACGAACAATTTGCCTTGACTGGATTCCTATGAGAGAACCAAGCCATCCTATGCGAGTTCCCAATGGACCCTCGAATGCAAGTGGGTTTGCCAACAAATGTGGTTTGCCACTGTCATCACTGGAGAGGGGTGTTCCCATTAAGGTCCTCGAAGATCGGTCACTAGATGCACATAACTATCAAGATCGTACCCTGAAGTGGGGTAATCCCCATACATAATAGTTCTGAGACGGTCGCAATCTGGGTGTGGAACACATCGCCACTCATCATGGTGAGATACCATGGAAGTACAATGTCTGTCCACGCTAATCCTATAGTGCACTCAAGCCGGGTATTTGACTTATCTCACAGTAACTCCCATCCCGCAGAAAAAATGAAAACCAACATAGCCAGACAGTGATAATGATTAATGATAAATACTGAAAGCAGTAAATAAATGTCGTAAAGTAAAGCTGTAAAGTAAAACTGTAAATGAAAACAGTAAAGCTAAACTAAAGCACACAATAACAAAACAGATAAACACCGAAAGAAACAAAAACAAACAAGCGCTAGGATTGACTCTACAAGGGAAACCAGAGATTCTGGGTTCGATCCCCAGCAAAGTCGCCAGCTGTCGCTCCCGGGATTTTCATCCTGGTACAAACGCGAAAGTGGCGCGGAAAGGGTAGAGTCGCCAGCCAAACATTTTTATCCTGAAAGAATGGGAAAGGTAATGTTGCACAAACCTAGGAAGAAGGAAAGGACAAGGTCCTGCGAACCAAAGATCTGGGTTCGGGAGTCGGTTACGAATTGGGAAGGTATTAGCACCCCAATCCGTCCGCCGTACCCGACGGGATCCACGCTTGCTTGCTTGTTTCAAAGGGTGAGAAATAAGAATGCTGCTGAATAAAACTGTTGGCTGGAATGGGAATGAAACTGGAATGAAATGAGAAAGGGAATTGAAAAAGAAAAGGAACAGAAGGGGGAAATGTAGGGAAAATAAAGAATGTGCTCGAACGGGCCCTACCCCGCTGCCTACGTACCTCATCGGGAAAATGAGGATCAGAGTCGACGTAGTTCGTCTAACTAAGGCGGGAACTATTTGTGTTTTTTAGGATGACGTTGCCATTGCTCTAGCTCAGGTGTTACCGGCTCTGACTCGAGGGTATTTACCGTATCGATGTTCGAACTGTCGAGGCAAGTCGCATTCGTCCGCAAAGATTATGAGATGAGAAGAGAAGACGCGATGTCTTTGTTGATTTTCTTTTAGAAGAAGTGTTTTTGAAGTTTGTAGTTTGTGAACATTCTCATACTAAGACTTATCCATCGCGGCAAGGACTTACACCTCGCCCCGAAACGGGACGCGTATAAGAACTCCGCAACAAAGTCTCGTGTCGTACAAGAACATTCGGTTTTTATTAAGTGTCTTTTAGATTTTGTTTGATATGAGAGAAGAAGACTCAAATCGGAAAAGGACAAAAACTAAGGGGGGCTAAGACCAACCCTAAGTTATTTACTATGCACAAAAGGGAGATCCTAATGGTTAGTGAGGTTTTCTAATCCTAAGAAAGAAAGGAAATGAAAGGAGAAAAAGGATGCAACTTACTTCCTAAGGAAGATAAGTTGATCCTAACAAAGGGGGAAATCCTACCACACACAAATATGGAAGGAAAAATGAATTAAAATGCATAAAAGAAATGCATAAAAAATAAAGAATAGGGTGAAGGAAACTTACCTCAATCTTCCCCTCTAGAAAACAAAAGTTAATGTGCATTCTATTAAAAATAATAAAGTAAACACACAACGATTAAATCCTAAGGCAACTTGGACCTAAACTAGACTCAATCCTAGGTTTAAGGGTGCCTAAACTATGCTAAACTAAAAAATTCAGCACCTATTTACAGCCCCTAAAGTACAAACAACTATGAAAATAATGCCTAACACAAATCAGCATACTACAGCTATCATGCAGCATGAAAAAGTAGGTGTAAAATGTCAAATGCAGCATGCAAACAAACAAACAGCACACATTTTACAACACTTATTTGCAAAAACAGCTATGAAATACAAAATCCAGAATTGATTATCTTCATTTTTTAATGCACAAACCTAATGAAAAATGCACTAAATTCATCATGAACATGCATTCGAACATGGGTCATCATATCTAAATGCAAGAACATGAATATTTTGAGGGATTATTCAAGGATGCATCACATGGTTGATTATGCAACAAGTAATGCAAAAATGTAGCACATGCAACATGACACATGAACATGATGATTATTGATTATGAACATACAATATGATAGCTCAACAAACATACTAAACTCAATGCAAAATTCAGAATTGAATTGGTATGGATGATGTGATCAAGTATGCAACAAAATGAAATCAAATACACATACATATGATTATGCAAAATGCAACATTTTGATACAATGAAATGTCAAATGAATTAATGCAATGCAAACATGTAAAAACAGAATGCAACATGGTTATTATATGCCAAATGATGCATGAACATGGCAACAAAATGCAACAACTTAAGCTATGCACAAAGAACACAAAAATGCCTAATATGCGACATGAACAGAATCGTGTCGAAACGACTCGAAATGGGGGAATGAGCTACTAGAAATGGACTCAAAAATTCCCTAAAATCACTACCTAAACATGTATGATCATTAGAGGCATTAGGAATTAAGATTGAGCAATCAAAGGATCCAAAAACACAAAAATCAACAGTGTTAAACGGTTAACCAAATGCGTTAACCGGTTAACGGACCCTGGACAACACTGATTTTGTGGCTAAACGCACGCGTTAACCAGTTAACCAAATGCGTTAACCGGTTAACGCTGAACAGAATTGAAAAAAAGCTTTGAAAATAAGTGCTTTTGGCCACAATCTCACTTCTAATAATCCCTAACCTTCCTAGAAACATGCTAACACTAATTTCTACTTAATTTGGGCTTATTTACACATGATAGAACCTAGAACTATCAACACCTTAAATCCAAAATCAACAAAAATCATAAAATGCAAGCAACACATAATCGAAAACGGAAACGATTTTAAACAAAGCGAAAAGCACTTAAAGAATGTCGCAATGGCGAGATGAAGAGAATAACTTAAAGAAGAAGTGATTTAGATCACCAACCTACGAAGCGGAGAAGTGCTTCGGTGAATGTTGCAAGAATCGGAGCTTGATCGAAGAGAAAACCGAGAAAACCGAGAAATCGCAAAATAAATGTGTTCTTCACTTTTGAACCTTCGTGCGCTTCCGATAATCCGAAATCTTCAACAAAATTCAGTAGCTTCTTCTTCTACAATCCACATTCAATGAAGGTTGAAGGCTTAAGCTTTAAGATCTTCAAGTTTCAATGTGAAACTTGAAGAGCTTATTTGAAAAGCTTTGGTGAAAGGAGGGAAAAAAAGAGGAAAAGTGAGAGAGAAAAAAGTGCTTATGAAAGAGTGAAAAAATTGGAAAATGGTGGGAACCCTTTGCATTGAAGTGATTAAGGAATATAAAGAGGCTAGGCTTGGAGCTAGGTTTTGAATGGAATTAGGTTTGGGGCCCAAAAATTAGGTTTGGGATCCAAAATTAGGTTTGGTAGTTAGTTAGGGTTAGGGTTGGAAAAGGGAATATTCCTTGGAATACTCTATAATGTGGTGGAAGATGGTAGAAACATCCAAGGGAAATGGAGTGGAATTGAAGTGGAAAAATAATATGGAAAGAGTGAAAGGAAGTGTGGAAAAAAAGTGGAAGGAAAGGTGGGAAGAAAAGGGAGGGAAAGGTGAATTCTTCCCCTTTTTTGGTGGGTTAGCTTGAAAGTGGTGTGGATTATTTTTGGTACATCATTTTCTCTTGAAATCCGATGTTTAGCAAGCCTCGATCGACCACACACCTCATGCAAAGGATGATGAATGATTTATTTATTTATTTTTCAAATGCGATGCAATGATGTGCGGAATGATGTAAGAATGAAGCGTAAACCGTTCGAGGTTGATAAGAGGGCAAATTTTGGGGTGTTACAACTGCCCCTATTCAATCACTGTAGACTTGAATGGATGATAGCAGTTGCTCTCAGACGTTTGAAGTATGTAGGGATTGAATACTAGAAACAACCATAAAATTTGCACTCAGTGTAAGTGAAAAGGGAAATAAACCCAACCATCTGAACTTTGCTTGTGGAGAACTTGGATGTGAAGAGTAGTAATCTGATGAATGCTTTGGAATAACCCTGGGGGATTGCTGATTTGCCACGCTATGGGTGGAATTTTGTTGGGATATTAATGGCATGCCACACAACGGGTGGTCTTCTGAACGCCTTGCCACACTACGGGGGATTTCAATACTTTGCCACCCTACGGGGCTATACTGCTCGCTACGGGAGACTTTTGATACCTTGCCACCATAGGGATGGACTTTTGATCACTCTACGGGCATACTCTGCCCGCTACGGGGACACATTGCTCAGCTACGGGAGACTTTTCAAATTTTCCACACTACGGGGGCACATTGCTCAGCTACGGGAGACTTTGAAAATTTGCCACACTACGAGGGCACATTACTCAGCTACGGGAGACTTTGAAAATTCGACACACTACAGGGGCACATTTCTCTTCTATGGGAGACTTTCAGAAAATTGGCCACACTAAAGGGGCACATTGCTCTACTACGAAAGACTTTCAGAAAATTTTCCACACTACGGGGGCACATTGCTCTTCTACGGGAGACTTTCAGAAAATTTGCCACACTACGGGAGACTTCTGTGATTTGCCACACTACGGGGGCACATTTCTCAGCTACGGAAGACTTTCAGAAACTTTGCCACACTACGGGGGCACGTTGCTCTGCTACGGGAGACTTCTGCTCGCTACGGGAGACTTCTTCTCATTACGGGAGACTTCTGCTCACTACGGGAGACTTCTGCTCACTACGGGAGACTTTGATTTCTTGCCACACTACGGGGCTGCTGCTCGCTACGGGAGACTTTGGGAATTCGCCACCCGGAGGATGGACTTTGGCCAGTCTGCGGCTGGACTTTGGAATTTTCCACCCAGAGGATGGACTTTGGCCAATCTGCGGTTGGACTTTGAGAATTTGCCACCCAGGGGATGGACTTTGGGATAAACTGCCACGCTGCGGGTGGACTTTGGATATCAACCTTGGATTTAATACACACATGCTGAACTGTATGACATGATGCCCCATGACACTGGGGGATAGGTACAAAGGGGATTCCTGACACGGAAATAATAAATTTTTGCTGACTTTGTGGGGGATTAAGATGATTGTCGATATCTCTGCTGGAGAAGAGCGTGACTAGTCTGTCTCGACTTATCACTTTGCCAAAAATAAATTGGACTTTAGATTTGAAGGTCCTGCTAGGGGATGCCTCATCTGCTGGGGAATGAATTTCACCCCTAAGACTCCTCCGGGGAATCGACAACTTTTCGACTTAGCTGGGGGAAGACCTGTCAAGGCTCTGCCGAGGAGAACTCTCTTGTCTACCTGAATTTTCCAAACCTTTGTGGGGAAGGGAACCGTTCAGCTAACTTCCGGGAATTTCTGGATTCTTTTAAGAAGTGTTTCACTACAGGAAGACGACTCTTGCTAGGGATGATCCTTATTGCTCTGCTGGGGAAGAGAAGAATTTGGTTTGAGATCTGCTGGGAAATAAGATCAAGGAAACCTGCTGAAGAAAAGTTTGATGACTTTACTGGGGATAACTTCCATGCGTCTGTCGGGGATAACGAAACTGAACCGCGTCCTGCTGAGGAGGAATGATTTCAAGTAGTCTCGTGCTAGGGATCATTACTTCGATTCAGGCTTTACCTTAAGAGGATTTTACAAAAGACTTGGTGTCTTTAAACTCTTCAGGAGTATAATTGCCCCGGTATTCTGAACTTCCGATTATCTGTCTTCGGGAAAGAATGAATCCTCGTGCGATTGGGTGGCTTTCCCAATATGAGTCTTTGACTAATTTCTCTGAGAGAGATTCGAATCTCGAGGTAATTGCCCCAGTTCGGCTGATTCTTGAGGATATTGCTTGATATAAATGCCCCAGATTGGTTGGCTCTTACCATGACTGGTTGGGAAAGTCGTTACTCAATGGAGTTTTCTCAGAAAAGTGCACCTCGACGTGACTGTCTTTCAGAAGTTTTAGACTTCTCAACTTGGAAAGCTTAAGCTTCTGGACTGAATTTCCTCATGTGAGCTATTTATGATGCCAAATAGATGTATGCAAGCAAAAAAATGTTTATTCTGAGAATGGAAATTCTAATGCCACACACATGTTAATCTTGAAGTTTTGAAAAGGTGTCGCAAACCTTTATGAGCGAATCACTGGTTAAGATGCGACATTATTTTTGAATGAAGTATGTACATGCAATACCAACAAGGTCTTTTAGCGCAACTCATAGGAGTCAGGAACGCCATCTCGTGGTAGTACGCTCTCAAATTAACCCTGTTTTAGTTAGGACTTTTGAGGGTTGTATCGTGGCCTGGTTCACGGTTATAGAAACAAAGGATATATGATCGAAATTCTTTGTGCCCGCCCACTCTTCGTGATGTTCTCCATTCCTATGTCAGCTAATTTTCGCAAGCGTTCACCTTTCACAAGGGTTTCGTGTCGGTTGAGGAACCATTGCTGCTATCGGTTCAAGCACCAATCAAGTTGTTATTTGGAGTCAGTCACCCCTTTGTCTTTCGTGTCTGTGCCACGTGACTTTGTTCTTGCTTAAGGATCTTTCTTGTGTAATCCTTTTCGTCTTTCGCTTTTGCATTATTTTGCTTATCCCTAACTTTTTCCTGGACTGATTCTTGTGAATCTTTGAGTGTGAAGTCCAGCGGGATGCCCTAACTTTTGCCTAAGTCACTTTTTTTCAAGTTTCGACTTAGCGGGCTTGAAAGTGGTGTGGATTAGTTTTGGTACATCATTTTCTCTTGAACTCCGATGTTTAGCAAGCCTCGATCGACCACACACCTCATGCAAAGGATGATGAATGATTTATTTATTTATTTTTCAAATACGATGCAATGATGTTCGGAATGATGCAAGAATGAAGCATAAACCGTTCGAGGTTGATAAGAGGGCAAATTTTGGGGTGTTACAAAGTGGTTTTGCAAAAATCCCTCTTTGGTGTGAAAGTGAAAATTATAGGATATTTGCCAACTTTGAAAGATCATAACTTGAGTTCCATAATGAATTAGAACATGTTCTTGTACTTTTGGAAAAGGGAATGATCCAATCTACAACTTTCATGACCAACAATTTTTCATTTGAAGCATTTTTGGTTGAGAAAGAGGAGGTTGAAAAACTTTCCCAAAATGGAAAGTTTCCATTACAAGTCATTTCCATTTTTGGCAACTTTTGGTTTAGCTCAAATTTCTTCAATTTTGTGAACTTCTAAGCACTTAAATGATCAAATAAAGATCATATAACTTCAATTTGATGAAAATACCCCTTTGGTTCCATTGTTGGGGGCCTCAGATGCCCTGATTTTGCTCTGACTTGCTCAAGAAGTTACCCAATGAACAAATGACTTCCACAATGAATTTCTTATTCAAACTTGGTACATATGATCTTTATAACATATTAAGAACATTAGAAACAAGAATGGCCCAAAAATTTGGAGTTATGGCCTCTGAAACCAAAACCCTAATTTTGGTCATCTGTGTAGTGAAAACCCTAGCTCTGCTTCCATACCTTGCCAGTTATTGTGATTTCTTGACTTACTTGATCTTTGAGGGATATAATATGATGATAGAATACACATGGACCCTCTTGAAATGCTTGGAGGCCTTTGGAGTGGCTCAAATGGATCCTTGGATTACTCAAATCACAAACCCTAGATGCAGATGAACTTGAACTAATGCAGTGAAACAAAAATGCAATATGAGATAGTATGCTTATGCTAATGCAAACATGAAAGATCACATGCCATGGTGTGAATATGAGTGAGGGAAAATTTGGGGTGTTTACAGCTGCCCCTATTCAAGCATGAGTTAGCTGTGCAAGATATAAGCGCTTGGCTTAACAGACAAACAAGATAACTTGTGGTTGAATATCAAAGACAGTCCAGAATTTACACTCACTGGGGAGAAGAAGAAAAGGGATATAAATTGTAAAAGACAGTATAATATGATTATCAAATGAAGGCGATGGAGGACGACCATCGAGCAAAGGACGACTTCCGGGAATAAAGCAATGACGGGGACGGCCGACAAGCTGGGGAAATAAAGAGACCACAATGGGAACGTCCATCGGGTAAATAAACAAGATTCTCTGGGGGATTAAAGGTAAAGTCAATGATGGGGACGACCATCAGGTTTGCAAAGTAAGGTAAACAACGATGGGGACGACCATCAGTTTAAAGAATAAATGAAATAAATGATGAGGGACGGTCATCAAAGGTGAAAGACGATCACCTAGCAGGGGACGGTTGCTCTTTATCACGACATAGGACAAATGTCGGATAGAAAAGGTAGACGATGGGGACGGCCATCGGATAAGCATGATGAAGGACGATCATCAAGAGGTGAAGGACGATCACCTAGCATGTGTAATACCTCAAAATTTGCCCTCATTATTTATTCCCTTTACTGGCTTATCGCTTCGTATTCATCTGCATTTTTCACTAGGTCATAATATTAATAACCCCGCATTTGCATTGAATTCATAAGGCATGTGATCAAAGTTCTTGGAAATTAGGGTTTCGTACCTTGTCCGTGTTTATCAGGGATTGAACTTGTGGAGAATATTCATTGGTGCATCTAATCCAGTACTGAGGTGTTCAATCAGATTTTCTCGAAATAAGAGCGTTGGTTCTTATTAACGTCTCAGGTTGTATTCCTCATCATTTAATATCTCAAGGGAAGTTAGGAGTTTTTGTTCATAATTCTGAAGGGAACTTTACCAATGGAGGTCCAATGTATTAAGGAGTGGTTTGGATCCATTTGTTTTTGGAGCAATAATTTGAGATTGTGCAGAGTTTAGTATGGCATCAAAGTTCTTAAGAGTGGACTATGTTGAAGGATTTGATTCAGGAGAATGCACAATTATTGGTTTAGTTGGAAGGCATCATTCAATTTCGAGCTCAAATTATCAGAAGAATTCAAAGTCTTGGGTTTATTCTCCTCAATGATGATTCATAATCAAGGTTTAAGGTGATGTTTGTTGCTTTGGACACAGGATATTAAGATCAGGGTCTCGTGCAATATCAAATCCATTTAATGAGGTCAAGTTGCAGAGTATTCAAAAGTTGATCGTTTATTTCAAATTCTCAAGTCATTTTCACATTGTGAATACGTGGCTCAAGTTCTTGCCATTGGTTCAGGAGGTAAAACAGGTCATTATTCACTCAAATTGAATTTTCGAGAATGATTCGTGTTTTGCTTTATCAAGAATTAGTCCAAGGTCTCATTCATTTCAAATGAAGAATTCAGAAATTTGTGATTTAGTCACATTGTCTTTGAAGTCATCATTCAAAATTAAAGCTAATTTTCAAGGCATGTTTCACAATACATGGGGTGCATATAATGTTCTAAGTCCATCACGGGCCCATTATTCTTGTTGCTTTACCAAAATTTAAAAAAAAATGAAATAAGAAATAGTGTGGACACTCCAAGTGATAAGAAACGTGGTGTTTATTTGCGGGATGTTTCCAATGTAAAGGAACCATGACAATTTGCAAGAGACACGAGTGAGGCTTCGAAAAATCAATTTGAAAGTGATATTATGGGTACCGAATTGATTGCTGGAGTTAGAGAAAAATGCAACGGAAAGGGAAGAATTTGATAACAACAAAAAGGGTTATTGAAGTGTTAGTTGAAAGATTCAATAGAAAACAAAAACTACTGCAGAATTCTCTTGGGTTCTTCGAAAATATTTCCCCCTTCAATATAAAATTTATCTTCATCCATGAGTAAAAAAAACTCAGGAGAAACTTTATCAAAAAAAATCAATACACAAAGAAATTATAACATTAATTTAGAGGATTTCAGTTACAAGAAGAACAAAAATGATTGAGCAAGAACACTCCTCTTCTTCACTCTTCAATCATAATTCCGACATCTTCAGCCATCTCTTTCATCACTCTCAACTCTTCATTTTTCACCAATCATTTTCTGCCCTTCATCTGCATTTTTGCAATGATAAAACAGAGCAAGGGTTAAATGAGTACTCAAGAAGAAAAAACAGAAGATTATAACTAAATCAGTTACCAACTTCTAACCAATTCTCAACAACCATCGGCCCGGATCCGTCTTCAGCTTGAAATTACTAAAATCACTCCTCATCAAAACTGCAGGAATTCACACCAAAGATTCAGTTTCGATAAGCAATTCGGGCCTGCAAAGGAAACCACAAAAATCAATAACTATTATTTCTAGGCAAGGCTATCAAAGCAGAATGGAAATTCATAACAGAACAAAAGCTAATAGAAACTGAACCGAAATCATAACCGAATTTTGGCTAACAAACTTATATGAGTTTTCACCAAAGCCTGGAAATCTTCACTAATATAAAGGGGATCTTGCTCTGCACATTGGGCTGGCTGAGAACTTCTTCTTCTCCAATACCTCCTCCTTCCTCATTCGATTCTTCTCCACCATTTTTTTCGGATTGTTGCTTAAGCCTCCATATATGCACACACATTTTCGATCTTTATCACCCTGTTTCAACCTACATCGAGCTCAAGATACAAGCAACAAACCGTATCAATCAATTCCTGCGATAGCAAAATCTCAAATGGAGTGAAAATGAAAAAAAAAAGAAGGGAAATTCAGTTACAAATTCAGTTATGAAATCAGTAACAGACAGCTAACAAACTTACAACCAACTCCATCTAGAAACTTCACCTGAAAGTTTTCACAAGAGGGATTGTTGTTTTCTATAAATCAGAATCACAAACCTATCTCATTTTTCTGCCACATAATTTCTCAAAAATCTCTCCTTCATTATTCTTCACAACTTCTCCCTCAATCACCCAACTTCAAAATTCTTCTTCTTCACACCATTTTCAATCTTATTCCTCCTCACTCTTCTTCTGGTTTTTCTTCCTTCACCATTCTGCGGATTTGGTTCCATAACTTCTCAATCTTCGTCTTCCCGCAACAACTTTTTCTTCAGTTCTTTAGCCTAAAATTCTTCTTCTTCTCACCATTCTTCTTCACAACTCTTTCACCATAGCTTCAACCATTTCTTTCCCAATCTGTTTCAATCATTCATCTTCCATCTACGGCAATCCTTCGACTCATCTCCGTCAAGATTTAAGAATTGTCTGAAGGTCTTTCGCCATCAACCTCCATATTTGATACCAATCTTCATCCGTCATTCATAGTGGAAAGAATCTGCAAGAATTGAATAAAACGAAATATCAACATCCATAGTGATGTAAGCGACGAAGAGCACGAATGCATCAGAAGTGAAAGCAACGATAATCAAGGTAGTAGCCAAGACTCCGAGATAGTCGTACCTGAAAAAAATCCATCATCAACAATCGGCACCGATGTTCTCTGCAAGAAGGAACAACTGAATCTGCATCAATCAGAGATATGATCTCTTCAACTCATCACTGAATCGCTTCGTTCATAGCTTTATCCATCAACAACGCACAAACATCAACCTTCACACACAAGAGTATAACAAGGACCAATAATCAGATCGTAAACAAGCCGAGTCACATGAGAAGAAGATTGAATAAACCGAAAGCAGATACGAAGCTTTGACTGTCATTATTCGGCTTCCTAACTTCAACACGCCATTGACGAAGTGAATCACTCCAATCGAAGGTACGAGATTGCTACTTTGTCTCTGTTTCGTTAGATCCATAGGTGTATGAAGGGTTTAGGTTAAGTTGTCTGTGGATTTGGGATGAGAAGGGGAAGGGAGTGTAGGTTTGTTTTGGAGTTTGTGCTTAAGGAAGGGTGACAGAGGGAGGTCCGCCGCCGTGTCGGTGGCGTGATTAGGGCTCGTGTTTGAGAGTTGGAATTTGTGTGAGAGAAAGAAGCATATAGGAAGAGAGGGGAAGAAGAAGAGGTTTTGGATGAGGTTAGAGGAGTGACGAAGAAGATGATGGTTTCGGAAAGGGAGAAGAAGAAAAAGGAGTGGGGAAGATGAGAGAAATTGCGGCGGCGGTTGGAGAAGAGAGATAAGGGACCTAGGGTTCGTGAGTTCCCCTTTGTGCAGATTCTATTTTGTTTTAAATTCATAGGATTATTGTTTTAATTGCATGAAAATTAAAGGAAATAAAAGGTCATTAAGGGATTTAATTATTTGGTAGGAATTATTAAAAGATGATAAAAAGAATTAAAAGGGCATAATCACGTTTTATTCCAAGACAATGGAAGAGGATAATATTGGATGTTGTTGGCATTTTCCAGCGCATGGGCCTTAGTCCCTTTGCTATTGGCACCCCAATGCAAGCCCATTTAGGAAATAGTACAAAAAGATTGATTTCTACACCTCCCCCATTGCCATGCGAACTGGGCCTTGTCTCCCTTTCTATTCGCACCCTTCTTTTCAGGCCTATATGAGAAAACAACATAAAAATATCACTCTTTTCACCCTCCTGGGCTTATGCGCATCTGGGCCCAAGTGTTTTGCTATATTCACCCCCTGTTTTAGAGCCCATTAGAAAATCACTTTAGAACATTTATAAATTCACCCCATTTTAGTTTTCTTTAGGATTTAATTTTTTAGTTTTATATAGTTTAGAAATAATTCACAAAAAAATAGTAAAAAGATTAGAAAAATTCCCAAAAAAATTAAGTAGTGTTTTAATTAAATTTAGAATTGTTTGGCATTTTATTTCTCTGAATTTGCTTTATTTTTGAATTAATTTTGATTTTTTATGTAAGTGGTCTTTAATGAATTTCCTTTAATTGTACACAAGTTTGTAGATTTTATATTTTTACTTTCCATTAATTTTTTTTGCCCATTCTTTTTACTGTAGTTAGAGGACCCATAGTAGTACTTAGGTTAATTTTTGTAGATTTTTTAGGACCTTTTATCTTAGGTTTAGAGGCTTAATCCCTTAGAAATTAGTGGTAAATTCTTAGGTAAGAATAAACAATTTTTAGGCATAGTAAAAATTTGATTTTTTAGGATCCCTTTTAACACAATGTTATAGATGATCTTAGGACCCCATAGATTATTTCTCATAATTTTTCCAGAGGTTTTGCTATTTTTTAGGATTTTTAGTCTTAGGCTTTGTTACATGTAATTCCTATTAGTTTAGGCCATGAAACTAAGATTCAATAAAAAGTAGTTTAGTTTAGATTTAATCTTAGGATTCAATATGGACTTAGGTTAGTTTAGATTTTGATTTTTTTAGAAGAAAAATATTAGGTATGACCTTAGTTTAGAACTTAGACTTAAGTTCCACTTTAATTAGAATTAGAATAAATAAATAGGATTATTTTAATTCATGCCTTTATTTGAATTGTTTAGTTTTGAGCTTTATTTTGTCATTCATTTTTTAAGGTTTTGTTATGTTGATTAATATCACTTGTATAGGTTCCCCTTGGCTTTAGAATCAACTTATCTTCCTTAGGAAGTAAGTTGCATTCTAGTAGTTCTAAGTTCCTTTTTCTCATTAGGATTAGAAAACCCCACAAACCATAGGATTTCCCATGTAAATAAATCAATAAAATTAGGGTGTGTCTTAGTTCCCATTAGATTTTTCCTTTTCCAACTTGAGTCATTCTTTCTCTTCTCATAAAGAAAAATAATAAAACATCTAAGGATAAACCGAACAATCTTGTACGACACGAGACTTTGTTGCGGAGTGTTTATACGCGTCCTGTTTCGGGGCAAGGTATAAATACTCACCGCGATGGATAGGTCTTAGTACAAGACAGTTCACAAACAAATTCAAAACACTTCTCATAAAAGACAAAAACAAATAACAAGTGACTATCCTGCGGGAACTTCTCTTCTCATCTCATTCACTCACAACGTGAACTCGCGGCGATTTCTCTCATTTGCAAGACGGTAAACGCACTCGTACCAGACGAGCCTGCAACACCTGAGCATAAACATACGCAGTTCCAGCTTAAAAAAACACAAACAAATAGTTCCCGCCTTAGTTAGGCGAACTACGTCGACTCTGATCCTCATTATCCTGATGAGGTACGTAGGCAGCGGGGTAGGGCCCGTTCGAGCACATTCTTTATTTTTCCCTACATTTTCCCCATTCTTTCTCTTTGTTTTCATTCCAATTCCTTTTCTCATTTCATTCCATTTCCAGTTAGCGGTTTTATTCAGCAGCATTCTTATTTCTCACCCTTTGAAACAAACAAGCAAGCGTGGATCCCGTCGGGTACGACAGACGAATTGGGGTGCTAATACCTTCTCAATTCGTAACCGACTCCTGAACTCAGATCTTTGGTTCGAAGGACCTTGTCCTTTCCTTCTTCCTCAGGTTTGTGCAACATTACCTTTCCCATTCATTCGGGATAAAAATGTCTGGCTGGCGACTCTAACCTTTCCGCGCCACTTTCGCGTTTGTACTAGGATGAAAATCCCGGGAGTGACAGCTGGAGACTCTGCTGGGGACTAACCTGATTCTTCCGGTTTCCCTTGTAGAGTCAATCCTAGCGCCTGTTTGGTTTTGTTTCTTTGGGTGTTTATCTGTTTGATGTTGTGTGCTTTAGTTTAGCTTTACTGTTTGTATTTACAGTTCTTTACAGCTTTACTTTACTGCATTTATTTACCGCTTTCAGTATTTTAGTTTCCATGCATCGTATTATACTGGACTGTCTGGCTGTGTTGGTTTTCATTTTTTCTGCGGGATGGGAGTTACTGTGAGATAAGCCAACTACCCGGCTTGAGTGCACTATAGGATTAGCGTGGACACGCTGTGCTCGCATGGTTACATGATGAGTGGTGATGTGTTCCACACCTAGATTGCGACTATCTCGGGACTATTCTGTGTGGGGGTTCTTCTCCACTTCAGGGTACAACCTTGATAATTATGTGCATCTGGTGACCGATCTTCGAGGACCTTAATGGAAGCACCCCTCTCTAGTGATGACAGTGGCAGACCACATTTGTTGGCAAACCCACTCGCATCCGAGGGTCCATTGGGAACTCGCATAGGATGGCATGGTTCTCTCATAGGAATCCAGTCAAGATAAACTGTCCGTATGACGATAGTATTGTACCCTTCGGGATGAATGTACTATTGTTTCTCGATTCAGTGCTTGAAGCTGGAAACTTGTGAGGGATGCTTGTTTTTCCGGACTCAACTGAGACCTCCCTGAGTAGTACATAATGCCAAACCGATTCCCTGATTTGGTCATGAGCCATTTCTCGGAAATGGTGAACGTATTATTGCTATTCGGCTTTGAGAGTCCGTGATGTTGACCCGAGTAGCACACCTGTGAGATTGGGAAGGGTTTACAGGTTTGCAGGAACCCTAATACCTTCAGCATACCCACTTTGCCTTTGGTTCAGTTTTATGATCTGGATTTCTGGTTTTAAGATATGGATCCCGGATCAGAGGGATGGTTATTGTGATATCTGGATTTTGAGACCTTGCACCGACACCTGATTATGTGATTGGCACATCACAGACACATCACTGATCACATGCCTGTTGCATACATAACATCATGGCATTATATCATACATGTTCGGTTATTTCCAAAGATCCCATGTTTGAACCATGTCATTATATGTTCCTATATCCAAATTGGAATCAAAGCAGATGGATCCCTAGGAAATAATCGAACATGGCATTTGCATGTATCCTTACTCTCATTACAGGTGTCCGGGGACAGATTCTCATCCTGATTCGTTTACTCTTCAGAATGGCCAATTTGAATCACAATCATCAAGAGATGGATATGGAACAATGCCGGGCAGAAATAGTTGAAATGAAAGTCCGGATGGATCAACTTTCGGAGGACATGCGGACCTTGTGCCATGACCATACGCTATTGATGGAGAAAGTCTACCAACTGAAGAAACAAGAGAACCAGACCAGGGAAGTCCCAAAGTTCCAAGAAGGGCACCATCTCCCATTTATTGTTGCCGAAGTAAGTGGTCATCCCAGTTCAGTGATTTTGTTCCAAGATCAGGAAGCATTTCGCGGAAATTCTCCTCAACTTTGGGATCCTAAGCCTCCCAATTTGCAGACTCTTCCAGTTCATCAAAGGGAAGATAAAGGCAAAAGCCGCAGACAAATGCCAAAGACGTCTGAAGCCAAGTTTGATTTGATCCCGGTGTTATATGCACAGTTGCTTGTTTGTTTGCTCGAGCTTAATCTGGTTGAACTTGTCACCGTAACAGCCACACCCAAAAAGCTTCCCCCAGATTTTGACGCTAATGCCAGGTGTATTTTCCATTCTGGGGCACTTGGTCATCATGTGGAAAACTACAAAAGGCTCAAACATCAAGTTCAAGATCTCATTGATGCAAAAGTAATCGAGTTCACACTGATCAACGGGGATGTGTCAAAGGATTTCATATCACTAGGAGGAACTTCTCCTTTCCTTACCACAAGATTTATCCCCAATCAGGGGTGTGTGCCTCTGATCTGGGTTGTAAAGACCTCGTGCTAGTCACCTTTACCCATTCGCCGATCCGACATAAAGAAGAAAGTGCAGAAGAACTTTAGGTGTTCGAATTCATCTCAGCATCAGAATTATCAACAACAGGGGAGACTCAAGCTCAAACAGGTTGAAGAAGTGTTTACGCCTAGTCAAGTGTTTGCCCGTTTGCTCGAGAATTCTTTGATTCAGCCAGGGAATGCCTTGCCGATGCCCTACCCCATTCCCCCAGATTACAATATGGATGTTAGGTGTGAGTTCCACTCCGGAACATTTGGACATACCATCGACGAGTGCAAAGCCTTCAAGCACAATGTCCAATATCTAATTGATTCAGGGATCATTACACCAGAAGGGTACCTCAGGAGCTGAAGCCTTTGATCCAGCTGGCCATACAGACTGCACGAAACTCAAATCAGGAGATGTAGATTTCTTTGATACATGTCTTTTGCTTTATTGTGTTTCTAGATTACCTTCAGAGCTGTTGAAGGAATCTTTTGTTTTTCTGTTGTGGATTGTGACATTTTCCTGTATTTCAGTATTATTGGCAAATAATTGTATAAGGTTTCGCATGTTGGTGTATTGTTTGCTTTATGGAAGTGTGCCGGTACCATTGTTTCAACTCTTTTATCCTGGCAATTTTATTTTGAATTCCCGATACTTAGCACTTTCTCTGTGCACACTCACAAAATTTATCTTATGATGTGGCACTCTGTGGGGTATCTGTCCCCCGATCTGAATGAAGTGGGATCAGTGACATGGCATTTTATGCATATCATCCTTGCATGCTAACGAGTTATCTGGATTTCCTAATTTATTTGACCATTTCAGGAGAAGTATCGGCCGTACCAGTATGCAACCCGAGTCAAATCATGAATACAATACAAACCGAGTTGAACGAGTTTCGCACTCAGATGGGGGAGTTCATGGTAGCAATTCAAAGTATAGTGCAGGGGCAACAAGAAATGAGAATTGCCATGCAGAAGCTTAATCATCCATAGGCTGATCCTCCAATGATTACCTTGGACGCCCAAGGAAATCCGATCAACAACACAGTCATCCCATCTACGGATAATAGGCCTCATATCCCTGAAGGTGTTGGTCCAATTCATGTTCGTGTAGCAGACCGACAGGAGGATCAATTTACTTTTCTCAATGAAGATGTGGGATTTGGTTCTGGGGCCAATAACCAGGACTTTCAGATGCTAACCGAGAAGGTAAAAGCTTTAGAATGCAAAGACACCCTTGGCATTGATGTTGTTGATATGGGGCTGGTTTCAGGGCTGGTGATCCCTCCAAAGTTCAGACCTCCCGTTTTCGACAAGTACAGTGGTAGATCTTGCCCGAAAACGCACTTGCAGGCCTTCTATCGCAAAATCGCTGCATATACGAAAGATGAGAAGCTTTGGATGTACTACTTCCAGGACAGCCTTTCCGGGGGTTCGTTAGAGTGGTACATGAAGCTGGAAAAGAACTCTGTCCGTAATTGGAAGGAACTTGGGGAAGCCTTTCTCAAGCAGTACCAGTATAATATTGACATGGCTCCCAACCGAACCCAGCTTCAGAGCATGTCACAAAAGAACTCCGAAAGCTTTAAGGAGTACGCGTAGAGGTGGCGCGAGGTCGCAGCCAAAGTACAACCATTGTTGCAGGAGAGAGAAATGATAGACATATTCATGGATACCCTCCCGGGGCACTTCATAGAACGGTTAGCAGGCTGTTCAGCTATTGGTTTTTCTGATATCGTCTTGACTGGTGAAAGAATTGAAAATTGGATGAAGCGAGGAAAGATTCAGGTCAACGGTGCCTCCACTTCTGGAACTAAGAAGTCGTCGTCCAATGAGCAAAAGAAACAGTACGAAGAAGCAGGGGCAGTTTGTGTCCAGCGAAAGAAGAGAAATCAAGGTTCACGTTACCAGACGACATCTATGATCATCCCAAGTGCCACACGTTCACAACAGCAAAATCGTCGTCAGCGTAATCCTCAACAGGGTCGGCAACAAAGGAGAGAAAGATTTTTTGACCCTTTGCCAATGTCTCACACTGATCTTCTCCAGCATTTGCTTCAGTTGAAGTTGGTTGGGCTTCGCAAGCTGTCTCCACCTCCTTTTCCACTACCGGAGGGATGGGATGCCAATGTCAACTGTGATTTTCATTTTGGGGCGCCAGGGCATCATATTGATAGGTGTAAAGCTTTTCACCACACAGTGCAGGACTTAATCGACTCGAAAGCTGTCAACTTTGCACCAAACATATAAGAGAGAGGACACTTTCTTTGATTGGGAGTCTTGAAGCCAGAAGTATTCCGGATACTCTTGTTTTGGTAATGGTGCATCTTTGCAGTGCAGTTTCATCCCTATTGAGGGGAACTACGTCGCTCTGATTCTTCATTGGTCTTGGGTCAATGGAGATACGTAGGCAGAAGATCGTCAGGTCTTTCCGAGCAACCTTATGAGGCAACTTTACTCCTCAGCTTCACTTCTCCCTTCAGATGTCTCGTGTCGGAGTCAAAATAACTAGAAAAAGAGGTATGATTGTCGTGGTTAATTATACCACTGCAAATTGAAGACTACAAGTCCGTGAAAGAGCTGTTGATCGCTGAAAGTATCCAAGACTGACAGGTTCAGACGGAGCCAAGCCTCCTCAACTACGGCAATATTCAGTTTTTTTACTGCATTTCCATTTGTAGTTTCTTTTATATGCTAAACATTTGTCTACATGTATGAAATTTGTTTGCTTTTGAATGTTAGCAATAATAAAAATCACATGTTTTTCTTGAAGTAATTCATTCGCATTCACTTATAATTTTGCATATGTACATTACAATACCAATTGTCATGCTTAAACTCTATGAGGGAGAATGACGAAACAAAAACGCAAAATTGTGTGCTCTCGAGTAAGGCCCTGTTGACGATGTACAGGCTTTGTTTCAAATCCCTAAACACCGGAGGTATAAGGAAGATAAACCCTTGCTAACACCTTTTGAGCCTTGAAGTAGGAGTTTATTTTCGCATGAAAAAAACCCTTGCATTTAACCCAGGGGCAGGGTAGGTGTCAGCTAGCTGGACCGATCGTTCAAGTTTCGAAAAGAAGTGCAAATATGAGGATTCATTACCTTTCGTTGTACCAAATCAAAAGGTCCAAAGACCCGAAACCACAATGGTTATCCAAGTCAAAAGGTCTAAGGATTGAAAACCATAATGGTTATCCTTCGTCGACCAAAGAATGAGGCAGTCACAACCCTCGCAAAGCAATCAAGACAAACAGTGTCACGCGACTTGTTCAAAATGCAAAAGGAAAAAGAAAAGAAGAAGCCCGCTAAGTCGAAACTTGAAAACTAGCGACTTAGGCAAAAGTTAGGGCATCCCGCTGGACTTCACGACCAAAGATTCACAAGAATCAGTCCAGGCAAAAGTTAGGGATAAGAAAAATAACGCAAAATCAAAAGACGAAAAGGATTACACAAGAAAGATCTTTGAACAAGAACAGAGTCGTGCGATACAAACACGGAAGGCGAAGGGGTGACTGACTCCAAACAACAACCTGATTAGTGTTTAAAACTGTTAGTGTCATTGGTTCCTTAACCATCACAAAACCCTTTTTGAGAGTTGAGCGCTTAAGAAAGCTAGCTGAACATAGGAATGGAGAACATCATGAAGAGGGGTGGGCATAAGTAAACTTCGAGCCTATATCCTTTGTTTCTATAACCGTGAACCAGGCCACGATACAACCCTCAAAAGTCCTAACTGAAACATGGTTATTTTTGAGAGCGTACTGCCACGATATCGCGTTCCTGACTCCTATGAGTGGTGTTGAAAGATCTTTGTTGATGTTGCATGTGCATGTTTTCATTATTCAAAAATAATGTCATGTCTTAACCAGTGATTTGTTCACGAAGGTTTGCGACATCTTTTTACATTAAAACTTCAAGATTAACATGTGTGTTGCATTAGAATTTTCATTCTCAAAATAAACAGTTTCTGCTTGCATACATTTGTTTGGCATCATAAAATTCATGTATGGAATCTCAGTCCAGAAGCTTAATCTTGCCAAGTTGAGAAGTCTGAAACTTCCGAAGGACAATCTATGAAGATGTAATTTTCCAAGAGACTCCATTGAGTAGGAGCTTTCCCAATTGTAGTAAGAGCCAACCAATCTGGGGCAACCACGTCGAGCAATCTTTTCAAAGTTCAGCCAAGTTGTGGCAATCACTTCGAGATTCAAATCTCTCAAAGAGCCATGAGTCTGAGGCATTTATTCAAATTTCAACCAAACAGAGGCAATTACTTCGAGATTCAAATCTCTCCAGGAGTATGTAGTATGGGCGTTTTCTTCAAAGCACAGTCAGTCATAGATGATCACTTCAAGGGCATGAGAAGTCACTCTCTCCCGAAGACCTTCAATTCAAAGCGCCTACCCGAAGTTCAAAATACTGGGGCATAATATCTCACAGTGATATGAGGTTTTTCATGAATCCTTGCGAGGCAAATTCTTGCACAGACCATGCGGTCTGGGGCAGTTATTTCGAGATCCGGCGAATCTCTCCAAGAGTTTGAAGACACTGAAGCATTTCGTATGTCATGTTTTCTGTAAAATCCTCTTGAGACATTTTCTTCCGACGGACCTTAATCTGAGGCGAGTTGAAAATTGCAAAGAACCATTGTTCACTTATGATTAGTCGGCAACCTATCAACCCAGGGCTAGGGGCAAATCCATTGTCAGCATAGTACTTCAAGAGTTATTTCATCGGCGGACTTCATTGATCAGAATTCCTTAGCAAGTCTCATTAGACAATTCCTTCTCTAGTAGTGCGGAAAATGGAAGGTTACTTCTTGAGCAGAAGGATATCATCGTCTCTCATCCCCAGCATGAGACGCCTTACATCTCTCATTCCCAACATGAGAGGATTTATCTCTTATCCCCAACAAGTGGTAACTTGAGATCTTATCTTCAGCAGGAAGCTTTATCATTGACATTATCTGTCATCCTCAGTAAAGTGGAAGCTGGAATTTCTCCCAGCAAGGTAGCAGAAGGTGGGTGTCATCCCCAAGCAGAAGTTTCCCTTCAGACAGGGGCAATTCTCAGTAGTATAAGGAGTGTCTTGCCTGCCCAGCAATTGCTTCCTCAGCAGTATCATGCCTTTGGTCCCCAGCCAAGCCAGGGGGTCTTCACTTCCCCACCAGAGTTCAAGAATAGTTCATCTCCAGCAGAGTCTTGGTACTCCAATCTCAAAGTCCAATTTATTTTTGGCAATGGCGGCAGTTCAGAGCCGGTGCATCATTAACAGCATTCCCCGCAGAGTTGTCTTCTCCTCGCAAGGATTAACCAGATCAATGCAGTGATCATCAGTTCCTCCCCAGTCAAGCCATCTGGGATATCTGTTATCTCCTCATCGGGAGACCCCCTTTGCATTTGCATTTGCATCCAGTAATCATCATTACATTTGCATCCTCCAAAGCGTAGCATTTCCATCGTCATGGAGCATTACGCCATAAATCCAAACATATGCATACCAGCACGGGCAAGTTTTGAGGTATATTACATAAGACCCGTTACATCTCCAATCAGATTGAAGTATTCCCCACAGAATGCAACCCTGTTTCCCAGGGTGGTTACTTCTACCGAGTCTTGTTGTTATCCCCAGTTGAGTCTTGTTTCAGTACAACAGTCTCATTTTTTTCGCGCCTCCGTTTAAGTACAATGGTCGCGTCTTGGGCTCTCGTTTAATTACAACGATCCCGTTCATTTCGAGTCTCCATTTAAGTACAATGGTCTCGTCTTTGAGTCTTGTTTCTGTACAACAGTCTCATCTTTTCGCGTCTCCGTTTCAGTACAACGGCCGCGTCTTGGGCTCTCGTTTAAGTACAACGATCCCGTTCCTTTCGAGTCTCCATTTAAGTACAATGGCCTCATCTTTGAGTCTTGTTTCAGTACAACAGTCTCATTTTTTTCGCGCCTCCGTTTAAGTACAATGGTGGCGTCTTGGGCTCTCGTTTAAGTACAACGATCCCGTTCCTTTCGAGTCTCCATTTAAGTACAATGGTCTCGTCTTTGAGTCTTGTTTCAGTACAACAGTCTCATCTTTTTGCGTCTCCGTTTCAGTACAACGGTCGCGTCTTGGGCTCTCATTTAAGTACAACGATCTCGTTCCTTTCGAGTCTCCATTTAAGTACAATGGTCTCGTCTTTGAGGTTTGTTTCAGTACAACAGTCTCATTTTTTTTTCGCGTCTCCGTTTAAGTACAACGGTCGCGTCTCGGGTTATCGTTTAAGTACAATGATCCTGTTTCTTTTGGTCTCGTCTCAGTGCGATGATAATGGATCGGTTGATACCATTTCCATGTTAGATCGGTTGATCTTGTTTGAGTCATGAATCGGTTGATATCATTTCTCTTCGAGCTATAAATCGGATGATATTACATTCTCGTTTTCTTGGTTATGGATCGGTTGATACCATCTCCATGTTAGATCGGTTGATCTTATTTGAGTCATGAGTCGGTTGATATCATTTCTCTTCAAGTTGTAAATCGGATGATATTACATTCTCTCCTTCCGGGGTGGATCGATTGATATATCTCCGTGTTAGATCGGTTGATCTTATTTGAGTCGCAAATCGGTTGATGTTGCGTTAAGTCCTGTTTCGCCAATAGGCACCCTCGGTGTGGCTTCGGTTCGTTCAGCAGTCGCAGTGATTGCATTGATTCTATTCCACCTGGTTCTATCCCCGTTACCTATTCAGAGGTCAAAACAAAAAAAAAATTATTATAAATAAATGGGCAGATGGCATTTATGTTGCCCTCAGTGTGCAAATATTTAGGTTTTATTCGAGTATTCAATCACTCCACACCTTGAACGTCTAAAAGCTGTTGCAATTATTCGTTCAGGTTTGCAGATGATTGAATAGGGGCAGCTGTAATACCTCAAAATTTGCCCTCATTATTTATTCCCTTTACTGGCTTATCGCTTCGTATTCATCTGCATTTTTCACTTGGTCATAATATTAATAACCCTGCATTTGCATTGAATTCATAAGGCATGTGATCAAAGTTCTTGGAAATTAGGGTTTCGTACCTTGTCCGTGTTTATCAGGGATTGAACTTGTGGAGAATATTCATTGGTGCATCTAATCTAGTACTGAGGTGTTCAATCAGATTTTCTCGAAATAAGAGCGTTGGCTCTTCTTAACCTCTCAGGTTGTATTCCTCATCATTTAATATCTCAAGGGAAGTTAGGAGTTTTTGTTCATAATTCTGAAGGGAACTTCACCAATGGAGGTCCAGTGTATTAAGGAGTGGTTTGGATCCATTTGTTTTTGGAGCAATAATTTGAGATTGTGCAGAGTTTAGTATGGCATCAAAGTTCTTAAGAGTGGACTATGTTGAAGGATTTGATTCAGGAGAATGCACAATTATTGGTTTAGTTGGAAGGCATCATTCAAGTTCGAGCTCAAATTATCAGAAGAATTCAAAGTCTTGGGTTTATTCTCCTCAATGATGATTCATAATCAAGGTTTAAGGTGATGTTTGTTGCTTTGGACACAGGATATTAAGATCAGGGTCTCGTGCAATATCAAATCCATTTAATGAGGTCAAGTTGCAGAGTATTCAAAAGTTGATCGTTTATTTCAAATTCTCAAGTCATTTTCACATTGTGAATACGTGGCTCAAGTTCTTGCCATTGGTTCAGGAGGTAAAACAGGTCATTATTCACTCAAATTGAATTTTCGAGAATGATTCGTGTTTTGCTTTATCAAGAATTAGTCCAAGGTCTCATTCATTTCAAATGAAGAATTCAGAAGTTTGTGATTTAGTCACATTGTCTTTGAAGTCATCATTCAAAATTAAAGCTAATTTTCAAGGCATGTTTCACAATACATGGGGTGCATATAATGTTCTAAGTCCATCATGGGCCCATTATTCTTGTTGCTTTACCAAAATTAAGAAAAAATGAAATAAGAAATAGTGTGGACACTCCAAGTGATAAGAAACATGGTGTTGATTTGCGGGATGTTTCCAATGTAAAGGAACCATGACAATTTGCAAGAGACACGAGTGAGGCTTCGAAAAATCAATTTGAAAGTGATATTATGGGTACCGAATTGATTGCTGGAGTTAGAGAAAAATGCAATGGAAAGGTAAGAATTTGATAACAACAAAAAGGGTTATTGAAGTGTTAGTTGAAAGATTCAATAGGAAAAAAAAACTACTGCAGAATTCTCTTGGGCTCTTCGAAAACATTTCCCCCTTCAATATAAAATTTATCTTCATCCATGAGTAAAAAAAACTCAGGAGAAACTTTATCAAAAAAAATCAATACACAAAGAAATTATAACATTAATTTAGAGGATTTCAGTTACAAGAAGAACAAAAATGATTGAGCAAGAACACTCCTCTTCTTCACTCTTCAATCATAATTCCGACATCTTCAGCCATCTCTTTCATCACTCTCAACTCTTCATTTTTCACCAATCATTTTCTGCCCTTCATCTGCATTTTTGCAATGATAAAACAGAGCAAGGGTTAAATGAGTACTCAAGATGAAAAAACAGAAGATTATAACTAAATCAGTTACCAACTTCTAACCAATTCTCAACAACCATCGGCCCGGATCCGTCTTCAGCTTGAAATTACTAAAATCACTCCTCATCAAAACTGCAGGAATTCACACCAAAGATTCAGTTTCGATAAGCAATTCGGGCCTGCAAAGGAAACCACAAAAATCAATAACTATTATTTCTAGGCAAGGCTATCAAAGCAGAATGGAAATTCATAACAGAACAAAAGCTAATAGAAACTGAACCGAAATCATAACCGAATTTTGGCTAACAAACTTATATGAGTTTTCACCAAAGCCTGGAAATCTTCACTAATATAAAGGGGATCTTGCTCTGCACATTGGGCTGGCTGAGAACTTCTTCTTCTCCAATACCTCCTCCTTCCTCATTTGATTCTTCTCCACCATTTTTTTTGGATTGTTGCTTAAGCCTCCATATATGCACACACATTTTCGATCTTTATCACCCTGTTTCAACCTACATCGAGCTCAAGATACAAGCAACAAACCGTATCAATCAATTCCTGCGATAGCAAAATCTCAAATGGAGTGAAAATGAAAAAAAAAAGAATGGAAATTCAGTTACAAATTCAGTTATGAAATCAGTAACAGACAGCTAACAAACTTACAACCAACTCCATCTAGAAACTTCACCTGAAAGTTTTCACAAGAGGGATTGTTGTTTTCTATAAATCAGAATCACAAACCTATCTCATTTTTCTGCCACATAATTTCTCAAAAATCTCTCCTTCATTATTCTTCACAACTTCTCCCTCAATCACCCAACTTCAAAATTCTTCTTCTTCACACCATTTTCAATCTTATTCCTCCTCACTCTTCTTCTGGTTTTTCTTCCTTCACCATTCTGCGGATTTGGTTCCATAACCTCTCAATCTTCGTCTTCCCGCAACAACTTTTTCTTCAGTTCTTTAGCCTAAAATTCTTCTTCTTCTCACCATTCTTCTTCACAACTCTTTCACCATAGCTTCAACCATTTCTTTCCCAATCTGTTTCAATCATTCATCCTCCATCTACGGCAATCCTTCGACTCATCTCCGTCAAGCATTAAGAATTGTCTGAAGGTCTTTCGCCATCAACCTCCATATTTGATACCAATCTTCATCTGTCATTCATAGTGGAAAGAATCTGCAAGAATTGAATAAAACGAATTATCAACATCAATAGTGATGTAAGCGACGAAGAGCACGAATGCATCAGAAGTGAAAGCAACGATAATCAAGGTAGTAGCCAAGACTCCGAGATAGTCGTACCTGAAAAAACTCCATCATCAACAATCGGCACCGATGTTCTCTGCAAGAAGGAACAACTGAATCTGCATCAATCGGAGATATGATCTCTTCAACTCATCACGGAATCGCTTCGTTCATAGCTTTATCCATCAACAACACACAAACATCAACCTGCACACACAAGAGTATAACAAGGACCAATAATCAGATCGTAAACAAGCTGGGTCGCACGAGAAGAAGATTGAATAAACCGAAAGCAGATACGAAGCTTTGACTGTCATTATTCGGCTTCCCAACTTCAACACGCCATTGACAAAGTGAATCACTCCAATCGAAGGTACGAGATTGCTACTTTGTCTCTGTTTCGTTAGATCCATAGGTGTATGAAGGGTTTAGGTTAAGTTGTCTATGGATTTGGGATGAGAAGGGGAAGGGAGTGTAGGTTTGTTTTGGAGTTTGCGCTTAAGGAAGGGTGACAGAGGGAGGTCCGCCGCCGTGTCGGTGGCGCGATTAGGGCTCGTGTTTGAGAGTTGGAATTTGTGTGAGAGAAAGAAGCATATAGGACGAGAGGGGAAGAAGAAGAGGTTTTGGATGAGGTTAGAGGAGTGACGAAGAAGATGATGGTTTCGGAAAGGGAGAAGAAGAAAAAGGAGTGGGGAAGATGAGAGAAATTGCGGCGGCGGTTGGAGAAGAGAGATGGGGGACCTAGGGTTCGTGAGTTCCCTTTTGTGCAGATTCTATTTTGTTTTAAATTCATAGGATTATTGTTTTAATTCCATGAAAATTAAAGGAAATAAAATGTCATTAAGGGATTAATTATTTGGTTGGAATTATTAAAAGATGATAAAAAGAATTAAAAGGGCATAATCACGTTTTATTCCAAGACAATGGAAGAGGATAAGATTGGATGTTGTTGGCATTTTCCAGCGCATGGGCCTTAGTCCCTTTTCTATTGGCACCCCAATGCAAGCCCATTTAGGAAATAGTACAAAAAGATTGATTTCTACGCCTCCCCCATTGCCATGCAAACTGGGCCTTGTCTCCCTTTCTATTCGCACCCTTCTTTTCAGGCCTATATGAGAAAACAACATAAAAATATCACTCTTTTCACCCCTCTTGGCTTATGCGCATCTGGGCCCAAGTGTTTTGCTATATTCACCCCCTGTTTTAGAGCCCATTAGAAAATAACTTTAGAACATTTATAAATTCACCCCATTTTAGTTTTCTTTAGGATTTAATTTTTTAGTTTTATATAGTTTAGAAATAATTCACAAAAAAATAGTAAAAAGATTAGAAAAATTCCCAAAAAAATTAAGTAGTGTTTTAATTAAATTTAGAATTGTTTGGCATTTTATTTCTCTGAATTTGCTTTATTTTTGAATTAATTTTGATTTTTCATGTAAGTGGTCTTTAATGAATTTCCTTTAATTGTACACAAGTTTGTAGATTTTATATTTTTACTTTCCAGTAATTTTTTTTGCCCATTCTTTTTACTGTAGTTAGAGGACCCATAGTAGTACTTAGGTTAATTTTTGTAGATTTTTTAGAACCTTTTATCTTAGGTTTAGTGGCTTAATCCCTTAAAAATTAGTGGTAAATTCTTAGGTAAGAATAAACAATTTTTAGGCATAGTAAAAATTTGATTTTTTAGGATCCCTTTTAACACAATGTTATAGATGATCTTAGGACCCCATAGATTAATTTTCATAATTTTTGCAGAGGTTTTGCTATTTTTTAGGATTTTTAGTCTTAGGCTTTGTTACTTGTAATTCCTATTAGTTTAGGCCATGAAACTAAGATTCAATAAAAAGTAGTTTAGTTTAGATTTAATCTTAGGATTCAATGTGGACTTAGGTTAGTTTAGATTTTGATTTTCTTAGAAGAAAAATATTAGGTATGACCTTAGTTTAGAACTTAGACTTAAGTTCCATTTTAATTAGAATTAGAATAAATAAATAGGATTATTTTAATTCATGCCTTTATTTGAATTGTTTAGTTTTGAGCTTTATTTTGTCATTCATTTTTTAAGGTTTTATTATGTTGATTAATATCACTTGTATAGGTTCCCCTTGGCTTTAGAATCAACTTATCTTCCTTAGGAAGTAAGTTGCATTCTAGTAGTTCTAAGTTCCTTTTTATCATTAGGATTAGAAAACCCCACAAACCATAGGATTTCCCATGTAAATAAATCAATAAAATTAGGGTGTGTCTTAGTTCCCATTAGATTTTTCCTTTTCCAACTTGAGTCATTCTTTCTCTTCTCATAAAGAAAAATAATAAAACATCTAAGGATAAACCGAACAATCTTGTACGACACGAGACTTTGTTGCGGAGTGTTTATACGCGTCCTGTTTCGGGGCGAGGTATAAATACTCACCGTGATGGATAGGTCTTAGTACAAGACAATTCACAAACAAATTCAAAACACTTCTCATAAAAGACAAAAACAAATAACAAGCGACTATCCTGTGGGAACTTCTCTTCTCATCTCATTCACTCACAACGCGAACTCGCGACGATTTGTCTCATTTGCAAGACGGTAAACGCACTCGTACCAGACGAGCCTGCAACACCTGAGCATAGACATACGCAGTTCCAGCTTAAAAAAACACAAACAAATAGTTCCCGCCTTAGTTAGGCGAACTACGTCGACTCTGATCCTCATTATCCTGATGAGGTACGTAGGCAGCGGGGTAGGGCCCGTTCGAGCACATTCTTTATTTTTCCCTACATTTTCCCCATTCTTTCTCTTTGTTTTCATTCCAATTCCTTTTCTCATTTCATTCCATTTCCAGTTAGCGGTTTTATTCAGCAACATTCTTATTTCTCACCCTTTGAAACAAACAAGCAAGCGTGGATCCCGTCGGGTACGACAGACGAATTGGGGTGCTAATACCTTCTCAATTCGTAACCGACTCCCGAACTCAGATCTTTGGTTCGAAGGACCTTGTCCTTTCCTTCTTCCTCAGGTTTGTGCAACATTACCTTTCCCATTCATTCGGGATAAAAATGTCTGGCTGGCGACTCTAACCTTTCCGCGCCACTTTCGCGTTTGTACTAGGATGAAAATCCCGGGAGCGACAGCTGGCGACTCTGCTGGGGACTAACCTGATTCTTCCGGTTTCCCTTGTAGAGTCAATCCTAGCGCCTGTTTGGTTTTGTTTCTTTGGGTGTTTATCTGTTTGATGTTGTGTACTTTAATTTAGCTTTACTGTTTGTATTTACAGTTCTTTACAACTTTACTTTACCGTATTTATTTACCGCTTTCAGTATTTTATTTTCCATGCATCATATTATACTGGACTGTCTGGCTGTGTTGGTTTTCATTTTTTCTGCGGGATGGGAGTTACTGTGAGATAAGCCAACTACCCGGCTTGAGTGCACTATAGGATTAGCGTGGACACGTTGTGCTCGCATGGTTACATGATGAGTGGTGATGTGTTCCACACCCAGATTGCGACTATCTCGGGACTATTCTGTGTGGGGGTTCTTCTCCACTTCAGGGTACAACCTTGATAGTTATGTGCATCTGGTGACCGATCTTCGAGGACCTTAATGGAAGCACCCCTCTCCAGTGATGACAGTGGCAGACCATATTTGTTGGCAAACCCACTCGCATCCGAGGGTCCATCGGATAAGCATGATGAAGGACGATCATCAAGAGGTGAAGGACGATCACCTAGCATGGTACGGCTGCTCTCGAGGTTTATCACGACATAGGACGAATGTCGGATAACAAGATCAACGATGGGGACGACCATCAGATAAAAGTGATGAAGGACGATCATCAAAGGGTGAAGGACGATCACCTAGCAGGGGACGACTACTAAATATCACGACATAGGACGAATGTCAGATAGAAATAGGTTCCAATAATGGAGACTCCAAAGGTGAATGACGATCACATGGCAGGGTACGGCTACCAAAAGTATCACGACATAGGACGAATGTCGGATAGGAGAAAAGTTGCTTCGCTGGGGAATGGTAAATATGGACGAGTGTTTATGCTCAAGAATAAAAGGCATAAGTGTTTGACGTTGTGTATAGATTAAAGATGCGGACGAGCATCCTTAGGACCATGATATGGACGAGTATCGGTAGAAATAAATGCTGATGCGTGTTCATAGATGATGATACGGACGAGTACCAACTGGTTAACAAAGAACACGGACGAGTGTCGAATCTGTGGGGAATGAATATATATACAAAATACGGACGAGTATCTGTATGACTATTGTGAAGTATGAGCAAGACACAGACGAGTGTTCGACTTGCTGGGGAAAGGTGACACAGACGAGTGTCGAAAGAGTATATATAGGTTTCCGAATGCAAAGATGTCTATATATAAACAAATATTTGTGTTGGCGAGTGCAAAGGGGACAATTTGGCTTTTATTTGCAAGGGATGTGAGCCTCATATATTGTTGATGAAATATTGATGATATTTGCAGGTGACTGGCTCGAACCTGACTTATGATCATGCAAATGTTTGATTTTTGCCATAATGCTCCGTATTAGACAGAATGCTACACGGTGTGGGAAAAATGATGTGAATGCTATGATTATGCAAAAAGAAACTGATTCGGATCCCACTGAAGATTGGATTTCTGGTTGATCTTCTTGGAGGAATATCCCAACTGGGGGGAGATCTTTGGTAGATCTGTTAAGACATATAGCTCTTCTTGGGGAACTAAATCATTGATAGACCTATCCTGTAAGGAGAAGCCCAGCTGGGGATAAGGAAGCTTCCGTCACTTTGTTGTATGAGAATTTCAGGCATTGTTCTTCTTAGGAGAGACTGGAACTTTGCAGGGAGATAGTTCTTTTATCTTTGAGAGACCTGGTACTCTGTTTGGGGAAGAAAAGGATCACTGAACGATCTTCCTAGGGAACTCTGTGGGGATCCCGGCTGGGGGAAACTCCTGTTGAATAGATTTATGCTAGGGATGAGGAGGCTTTGACAACTCCGCTGGGGAAAAGCATTCCAGATACTGCTCGGGGAAGAGGTATATTAGGGAAGTGTGCTTAGCATGCCCCAGGTTACGTATTGAATACCTGCAATTTGTTAAGACAAGAAAGACGCACAAGTATCCCGAGGTATCCCTTACTGGATTCCGTCATAGGAGTTAGATATTCCTGAGAGTAAATATATTTCCTGCAAGCAATTATTAAGAATGGCTCATTTGTTTTATGCAAATATCATATTATGGATATTGGACATTTTGCAAACGAAACAAAAAATGTACAAGAAGAGATGTGACTGAAAATCTGATTTTATTAATTTGGATGCCCTGAATTGGCAGATACAATCAAAGAAACAGATCCCCTGGAATGAGGAGATCGTTATAAATTGAGAAAAGTAGAAGTGCTGGCAATGTTGACGATGCTCCGGCGAGCTTCCTTTGCTATGACCTATATGACCTTGACGTTCTTCTCATCTTGCTTTTTGAAGAAGGTTGATTCTGACCGATGCTTTATCCTTTCGAAACTTGCCGTGTTGTAAGTGATACAGACGAATTCAGAATGCAGTTGTTCGCTTATTCCCTGATTTTGCGTGGATCGCCCTTTCGGGTTTTCAATCCACCGGGATACCCATTTTTGCCTGAGCTGTCCAATGCAGCTTTTCAACTCAGCGGGTGTACACGTTTTTTTTTCAATTTTCCCTTATTTTTGCCCGAGTCTTTTATTCTGTTTTTGACTCGCCGGGATGCCCTATTTTTTCCTGGACTTACATTCTGTTTTTATGTCCAGCGGGTCATTTTTATGCGAAGTATTTTTTAACTGCATCTGAATTCACAAGGGATAAGAAATCTTCACCATCCATAGTAGTGAGCATCAGTGCTCCACCAGAGAAAACTTTCTTTACTATGAATGGACCATCGTAATTTGGAGTCCATTTGCCCCTGTGGTCTGTATGAGGAGGAAGAAGTCTTTTCAGCACAAGATCTCCCACTTGGTATTCCCGAAGCCTGACTTTCTGATCGAAGGCTTTCTTCATTCTTTTCTTATACAACTGCCCATGAAAGATTGTAGCTAATCTCTTTTCTTCGATCAGATTCAGTTGATTGTACCAAGATCGGACCCATTCTTCTTCACTTAGCTTGACATCCATTAGTACCCGTAAGGAGGGTAATTCAACTTCAATAGGTAGGACAACTTACATACCATACACAAGCTGATAAGGCGTTGCCCCAGTAGACGTTCTGATTGAGGTTCGGTACCCATGCAAGGCAAATGGTAGCATTTAATGCCAGTCTTTGTAAGTAACCACCATCTTTTGCACAATCTTCTTGATGTTTTTGTTAGCTGCCTCAACAACGCCATTCATCTTTGGCCTGTAAGGAGAAGAGTTGTGATGTTGTATCTTGAAGTCCCAGCAAAGTTCTGCCATCATTTTGTTGTTCAAATTGGAACCATTGTCAGTAATGATTCGCTCGAGAACTCCATATCGACAGATGATGTCTTTTTTCAGGAATCTGGCTACCACTTGTCTAGTGACGTTTGCATAAGAAGCTGCTTCAACCCACTTGGTGAAGTAATCAATGGCTACCAGGATGAATCTGTGGCCATTTGAAGCAGTCGGTTCGATCTTTCCGATCATGTCGATGCCCCACATGGCAAAGGGCCAAGGTGAAGACATCACGTTCAAAGGATTTGGAGGCAAATGCACTTTATCTGCGTAGATCTGGCATTTGTGGCACTTTCTGGCATAGGCACAACAGTCTGCATCCATTGTGATCCAGTAGTAACCTGATCTTAACAATTTCTTAGCCATTACATGTCCTCCAGCATGGGTACCGAAAGATCCTTCATGCACCTCGTGCATCAGCAAGTCTGCTTCTTTCTTATCAACACATCTGAGTAGCACCATGTCAAAGTTTCTCTTGTATAATGAACCATCCGCATTAAGGAAGAAACTACCAACAAGCCTTCTTAATGTCTTCTTATTATTGGATGATGCCCCGGGTGGGTATGTTTGATCCTTTAAGAAGCATTTGATATCATGGAATGAAGGCTTGTCATCTTTAGTAATGTCTACAGAGAATACGTATATTGGTCGGTCTAGTCTGGATACCGAAATCCGAGGCACGTAATTAGCAGTTTGAACCTTGATCATGGAAGAAATGGTAGCTAAAGCCTCTGCGAACTGATTTTCTCCTCGAGGGATATACTCTAGTTTGACTGTTGTGAATAAAGTCAATAATCTCCTCGTATAGTCACGGTATGGAATCAGATGCTCTTGGTGAGTGTACCATTTGTCGTTGGTCTGATTGATTACCAAAGCTGAATCTCCGAATACAATTAATGTCTTGATCCTGAGGTCAATGGCTTCCTCAAGACCCATGATACAGGCTTTGTATTCAGCTTCGTTGTTAGTGCATGCAAAGGTGAGTTTTTCCGAGAAAGGCATGTGAACTCCTTTAGGTGTAATGAGCACTGCACCAACTCCACGACCATTCATATTGACAGCCCCATCAAACATCATTGTCCATTCTTCTTCTGGGTCGGGCCCTTCAGTGTGAACAGGCTCTTCGTGATCTTTTGCTTTTAGGAACATGATGTCTTCATCAGGGAAATCAAATCTCATGGGCTGATAATCATCAATGGGTTGCTCAGCTAAGTAGTCAAACAATACACTGCCTTTGATGGCTTTTTGAGATGTGTACTGAATGTCATACTCTGTCAGAATCATTTTCCATCTTGCAACCCTTCCGGTAAGTGTTGGCTTCTCAAATATGTACTTGACGGGATCCATCTTTGATATCAATAAAGTAGTGTGAGTCAACATATACTGCCTTAGTCGGCGAGCAGCCCACGCCAAAGCACAACAATTTTCTCGAGCAGTGAATAACGTTGTTCACAGTCGGTAAACTTTTTGCTTAGGTAGTATATTGCATACTCTTTTCGACCATACTCGTCATGTTGGCCCAACACACACCCTATTGATCCTTCTAATACTGTCAGGTACATTATTAGAGGTCTTCCTTCAATCGGAGGCATAAGAATTGGAGGTTCTTGTAAGTACTCCTTGATTTTGTCAAAAGCCTTCTGACAATCTTCGGTCCATCTGACTGATTGTTCCTTTCTTAACAATTTGAACAAGGGCTCACAGGTTGCAGTGAGGTGAGATATGAACCTAGATATGTAGTTCAATCTACCTAAGAACCCCCGAACTTCCTTTTCAGTCCTAGGTGCAGGCATCTCCTGAATGGCTTTGACTTTGTCAGGATCAACTTCAGTTCCCTTTTCACTTACGATGAATCCCAACAGTTTACCGGAACGTACCCTGAATGTGCATTTGTTGGGGTTTAGCTTCAATTGGTACTTTCTCAGACGCTTGAATAACTTCAGCAGATTTACCAGATGATCTTCTTCAGTGAGGGATTTGGCAATCATGTCATCCACATAACATTCAATTTCTTTGTGGATCATGTCGTGGAATAACGTCACCATAGCCCGTTGATAAGTCGCACCGGCATTCTTTAGTCTGAAAGGCATTACCTTGTAACAAAACGTGCCCCAAGGTGTGATGAAGGTAGTCTTCTCCATGTCTTCGGGTGACATCCTGATCTGATTATACCCTGAAAATCCATCCATGAAAGAGAACACCGAGAACTGAGTTGTGTTATCGACCAATACATTAATGTGAGGTAATGCGAAATCATCCTTCGGGCTAGCTCTATTCAGATCCTGGTAATCCACACACATCCGTACTTTGCCATCCTTCTTAGGCACTGGTACAATATTAGCAACCCACAGTGGGTAACTAGTTACAGCAAGGAAGCCGGCATCCCACTATTTTTGTACTTCTTCCTTGATTTTCATGGCCATATCTGGGCGAGTACGGCGTAGCTTCTCCTTCACTGGGGGACAATCTTCCCTTAATGGTAGGTGGTGCATAACAATATCCGTATCCAGACCTGGCATGTCTTTATAGGACCAAGAAAAGACGTCGATGTATTCTCTAAGCATGTCAATGAGCTGTTCTTTTACTGAAGCTTGCAGACTGGCCCCATCTTTACTTCTTTCAAGTCCTCCTCGGTACCAATATTAACTGTTTCAACCTCCTCCTGATGAGGAGTGATCACTTTCTCTTCTTTCCTCAACAACCTGGCTAACTCTTCAGGTAACTCATAGTCTTCTTCAACCCCTTCATCAGCTTGATTAATTGGATTGTCGAAGTCATACAAGGTCATAACAGTGCTGAGATTGGTTCGTTTTAGTGATCAATTTTAATCTTGTTTAGAAAAAGTGAAAATGAAGTTATTTATTTTGAAAACATTGCCATTTTATTGTTTTGCACAAAAGTGAAAAAATGAAAGGACAGTGAGCGAAAAAGAGACTCGTTTGCAAAAGATGTCTGATATTCATTGATTAATCCATTTGCACAAAATTACAATATGACCCTATTACAAAATAAGTCCTGACACCTTGGGCAAGATGCAGGACTTGATGCATGCTAAAAAAGACAGGAAATAATAATTACTTTGCAGGAGTAACCCTTATAATTTCCTGGGAAGACCAGTTAGGGACTTGGTTCCCCGGGATCCTTGGACGTATCCAGCTCTCCAGGTTGAGGTCGCTTTCTGCCTCGTCTTCCAGGTTGTTAACAGCATCTGGGGTGAGCATCCCCCCACTGACGAACTTGGGCTCTTTAGCAGCCTCTGATTGGTCTGTAACCCAAACCGAATATGTCCTCCTTCTTTTCCACTGGCAGCAACTTGCCCCAGCCTTGAGCATTACATCCTCAACAACCTTTCGGGCTTGCTGATAGGAGACAATTGAAGTACCCATCCTATCCTCCTGGGATGCAGCAAATACTTCAGTCGTCGCCTCACTGACATTCAGGGCCTCGAACCCTTGACTCATAGTTTCATGGATTTCACCATCCATCTCAATGTACTTGTATGTAGCCAGATGGCTAACAAATATGTCCTCTTCACCACAGATGGTGATAATCTGTCCTTCCCACTCATATTTCAATTTCTGGTGAAGGGTCGACGTTACTGCGCCTGCGGCGTGAATCCATGGTCGACCCAATAAACAACTGTAGGTTGGCTGAATGTCCATCACATAGAAAGTAGTCTTAAAGACTTGCGGACCGATTATCACTGTCAGCTCCACCTCTCCAAGAACAGATCTCTTAGAGCCATCAAAAGCCCTGACCACAAGGTTGCTTGGTCGGAGAGCTATTCTATCATATTCGAGCTTGACAAGAGCTTTCTTTGGCAAGACGTTGAGTGAGGACCCAGTGTCTACAAGAATATGAGATAGTACAGCTCCTTTGCACTCCAGGGTTATGTGCAAAGCTTTGTTGTGGTGAAGTCCTTCTGTGATCAAATCAGCATCAGTGAAACCTAACCCATGGCTAGTATTGACATTTGACACCACTGTTTCAAGCTGATTCACCGTGATCTCTTCTGGCATGTAGGCGGCGTGCAGAACTTTGAGTAGTGCATCCCGATGGGCTTTGGAACACAACAACAGGGATAATATAGAGATCTTAGAAGGAGTCTGGTGGAGCTGATCCACAACTTTGTAGTCACTTCTTTTAATTATCCTCATAAACTCATCCACATCCTGATCAAAGGATGATTTATGAGTCTCTTTTGGTGCAGATTCTTCAGGTATCACACTCTTCCCTTTGGCTTTGGAAGCAACCTCTGCCTCAATATTAATTCTGGGAGCTTTTGATGTGAAGAGACGTCCGCTTCGGGTGAAGCCTACGCCTCCCCCGACATTATCCACTTGGGTCCTGTTTGGAGCCATGTCCAGATTATATTGATACTGACGAATAAAAGCTTCAGCCAAGTCTTTCCAGTTTCTTACTGTGGCTCTGGTCAAGTGGGAGTACCATTCTCGGGATGTCCCGGTTAAGCTATCCTCGAAGTAAAACATCCACAACTTCTCGTCCATGGTGTATGCTTTTAATCTTCCCAAGAATGACTGAAGGTGGGTGCATGGGTAGGATGTACCATTATACCTTTCAAAACACGGGGGTTTGAACTTGTGAGGAATTCTCACCCCTTCCACCAATCCCATGTCCATGACATCAAAACCTAGGGAGTTTTGGGATTCAAGAGACCTCAGCTTCTTTGCAATCTCATCTAACCGTCGGTCGTAAACTTTATCTCCAGCCCCTACCACAGTGAACTGCTCTTCTTGAGGATCCTCCTGCAAGACCCTTCCTCCAGCAGTGTTACCCTGAGTATTTCTTATTGCATTGATTTCTGGGTTCATATGAGGTCCAAACTCTGGTGGATCAGTGCGAGGCTGCACGTGATCATTGTTACTGGTACCCCTTGTACCTGGATGGTGTTCCTCGGGAGTTTGTTACTCAACTAACTCCCTCAGTCTTTCCTGGATCTGAGCTAAACCAGTCATTACAGTCATGAATTGAGTCATCTGATTTCTCATCTCAACCCTTTCATTGGCCATCTGGGTCTTCTCTTCATTCAAGTCTTGCTGAACTTGATCCATTTGAAGTCCCGAAAGGTTGTTTCTTGTCGGGTACCGGTGTATTCTGTTAACAGGGAACACTCTTCTGCGAGCAATGTTTCCTGAAACTACAACAAAGTGAGAAACAACAAAAAAAACCTACAAAACAAAGAGAAATGTTAGTATGCAATGCAGGATGCCTATTTGTCTTCCAAGGGTATCCGGTTTGGTTCTTTGGTTTTGACCTTTCCAGACCTCGAGGAAATGCTGATGATGATGCAAAGAGAGATAAAGCCCACCAATAATAATACAAACCATATATATATATATATTACAAAGAGTGAAGATACATAGTTTGATTACAACAAAGTCCCCATGGTGGGTCAGAATACAACAACAAAAGGAAAATACAATCAAAATGAAGTACAAACAAAATGAATCAAACATCCAGCCCAAAGTCATCTTCTCTGACTTCCTTCAGAAGGGCCTCAGTCACTGGACCAACCGGGTGCTCTGTGATAGTCCTGATGAGGAGGTTCCTGGTAGCAATGGCACTGGTTAACTTCTTATGCTTGTCCTGATCCTTTGACCTTTTTAACCCCGCCCGGAGTTTCAATTCAGATATCTCTTTCTGTGCTCCTATCAAGGCTGCCTGATGCTTCTTCTCACTAGCCTCCAGCTGCTCTATCTTAGCTTGAGTTCTCTGATCTTCTTGTGCACGGGCCTCAGTGATCCTGATCCACCTGGCCTGGATCTCCTCTAGATAATGCTCTGCCCTAGCCTTCTGAGTCTTTGCTTCCTTGCAAGCATTCTTTAGTACTAATTCCCCTTCTCTAGCCTTTCTGATGTAGTCATTCGTCTTCTCAATCTTGGTTAAGTGCTCAATTCGGAGCTTCTCTAACCTCCCATTATCCAGACGGCTGTCATTCCTCTCCCAGAGGGTCTTCTTCAAGGCTTTAGAGAGCTGAGTATTCCTCTCTTTCAGTTTCTCAAACTCTTCCAAACTGATAGTAGCTACCGGTTGTACTGTGGAAGGTCCAGGTACATCCTCTACAGTGAATGGCATCCGAGTGATCTGTGCCCTGGTGCGAGACCAATCAAAATATTGTGCTAAAGCAATGTTGTTGCACTTGCCAAGGATGGCTGTCCCTTTAGTATGGATGTTGTCCCAAGCCCAGGTTGCCTGTCTGACAACAGCAGAGTTGTGTTGGATTTCACAATAGAGGGTCTCAGTCAAATCTTTCCCCCTTGGAGGATGAACCAAAGCATACCCTAATTGCCTCTTAAAAAGTAAAGGGTTGTAATTGATGCAACCTTTTACTCCAATCAAAGGCACATTAGGATATTTCCCACAGCTAGTAATGATGTCTTTGCCCTTGGTGCTCTGAGTGCACCATCTGATGTCTTCTGATGTCAAGGCAATCAATTTCTTAGCCCAGTTCTTTGACTGATGAGGGTTCAGGAAAGTATCTGACTTTGGAAAATGTCTTAACAACCAAGAGTAATAAAGGGGAGCACAACATCTGACCAGTCTTCCTCTTTGCTTCTCATTCCTCTGGTGTACTGAATAATAGAAGTCTCCAAGCAAGGTAGGTACTGGGTTCCTCAGTAAGAAAAGGTGAATAACATTCTTGCTTACAAACTTTGGCTCGTCTGCAAACAAGATAATTCCATATATGATGAGGGCTAAGAATGCACAGACAACATCCCATTTCCCTGCTGCAGCATGCAGGGTGGCCTGGGAGATCAAGAAATCTAAGTGAAGGCCTGGAACCCCAGCCTTGGTGGTCATGCTCTGATCAATAAGGGCAGGCTCTAAATGCAATGCCTTGGCTATGTCTTCATTCTTGGGGGCAACCATCTCAGGGTTGAAAGGAATCCCTCTCCTGATAGGAACTCCTAACAACATGGAAAATTCTTCAAGCAGAGGTCCCAACTGAAAATCAGGGAATGTGAAGCATCTGAGAGGGGGATCATAAAACTGCAAGCAAGTATGGATCATGATCCTCTGGGATGCATCCAAGTCCATGATCATGTCCAATATGCCTCCATAATGTTCTCTGAATAGTGGGACATTATCAGGAGTGATGAGAGACTGGATCTGTCTGATGCCTGTCAGAGTAGGCTCAAAGAAATGGTATGTGACATTGCTCTTCCTGGAAGTGTCCATGCTGATAATGGATGTTGGTGAAGAAACTGAGGAGAAGCCCTGATGAAGGTTACTGAAGAAGATGCTGGAGAAGTGTCTCTGATGAAGACAGCTGATGGGAAGAGTCTCTGACAAACTGATGAAGGTGCTGGAGAAGATAACTGAAGAAGTCTGAGCAGCTTAATGGGTCAAAACCAAACCAAAGATAATAAGGTGGATACCCTGTAAAACAAATAGGAAAATGTTAAATGATGCAAAAATGATGTATGCAGAATGATATGCAAAGGGTTTGTGATCAAGTGCTGGATCTGGTTATCTGCCCTGATAAGGTCCATGTGTGTCCATAAGTCTGGGTGGAGGCTTAGAAATCCAGTAACCAGGTGGGGGACTCAAATAAAGAGTCACAAATCCAGGGTTTTCACAAGAACTGCCCAAATAATACAACCTTAAAGCAAAACTAGTAACAAGATATGATGAGGCCAAGGGTTCCTGCAAACCTATAAACATCCCAACCCCTTCACATGTATTGTTCTAGAGCAAAGATCCTCAGACTTGGATCAGTTATGAGAAGTGTAAACACTTCTAACCCGGAGGTACAGTGTTTACAATAATCATAAAGGTTCCTCCTCTAATTCACCTCAGATGATGAAGGTCATAAAAGGTCATCCAGACTTAGCAGGCTTCCCAGATAGCCCTAGAACTACAGGAAATCTGTAGCACAAAGTTCTCAAGAAGAAACCCATGTCTGAACCGTGTTTCATATTCCCGCACCAGACCGAAATGGAATGGGAAAGAATATGAAGCCACTCTAGCCTATGTGTCACTCAGGTCCCTAGTATAGGACCTTAAACACTCAATGATCCCCACCCACCAAGGAAAACACAGATCCAACACATGATATTGACAGTATGAAATGCATAAAAAAACTGTAAATGAATGCAATAAATAAAGCTGTACAAAAAGCAATAAATAAATAAGAACAAGTAGCACATAACACCCCCGTAAACACAAATCAAACAAGCGCTAGGAGGAACCCACAAAAAGAACCAGAAGCCCTGGTTGCAATATAAGGGTCCCCAGCAGAGTCGCCAAGCTGTCGCTCCCCCGAAAAGACACCGTATCAGATAGGGTACAAACGCGAACGGTCAGCGAGAGGAGATGATGAAGGTGAAGATGAATAGAGTCGCCAGCTAGGCATTTTTATCCCGAAGGAAAGGTAATGCTGCATAAACCTAGAAAAGGATGGATAAGACGGTTGCAAACCAGAGAAACTAAGAAAGGGGGTTGGTTACAACCTGGGAAGGTATTAACACCCAGATTGTCCGCGTACTCGACGGGATCCACGCTTAAAAGATTGGTGTTTAAAGGGGTAAGTGTATGTGCTATCTGTGTGCAAGAGCTGGAAAAGAATATACAAGTGTCAGTGCAGAAGGTGAATGCTCAGGAACTGAGGCTTAAAAGAGAATGCTGAAAGAGGGGGATGACAAAGAGACTTTTGTTCGATAACAGTTAAGTTATGCCTACGTATCCTCTCATGCAATGAGGAAGTCAGAACACCGTAGTTCGACTCAAAGAGACTGAAAGATAAATTGACTATGAACTGCTTACTTGTCTATGCTCAAGTGTATGACTCGTTTGGCTCGAGTGCTAATTGTCTTGCATTAGACGGAAGAAGCAAGTTCTCGTTTATGAATGAGTGTGATGAGAAAAGAATCCCGAAGGAGACGATTATTGTTTGTTTTTGTGTTTTCAGTTTTGTTATTGTTTTTGGTGTTTGTCATAGTTTAATGAGCTTAAGCCTAAACCAAGGGTTAGTAAACTCATTATATCCTCCCTTTGATTAGGGATAATGAGAATAATTTAAGTATGAGATAAACATCTCAACTTAATTACCATGATGATGTAGGATTAAGATCATTAACCTACTTGTGATTATTTATATGTTTTTGGTTTTTTTGTTTAGTGTTAAGTAATGAGTTTAAGCCATAATCAAGGATTAGTGAACTTATTACACCCTCCTAATAGAAGGATAATAGATGAGCACACTTAAGCTGAGGAAGATACCTCAACTTAATCCATGATTAGGGATTAAAATCATTAGATGACAAGCCTTTATTAAAGTGGATTTTAATTAAGAGTGAGATTAAGAATGGGATTTTATGATTTTTAAGACAACTTGAGGAGGACTTGTCCATTAAACACTAGGGTTAGTCCTTCTTAACCATAAAGGAAGAATTAGAACCCTAATGTAAGGCCCAAGTTACAAGTTAATGTCTTAGTGATTATTAGATAGATTGATTAAGAGGTTTAAACAAATTAAGGGTTTAACACTTAGGATTAAAGTTATACACTCCATCCTAAGAGAAGGATGCAGGCATAACCCTAATTCCAAAGTCCTAAAGCCTTAAAGGTTTAGTCTCTAATGATGGGATGAGAGAAGAGACACAAAGAAGACTCAAAGATAAAAGCTAAGGGGGGGGGATAATCACAACCCTAATTATTATCATGCTTGGATGTTCCTATGGTTTGTAAGGCTTGCGAAAGATCTTCAAAGAAGCCACCAATGGAAGAAACAGATAGGAGGAGGGAGAAGCAGATGAATAAGTTACTTACTTCATTGAAGAAGATAAGTAACTTAAAAGAAAGAAAGTGAGAGATGAAAATGAATGAGAAAGCCCACTCAAAGTCAATCAAAAATGCAGCAAAGATACATATGAAGAAAATGAAGAGAAATGAGAAGTGAAGGCAAATCCACTTCTCAAATTACTTACCACTTGAAAATGTTAGCACAAGATGCATAAGGAAAGAAAAGAGATGGAATGATGCATATGCAAAGACAAAAGCCAAACTCAGAAGCATACACATGATGCAAATGATACTATGACATGATGCAAAGACATACAAAGTGCAATGAATGGTCATACAAAGAGAATGAATGCAAATGAAGCATGCTTTGAAGTTTGAAAGTTCATGAAAGTTTATGGAATGAAATGAATGCAAATCATGGCAAATGAATGAAGAAATGATTAAGCATGATTCTAACATGTCTTAAGATGTCTAAGGTGACATGTGAATGCATGAAATGTCATGGCAAGTTCATGTATGGATGCATATGCAAGATGAATGCAAATGAAGGTACAAAATTAGGGTTAAATGAAGGGATGAGATGCAAATTATCAAAATAGAAGCAATTCACATGATAAAAATTTGCAAATGAGCTTAAACAAACCCTAACCCCATATGATATCACACCCCAAAGGAGGAGGTCTAACTCTTAACCTAAAGAAAGTTATGATTTTTCTAAGTTAACTAGGGTTTTTGGGTACCTTAAAAGGAAAAATGCAAATCAATTTGAAAATGAAAGATAAATTCATGACAAAAATATCCTAGAAACTACTTGTTATATGGAAAACAATGCAAAAATAATAATTATTAAACCCTTCATGGTTAGGCAGAAATGATTTTTCAAAGTTAGGGTTCTAAAAAGGGGATTTTATGAACCCTAAATTCAAAGAAAATGTCAAAGTAGGATCAAAACCAAAAATAAATTTGTATGGAGGGTTTGACAATGTTTCTAAATGTCTTAAGATGCAATGTGAATTTTTTTGTGATTTTTAGAAACCTAAATGGTATTTTAATTAATTAATTTCCATTAATTAATTAAAATAAACATTTAAATATTTTAAAAATGCTTTTTAAATGAAAAAAATAAAATAAAAATTGTTTTTGAGTTGAGAAAAATATTTGGAACTAAAATTAAGAAAATAATTTTTTTGTGATTTTTCTAGGTATTTTAAAATTATTATGCAAGAAAATACAATTTAAATGAAATAAAAATCAAATTAAATGGAAAGTATGAGGATCCTACGGATGAGATTCAAAGCTGAGAGAAAAATGTTGACTGGCGAGCAATCTAGTGGCTGAGGTTTGTCCTGATTAATTAATCCAAATTAAATTAATTAAATGGGGGTTAGGGTTTAATGATCAATCTGGAACGTCCAAACCCACGCGGGAGACATCATCCAAGGGCCCGAATTTAAAACTGCCTAATCACCTGAGATTAGCCCTAATTAATCATAGGTGGCCGGAGAAGACTTCCGATCGTCTTCTCCGGCGAGACCAAACTACAATCTTCTTCCCTAGGCCATTTCAGGAGCTCTAAAGCTCCAGATCAAATCCCCAACTCACCCCAAGCATGAATCAACCCTCAAAATCAATTTATTTTGCATCAATCATGAGAATTAAACAAGAACATGTTTCACGGGCAAAGTTTCAGAAGCTAAATACACACTTGTTTTAAACTCATTTTCAAAACAAATTATATCATGATGATTAGCATAACATGTAGAACAAATTAGAAACTTAAAATCATGCTTCTGGAAAAAAGTTTGAAGATGGATACCTGAGCTGGAGCTTTCACTTTTGGAACTTTCTGACCTCTTCTCCTGTGCAAAACCACCCCAATGGACTCATTGATGACGTTGGGAAGCTTTGAAGGAGTTTATATGGCTTGGTTTGAGAGGTTGCAACTTAGCTGGTCCAAAATCGTGTTTGTGTTTGGCTGACTTTTAGGGCTTGGCAATGGTTGGGAAATGATCTATGGATGATGGTGAGTTGATCTATGGAAAAATATTGGATGTTTGATGCTTGTGCAGTGTGTTTCGAAGAGATGAAGGTTGAGGGTGATTTTTGTGAACTTGGCTTGTGTATGGTTTTGAGCTCCAAGGTTATGTGAATTGGCTTGCTTTTGGTCCACATAACAAGTCTCCATTGGCCAGAGAGTTGTTGTGGCTGCAGCTAATTAGTATGGGTCCATTTGCAAAAAGTCAACAACTTGTGTACTTGAGGTATGGGCTCATGAAAGGGTGGTTCAATGGCATGTCTTGGTTCAGCATTGATCAAGGAGGTCCATACAAAATGATTTGGGGTGCTACAGCAAGTGTATGAGAAGTTTCATGCCCTTTTGCAAATTTGAAGAACTTTGGCCCTTTTTGAATTTCTTGAAGTTCAAGGCATGAAAGTGAATGATTCTTTGGGAAATTCTGATCACAATGCATTGTACCATGTTTGTATGATGCTTAGAGATGAATTAGTGGTCACAAAATGACTTGGCAAGTGGTTTTGCAAAAATCCCTCTTTGGTGTGAAAGTGAAAATTATAGGATTTTTGCCAACTTTGAAAGATCATAACTTGAGTTCCATAATGAATTAGAACATGTTCTTGTACTTTTTGAAAATGGAATGATCCAATCTAAAACTTTCATGGCCAACAATTTTTCATTTGAAGCATTTTTGGTTGAGAAAGAGGAGGTTGAAAAACTTTCCCAAAATGGAAAGTTTCCATTACAAGCCATTTCCATTTTTGGCAACTTTTGCTTTAGCTCAAATTTCTTAAATTTTGTGAACTTCCAAGCACTTAAATGATCAAATAAAGATCATATAACTTTAATTTGATGAAAATACCCCTTTGGTTCCATTGTTGGGGGCCTCAGATGCCCTGATTTTGCTCTGACTTGCTTAAGAAGTTACCCAATGAACAAATGACTTCCACAATGAATTTATTCATCAAACTTAGTACATATGATATTTATAAGATCTTAAGAACATTAGAAACAAGAATGGCCCAAAAGTTTGGAGTTATGGCCTCAGAAACCAAAACCCTAATTTTGGTCATTTGTGCAGTGAAAGCCCTAGCTCTGCTTCCATGCCTTGCCAGTTCTTGTGATTTCTTGACTTCCTTGATATTTGAGGGATATAATATAATGATAGAATACACATGGACCCTCTTGAAATGCTTGGAGGCCTTTGGAGTGGCTCAGATGGATCCTTGGATTGCTCAGATCACAAACCCTAGATGCAGATGAACTTGAACTAATGCAGTGAAACAAAAATGCAATATGAGATAGTATGCTTATGCTAATGAAAACATGAAAGATCACAGGCCATGGTGTGAATATGAGTGAGGGCAAATTTGGGGTGTTTACAGGTAACAACCCCGACAGAGCTGTGAAGATAGGTACTGGACTACCACCAGCAATAAGGGAACAACTCATAACTTTCCTTAGGGAGAATACATAAATGTTCGCATGGAGTGCTGTTGAGATGCCCGGGCTCGATCCCGATGTCGCCTGTCACCAATTAGCTTTAGATTCGGCCATTAGACCCATAGCAAAGTGTAGGCGCAAGCAGTCTCCCGAGAAAGCGGAGGCTGCCGAGCAGGCTATAAAAGACCCCCTAGAGGCAAATTTTATATCTGAAGCCCGGTACACAACCTGGCTATCTAATGTAGTTCTTGTTAAGAAAAATAATGGAAAATGGCAAATATGCATTGATTATACTGATCTTAACCAGGCATGTCCCAAAGATGTTTTTCCTTTGCCTAACATAGACAAATTGGTAGACAACTACATGGACGCATACAGTGGATATAATCAAATCCCAATGTCGGACACGGACAAGAGGAACACGGCCTTCATGACTCCGACGCACAACTATTACTACAATGTTATGCCTTTCAGACTGAAGAACGCAGGGGCCATATACCAACGTATGATGAACAAAGTCTTCTAAGGAGAAATCAGGGACATGCTAGAGGTCTACATGGACGACATGATCGTCAAATCGCACGAAGAGCTCGAAAATTCCCAACATCTTCGGAAAGTCTTCGAACAAGCGAGGAAATACAAAATGAGGTTCAACCCTGAAAAATGCACTGTCGGCGTCCAGGCGGGGAAGTTCCTCGGCTTCTACCTTACTAAACAAGGGATTGAAGCAAACTGTTGTACCCCAAAATTTGCCCTCCCATCTTCAAGATGATGTGTCTCAAGATGTCTCTTAATAGTCACAAGATTCTCAATTATTCAAACGGATTGAAGGTTTCACCAGACAAAGCCTCCTCCTGAACAATGGATTTTAGAAATAGGTGTCGCTCCCTGGATTTCCATCCTGGTACAAATGCAAAAGTGGCATGGAAAAGGGTAGAGTCTCCAGCCAGGCATTTTCATCCCGAAGGAACGAGAATGGTAATGCATCACAAACCAGGGAAAGAAAAGGAAGGACACAGGTCCTGCGAACAAAAGAGACTGGGTTCGGTAGTCGGTTACGACCTAGGAAGGTATTAGCATCCCAAATCGTCCACTGTACCCGACGGGATCCACGCTTGCAAAGAAATTGTTTTAATAGGCGTAGAAACGAAAGCTGCTGCAAAAGAAAATGAACTAGACAAGAAAAGAAAAGAAAGGAGGAAAATGTAGGGAAATAAAAGAGTGCTCGAACGGGCCCTACCCCGCTGCCTACGTACCTCATCTGGACATGAGGATCAGAGACGTTGTAGTTCCCATAACTAGGGGTGGAAGGATTGCTTGTGTTTAGAAGCTTGAACTGCCTATATCAATGCTCAGGTGCTGCGGGCTCGTCTGGTACCAGTGCGTAACCGTCTTGCAAAGAGACAAGTAGGAGCAAGCTCTTACGTAAAGAGTGAGGGTGATGAGAAAAGAAGTCCCGAAGGAGATGCTTATTCTTTTTCCAATGTTTTTATGAGTTTTTTTATGAGTGTGGCACAAGAAAGTGAATTCAATTCCGTTTCCATGGAATATGTACTTGCTACTACATTCCAAGATGGAATAATAGAACAAGGACACCAAGTAAGGAGAATTTATCCAAGACTTGGTTCAAAGGATTATGGACTAAGCTCACTAACTTGTTGAAATTATTAGATGTTTTTGTGATTAAAATGAAGAAGTAATTTTTAATGATTTTCTTTATGAAGATAGTCTCATAATCAGACTTGTACATCATGTTGGACAAGCCCATACTATTCCAAGATGGAATGAATATGAGTGCCCCATGGAATAAGGCTATACACAAGAGACTACTTCAACCATTATTAAGTGTTTTTTAGGGTTTTGTTTGAAGATGAGAAAGAGAAGAAACCAAAGGAGTAAAGGTAAAAAACTAAGGGGGGATTAAAAATCTTAAATGTTATCATGCATGGATAAACCTAGGTTATTGTGGTTTGAAGTCTATCCTAATGAAGAAGAAGGAGAGAAAAGAAAGAAAAGAATAAGTTAGAAAACAACTTCTCTAAAGAGGTTAAGTTGCTACTAAGAGGGGGAGCAATGAAGTTATATAAAGGATGGCATAAGGCACATAAAAAAGACAAGTATGAAAGCAATAAAGATATGAGATGAAGGTTTGAAATGTGCATAACATCCATACTTCACTTACCATATGCACCTACAAGAAAAGGTTAGAACATGTACAAATGATAGGACAAGAGCAATTGAGCACACATGAAGTACAAATAGGCAAACGATCATGTCAAATCAATACAACCAGAATTGAGACTTCACTCTCAAGTGCCAAGATCAAGCATACAACATAAGATGAGAAGTTGATCAATCAAATCACAAAAATGCAACACAAGCTACCATGAAGGAAACAAAAGCATACATGAGACAGAAAAGATCATACAAGCTACACATGCTCAACAAACATTAAGGTCAGATCCCTAGCATAGTAATGAAGTGCCTAATCAAGGAATTCAAACATCAAATGAAGCATACAAACTCAAGCAAGGTCACACAAGAGAAGTAAAGAGAGATGAGAAATGGTGTGGGCATTCATGTAAGTGTGGAGTTTAAGGAACAAGTAAACACAAGGCACACCAAGATGAAAACTTCATACAAGGACCAGAGGCATGTTATCATGTTAAAATACCTTAAAACAAACCTTAGGAGTTGGCACAAGTGCCCTCTTAACCTAATGAGCAAGCAAAAGTAAAGAAAGTACCAAAATTAGGTCATGGCAAATACAAAATCCACATAAAATGGACACGAGCCAAAAAAATTCCACAATTAAGCCCAAAGACTCTTTAAACATGTAATATCAACATACCAAAATCACAAGGCCAGAAACAAAAGCAAACTAGATCAAACAATGGCTTAAACATCAACTAGGGTTTCACTTACTTCTTCCAAAAGTAACACCTTAAAACCTAACCAAACAAGTTCTAAAAGTCATGGTAAAAATCTCTAGAATACTTCAACATGTTAGTGACACATACCAAAAAAAATCAGGTTCATACCTATTATAGAACTCAAGATAGAAATTCAACAAGGCAAGGTATTTACAAAAGAAAACAATACAAAAGAAATTAACTCAAAAAAAGATTCAGCCATGAAAAATAATAAGAAATGAAAAATAAAAATATGGAAAAATAAAGAAAACTCAACAAAGTATTCATGAAATTTTTTAGGATTTTTTAAATGTACTTACTATTTAAAAAAAAATAGAAACTAGATAAGCAAATAAAATAAGATAGAATTCAAAATAAAAAAGGGAGGTACAATTAGCACATAATCACATTATACTCAGTTTGGGCCCTAAAGGGGAGGTGCAATTAGTAATTGGCCTTAGGGCCATCCTAAATCAACTCAACTATACAATACTAAAATCAGTTTTTTTTTCTTCCTTTTATTATAAAAAATGAACAAAAGTTATGTAACCCACAATCAATCGGTCACTCTTACTTTAAGTAACCTGACATAAAAAAAATGAAAATAACAAGATTAAAGAACTGGATCAACCGGAAGACGACACATCATCGTCTTCCTCCTTTCATTCATGCGCAACACACACAAGCACCATGAAAACAAAGTAAGCAATACCAAGCAACATCATCTTCAACTCATCACACCTCCTTAGATTCTTAATGAAATTCAAAAAATCTGAAACCAAAATTAATCTATGAAGCAAGAGGGAAATCATCATGTACTTAGTTTTCATAAACACTCAATAATCAGTGAGATTCGAGGCTCTAAAGATCATATCACAAAAATTGGAAATCACAAAATCCATGCATCACATGCTTCTATTCAATCCATACATCTTATATTAGGCCTTAGAATCTTAAAACAAGCAGCAAAATAGCAAAACCGAAACAACATGAAGTTGAGCATAAACCTGACTACGTCATTCCTTCAAGATTATGAGAGATCCTCCAAGCTTCTTAGGTATCTTATTAGGCCAAATAAAGGCGTGAGTCTTGGATATGAATGAGAAAAATGTTACAATCCGAGTGTAAAGCTCTTTAACCTTTTCACCAAACAAGACTCACGGTCTCAAGTTAGTAAAGTTGATGACGACGTAGACGAGATGATGTTGAAAAGGTTTTCGCAATGAAGTGAAATAGAGAGCCAAAAACACACAAAACCATATCTGAATTCGTTTTGTTTTCTTCCGGTGAAGAAAACCACAGAGCCAGAGCAAAATAGAGAGAGTGATTTCAAGAATGAGGAAATGTGTGCCAAAAATCCTCTTCAAAGTCATGAACCGAGGCTTTTATACATGATGTGTGAGGAGTAAAATTGAAGGGTGCTTGGTGCAGGTTAGTTATTCCACCCATGTCGCGTGACCTCTTCTCCATCTTTTCCCATTTGTTTTCTTTTTTTGAAATCAATCAAGTGTATGGTGGTACATGGTAATATGATGAACTGAACGTGTCGGTGTAATGATGCTATTGATGAGAAAAAAAAGAGAAATACGTATGATAAAAGGGTGGTGACGGATCGTTGACATGGAGTGCATGGTGTGAAGTCACATGGGATCGTCTCCTTTTACCTTGCACCAAAATTGTGAGTGAAGTGTGAAGGAAAACGTGACTATCATCAGGTGGGGTGGGTGTGTGTCATGAGTGTACTTTTCTGATTTTCCAACACCCCATGTGCCCCACTTGTATACTACTTTTTCCACCAAAATTGCATTAAAATGAAACAAAATAAAAAGGTGATGGTAAGCATCCCTTTGGTCATGTGAAGAAGATTAAGACCCATTAAACAAGAGTGTGTACATGTTAAAATGCGACACCCAAAAATCAATAATAATGGACAATTAGGGTAATCACACCTATGCATATAAAAAAAGAAACCTTAAAATGCAACAAGCATCAAAAATTCATATCTTGAGTTCTACAAATGATATGAAGGTGTTATAGGATTTTTTTTGGAAAGGGAAATTCATGATCTACAACTTTCATGTTCAAGTAAAAATCGTTTGCACTTCTGCACTTCTGATGAAATTTCACCCTTCTTGGACTTTGAGAATTACTTTGAGCTTGTATAAGATGTGAGGAGACCTTGTGAGCTTCTTGCAATGTCACTTAGCTCTTGGCTTGACTTGGAGAATCGTGAATTTCCAGATGATTGATCATGTGCCTTATGCTAGAACTTGTGATTGCTATGCTTCATTTTTTTAATGCCAAATCTAGGATATGGTATGTTATATGGTATGCTAATGATATGCAAGCAATGATAAAAGGAGAGGGAAAATTTGGGGTGTTACAACTGCCCCTATTCAAGCAACCGTTAATATGAAAAGGACAAAAGCAACGGTTGTCGGCCATTCTAGATGAACTGTGGTTGAATACCAAGAATAAACCTGAAATTTGCACTAACGGAGCGTAAAACACAAGGAATGGGGGGATTGGAATTGGGTTTTCAATAACTAATAAAAAATGACTTTAGAAACACTTTGATTTATCCTGGTTCGTTTGGACTCAAACTACATCCAGTCCACCCGCCAAGGTGATTTTGCCTCTATCAATAAGGTCTTAATCCACTATTCAAATTTGAATACACACAAAGACCTACTGTCAATGTCTACTTGAGTCTACTGCTTTAACTAGTCACTCAAGAAAAAATGAACGTCTCTTTTACAAAGATAAACGAAGTAACTATAATGCTTCTAATAAGCTTTAATCACTAGGTGATTTGTTACAATATTTTAGAGCAGTATGAAAGAGTGTGAAGATATAACGTGAGAACCAGAACTTCAAATCTTCAACTTAAGTCCTTTATATAGTTGCTTGAATAAAGTAGTCGTTGGGAACATCTAGAGCTTGATTTGGATATAATTTAATGCCATAAAATCCTTCCAAAATAAGAGTTCTTGTTCCCAGCCTTTAATCATATTTTCTTTAATTAATCTTTAATGTGAGAATCACAATCTTCTAGGCATGAATCAGAGTGTTATCAATTTGGGTACGCATCTTTAATGAAGTCTTTAAATGAGAGATTCTCTTTAACTCATATATCTTCTATATACGAGTGCAAGACTGCTTCTATTCCAGCATGCTTTCTTTTTAAGAATTTCCTTTTTAAGAACTTCTACAAAGCACATTTTAAAAGTTAATTTCAACACATATTAGAACTTATATTCTTACAGAAGAATAATTGTTATTATAAAAAATATTAGAGGATTATAATCAAAATTGTTCTAACAATCTCCCCCTTTTTGATGATGACAACATTTATTTTGATTTAAGAATAGAGCTTAAGAGTTAGAAGGACTCCCTTTAGTTTATGAGAATTATTCTTTCAGAGTTTTCCATTAGAAGTTCTTTTAGAAAATTTAATTCTTCCATCAGAAGCTCTTCGCTTTAGCTCCCCCTGAGTTGATTGCTTAACCTGTTTCTTTTTAGAATCACAACTCAAACAGTTTAATCAGAACATTAATATGTTAGAGGCTAATCTTGATAAACTGCTATAGATCAAAATCTTCTACGTTTCTCCCCCTTTTTGTCATTACTCAAAAAGAAAAAATGCAGAAGTAAAACATGTATTTAAAGGAGTCAAAATGGAACTAGTTTTCATTAATCAGAGGAAAAGCCAAAAACAAACATAGAACAAAGAAATAAACAAATAGACAAAGAAGCTAAGAAACATAGAACAAAATCAGGGTTGGGGATTCATCTTAGTAACTAATGCTTCTAGGAGAGACGTGATTTCAGAAGATGATTCCACTTGTTTGTCAATCATAGTCTTCAATTCAGCATTAGTTTCATCCTGCTTATCCAACCTCTGCTTGGCCAATTCATTTTCTTTCTTCAGTTCTTCTAGGGTCTTCAGCACAAGTGAAGTTAGTAGAGTTTCTTCAGCAGTTGCAGCAGCTTGTTCTTCAGAAGTTCCCTCAGCAGAAGGTACTTGAATAAAATCATTATCCTTAATTTCCTCAGAAGGAACTAAAACCATCTGAAGATCAGAGTATGATTCCTTAGGTTCTGGTTCAGTCCAGGGCTTATCATCCAGAAGTAGAGTCTTTTTCTTTTCAATGTTTGAGACCACTTCTTTGATATGCTCGCAGAAGTTCTGATGAGCGATATCATAGAAGATATCTTTCAGCTGTTTGGTCTCAAAGTTGAACCATTTTTTGAATGATGCCCATAGGAAATCAGAAGCTGCAGGATCAGGAAGCTCTGAGCAAACAACCTTCAGATTCTCTAACCTGATTTTCATTTCTGCTTCAAAAGCTAGCAGCAATGAGTCAATGTCTGATTTTGTGGGTTTGGGTTTTGGAACAGGGATGGCAGTTTTGTTTGTGACAGAAGATAATTTGTTTAGAGAATCTATGTCAATAGATGTTCTCAGTGGGTCTTCTGGTTCAGAGTTTGCAGGAGGAGTGTCTGGTATTGTTATGTATGTGGGGGTTTTTGGTGGAGTGGATTCATAAGAGGATAAAGAATTTTCTCTAATTGGGGATAGGTCAAAAACAAGTGTATAGAAGTCAGTGTTCAGAGGATGGAATGCGCTGGGGTGTTGTGTTTCAGAAGTTTGAACATGATTATTTTTTTGGGATTCAAAAGGTTGAAAGGCATCAATGTCAGATAGAAAATTTTGAAGTTCTGAGTGGGTTTCAACAAAGTGAGGTGTGTTTAAATCAGAGGGTGGTGTTGGATCTATGGGTATGTCAAAATAATCTAGAGTTTGTGTTTGAGTGGCTTCATTTTCTGGTTGATTTAGTGAGGGTATGATGGAAGGTGCATCAGCAGTTGTGGGTATGACAAAAGGAGTTGGTTCAGAAGCAAGAATGGGTTCAGAAGAAGGAATAGGTTCAGAAGGAGTGGTTTCAGGTTGGATTTCAGATGTGACCACTTCTACTGCTTCTACAACAGAAATGAAATCAGATTGAGAGGATGAAGAATTACCTTTCTTTTTTATTATTTTAGAAGCCTTCTGAGAAGTTCCTTCACCAACTTTCCTTTTCTTGTTCTTCTTCAGGACAACTTCTGGTGTTGGCCTTCTAAGTTCTTTTGAGTTGAACATAGGGTCCACACCATCCAACTTGCATGACTATAAATATCTGACTATAACCTCTGGAGGTGTGTCAGAAGAAAATAGAGGAAAGTCCTGTAGAGGGATTTTCCTTGTTGTGATGACTTCTCTGGAATGAAGAGTTGGGTCCTTCTTGATAAAATCAATCAACTTTATCTTCTTGAGGTTCTTTGCATTCAGAGGTTTTCCAACGTCTGTCTCCAGCATATCAATCTGTTGTGCCTTAGCCAGATGATCCACCATCTTGTTTTCAGTCAAGATATCAGAAATCAATCTACCCAGAGGTATCCAATCCCTCTTAGTCTTTTCTCCTTCTCTGGTTTCCTTTACACTGTTTTTTAGATGACTAAACAGAGAATGTGCTAGGTTAGCTTTCTTCTTCTTGGAGATGAAATACAGAAGGAACTGCTGATCCATGTTTATGTAATCAGGAGAATTTGTTGCTTTCCTATGACATATGCTTCCCATAATGATCTTAGCCCAGATCCTTAGATAATCCTTCAGATCTTTGATTTTGTTTGAAGGTTGTCCATGGGTGAAAATTTCTCTAGCCTCTAATTTTGTGTCTGAGAGCTTATCCATTTCACTGCACTTAATTCCATTTCCATCAAATTGAATAAGCCTTGCAATGTGATCTTCTGAGATGATGATCCTCTTCCCTAGAACATAAGAGGTTACATGTGAGTTTGAAGCACTAGCGAATACCCAGAATTCCTTAACAAGTTTGGGGAAGACTGGTCCCATTAGGAGATCCAAATACTTCTCCCAACCTTGGGCTTAAACAGCAGGAAGAAGATCAAACCCATTTTCTTTCAAACTATCAAAATCTACGAACAGTTCACACAAAACTTCAAGCTTATCTACAGATGTGAGAAGAGTTCTGACTTGATATATGTGTAGCACTTCTGATGAAGGATCCTTTGGTGGTTGAGAAGATGAAGCCATAGTTACTAAGATGAAGGGTTTAGGGTTTTGTTTTTGAAGAAAAAACATGCAGAGAATAGGTGTGATAGTGAAGGTGAAAAAGAGAGAGATTTTGGAGTAAAAATCGTGAGAGTGAAAAGTAAAAGTGAAAAGTGAAAGTGAGTTTATATAGAAAATAATTCATTTAATAAAAAACACAATTAGTGGAATTAATAAATGAAAAAAAACATCATGATTAAAAGTAATAAATGAGATCTGACAAAAGGGAAGGCGTAAAGATCTTGGAACAATTACCAAAAAGATTTACGCCTCAATTGTGTCTATTCAGCCCTTTCAGTATCCCAAAACTTGAACGCGTGTCCTTCTGTAGAGGACAGTTGTCTGATTGCATGTTTTGTCCTGCTTCAGAGTTTGAACACGTATTTTGATTCTTCTAGGGATCCTCAGAGGTTGACTGACACGTGTTGATGTCAAGATCTGCATGTTATTATTTTGAAACAGAAGTTCTCAGAGATAAACAGTCAGATCATTAAAATAAATTATGAATGAATAAAGCAAGTAATTCAGAGTTCAGAACTTCTGAGAGGTAAAAACATATAATTAAACATTTTCATCTGGACATAATTCCATACTAAGATTGGTTAGAATGAAATTAAATCTATCTTCAGCAAGGGGTTTTGTAAAAATATCAGCCCATTGGTGATTTGTATCTATGAATTTTAAAAATAAGATTCCCTTCTGAGTATAGTCCATAATAAAATGATGTTTAACTTCTATGTGTTTAGATCTAGAGTGTAAAATTGGATTTTTAGAGAGACAAATAGAAGAAGTATTATCACAGAGGATGAGAATGTTACTCTCATAAATATTGAAGTCCTCAAGCTGATTTTTCATCCAGAGCATCCGAGTACTGCATCCAGCTGCTGCAATGTATTCAGCTTCTACAGTTGATAATGCTATAGTAGACTGCCTTTTGCTAGACCATGAGATTAGGCTGTCTCCCAGAAATTGACAACTTCCAGAAGTACTTTTTCTTTCTGTTCTGTCTCCAGCAAAATCAGCATCACAATATCCTACAAGCTTGTAATCTTTGGATCTTCTGTAGCATAGACCAAGATTAGTAGTACCTTTCAGATATCTAAAGATTCTCTTAACTGCTGTTAAGTGAGTTTCTCTAGGATCTGATTGGAATCTGGCACATAAACATACACTGTATAGAATATCTAGTCTAAATGCAGTTAAATAGAGGAGAGAACCAATCATACCTCTGTAGATCTTCTGATCTACTTTCTTACTTACCTCTTCCTTCTCCAGAATACACGTGGGATGCATATGAGTCTAAGAGATCTTACTTTCTGATAGGTCAAATTTCTTCAGAAGTTCTTTGACATATTTACTTTGATGGATATATGTTCCTTCTGATGTTTGATTGATTTGGATTCCTAGAAAGAACTTTAGTTCTCCCATCATGCTCATCTCAAATTCTACCTGCATAGACTCAACAAATTCCTTTCCCGGAGCACTTTTAGTATAACCAAATATAATATCATCTACATAGATTTGGTATATCTGAATATCATTTTTAATGTTTTTACTGAAAAGAGTTGTATCTACTTTCCCTCTGATGAAATTATTTTCCATAAGAAAATTACTTAGCCTTTCATACCAAGCTCTGGGAGCTTGTTTCAGACCATGTAAAGATTTTTTAAGTTTAAAAACATGTTCTGGAAATTTTGTATTTTCAAAACCAGGGGGTTGGTGCACATATACTTCTTCATCAATATAACCATTTAAAAATGCACTTTTGACATACATTTGATATAGAATGATATCATGATTAACATCAAATGAAATTAAAAGTCTAATTGATTCTAACCTGGCGACTGGTGCATAGGTTTATGTATAGTCTATTCCTTCTTCTATTGAGCTTTCATGTTCTTTCTTTCAATCTTCTGACCATCTGCTCCAACAGGATGAATGTATCCATCTGTCACCATATCCCAAAGATCTCCATCCAGAGCCATAAAGAAACTTTCCAAAACATCCTTCCAGTAATCAAAGTTGTCACCATTGAACACTGGAGGTTTTCCATTGATCTTGTCATTTTGGTAGTCATTGTTGTTGTTGTTTCCAGCATCTGCCATTGTGTTTTAACTTCTGGATCTTTTACTGACACGGTTAAGTGTATATCTCAGAACCTGGTGCTCTGATGCCAATTGAAGGGACGTAAAACACAAGGAAGGGGGGTTGGAATTGGGTTTTCAATAACTAATAAAAAATGACTTTAGAAACACTTTGATTTATCCTGGTTCGTTTGAACTCAAACTACATCCATTCCACCCGCCAAGGTGATTTTGCCTCTATCAGCAAGGTCTTAATCCACTATTCAAATTTGAATACACACAAAGTCCTACTATCAATGTCCTCTTGAGTCTACTGACTTAAACTAGTCACTCAAGAAAAAAATGAACGTCTCTTTTACAAAGATAAATGAAGTAACTATAATGCTTCTAATACGCTTTAATCACTAGGTGATTTGTTACAATATTTTAGAGCAGTATGAAAGAGTGTGAAGATATAACGTGAGAACCAGAGCTTCAAATCTTCAGCTTAAGTCCTTTATATAGTTGCTTGAATAAAGTAGTCGTTGGGAACATCTAGATCTTGATTTGGATATAAGTTAATGCCATAAAATCCTTCTAAAATAAGAGATTCTTGTTCCTAGCCTTTAATCAGATTTTCTTTAATTAATCTTTAATGAGAGAATCACAATCTTCTAGACCTGAATCAGAGTGTTATCAATTTGGGTACGCAGCTTTAATGAAGTCTTTAAATGAGAGATTCTCTTTAACTCATATATCTTCAATATACGACCGCAAGACTGCTTCTATTCCAACATGCTTTCTTTTTAAGAACTTCCTTTTTAAGAATTTCTTCAAAGCACATTTTAAGAAGTTAATTTCAACATATATTAGAACTTCTATTCTTATAGAAGAATAATTGTTATCATCAAAACTATTAGAGGATTAGAATCAAAATTGTTCTAACACGCACTCTATTGGAGAACCAAGAGAAATGGGAAATAAACTCAACCAAGGAGAACTACTGCAAACCCTGACGAGGCAACAAGTAACCAGTAACCAAAAAATGTCTTTTAAACGACGCTAGGAGACTACTGGCTTGCCACAGCGATGATGGACTTTGTAATGGGCGATTCCTTACGAATCTCACATCTTACGCTTCTCATTGGTGTAATTGAATATGTGGGAAAAACATGCACCGATCAGGATGTGCATCCTAACATGCGCTTACGATACTGATTAGAATCCGCATCTTAATATGCGCTTACGATTCTCTTCATATACCCTCGGGTCGGATATATGTTGAACGTGTGCATCTGGGAGAATCCGCATATTAACATGCGCTTACGATCCTCTGCACTATTTTGACAATATAAACCCACTGTCAGGATATCACCTTAATTACGCTGGAATGACCCTAATTAGAATCCGCATCTTAACATGCACTTACGATTCTAAGGCAAAGTTTCGACGATTTCTACCATCAAGACTTCAAACCTAGGTCCGTTGACACGGGATAAAGCGATGAATGAGAGGAGTCCGTTAACACTGGACGAACGCGAACTGAGAAATAGGAGTCCATTGACACTAGACAAAGGCGAACTGAGGAAAAGGAGTCCGTTGAGACTGGACAAATGCAAATCTGAATAAGAAGGGTCTGTTGACACTGGACGAACGCGAAAGGAGTCCGTTGACACTGGACGAACGCGAGAGGAGTCCGTTGACACTGGACAAACGCGAAGGGAGTCCGTTGACACTGGAAAAATGCAAGGGGAGTCCGTTGACATTGGAGAAACGCGAGAGGAGTATGTTGACACTAGACAAACGCGAAGGGAGTCCGTTGACACTGGACAAACGCAAAGGGAGTCCGTTGACACTGGACAAACGCAAGTGAAATCCGTTGACACTGGACAAACGCAATCAACACAAGATTTGTTGAGGAGAGTAATAACTCTACGAGGGAGAATACTGTCTGTAACTCCATTGAGGATGAGAACATTCTGACTAATGCTCTACTGAAGGACATCACGATATTCTTACAATACTTGACCTTAACTGAGGAATGATAACACTGTCTGCATTACTGTGTCATATCAGCCAAAAATAAATTGGCGACCTCTTCGAGGGAATACTTCAATGATGGTTGACTTCCGATCATGAAACTCTGCGGGGAAATGACAATGGCCTGGCTGGGGAAACGAATTATCAAGACCTGATTGGGGATAGAGCTCTTACAACTCTAACTCTATGGGGAATTAAGCATTCATCTGCTTGCCGGGAATAGCCCACTTTGATGTAATGACTCCACTTAGAGGTGAGAAATGTTCAACTTACTTGATGTTCTGCTGGGGATACCACCCTACTCTGACTCAGCTAGAGGTACTCTTCCTCGTACTCTACTGAGGATGTTGGGGATCATTTTCCTGCTAGAAATAGGAAATGTAAAGTGTCCCTTGTCAGGGAGAACACTCTGCTTGGGAAACGTTGTCTGGAAATAACTCCCTATTGCCTGTATCCTGCAACAATAGAATACACTCATATGCCCCGGGAAATTATATGGCACGAGTTAGTCAACCCATGTCACCAGACATTCAAGGTGCTTTTGAATTCTTTCCCTTTTGCACATCATTTATAAAGCCACCATGTTTAAATGCAATGTTCTTTTATAAAAAATTAAGTACATTTTTGCAAACAAAGCAAAGATAAAGCTTTTTCAACTGAATATTCTTTTATTGATGAGCCTCTGAATAGGCGAAAATTTACATCAGGAAGCAATCACCTGGAAAGAGGTAATCATTGTAAATTGAGAAAAGAAAACTATCCGAATGGCAATGTGCATGGAACTCCAATGAGTTTCCTTTCTGTTATGACCAGTATGTCTTCAAGATTTTCCGCTCCTGCCTTTGCTTTCTGAAGGAGAAGATTGGGTTGGTTACTACCCTTATGAAATTACCAGGTTAACTGAGACAATGACGTGGTACAGATTAACCAGATCACAATCATTCACTTATTCCCTTATTTTGCGTGGATCGCCCTTTCGGGTTTTCAATCCACCGGGATACCCTGTTTTGCCTGAGCTGTCCAATGCGGCTTTTCAACTCAGCGAGTGTACATTTTTTTATTATCTTCCCTAACTTTTGCCCGAGCTTTTTTATATGTTCTTAGCTCACCGGGATGCCCCTTTTTTTCCTGGAATTTCATTTTGTTTTTACGTCTAGCGGGTCTTTTATGCGAAGTATTTTTAACTGTGTCTAAGTTAACAGGGGACTGGAAGTCTTCACCATCTATAGTAGTAAGCATCAGTGCTCCACCAGAGAAAACTTTCTTTACTATGAATGAGCCTTTATAATTCAGAGTCCACTTGCCCCTGTGATCTGAACCTGGAGGTATGATTCTTTTGAGTTCAAGCTCACAAACCTGATACACCCGAGTGCGTACTCGCTGATCAAACACCCGCTTCATTCTCCTCTGATAAAGCTGACCAAGACATATAGCTTCTAATCTCTTTTCCTCAATTAAGAATAACTGGTTATAACAAGCACACACCCATTCAACCTCTTCAAGCTTGACATCCATCAACACACGCAAAGAAGGAATTTCCACTTCAACAGATAAGACTGCCTCCATGCCATAAACCAAGGAAAAAGGAGTTTGCCCCGGTAGACATCCTGACTGACGTACGGTATCCATGCAAAGTGAATGGTAGCATCTCATGCCAATCCTTATAGGTGACGACCATTTTCTGCACAATCTTCTTGATATTCTTATTTGCTGCCTTAACCGCGCCATTCATCTTTGGTCGGTACGGAGAAGAATTATGATGTTGGATTTTGAAGTCCTGACATAGCTCCACCATCATCTTGTTGTTCAAGTTGGAACCATTGTCAGTAATGATTCGCTTGGGAACTCCATATCTGCAGATGATATCTTTCTTCAGAAATATGGACACCACCTGGCGAGTAACGTTGGCATAAGACGCTGCTTTGTCCCATTTGGTGAAGTAATCGATTGCGACCAATATGAAACGATGGAAGTTCGAAGTAGTAGGCTCTATATTTCCAATAATGTCAATGCCCCACAAGGAAAAGGGCCAAGGAGATGACATGACATTGAGAGGGCTTGGAGGAACATGCACTTTGTCTGCATAGATCTGGCATTTGTGACATTTCCGGGTGTATGAACAACAGTCTGCATCCATTGTTAACCAGTAATACCCCGATCTTAATAACTTCTTAACCATTGCATGTCCCCCTGCATGGATACCAAAATATCCCTCGTGGACTTCCTGCATTAACATGCCCACTTCCTGCTTGTCCACACATCTGAGCAGAACCATGTCAAAGTTTCTCTTATACAGAACACCATCAGTTTTTAAGAAGAAACTAGCAGCAAGTCTCCTTAAGGTCTTATTGTCATTGGACGATGCCCCATATGGATACTCTTTGCTTTCCAGGAAGTGCTTAATATCATAATACCAAGGCTTATCATCAGATGCTACGTCAACCGCGAACACATAAGCGGGTACATCAAGCCTGGATATGTCAATTCTGGGGACATAGTTCCAACACATCACTTTGATAGACGAAGAGAGCGTAGCCAATGCATTGGAAAATTGGTTTTCATCGTGTGGTATATACTGAAGCCTCACTGTTGTGAAGAACGTCAACAGTCTTCTAGCATAATCCCTATAAGGAATTAAATGATCTTGGTGTGTATACCACTTGCTGGTAATTTGATTAATCATAAGGGTGGAGTCTCCGAATATATTGAGGGTCTTAATCCTAAGATTAATAGCCTCCTCTATTCCCATAATGCACGCCTCGTATTCCGCTTCATTGTTGGTGCAGCCAAAAGTGATTCTGGCAGCGAAAGAAAAGTGAACACCTCTGGGAGTAATTATAACAACACCAACTCTGCATCCGTGATATTGAAAGCCCCATCAAACATCAACTTCCATTTGGATTCAGGGTTTGGCCCCTCCTCCAGAAGTGGTTCCTCGCAATCTTTTTCTTTGAGGTACATGATGTCCTCATCAGGGAAGTCAAACCTCATTGGCTGATAATCATCATCTTTAAGGGGTTGTTGTGCAAGATAGTCTGAAAGTACGCTTCCTTTGATGGCTTTTTGGGAAGTGTATTGAACGTCGTACTCTGTTGTAATACCCCAAATTTTCCCTCTCCTGTTTAGCATCATCAGCATATCATAATCATCATAAGCATATTATATCCTTAGCATTTTGCATAGAAAAATGAAGCATAACACTCGCATGGTCTAGCATAAGGCATATGATCAGTCATCCGGGAATTTTGAAGCACTGCAAGTCAAGATCAAGAGCATGGTGACCTGGCAAGAATCTCACAGGATCATTTTGCACAAGCTCTGTATCATGTTCAAGACCCTAAAAAAGGATGAGGATCAAAATCAGCTTGAAACAGTTGGCGTCGGGTTATCATTGAGGTTTCCCACCAAAAGGAGGGAGAATTCAAAATTTGCTTGCGTTAACCGGTTAACGCTTTTGGTTAACCGGTTAACGGCTGCGAATTTTGAATTCCAGCTGTAAAATTCAGCATATATTTTTTGGCTCCAATTCTCCAATTTTCCAATTGACCATTTTTTATTCATTTGAATTAAGGAGAAGGATCTAGAGCATTTATCCAAGCCTAATTCCAATGCTAGGTCCTAATCACTTTCTAAAGCCAATTCCAAACCTTATTTTTTGGATCCCAAGCCTAAATTTTGGGCCCCAAACATAAACCATATTTAATCCATTTCCCTCCAAACCAAGAGGGGGCTCTCTCATTTTTCACTCCTCAAATTCTGAATTTTCACTCTCCTTTCTCACCATTCTCTCATTTTTTCTCTCCCACATTTTCCAAATTCACTAAGAGTTCCTCTTTGAAGATCACATAACTTTGCATTAAAGTGTGTAGATCTTGGAACTAGACCGCCATCCATAGCTGCTTTGCATCATTTTTGCTGGTTTACTACTTGGATCAGATCTGGTTTGGAGATTAGAAGTGCTTTTGGAGCCAAAATTCTGCATCAAGACCCTTTGCTTGCATTTATTTTGCATGGAGTGTGAAGATTAGCACCAGATCTTCAAAATTCTCCGTGATATCTCTCATTTCCAGTTCAAACAACATTTACCAAAGCATATCTCAGCTTTGTAGGTTGGTTAATTTCAGATCTAGCTCTGTTTTTAGCTTATTTGCATGCTTGTGCTTTAGATCTACCATGTGCTTGTGTATTTGCTTGTGTTGCTTGAATTTATTGGTTGATTTGTAACCGGATCCGAATGTTAATGTTCATGAGCTTAATGATATGGATTAATGTGAATTGATCTAATTTTTCCATGTACAATTGATTGTTGGTCTGGTGTGAATTATTTGAGTAAGTTGGCTTAAGCTGATTTTTTCTGCAGGAATTGTTGTTGTTTTCACAGTGTTAACCGGTTAACGCTTTTGGTTAACCGGTTAACGCACCTGTATTCTGCGTATTTGTTGCAGGTTTAAACTGGTTAACCGATTAACGTTTTTGGTTAACCGGTTAACACTGAGGCAGAATGCCATATTTGGGTTGTTTTGAGCTTATTTGATCCCCTTGCTTGTTTTAATTGCCATGGATCATTGTATGATCATTGAACATGCTATTTTAGGGTGATTTGCTTGCTGGTTGATGTATGCTCTCATGTTTTCGACGCATAAGTCGTGTGTTTGCAATGCTTGGCATGTTGTTTGATCCTTGTTTGCTAGAACCTTTGAACATGCTAGTTCCATGATTGTGTTGATCAATTTGCTGAAATTTTGCTAACATTGCAGGAGCTTATGGTAAGAGAAGTGTGGATGTTTATCCACATTTCAACTCTTCATCTTTCCTCTTTTGCTTTGCTTTTGCTTTGTGAGTTTTGATGTGCTTTGTGCCATCATGTGGTTCTCTTTCCCCTCTTTAGCTTTCTTCTCCTTTCTTTTTGCTTCTCTTTTGATCATCCTTTCTCTTAGGATAGTTGAAGCCTCACTAACCTTAGGACCACCTTTGCATGATAACTTTAGGATTAGATTTTCCCCATTAGACTTTTGCCTTTTGCTCCTTTGGTTCTTTCTCCTTCTCATCTCAAAACAAAAATCCTAAAAAAAACATTAATAAAGAAAGAAGTGACTTCTTGTGTAATAGCCTTATTTCATGGGGCACTTGTAGTTTTCCCATCTTGGGATAGTACAAGCTTGTCTAGCATGATGCACAAGTCGGATCATGAAGTCACCTTCATCAAGAAAATCATAAAAAATACTTCTTCATTTTAATCACAAAAACACTTAATAAAGTCAACGAGTTAGTGAGCCTAGGCCCTAATCTTTGGAACCAAGTTTTGGGGATCTTCTCCTTACTTGGTGTGCTTGTGCTATTATTCCATCTTGGAATGTAGTAGCAAGTACACATTCCATGGAAAAGAGCTTGAGTTCACTTCCTTGTTCCACACTCATAAAAAACTTATAAAAAAACACAAACAAATAAAATGCGTCTTTCCTTCGGGAATTCTTTTCTCATCTCCTTCGCTTCGTACGCGAACATGCTCCTGCTTGTCATTTTGCAAGACGGTAACGCACTCGTCGTCCGAGCCTGCAACACCTGAGCATTGACATAGGCAGTTCAAGCCTTAAGACACAAGCAATCTTTTCCACCCCTAGTTAGGGGAACTACGACGACTCTGATCCTCATTGTCCAGATGAGGTACGTAGGCAGCGGGGTAGGGCCCGTTCGAGCACAATCTTTATTTTCCCTACATTTTTCCTTTTCATTTCTTTTTCAATTCCCTTTTCTTATCTTTTATTCAGTTCAGTTCCTTTTCTTTGCAGCATCTTTCTTTTCTTCACCCTTTGAAACAGTTCCTTTGCAAGCGTGGATCCCGTCGGGTACGGCGGCCGATCTGGGTGCTAATACCTTCCCAGGTCGTAACCGACTCCCGAACTCAGTCTCTTTGGTTCGTAGGACCCGTGTCCTTCCTTTTCTTTTCTTCTAGTTTGTGCAGCATTACCATTCCCGTTCCTTCGGGATAAAAATGTCTGGCTGGCGACTCTACCTCTTTCCGCGCCACTTTCGCGTTTGTACCAGGATGGAAATTCGGGGAGCGACATCTGTCACCACCATCTGCCATCTTGCAAAACTTCCAATTAACGCTGGTTTCTCAAAAATGTACTTGACAATATCCATTTTTGAAATTAATAGGGTAGTGTGAGTCAACATGTACTATCTCAGTCGGCGAGCAGCCCATGCCAAAGCTCAGCAAGTTTTCTCGAGCAGTGAATAACGGGATTCACACTCGGTAAACTTTTTTCTAAGTTAGTATATTGCATGCTCTTTTCGACCAGACTCGTCATGTTGGCCTAGAACACACCCCATTGACCCTTCTAGCACGGTCAAGTACATGATCAGTGGCCTCCCCGAAACCAGAGGCATCAGGATTGGAGGTTCCTGCAAGTATTCTTTAATATTTTCAAAAGCTCTTTGATAATCTTCATTCCACTTGACTGCTTTCTCTTTTCTTAACAATTTGAATATTGGTTCACATGTGGCTGTGAGGTGAGATATGAACCGAGAAATGTAGTTCAATCTACCCAGGACCACGCACTTCTTTTTCTATTCGCAGTGCAGGCATATCTTGTATCGCTTTGACCTTTGCAGTATCTACCCCAATCCCTCTTTGACTCATAATAAAACCCAACAGTTTTCTAGAATGCACCCCAAAGGTGCACTTATTTGGATTTAACCTCAGACGATACTTTCTCAATTGTTCAAATAATTTCTTGAGGTTAACCAGATTTCTTGGATGAAATCCTCTGTAAACCAGTTCTGAAGCTCTTCCCCGGGAACACATGGGCGCACCCAATTGTCCAGATCGTAATCATTGTCGACATCTTCATCCACAATACACACCTGGTTTGGATCAATCATTCCAGCACTGGTGAAGCTCCTTGTCTATTTACCTTGAGACCCTCCAACTTGCCCTGGTTGATAGCCAATGCCAAATTTATCATCTTTCTTCTCAACCTCCAATAGTTTGCTCCAACCCTGGGACTGTCCTGACTGCACCACCTCTTTAGCCTGCTTGTAAGAAAATATGGAAGTCCCCACCCTCTCATTGCTCTTGATTATGGAAGTAGGAGCTACTGTATTAACATTCACAGCTTCGAATGCCTAGCAGAACATCTCGTGAATTTCACCATCCATCTCAACATATTTAAACATGGACAAATGGCTAACAAAAATGTCCTCTTCCCCGCACACGGCGACCACTTGACCATCCACCACATACTTCAATTTTTGGTGAAGAGTAGACGTCACAGTGCCTGCAGAATGAATCCAAGGGCGGCCCAACTGACAGTTGTATGCTGATTGTATGTCCATGACATAAAAGGTACTTTTGAACACTTGTGACCCTATTTTCACTGGTAACTCCACTTCTCCGAACACCGATCTCTTGGAACCATCAAAAGCCCTTACAAATAAATCACTTGGCCTAAGAATTATGCCATCTACATCCAACTTCATCAGAGCTTTCTTTGGGATCACATTCAAAGAGAAGCTCGTATCTACCAGGACGTGAGACAACACAGAACCTTTGCATTCCATCGTGACATGCAAAGCCTTATTGTGATTTCTCCCCTCGGACGTAAGATCTCTATCTGTAAACCCCAGCCCAGGACTAGAATATACATTGGACACAACTGCCTCCAACTGATTGACACTGATCTCCTAAGGTATGTAAGCCAACTGTAATACCTTCAGAAGAGCCTCTCTATGTGCCTTTAAACACATCAACACTGATATGATAGAAATCTTGGATGGTGTCTAATTCAGTTGCTCAACCACTTTATAATCACTTTTCTTTATAATTCTCATGAATTCTTCCACTTCCTTCTCAAACACACTTTGCTTAGTGGCTGGAGTCACAACTTCTTCAGAGGCTACTTGCTTACCTTTGGCTTTGGTAGTTGCTTCGACTTCAGTATTAGTTCGGAGAGTCTGTGGAGCAAATAAGCGTCTACTATGGGTAAAACCACCTAAACCTCCAACATTCACAACATCAAGGTTTATTGTCACTGGTTTATCTTCCACCTTCTGACCTCGCACATAAACATCAGAGTCGTAATGCCAAGGAACGCCTTTATCATCATTGTATGGTACATGCCCAGGAACTGTAATGGTAACAGGGCTAACGTCTTATGGCACATATATGGTGACATGTTCTGTTCAGGGAGGCACCAGAATATCAGCAGGGGTATAATATATTGTCACAGTGGATACGCAATCACTTTGGTTGTTCACTTTTTCGAACTGCAATGAACCCTCATCCATCAGACCCTGAAGTCCAGCTTTCAACATGTCGCAACCATTGGGAGAAACTACACACTCTTCACAGTCAAATCCGCAACCGGGAAACACTTGTCCTTTCAATAACCTTTCTTTCACAACTAGGAGGAGAGTCGGCACCTCCTCAACACCTGAATCCAAGTTCAATTGTTCACCTCTCTCAACAGCATTAACCCTAGCCCCACCATAATTTGGTATAGGGTTGTTGGTAACATTCGGTGGTGGTGAGAAATTGATTGCCTTTGAATCGATCAGGTCTTGCACCTTCATCTGCTACACCCTACACTGCTCAGTAGAATGTCCGGGAGCTGTGGAATGGAAAGCACACTTGGCGTTAGCATCATAACCTAGAAGAGGAGTACCCACAAGTGGAGCCAAAGTTCTCAGCTGGATCATATTCAAATCTAGCAATCTCTATAACAAGGTTGTGTATGTCATTGGGATGGACTCAATAACACGATCAGAATGCCTGGGCTAGCGTTGCTGGAAAGATCTTTGTTGGTTGTTACGTTGCTGCTGCTGTTGCGGAGCAGGGTTTGAAGGTATAGTGACAGCTGCCACATAATCATATGAATTTATGCGCCCACAGCCTCTACCTCGACCAAAAAAAGCATTGGTTTCTCCATCCCTCCTCTTCTGAGGACCTGCAAAAGGCTTCCTTGCCCCAAACGAGCTACTAGCACCAGTATCTTGAATTTTTCCTGCCTTCAACAAGTTCTCAACTCTCTCTCCTGCTATAACAATGTCAGTAAAATTGGTTGCTGAACATGACGCCAAGAGATCAATGAATACCCCTTGTAAGGTTCCCATAAACATATCAGCCATCTCATTTTCCAGTAATGGGGATTGCACCCATGCAGCCAGTTGACGCCACCTCTGGGCATACTCCTTGAAGCTCTCTTTCGAATTCTGTGACATGTTTTACAGCTGCGTGCGATTGGGAGCCATGTCCAGGTTGTACTGATAGTGTTTAACAAAAGCCTCAGCCAAATCCTTCCAGTTTCTGATGGAAATCCTGCTCGATTTCATATACCACTCCTGAGATGCTCCGACGAGACTATCTTGAAAGTAATACATCCATAGCTTCTTGTCGTCAGTGTAAGTAGCAATTCTCCCAAAAAAAGCTTGAAGGTGAGTCTTTGGGCATGAAGCATCATTATATTTGTCAAAAACAGGAGTCTTGGACTTATGATGAATCCTTACTCTAGGCACCAAACCTAGGTCAATAATATCAAACCCCAAAGAGTTCTGGGATTGAATAGAATGGATCTGCTCAGCCATTTATTCAAAATGGTGATTGACCTCCTTACCCTGACCTTCCACGTCTTCCAAAATAGTAAACTGGTCATCTTGATGATCCATCTGATGTTGAGGACCTCCTCCAGCATTGACAACCACCTCTGGTTAAGGATCACCATTATTATTGCAACGAGCTCCGACACCATTATTAGCATTAGCATCTATCATCTCTCTCAGTTGTTCTTGATTCTGGTTCATGCCAGTCACTAACGTCATAATTTGGTCCATTCGGTTACGCAGCTCTGCTAGCTCAGCCTGAATTTGATCCATGATTTGGCTTCTGTTTTCTTTTGTTAGATACCTATGCACTCTTCGTGCAACAATAGTGCCTGACAAGGAAGAGATGTTAGAAATTAAGTAACCGTACCTGCAAAACAAAAACAGGGTTATATGCATGCAATGCAACTATTTGTGTTCCCATGGTTAGGCACTTGGTGCCCCAGTTCCGGTATTTGATAGAAAAAACCCATATGGCCTTTGGAAATTGGCTTTTCAGCACAAGATTCTTTAAGGGGTATTCGAATTCTGATGACTATGAACGACCAGTTTCAGTGATTCAAGAAAGCAAGTGAGAAACCAAACAAATATGCATAAACTGAACAACCTCCTAAGTCGAAAGTCATACAGAACATCCCCGTGGGGTGACAAGTCTTACAAAACAAAGAGGAGAAAAACTGAAAGCAACAAACATTGATTCCTACAACAAGCCTGTAGGTAATCCAAGTACAAAAGCTAAAAGACAAGACTACAAGAAGTATCTGATCTATCCCCACTAGATCCTGGCCCAAATCTTGCTCTCTTAGCCTCTGCCATCAGCTTGAGATCTTCAATCTCCTTGAGTGCTTTTTCTAAGGCCTGTTGACTTTGCACTACTTATTGAGACTTCTCACGACGGATCTTGTGAACTTTTTCCATCTCTTCTTTCTGGTCTTGGATCTGTAACTTGTAAGCTTTCTCTTTTTCTTCATACATCTTATGATCTTTGTCTCTCATCACTTGTAACTATGTAATCGATTGTCTGGCTTCTCTAAGAGTCTTCTTAGTTTTCTTATACTCTGCTTCTCTCCTTGAGTCCATCAAGCCTCTTCTTTGGAAATAAGCTTCCCTCTCGACAAACTCTTTCTCTTTAACTTCTTGAGCCATCTGCATCTTCTGCAGCTTTTCCTCTACTTCTTCCTTAGAAATGACTCCATGATGGTACAAACCACTCATCTCCATATTTTTAACCCTTAAGTCATGTATCAATGCTTCTAGCTTCTTATAACTTTCAACATAAACAGTGACCTAAGTAGGTACTTCTTTTGGGTGCAAGGGAGCTTCTGCTGAAAATGGAAGAAGAAAAGTGTCCACTTTAACCTATAACCAAGCATCAAAAGGAGGGTATGTTTTCGGATCCACCTTTCTAAACTCTTTCTTACCTTCTCTTGTCTTCACTTCCCAAGCTTGGGATGCCTGAATAACCAACTTCGCATTTCCTTCTGCTGGAAAATACAAAGACTCAGCTAACTCTTCATTGGATGGAGGATTCTTCAGAGGGTAGCCAAACTTCTTTCTGGACAACACATTATTGTAACTTATCACTCCTTTTCTTCCTAGTAAAGGTACATTAGGAAAGTCACCACACTTGGTAATGATCTTCTTTCCTACTAGATCTCTTCTGCATCCCCAAGCTATGTCATTAGAAGTTAGCCCCATCACCCTTCTAGCCCACTTCCAATCCTGCATAAGGTCCTTAAATGGTCCTGACTTTGGAAGTCTCTTAGCAAACCAATCAGCAAATAAAAGAGCACAACAATTCACATACCCCTTTCTCTTCTCGTTTATGTAATGGACACCATAATAGAAATCCCCCAGCAATGCGGGCACTGGGTTTCCTTTTATGAAGATAATGATGGCCTCCATACTGATCCAGCCTTTCTCTCCAGGAAACAAACTTATCCCATACACCATTAAGGCCAACAATGCACTGAATTCTAACCACTTGTTTCCCAAGGAAAAAACATGAGCTTATGTGATAATAAAGTCCAAGGAAAATCCTTTTCCTTTACCAGCCTCCAAGCCTGTCTTCACGCTAAGCATACTCAGATGGTAATCACTTTCTATCTCCTCATACGGGGGAACCCTCTCTGAAGTATAATAAGGAATACCCTCTTTGATAGGAATTTTCAGGATGTCAGAAAATTCTTCCAAGGTAGGAGCTAAAATATAATCAGGAAACACAAAGACTCTTAGCTGAGGATCGTAGAACTGCAACAAGGAATGAAGACTATCTCTCTGGTCAACAGTAGGCTTGTTCATGTAACCTAAAATCTTCCCAAACTTTCTTCTGAAATCATCTGAAACTTTGTCATTCATTAAGCCAACCAACTTCTGAATACCCTCAGTTTCTAGTTGTGGAAAAGTATAATGGACATTCCTTTTTCTAGGAGCTTCTTTATCTTCCGCCATCTGGATAAGAAACAATTATCGGAACTGGGTACAATATGCAAGTGACAACCTGAAAATGAAAACACAAACAGTTAATGCTAGTATGATGCAATGCAAATGCAATGCACGCATATGATCAAACTGGAACTGTCTAGATATAATGCTGAGAGCCAAGTGATCAGAAACCCTCAAACTGTTCTCTGCTTAACAACCCTCAGATAAGAAACCCATAACCAGATAGTCAAGAATCCTCAGAACCATAGTAAACGGACCATAACATAATATCACACTGATGATAAAGGGTATGCTGAGGTCAAGGGTTCATGCAAACCTGTAAACCCCTCCCAATCTCACGGGTGTGCTCCGGGACAAACATCACGGATTCTCAAAGCCAAATAACAATAATACGTCCACCATTTCCAAGAAATGGCTTATGAACAAATCAGGGAATCGGTTTGGCATTATGTACTACTCATGGAGGTCTCGGTGCGAGTCAGGGAAAAACAAGCATCCCTTATAAGTTCCCATCTTCGAGCGTTGAAATCGAGAAACAACAGTACATTCAGCATGTAGGATACTATACCATTGTCATACAATCAGATGCTCTCACTGAGTTCCTATAAGAGAACCAGGCCATCCTATACGAGTTCCCAGTGGGCCCTCAGGTGCGAATGGGTTTGCCACAAAGTGTGGTCTGCCACTGTCACCATTGGAGAGAGATGTTTCCACAACGGTCCTCAATGATTGGTCCCCATATCCACATAACTATTGAGGTCGTGTAATGATCCAAGAAAGATTCCTATATCAAAACATTTCCAAGACGTTCGCAAGTCTGGGTTTGGAACTCACTACTACCAACATAGCAAGATGCCATGAAGCCAAAGTGACTATCCATGCTAAGTCCTAGGGTGCACTCGAGCCCCTGTTACGAGCTCATCTCACAGTAACAATCCCCAACCCACCAAAAGAAAACCAACACAACCAGACAATCTAGTATATACATATGATGCATGAAATAAAATACTGAAAGCAGTAAATAAAGCTGTAAATAAAGTTATAAATAAACAATAGTAAAATAAACAGGAAACAACAAACAATCAACACCCAATGAAACATAAACACGTAAGTGCTAGGAGAGACTCTCAAGGGAACCAGAGATTCTGGGTTCGATCCCCAACAGAGTCGCTAGTTGTCGCTCCCTGGATTTCCATCCTGGTACAAACGTGAAAGTGGCGCAGAAAAGGGTAGAGTCGTCAACCATACTTTTTTATCCCGAAGGAACGGGAATGATAATGCTGCACAAACCAGAGAAAGAAAATGAAGGACACAGGTCCTGCGAACCAAAGAGACTGGGTTCGGGAGTCGGTTACGACTTGGGAAGGTATTAGCACCCCAAATCATCCGCCTCACCCGACGGGATCCATGCTTGCAAAGAAACGGTTTCAAAGGGCGAAGAAATGAAAGTTGTCGCAAAATAAAATGAACTAGATAAGAAAAGAAAAGAAAGGGGAAAATGTAGGGAAAATAAAAGAGTGCTCGAACGGGCCCTACCTCGCTGCCTACGTACCTCATCTGGACATGAGGATCAGAGACGTCGTAGTTCCCCTAACTAGAGGTGGAAGGATTGCTTGTGTTTTGAAGCTTGAACTGCCTATGTCAATGCTCAGGTGTTGCAGGCTCATCTGATACGAGTGCGTAACCGTCTTGCAAAGAGACAAGTAGGAGCAAGTTCTTATGTAAGGAGTGAGGGTGATGAGAAAAGAAGTCTCAAAGGAGACGCTTATTCTTTGTCCAGCGTTTTTATGAGTTTTTTATGAGTGTGGCACAAGGAAGTGAATTCAAGTATGTTTCCATGGAATGTGTACTTGCTACTACATTCCAAGATGGAATAATAGAACAAGCACACCAAGTAAGGAGAATTTATCCAAGACTTGGTTCCAAGGATTAGGGCCTAAGCTCACTAACTTGTTGAAATTATTAGATATTTTTGTGATTAAAATGAAGAAGTGTTTTTATTTATGATTTTATTTATGAAGATAGTCTCATGATCATACTTGTATATCATGTTGGACAAGCCCATACTATTCCAAGATGGAATGAATATGAGTGCCCCATGGAATAAGGCTATACACAAGAGACTACTTCAACCACTATTAAGTGTTTTTTAGGTTTTTGTTTGAAGATGAGAAAGAGAAGAAACCAAAGGAGCAAAGGTAAAAAACTGGGGGGAGCTAACAAGCCTAAATGTTATCATGCATGGATGAACCTAGGTTAGTGTGGTTTGAAGTCTATCCTAATGAATAAGAAGGAGAGAAAAGAAAGAAAAGAAGAAGAAGTTAGAAATAACTTACTTCTCTAAAGAAGTTAAGTTGCTACTAAGAGGAGGGAGCAATGAAGTTATACAAAGGATGGCATAAGGCACATCACAAAGGCAAGTATTAAATCAATAAAAAGATGAGATGAAGGTTTGAAATATGGATAACATCCACACTTCACTTACCATGTCACCTACAAGAAAAGGTTAGAACATGTACAAATGATAGGACAAGAGCAATTGAGCACATATGAAGGAAAAATAGGTAAAAGATCATGTCAAATCAATACAACAAGAATTGAGACTTCACTATCAAGTGCAAAGATCAAGCATACAACATAAGATGAGAAGTGGATCAATCAAATCACAACAATGCAACACAAGCTACCATGAAGGAAACAAAAGCATACATGAGACGTAAAAGATCATACAAGCTACACATGCTCAACAAACATTAAGTTCAGAACCCTAGCATGGTAATGAAGTTCCTAAGAAAGGAATTCAAACATCAAATGAAGCATAAAAACTCTTGCAAGGTCACACAAGAGAAGTAAAGAGAGATGAGAAGTTGTGTGGGAATTCATGTAAGTGTGGAGTTTAAGGCACAAGTAAACACAAGGCACACCAAGATTCAAATTCCATACAAGGACCAAAGGCATGTTATCATGTTAAAAGACCTTAAAACAAACCTTAGGAGTTGGCACAAGTGCCCTCCTAACCTAATGAGAAAGCAAAAGTCAAGAAAGTACCAAAATTAGGTCATGGAAAATACAAAATCCACATAAAATGGACACGAGCCTAAAACATTCCACAATAATGCACAAAGACTCTTTAAACATGTAATATCAACATACAAAAATCACAAGGCCAGAAACAGAAGCAAACTAGATCAAACAATGGCTTAAACATCAACTAGGGTTTCACTTACTTCTTCCACAAGTAACACCTTAAAACATAACCAAACAAGTCCTAAAAGTCATGGTAAAAATCTCTAGAATATTTCAACATGTTAGTGACACATACCAAAAAGAATCATGTTCATACCTATTATAGAACTCAAGATAGAAATTCAACAAGGAAAGGTATTCACAAAAGAAAACAATACAAAAGAAATTAACTCAAAAAAAGATTCAGCCACAAAAATAATAAGAAATGAAAAATAAAGAAAACTCAACAAAGTATTCCTGAAATTTTTTAGGATTTTTTAAAATGTACTTACTATTTTTTTTTGTAAATTAGAAACTAGATAAGAAAATAAAATAAGATAGAATTCAAAATTAAAAAGGGAGGTACAATTAGCACAAAATCACATTATACTCAGTTTGGGCCCTAATGGGGAGGTGCAATTAGTAATTGGCTTTAGGTCCCACCGGAATCAACTCAACTACACAATACTAAAATCCATTTTTTTTCTCTTCCTTTTATTATAAAAAATGAACAAAAGTTATGTAACCCGCAATCAATCGGTCACTCTTACTTTAAGTGACCTAACATAAAAAAAATGAAAATAACAAGATTAAAGAACTGGACCAACCAGAAGACGACACGTCGTTGTCTTCCTCCTTTCATTCATGCGCAACACACACAAGCACCATGAAAACAAAGTAAGCAATACCCAGCAACATCATCTTCAACTCATCACACCTCCTTCGATTCTTAATGAAATTCAAATAATCTAAAACCAAAATCAATCTACGAAGCAAGAGGGGCATTATCATGTACTTCATTTTCATAAACACTCAATAATCAGTGAGATTCGAGGCTCTAAAGATCAGATCACGAAAATTGAAAATCACAAAATTCATGCATCACATGCTTCCATTCAATCCAGACATCTTATATTAGGCCTTAGAAACTTAAAACAAGCAGCAAAATAGAAAAACTGAAACAACATGAAGTTGAGCATAAACCTGACCGTGTCCTTCCTTCAAGATTATGAGAGATCCTCCAAGCTTCTTAGCTATCTTATTTGGTCAAATAAAGGTATGATTCTTGGATCTGAATGAGAAAAATGTTACAATCCGAGTGTAAATCTCTTCAACCTTTTCACCAAACAAGACTCACGGTCTCAAGTCAGGGAAGTTGATGACGATGTAGACGAGATAATGTTGAAGATGTTTTTGTAATGAAGTGAAATAGAGAGCCAAGAGCACACAAAACCAGATCTGAATTCGTTTTGTTTTCTTCCGGTGAAGAAAACCACAGAGCCAAGAGAAAAATAGAGCGAGTGATTTCAAGAATGAGGCAATGTGTGTCAAAAACTCGTCTTCAAAGTCATGAACCGAGGCTTTTATACATGATGTGAGAGGAGTGCAATTGAAGGATGCTTGGTGCAGGTTAGTTATTCCACCCATGTTGCGTGACCTCTTCTCCATCTGTTTCCATTTGTTTTCTTTTTTTGAAATCAATCAAGTGTATGGTGGTACATGGTAATATGATGCACTGAATGTGTCGGTGTAATGATGCTATTGATGAGAAAAAAATGAGAAATAAGTATGATCAAAGGGTGGTGACGGATCGATGACATGGAGTGCATGGTGTGAAGTCACGTGGGATCTTCTCCTTTTACCTTGCACCAAAATTGTGAGTGTAGTGTGAAGAAAACGTGACTATCCTCAGGTGGGGTGGGTGTGTGTCTTGAGTGTACTTTTGTTAATTTTCCAACACCCCATGTGCCCCACTTGTATACTACTTTTTCTACCAAAATTGCATTAATATGAAACAAAATAAAAAGGTGATGGTAAGCATCCCTTTGGTCATGTGAAGAAGATAAAGACCCATTAAACAAGAGTTTGTACATGATAAAATGTGACAAAAAAATCAATAATAATAGACCAATAGGGTAATGACACCTATGCACATAAAAATAAAAGAAACCCTAAAATGCACCAAGCTTCAAAAATTCATATATTGAGTTCTACAAATTCTATGAAGGTGTTCTATGACTTTTTGGAAAGGGAAAATCATGATCTACAAATTTCATGTTCAAGTAAAAATCATTTGGAGCTATTTTGCACATGAAATAATGGCTTGAAGGCTTAGGGAAAATATTTCCAAAAATAGAAACTTCTAACTTGAAAATTTCCAATTTTAGCAACTTCTGCACATTCTTGAATTTTGACAATTGAGCTTATCCAAGCTATTCCTTGATCAAATATGAACTCATAGGATTGATGAACATGAGAAAAACCCTAAAAACCCTTTAATTGACTTTTGTTCAGCTCAGTTGACTTTCTTGCTTCATCAACAAGTAACTGCCCAAGCACCTGACATCCTCAGTGAATTTTTGCCTCAAATTTCATACATAACCTTGCAGATCATATGAGATCCTTTGACCATAAGAATTGGTCAAAGCTATGAGAATTCCTTGATTTGGAGCAGGACCCTAATTAGGGTTTGTTTGTGAAGGAACATGTTGCACTTCTGCACTTCTGATGAAATTTCACCCTTCTTGGACTTTGAGAATGACTTTGAGCTTGTATAAGATGTGAGGAGACCTTGTGAGCTTCTTGCAATGTCACTTGGCTCTTGGCTTGAATTGGAGAATCATGAATTTCCATATGATTGATCATGTGCCTTATGTTAGAACTTGTGAATGTTATGCTTCATTATTTTATGCCAAATTCTAGGATATGGTATGTTATATGGTATGCTTATGATATGCAAATGATGATAAAAGGAGAGGGAAAATATGGGGTGTTACACTAGCTAGGGTTTTGACTTTCCCCAAGCAAAGTGGACTTCCAAAGCCTCAAGTGGACTTCATAACATCCCACATACCTTAAATAATCCTCATGTCAATTTTCAAAGCTTTCCCCACAAGTTTGGCCAGTCAGGTGCACAGATACCAAAAAATCAGCTAACTTGGTTGAAAAGTCAACTGTGGTCAACACAAAGTCAAACTTCAATATTTTGGGTCAACATCAAGATTATGAGGTAAAATTCATAATTTGATCAAGGGTTGATCATGATTCATCAAGGAAACCTCATAATCATCAAGAATCAAAAGTTACTAAATTAGGGTTTTGTGTAGGAAAAGTCAACTGAACTTTAACCAGCCATAACTTTCACATAATTCATCAAAAATTTCCCATCCAAAGCTCATTTTGAAGAAAATCTAATTATCTACAACTTTGTGTCTCACAAGCCAAGTCCAAAAATGCTTCATTTGAAAGATATGAGCTAAGACATTATAGGTCTTTTTGAAAGTCAATAAAAAGTCAACTTTTTCCAAAGCTCATAATTTAAAAATGGTAAATTATATGGACATGGGACCAAAAGGGTTTATTAGAGGACACTCTAAGCTTTCTAAAAAGTCCTATCACACCTTCATGGGATCAAAATTGAGGAAGTTATGCATTGTTGAAGTTGGGAAATTTTCAAAGGTGTATGAAGTAAAAAGGGCCATAACTCCAATTCTTTCCAAATGGGCCTACAATATTTCAATCCAAACTCAAAGATAAGTCCATTCACGATCCAATAACATATTTTCCGATTTTTATTTTTTATTTTATTTTTTATTTTAATCATTTAAATTTTTTTTAATTAAAATAAATTATATAAAATCAAATATTTGGTTTGAAATTTATTTTGGGATCAAATATATGGTATTCAAAGTGATTGGTAATCTCCAAATTCATACAAGACCATCACTAAGGCCCATTCTTTGACCTAAATTGCTTCACTATATAACCATAAGCAAACCACGAGGATTGAGAAAGAAAAATTGGACAAAGAGAGCACTTCCAAGTTTCAAAAAATCCAAGAAATTTGAAATTCGGTTTCAAGAATTTATGCCCTTTCCAAACAATTAGAAGGTGGTAAATCGTTTTTGGGGGTTCTCACAACCTATCCTCATCATCATAAAATTCATGACCTATTGCCATAACCGAACCCGCTTTGTTCTTGATTTTTTTGTTTTTTGATTATAACTATTAATGCATAACTAACGTTCACCATTTCCGAGAAATGGCTCATGACCAAATCAGGGAATCGGTTAGGCATTATCTACTACTCAGGGAGGTCTCAGCTGAGTCCGGGAAAACAAGCATCCCTCATAAGTTCTCGGCTTCAAGCACTGAAGTCGAGAAATAATAGCACATTTATCCCGAAGGGTACAATACTATCGTCATATGACCAGTTGCTTTAACTGGGTTCCTATGAGAGACCAAGGTCATCCTATGTGATTTCCTAGTGGGCCCTCAGGTGCGAATGGGTTTGCCACAAAATGTGATCTGCCACTGTCACCACTAGAGAGGGTTGTTTCCACTAAGGTCCTCGGTGATCGGTTCCCAGCGTTATCAGCTCAGGTGGGAACATTCTATGGTCTTCCTAAGCAGTATAAAACATATCCCAAGAGAGCCTCTGGGTGTGGGACTCGTGAAAACTACACGTGCTCAAGACCATGCAAGCCACGCGACTGCCCACTCTAAATCCTATGTGTATACTCAAGCCAGGTATTTGGCTTATCTCACAATAATCCCTTCCTGCCAAGGAAAACCAGAACAGCCAGTACAGTATATGCCAGTATATGCAACAGTAAAGTAAAGTGCAGAAAGCTGTAAATAAAGTTGTAAAGTAAAGAGATAAACTGTAAACAAAATAGTAAAGCTAAACTAAAGCACAACAACAAACAAAAAACACCCAAAGAAAACAGAAACTGACAAGCACTAGGATTGACTCTCAAAGGGGAAACCAGAGATTTTAGGTTCGGTCCCCAGCAGAGTCTCCAGTTGTCGCTCCCGGGATTTTCATCCTAGTAAAAACGCGAAAGTGGCGCGGAAAAGGTAGAGTCGCCAGCCAGGCATTTTTATCCCGAAGGAACGGGAAATGTAATGCTCCACAAACCTGAGGAAGAAGGAAAAGGACGAGGCCTTGCGAACCAAAGATCTGGGTTCAGAAGTCGGTTACGAATTGGGAAGGTATTATCACCCCAATCCGTCCGCCGTACCCGACGGGATCCACGCTTGTTAGTCTGTTTCAAAGGGTGAGAAATAAGATGCTGCTGAACAAAAGAATTTCTAACTGGAATGGAAGTGATATGAGAATAGGATATGGAAAAGAAAATCGAACGAATGGGGAAATGTAGGTAATATAAAGAATGTGCTCGAGTGGGCCCTACCCCACTGCCTACGTACCTCATCGGGAAAATGAGGATCAGAGTCGTCGTAGTTTGTCTAACTAAGGCGGGAGTTTGCTTATGTTTTTTAGGATGACGTTGCCATAACTCTAGCTCAGGTGTTACCGGCTCTGACTCGAGGGTGTTTACCGTATCACTGTTTGAACTGTCGAGGCAAGTCGTGATCGTCCGCAAAGAATGAGAGATGAGAAGAGAAGACGTGGTGTCTTTGTTTATTGTTTTTTAGAAGAAGTGTTTTGACTTTATGTTTATCATGGGTACAACACTAAAGACTATGATACAGGAGCAAATACTTTCCAAGATCGCCCCCAATGGAACGTTTGTAAAGCATTCTAGAAGAGTGGGGGAGACATCCACTAATCATTTCCCATATGGCTAAGGCTCGTGGCATATTGTACCTACTTTCCTTTTAAATGTTTTTGATTTTTCTTTAAAGGTGAGAAGTGAGACTCAAATTGTAAAAGGAAAAAACTCTAAGGGAAACTAGACTTTACCTTAAGTTAATTGAGTTTAATGGTAACCTATGGTTAGTGAAGCTTGAAAGATTAAAGCTACCTAAGTGGATATTAGACTAGAAATGCGAGTACAAAAATTAATAGCGAATAATATGGTCCTCCTACGTCATGGTGGGTGCAAACGTGTGTAAATCGTAAATAGGATGAAACAATGGATCAAGTGGGTTGATTGCGCGGTGCTGAGACGCACGACTTATGGTGTGCAACATACAAGGGTTGCTTTTGGGTGTATTGGAGTGGAGCGATGATAATCGAGGGATCCTAATGTCATATGAAAATCTATTTATTTATTTATTTGAAATTTTTCGATTTTGGGTCGAATAACTCCTTTTCTTTATTTTTGAAAATTGGTCAACTAAACGCTTCATTTTATCTTTTTCTATCCTAATTATAGGTATCACATATAAAGTTCTAACTATTACATCACAAAGTATAAACCATAAAGAATATCAAAGCAAAATGAAAAGGAAATAATCCAAATCCGTAAGCGAATCTTCGCGTAATACCTTGCACCACAAAAAGAGTGTTAGTAAATGAAATTAAGATGATGATGCAAAAATATGGACAAGTGAATAAAGGTGTAAAGTTGCAAGAATTTCTAAAATGCACATAAAGCACATAAAACAAATATAAAGGCTAATCGCTTCATGTAAACACACTTGAACGGCTTCTAAGCCAAAGTCCTAAAACTAAAGGATCTTGCATGATATCAACATTCTAAAATCAGTGGCTAAACCAAACTAAGGATTTCCAATATTCTAAGATCAAGCCTAATTAATCTATGTCCTAATGCACCATAAAATCCTAAGTTAAACTAGATGGACTTACGATGGAAAAATTGACTAAAATCAATACACTAAAAAAATAGTAAAAGTCCTGGAAAAAATATGAAATTAATTCCCTAAGGTCCCTAACTTGATTTTAATATTGTGTTAAGAAATCTCTTAAACATTCATAACCTAACTATGTCAAATGGTCACTTAAATCTACCTAAGATCCAGGTTATATCATTAGTCCTCTAATCATAGCAAAATGAATGGGACAAAAATATTATAGGAAGTGGGAGAAATAAAATGTACAAAATAAAGTGTTCATGAAAGAATTCAATAGAAGAGAAATAAAATGGAAAATCAACATAAAATTGAAAAATAGCCAAAATCAGAAAGTAAAAGTGTGGAAAAATTCTAAAATGAGTTATAATATCAATGTAATTTTTGGGGAATTTTATTATTAATTTTGGTATTTTTTATGGACTAAAAGTGAAAATATACTAAAACAGAAAACTAAAAAAAACAAGAAATTGGAAGGGGGTGAGGAAGAAGTAATTGTTAGACTAAATAATAGGATTGAGCTAGAAAGGGGGTACTGAATACAATGTAATAGGCCCAGAGTTCAAATGAGGAAAGGTGAGTATGTTATGGAGTCCTGGTCAACCATTTGACCTCCTTTGGGCCGCAAGATCGTTGGACCAAGCGAACATGATCATCACATGGTTAACAGAGCTAGGTATCATGACAGTTATGGTGTATGGCATGCATAGGATCCTCCTGGAGAAGCCTACCGGACGATGACAAGTGTCACCGCTGGTGTGGATCGTTTGCACAAAGATCGTATCCTCTAGTTAATGGTAACGGTAGGGATTACTTGGATTCTTATGAGTTTTAATTGCAATTATTGTGGTTTTAATTTTTCAAAATCAAAATTAAAACAAGTGTTAAACCAATATCAAATTATTGTTAGACGATAGCGCGGATCTAGAAGGGGGTTGAATAGATCCCTTTTTAAAATTTTACTTTTCAAAATTAAGTTGAAAAAGTATTGCGAAAGTTTCCCGAAAAATCGTCTAGTTCAAATTAGAAGTCACCGGAGATCGGATATGCGTAAAACCCAATTGGAATGAAATGATGACTAGAAGAATTAATATTGCACAAATGATTCACTTGATAATTCAGCACTTGATAAAACTATTCTTAACAATGATATGGAGAAGAAATTAAGCATAATCAAATTGAATTTGTGTGGTTAGGCTTTTTACCAAACACTTGGATATGCACACACCAAGGATAATTTTGTTGTATCAAATAGTGCAGAATTTTACTCACTCTAGTTATCACTTTTGAGTGTAACAATTTATCAAACACTTTGAGTGCACTAATTTGATACACCAGAATTTTCAAGCACACAAGATCAATATGAACAAAAGTAAAATGCGAGAAATGAAAAGAACACAAGGTATTTGTTGAGGCAGTTCCTTCGTTGTCCTTGCTCGAAGTACTCTGCCCCCAATTCAAAATTGAATTAGGAAATTTTATTAAATCGCAATTGTTTTACAAGAAGAGAGATGAATGAACCAACAAACCAAACCGCGTTGAATGTGCTGTCAAATCTTCTTCTTGTCCCTTGATCCAAAGTAGAATCAAGTCTTCCACGCGTGTCGAGAAAGCCTCCGATTAATTGCTCCCTTCTTGCAAGAATTCACGATTCTCCAAACTTTGAGCACGACTGAGTTTCTCCAACACTTGTGATCCCACAAAGACCTTCGCAATCCTCCGTCTACCGTGATATGAGAGAATGATCCACTTGATCTTCAATCTACCTCACTCGGCTGAATCTACGAACGATTGATGTGTGCAAAACCCCCAAATCTTCAATGATCTTGGAGGAGAAAACCCTTCAGATTTTTCCAAGGAAAACCCACACACTCTAAACCCAATCTGAAACTCTAATTCACGATTGAACGTTATCTTCGAAACAAGCACCGTAATCAAACAAAGATTGTTGTGTGTGATTGTTAATTGATGCAAGAATGAAGAAGATGAAGTGAGTTGTGTGTATTTCTTTCACTTTCCTTGTTACCCTCAAATGAAAATAAATCAGCTATTTATATTGATTAGAGAAAGTAACATAAGAGAGGGAAAAATTAAATGAAAAAAATGAGTCAGCACAGTAATGATCCGACTCAAATCATTAAATGAGCCGACTCAAAATACCAGATGAGCCGACCAAAATGAACAGAGAGGCAGCCTGTTGAGACCCATAGAAAATGAGAAGAAAAGTCTTCTTGATGAGTCGACTCATGAAGGGTTTTAAGTCGGCTCATCCATACCTATGAGTCGACCAAAAATGATGCTTCAGGCAGCCTATTGGGACCCGTGCGTTTGGCACCAAATTACACTGAATGAGTCGGCTCATTGTTGAATTTGAGTCGGCTTATTCAGTTCATTTTTCCAAAAGAAAAGCCAATTCTTGCTTTTTCTTAGAGAACCACTTAAGCTTTCAAACATGCCAAGTTTTTGACACATTAAAATTCATGCCATGTCACACAAACTCCCCCTTTTTGATGATGGCAAAAACTTGATGAATCAATCACCATATGTTGTTGTTAAGCTCCCCCTGACTATATAATCCGATCTTATATACTATTAATATCAATATCATCTCCCCCTTTGACAACATCAAAAAGAAGATGAAACATATGAGTTAATCCACCAATGGAAATAGTATGCGAAACTTAATTTCAAATGAGAAACCAATTGCAATAGAAACACGCATTCACAAACACACAATTTGGAAAAGCGAGTAAGGAAAATGACATTAAACAGAACAATTTAATTAAAGGAAATATGAGTTCATACAAAAAAACATAAACACCATTTATAAACAACACAAACACATGTTATGCAATGATTCTCTCAAGCTTGGGGATTACGATCCCGAGTGGATGGGTAACGACGACGATAAGTGATGGGTTGTGAGTCATCCATGTCAGTTTTGGTAAACTGAAGAAAACTAATGTTGAGAGAGTTGAAAGCAGTTGTAAAATGAGTTGACTCAATTTGAATTTGAAATGAGTTGGCTCAACGAAGTAGAGAGGTCGACTCATAAGGTTCCATGAGCCGACTCATGAGTCGGCCTGTTGGGACCCGACAGTTTTTAACAAAAAATTTCACCAAAAGCCATTTAAACCACCTCAAATCATGAAAATATCATCATTTATGATAATTATTTGACAAACAATCAATCATAATCCAAGAGAATAGAAGAAATAGATAAAGATACAAACATAAGCAATGGAACACAATATTACTATATATATATCATGAATGAATAGAGATAACAAAGTATAGAAGAATATTACCTCGAGTATATGAGAAATAGATGTACGATAACACTATACAACAAGATGTTAGAGACAAGAGGATTTGAACCAAATAATAATATACAAACAAAGCAATGATTATTAAGATATATCCGAGATGTCAAGAACACCAAGTTCCCTACGGATAAAGAAGAAAGGATCGGTAGCTAGTGGTTTTGTAAAAATATCGGCTAGTTGATTTGAACTATCAACATGCTCAAACACCACATCACCTTTCTCTACATGATCCCTAAGGAAATGATGCCTTATTTTAATATGTTTAGTGCGTGAATGAAGAATAGGATTTTTGGTAAGATTAATTGCACTAGTGTTGTCACACAAAATTGGAATTTATTTGAGAGAGATATTGAAGTCGATCAATTGTTGTTTTAGCCATAAGATTCGAGCACAACAATTTCCAGCTGCAATATACTCCGCCTCTGCAGTTGATAAAGTAACATAAACTTACTTTTTACTATGCCAACTAACAAGAGAGTTTGAAAACAAATGACAAGTTCCACTTGTGCTTTTCCTATCCACTTTGCAACCGGCAAAGTCGGAGTTGGAAAAACCTACCAAAGAGCAATCACTACCCTTAGGATACCATAAACCAAACTTAGACGTACCACAAAGATACCTAAGTATGCATTTAACTGATTTTAAATGTGATTCCTTAGGGCAAGATTGAAACCTAGCACACATACATACACTAAACATAATATCTGGACGCGATGCGGTAAGATAAAGAAGAGATCCAATCATACCTCGATACCTTTTTATATCTACATCCTTACCCTTTTCATCACGATCAAGACTTGCCGCAGTAGGCATTGGTGTATCAATAGACTTGGAGTTTGTCATATCAAACCTTTTGAGCAACTCATTACAATAGTTAGTCTAACTTGTGAAGGTTCCATCTTCAAGTTGTCTAATTTGAAGTCCGAGGAAGAAATTTAGCTCCCCCATCATACTCATCTCAAATTCACCTTGCATAGAACTTGAAAATTCTTTGACCAACTTCATGTTATTAGATCCAAAAATAATATCATCTACATATACTTGAACTAATATAGAATGTTTTCCTTCACGTTTAATAAAGAGAGTAGTGTCAACCTTTCCTCTTGAAAAACCTTGATTTATTAAAAAAATTCTTAGGCGCTCATACCAAGCTCTAGGAGCTTGTTTGAGACCATATAAAGCACGTTTTAGTTTGTAAACATGATTTGGTTTTTCAAAGTTTTCAAATCCAGGAGGTTGACACACAAAAAACCCTTCATTTATATATCCGTTAAGGAAGGCACTCTTAACATCCATTTGATATAATTTGAAGTTTTGTGAACAAGCAAATGCAAGTAAAAGGCGTATATCCTCAAGGCGGGCAACAAGAGCATAAGTTTCCTCATAATCTATGCCTTCCTCTTGGTTATACCCTTGACCAACAAGACGGGCCTTGTTGCGAATAATAGTGTCGTTTTCATCCAATTTGTTCCTAAAAACCCATTTGGTGCCAATTACTCGATGATCTCGCGGAGGTGGAACAAGGTCCCAAACCTCATTTCTTTTAAATTGATTTAGTTCCTCTTGCATGGCTAGGAACCAATTTTCATCAAGTAAGGCTTCTTTGACATTTTTAGGCTCATTTTGAGATGTGAAGGCATGATAAAAACAAAAGTTACTTAGTCTTGATCTAGTAATGACACCCTTTGAGATATCTCCAATGATTTTATCGATAAGATGATCTTTTGATGTCTTCCATTCCAATGGTAGATCATTTTGAAAGGATGCTTGACCTTGATCTTTAAGACTAGACACATCAACCGACTCCTTATTAACAAAATCCAGAAAGGGTTCCACACAAGAAATATCAATGTCTTTAACAATCTCACTAGAGGAGGCACCTGCACCAATAACAACACTACCTTTTCTGACAACATTCGGATAAGTTTCATCAAAAGATACATGTACAGATTCTTCAACTATAAGCAACCTTTTATTGTATATTCTATATAATTTTACTTGAATTAGAGTATCCAAGGAAGATGGCCTCATCCTCCTTTGAATCAAATTTACCAAGATTTTCTTTTCCATTATTTAGTACAAAGCATTTGCAACCAAAAGCATGAAGATGTGACACATTAGGCTTTCTTCCTTTTAATAGTTCATAGGGCGTTTTGTTTAGAATAGGTCGAATAATGATCCTATTCAAAACATAGAAAACGGTGCTAATAGCATCGGCCCAAAAATATTTAGGAAGACCGCTATCATTAATCATAGTTCTTCCCAATTCCTCCAACACACGATTTTTATGTTCCACAACACCATTTTGTTGTGGTGTTCTAGGAGCGGAGAAGTTATGATCAATGCCATGGTTTTCACAAAAAATTTCAAAGAGATGATTTTCAAACTCACCTCCATGGTCACTTCTAATAGTTACAATATTTGTGCCAAGTTTATTTTGAGATAATTTGGCAAAAGTTTCAAAAGCCGAAAAGGTATCACTTTTACTAGCTAAGAAGATTGTCTAACAAAATCGAGAGTAGTCGTAAACAATAACAAAACCATAATAGTCCCCTCCTATACTTTTGATTCTAGAAGGACCAAAAAGATCCAAGTGTAGAAGTTCAAGAGGTCTAGAACTAGAGACTAATTTTTTTGATTTAAAAGATATCTTGGTTTGCTTTCCCATTTGGCAAGCATCACAAAGATGATCTCTAGTGAACTTTATGTTAGGAAAACCGACTACTAAGTTTTTGGACACAACCTTATTTAGCAAGTCAAAGTTGATATGAACTAAACGTCTATGCCGAAGCCAAGACTCTTCATTTTTGGACATAAGACATTTAGGATCACTTAAGGTCATCGAATTCAAATCAAGCATATAAACATTGTTAACCCTCAAGCCTTTAAACACATCCTCTTTGTTTTCATTATGTTCAATTATGCAAACCTTCTTTAGAGAATGAGACATTATATCCCTTATCACATAATTGACTAATGCTAACAAGGTTATGTTTAAGACCCTCAACTAATAGGACATTAGAGGTAGATGTAGAAGAGGGATTACCTACACTACCTTTGCCGAGTATAGCTCCCTTTTTGTTATCACCATAGGTAACAAAGCCCTTCTTCTTAGCCACAAAGTCATAGAATAGGGAAATATCACCTGTCATATGTCTTGAGCATCCACTATCAAGAAACCATCGTTTCTCCATAGTCTCAAGACACTCCACCTACATGATTAGACAAGAGATAAAGGTACCCAATTTTCATTGGGTCCTAGAGTGTGAGTGAAAATTTTGTTGCTTTTAGGCAACCATTGACAAATGTCTTTGGGGACCAAGTATCTCCTAAAACGACATTTGGCAATTGTATGACCTTCCTTGCAACAATAGTGACATTTCAAGAATGGTTTAGACTTGCATTGACTATTTTAATCCTTCACATCATAGGTATATTTTTGATATGGATTGTTTATTGATTCTCTAAAGTTTGAACGATCAATAGTGAATGTCATTTTTGGTTGTGACAACTTGTCTAGTTTGGCTTGAAGAGTTTTAACCTCTTTTTGCCAAATCCAACATGTTTCACAACTATGAAAGTTGTTCCATTCTCGCTTGTCTTCTACTATAGATTCTACCATCGATGCCTTAAGAGCTTTCATAGCATTTTCATTATCCGAAACCTTTTTCTCTAAATGTGCAAAAATTCTTTTGTCGGATGCAATGCGCTTGAAAGCTTCTTTAGCTTCTTGATGGAGAATATTAAAAGTACTAAGCAAATCATTATAAGACAATTTTTCAGCATAATCATATTTAGCATGTCTTACCTCTTTCTTGCCTTTCTTATGAGCCATGAGGCAAAGATTTACTCTCTCTTCCTCATCGCTTGAGGTATCTTTGCTAGACGAATCACTATCGCTTTCCCAATCAATATATGTTCTTCTAGCCTTGTTACCTTTTCTTTGATATTTGTCTTTTGCCTTGTCTTTCTTTAGCATAGGGCAATCCGGTTTGTAATGTCCCAGTTTTCCACAGTTGTAACAAGATCCCTTGCCTTTAGTACTTTTAACAAACTCTTGCTTGGAAGGATTAAATTTTCTTCGATAGTTGATGAGACGCTTGTCCGAATGGGAAATCTCATTCTTTTTGAGATACCGATTGTATCTTCTTACGAATAAACCCATATCTTTGTTTGATTCGTCTTCATCATCACTTGAATCACTCCCACTATCTTTATTGGTGGAGGATTTTGAGGAAGAAGCTTTTAATGCAATAGACTTCTTCTTTTTCTCATGATCTTTATTTTTCTCGATCTTTTCTTTCTTTTCTTTGTCTTCATGCTCATTTAGGTTTAAGAGCTCTTGTTCATGCTCTTGTAGTTTTCCAATGAGTGTAGTTAGATCCAAAGTTCTTACATCATTGGCTTTTTTGATTGTCGTAACTTTTGGCAACCATTCCCTAGTAAGACATCTCAAAATCTTGTTAGTTGCTACATCATTAGGAGTAGTTTTACCAAGAGCATTTAATCGATTTGTCAAGTGAGAAAATCTTTTTCCCATTTCACCAACGGTTTCCCCTTGGCTCATGTGAAATCGACCGAACTTTTGTTGTAGAGTATTAATTCGAGCAAGCTTAACATCATCGGTTCCTTCATGGGCAACTTGTAAGGCTTCCCACATAGATTTAGCCAATGTGTGATGAGAAACTTGAAAATATTCATCCGCTCCCAAGGAAGCTATGAGTATGTTTCGAGCTTTCCAATCGTAGCTATATTTCTTTTCATCATTATCATCCCATTGTGCTTCTGGTTTTTCAATTTGGATATTATCCCGTCCGGCCATGGTTATTTGAAAAGGGCCTTCTTGAATAACTTTCCAAAATTTTCTATCAACAGAGTTGATATGGATGCGCATACAATCTTTCCAATGACTATAGTTTTCTCCGGTAAAAACTGGAGCTCTATTATACGCCCCTGTTGGATCGTTGTCCATTTTCCAATAAGTTGTATGTGAAACACTAGATGAACCGGTTCTCTTGATACCACTTGTTAAAAGATAGCGCGGATCTAGAAGGGGTTGAATAGATCCCTTTTTAAAATTTACTTTTCAAAATTAAGTTGAAAAAGTATTGCGGAAGTTTCCCGGAAAATCGTCTAGTTCAAATTAGAAGTCACCGGAGATCGGATATGCGTAAAACCTAATTGGAATGAAATGATGACTAGAAGAATTAATATTGCACAAATGATTCACTTGATAATTCAGCACTTGATAAAACTATACTTAACAATGATATGGAGAAGAAATTAAGCACAATCAAATTGAATTTGTGTGGTTAGGCTTTTTACCAAACACTTGGAGTGCACACACCAAGGATAATTTTGTTGTATCAAATAGTGCATAATTTTACCCACTCTAGTTATCACTTTTGAGTGTAACAATTTATCAAACACTTTGAGTGCACTAATTTGATACACCAGAATTTTCAAGCACACAAGATCAATATGAACAAAAGTAAAATGCGAGAAATGAAAAGAACACAAGGAATTTGTTGAGGCATTTCCTTCGTCATCCTCGCTCGAAGTACTCTGCCCCCAATTCAAAATTGAATTGGGCAATTTTATTAAATCGCAATTGTTTTACAAGAAGAGAGATGAATGAACCAACAAACTAAACCGCGTTGAATATGCTGTCAAATATTCTTCTTGTCCCTTGATCCGAAGTAGAATCAAGTCTTCCACGCGTGTCGAGAAAGCCTCTGATTAATTGCTCCTTTCTTGCAAGAATTCACGATTCTCCAAACTTTGAGCACGACTGAGTTTCTCCAACACTTGTGAACCCACAAAGACCTTCACAATCCTCCGTCTACCGTGATATGAGAGAACGATCACTTGATCTTCAATCTACCTCACTCGGCTGAATCTACGAACGATCGATGTGTGCAAAACCTTAAAATCTTCAATGATCTTGGAGGAGAAAACCCTTCAGATTTTTCCAAGGAAAACCCACACACTCTAAACCCAATCTGAAACTCTAATTCACGATTGAACGTTATCTTCGAAACAAGCACCGTAATCAAACAAAGATTGTTGTGTGTGATTGTTGATTGATGCAAGAATGAAGAAGATGAAGAGAGCTGTGTGTATTTCTTTCACTTTCCTTGTTACCCTCAAATGAAAATAAATCAGCTATTTATATTGGTTAGAGAAAGTAACATAAGAGAGGGAAAAATTAAATGAAAAAATGAGTCAGCACAGTAATGAGCCGACTCAAATCATTAAATGAGTCGGCTCAAAATACCAGATGAGCCGACCAAAATGAACAGAGAGGCAGCCTGTTGAGACCCGTAGAAAATGAGAAGAAAAGACTTCTTAATGAGTCGACTCATGAAGGGTTTTGAGTCGGCTCATCCATACCCAAGAGTCGACAAAAAATGATGCTTCAGGCAGCCTATTGGGACCCGTGCGTTTGGCACCAAATTACACTGAATGAGTCGGCTCATTGTTGAATTTGAGTCGGCTCATTTAGTTCATTTTAAAAAAAAAACCAATTCTTGCTTTTTCTTAGATAACCACTTAAGCTTTCAAACATGCCAAGTTTTTGACACATTAAAATTCATGCCATGTCACACAATTATAACTTAAAAAGAAATCAGAAAATCTTAATCTCGTAAGACACGTTTCCTTCTTCATCTTCTCAAACACACTTCTCCCTCATATTAACCCTAACCGCCGCCCCTACACCACCGTCACCAGAGACATCCGCCCGCGGCCACCGTCCTACTCTCTTCCCCACGACACAACCTCCACGAACTCTAACCCTCTTCTTGATCAAAATCGAAAACGAAACAAACGATCTAACGACGAAGAAAATCCAGAGGAACTTACTTCGATTTGAAACACCCTTGCTTGATCTGTGGACTTCTGAATGTGCCGATTGTTCTTGAAAGATGTTGATTGTGTTGATACACTGTGTATCGTGATTTGCGGGTTCTTGCAAACGAAAGATTGATAACGATGAAGCCTGTTATGACGAAACGGTGAAGGTGATTGTGATGAGACGAGAGCAGCGGCGATGATGATGAATGCTTTGGGTAAGTTTCAATGTCATTATCACTTTATTTCTTCGATCCTCAATCCCTTTCTCCTTCTTCTTCAGTTTGTTTATTTTTGATTTCGTGTCATTGAGAAATCTTGTGTGAATTGATATGAATCCTGTTGAAGATGATATTTGTGGTTTTCTGGATTTGCAGGTTTCGATGAAGATTATGTACGAAGGCGGTGATCCGTTTTGGTGGTGATTGGAGAAGGTTATTGATGATAAAAGATCCGGATTTCTGTTGAATTTGTTGCGGATTTGTCAAAGATGATGAAGCAGTTTGAAGTTTGGAGCAGAATCACCCTGTTCGCTCAAATCGACAATGGAAACGCAACAATTATGTATGCACTCATTGACTCACTTTCATTCTTGATTTCGATTCACCTCTGCTTTTGTTATCGTGATTGATGTGGTTCGCATTTGCAGGTTATTGTTGATGCTTGGCGATGAAGATGAAGGAGGTTGCAGGTTGCGGAACTGCTTCGAAGGAGATGATTCGGTTTGAAGATGATGAAGAAGCAGGGTTGAAGATTAATGGAAGAAAGAAGGATGTTGATGAAGGTATGAAAGAGAGGATGAAGATTTAATGGAAGGATCGTGAAAACTGAATTCAGGATGAAAAAAATGGTGAAGACCCCTGAAGAAACTTGATCAATGGCCTTATATATGTGAATATTTTTGTGATTCAACTTAATTTCTGTTAGAGAATTTGTTAGAGTTTGTTATCTTTCTGTTATGATATAGTTGTATTTTTGATTCTTCTGATATGTAACTCAACTTTCAATATCCATTGAAAAATTGTTTCTGAATTTTTCCTGCAATATTTTCTTCTGAGTTTTTCATGTTGAAATTGTGTAGCTGATACTTGGTCTTGATCTTCTTTTGTGAGAATTTGGATTTTGTCGCCGATTTTTATATTCAGATTTTCTTATGTGCCCTCGGTATTGATTATTGAAGTTTTGTAATTTTCTACTTGAAGGTTAGCACGACTATGAGAATGAAAGAGCTCAATTTTACGATTGTCAAGGTTGAAGGTGGACGAGGATGGCGTCTTAGAGGTTGGAGTTGGATCGATGGCTCGGATTGATGAAGAGATACTGAAGTTTTTTTTCCAAGACTTTTCTATGTAAATGTGATCCTATTTTAATCTTCTCCCTGAAATCAATTATCATTCTGGTGTAATAACCTGCAAAACTTGTTTCTGTTTTATTTTTGTTATTGGAATGAATCATGTTAGGATACTGTTATTGGAACCGATATCCACGAATTCTTTTTGTATTGCATTTTCCTGCATTTTGAATTTCTACAATATCCCTTTTTTATGTTTCTCGTGTTATCCTTGCATTTTCACAATTTAAAGCCAACACTTCAGAAATTTTATCTGCAGAATTGTTGAGTTCTTTCTGGGACCTGAATCAGGCCCTTTGTAGGAGGCAGAAGCTGGCAAATCATTTTCTTTTCCATACTTGACCGTCATATGACGATGGGTAATTGAAGTTGAAACATCACACTTTGGAACTGGACTTAATGAGCTTGAACCTGTACTATTCTTGATTGTTTTCTCACCTTGGCCGTTGTTGCTAGCCTTTCCAACATGACTAACCTCACGCTCATTTTCATACAAAAAAACTGTTCAATATTTCCCATTAATTCCCAGGAAATTATTTTCTTCTATAATTTCACATTTTATTATAAAGATAAACCAAAAGATCAATGGGACTTATAACATGAGCCATGAGTTTGAATTGTGAAATAAGAGTTCGGATTGGATTAAATTTTAATTTAATGGATTTATGGCCTTGAATTGATATTGAATCAAATGGATATTAAAGCTTGGTGAGGAGTGAATAAAGACAATGGAATTTAATTGAAAAATGGGTTTAAATAAGACAAGGCTAATGGGCTTGAAATTCATGAATAGTTCCTAGTTTAGAACCAAACTAAGATGAAAATGGATTTTAAAAAAATGAAAGAATTAACTAAATGACTAATTTTGTGAATAAGGGCAGGGAAGACATGGGCTTCTAATCAATCAGATTGAAAACATGAACGAAATGGGTAGTGAGTTAGAAAGAATATTAGCATGAGAGGAATCCAAGTAATCCATACAACCAATCCTAACATGTTTATTTCGACTCAGCCATGACCTAATGCCTTGCCACTTAGTATACAAATATCTTGATCTGACGACCGATGAAAACACATCTTTGAGAAAACCTTGTGGCTGTAGATGAGATCTGAAATGTAGAAAGAGGCACAACCACTAAGATATTTTTAATATGAAACCCTAATTCCTTAATCACTGAGGGAACCAGTTGAAACAATCTTCAATGAGGTGAACCATGAACTAGAAATAACCCTGAATCTCAGAAGACCTTGATCTCATGTTTCAGTAACTCCAAGCAAACAAATGATTTGTTAGTTATGACCTAATGGAATATGTAGATGGACATGAAACACAAAGCCATAAATAAGAGGGCATATTTTAGGGTGTTACAAATGTGGCCTTAACTTTTTCAACCTTGTTTACCTAGGCAAGGTACTCTAAAATGTCTTTCGACTTGGGAGAGGCTCTAAATATCCTAGTATTTTGTAAGTACCCTAAGTTTATGGTTGCTTCAACACTTGCCTCTACGTATTTAGGCTCTTCGATAGAGTTTTTTTGGCTTAGCCCCAACACCTATGGGTTTAAGGCGTCTGTAAGAGGGGAAGTACTCTTTTAGTTTATCTAGGTTTGTTTTTGGATTAGGAAGAGGGCCTAACATTGCATGACATGTACCAGATACAAGAATATTAATACATAAGATTTAGAGATACTTGCCTTCTCATTCTCATTAGGAGGTTCTGGAATATATTGTTGATTTTCAACCACCTCCGGTACAGCCAATCAGTGAGCATAGGCGAGAGGAAAATTTTTTGTTCTTCTTGCTGGTAGTGGCTTTTGATGAAGACATTGTTGCTTGGAGTTGAAGTTCTAGGCCGTTCTCACGAAAATGGGTTCTTGGTCGTTCGAGAGTGATGAAGATGTCTGAGAAGGATGAAGAAGAGAATGACTAATTTTCTTAAAATGATCTTTGATGAGTATTTATAGAGGGAAAGGAGAGTTTTGAAACGGTTTAATTTTTAATTTGTGGACCACGTGGCAAAAAACGTTCATAGAGGCAGTTGAAAAGGCCTATGACCCCCCTAGTTTTTAGGAAATGACAGGGTAATGTCTAGACGTGGGCTGAGAGTTGACGTTTACAAAAATTCTAATGATGAGTTTTTGGGATTTACAAAATCAAATCTTGGAAATGACAAAGTAATAAAGACAATAAGGCGTCGAAAATGTTCATCAACAGCAAATGATTTTTCTTCAAGAATTGGTCGAAAACTCTTTGCTGGGGGGCAATTTGTAGGTGTGGATTTTCGACGATGTGAAAATGAAAAGGAAAGTGATATGATTCGACATAAAATAGTTTGATAAATATGTTTGAAAGGAAGATTTCGACATGGTCAGTAAGAAATGACATTTGTTATATCTTTCGACAGAGACAGAGAAGAAGACTGTGTTAGCAGTTTGTCCAGTCAGTCGAAGGTGGTCATCTTTGATGATTTCGACGGATGTTGAACAAAGTTACCAGTTCGACAGAAAGAGGAAATTTCAAATTTAAAGTAATGGAACGTTTGGCAGAAGTACACGTGGAAGAATCTGATGGAATGAATGCATGCCGAAAGGCCAAGTGTCAAAATATTAAGATTTAACCATTAGTGGCAGTTATTTTAGTTTCTTATATATAAGGTAGTTCTTATCAGATTTGTGTGTGTGAAATTTATTTGTACAAATTCCTGTAAAAAAAATCAAATTACCCATGTGAGAGAAAAGAGTGTGATTCTGGAAATATTTTACGTGTGAACACCATCTTTAATTCTTCAAGTTTAATAAATTCCAAGTTTATTTAACATCTTTTCACTTTTACAATTCAAGCAATTTACAAGTTTTGGTTTAGTTCAACATTCTGCATTTGTTCTTGTTTACTACTTTATGCATTTTCAAGAATTATTTCCTTTAAGTTTACCAAGTTATTTTACTCTTGTTCTTAGTTTTATTTCTATGAATCATACAAACATATGAGAGAGACTTAACAAAAAGTGAAACCATCAATATTTATAAAAATCATCACTTTCGATCAAATCAATTCACACTTATGTCCTAGGATTTGTATGGTTGATCCTACAAGTAAACTAGTTTAACGTTAAATTAGAAACCAGAGGTTGTTCGTCGGAAAACACCAGCGAACAACGAGTGACAATTCTTGAAGTGGGTTCGAGTCCCATGGAGAACCTGATATCCACATGATAGTCGGATCATACGAGCATGTGTGAACCGAGCATTGCCTTAGACGTAGGTCTGGTCGGGGATTGATGTTTTGTGAATCTTGATAGTTATTTATTGAGTTATATGAACTCAAGTGACATGTTTCCATACAATGCAAGAAATCCCCCGATACTTAAGTATTCATTCCATTATCATGACTTAAGTTAATAATCGATTATAAATCATGTAGAGCCGAGTGGACCCATAAGATAGGGAACCCATTGAGATTATTACCTCACCCCCATTATTGTTGTTATTTTTCAGGTAGTTCTTTATAGGTGAAAGGTAAGGGCAAACTAGCTTGATGTCCTTGGAGACTTGATATTTTGGATTATGTTCCATTATGTATATAGTTATTTTGAGATCATTCAGAGCATGATGTAGTTACTAATTTTATTTTAGGCACCTTTGTATACATTGTGCCTTAGATGTATATTATTTTTGGGCATGTATAGAAGTACATTGTTGCCTATAGGATCTTATGTATTTCAGTACCAAACTTACATTATGTATAATATGTATTCTAAACATGTATTATATATGGGTGTTACACTCCTGTTGAGTGATACCTAACAAGTATCATTTGTTCTCCCTTGTCATCATCCTTCTTTCTAAGCAGATCCAAAATATGTCTATACGCAAGTGAACCAAATAAATTTAAATGACTCATATTTTGCTTGAATCCAGACCATGATTCTTCAGGTGTAATATTTTTCAACTTCTTTGTTAGACACATTCAATAAATATGTAGTTGTGGACACTGATTCTACCCATAATTCTTTTGGCAAATTCTTCCCTTTCAACATGCTTCTCACTGTGTTCATAATTGATTGATTCTTCCTCTTGGAGAATCCATTTTGTTGAGGCGTATAGGGTGGCATCACCCCCACCATCCATTTTTAGAATTTTTGTGATCACTTTGTCTTTCAACCATGGATTTGAGCTTCATGAATACTTCCAACACCTCATATTTTATTTAGATCATGTAAGTCCATAAATTTCTACTCAAATCATCAATGAAAGTGAAAAGTATCTAATGCCTCTAATTGAGCCAACTTGCATCAGTACATAAACATTTGAATATACCACTTCAAGATGACACTTAGTTCTGCATCCTGCATCCTTGCTAAAGTTGCCTCAGTATTGCTTGGCATGCATACATTCTTCACATTCTTTATTTGGCATATTGATCGATGTAAGTCTCATAACCATGTTTTCTTGTGTGCATAACATTGAGATATTTGAAGTTCAAATGCCCAAGCATATAGTACCATATCCATTCTTCCCAACTAGCAGTCATTGTAAGACACCCATGTTATATTACCTTCAATTTAGCTTTGAAAGTTCTATTTTGAGCCATAGGGGTCTTTATTATCAAACTCTCATTTGCATCCATAACTTTCAGTACTTTATTTTCCATATGAATATTTTAATTCCTTTCAAGCAATGAACCAATGCTTAAAAGATTACACTTGATTCTAGAAATATACAACACATATTTAATCAAAGAATGCTCATCATTCTTCCTCTTTATTAATACATCACCAGTCCGTTCTGTAGCTAGTGTGTTGTCATCCATAAATTCACCTTGTTTTTCAATGCTTGATTGATTTTTACAAACCAATCTTTCCTTCTTGTCATGTGAGTTAAACATCTGAAGTTAAGATACTATTTATCGTTATATCATGCATTTTCTCGCGTAGTCACCATCACATTTTCAATTGATGGTAATCAGTCACACTTTGCTTGTAACCCTTTACAACTACTTTTTCTTGTGTTGTTTTTTTCTTCAGCAATCACCATCAACTGTGTGCTCTCATCATCTTTTTGCCTCGCTAATATTGCTTCAACTTCTTGTGGATCATTTTTGTTGGAATTACAGTCACGAGCAAAATGTCCAAGCTTTTGACAATTGTAGTATTGTACATTGCTCCTATCTTTTTTCCTTCTTCCTCCTATTTCTCTATAATTTTCACCTTTATAGTTGTTTGATCCACCACCTATGCTACAGGTGCTTTCACCCTTTTGGAATGTTCAATATTTGGAAATTCGAGAGTCTCTTCCAACATGATTTTGATAGTTTCCTCTACCTCTATCCATGGACCATTTTTCCCTTCACCTTCTTGTCTCTTCTAATAAAACGAGCCTACAAAGAAATTTCATCCTTTTTTTTGTTAACATTCCTCTCCTTCATTCTCATCATGAGCCTCAAGAGAACTTTGTAACTCTTATTTGCTCATGGTTGAAAGATATTTAGTCTCTTAAATTGAAACCACCATGACATCAAATCATGATATTAAAGATCTCAAGATTTTTCCAACAACATATTGCTTGGCGATTATCTCTCCACATGCTTTCACTTGATTCACCAATCTTGTGATTCTTGTAGTAAATTCACTAATTATTTTCTTCTCTTTCATCTGAATAAATTCCAACTACCTCTTAGGAATTTTCAACTAGGGGTGTGCAAAATAACCAATAACCATGAACCAAATTTCTATCCAAATTAATCCAAATTTTAAAATCCAGCCCAAAGTTATATTTTTAATTTGGTGGCCCATTTATCAAATTAAAAAAAACGATAACCATTGTTCCAAACTGGATCAAGAATCCGGTTACCATTTTTCAAGAACCTTTAGAAACAAATGCACAATATTTTGGAGAAATCAACAACAACACAAATTTCAGAAATCCTAATCCTCAAAATCCAAATCTTCTTTATCATTCTTCAAATTTCCAACCCTAATCTCATTTATATCTTAATTCTCCAAATCACAATCATGGGTTTATCAAAATACTTGTAAAATCGACAAAATTATTCTTCAAATTCAACGAGCTCGTCCTTCATCGACACCCCACAACTGTAACAGGTTAAAGTGAAATTCTACTTTGCTTTAGTTTTCATTTTCATCTTTGACTCAGTAGAAACAAATTAACAGTAAAATCTATGAAATTTGTTGAACTAGGTAGTTTTTAACTTTTTGTGTTGAACAAAATTGAGTTGTAAATGTAGTAGTTACTCTGTTGTGAAGGTAAGTTCATTGTGGTTGTTTGATTGTGTGTTGAACTAAGATGTTATAATAGTAATTAATGTTGGTGTTGTGAAGGTAGGTTCATTGTGGTTGTTTGATTGTGGTTGTTTTACTTGTCGCATTTGCAGAAAGTTTTTGCTCCTATTTACTCTTTGTACTCTTTGTTTTCAAAGATCAATGCAACATTAATCACTATTTTGTCAATATTACCTTTAGTTATTTATTGCTGAGAGAGAAATAGATGGAAAGAGATGATAAATTATTAAATGTAATATAGGGAAAAATAAATAGTTATACCAACAGTAACAAAATGTATCGAGTGTGATTCTTTAGCTGCTGTTAACTTCGTTTATAAGGGACTGATTTGATTGCATCCCTGCTACCAGATTGTCATGTCTATCCATTGTCAAATCAAATGGCAGTGGGAGACAAGTATTGTGAAAGGCAATATACTTGTGATCTGGATAGCTAATCATGGCTATAGTTTTGAGTTGGGATTGCATTTTGTAGCTTCTTGCTGGTAGCAAGTCTGTCTTGGCATTACTTTGTGGGAGCTTCCACCTATCATTTTGTTGCTTCCTTTTTGGCCTCCTGAGAATCTGATAGATATGGTGGGGTGTATGTGGGGAAGCAGGGAATAGGAGTGCACACTAGTAACTAACTTGCTGGGTGGCTAGGTGTGTAAGGTGTGATGAGTGAGAAAGTGAATCTAGATGAATAAAAGGGTATTCACATCCAGAATTACCTTAATTCTGTTTGTTATCATCAATATACAGTGATTCTCACACTTTCTGTTCTGATTTCTTACTTGCATTGATAGTTGAGATAAAATCACTTCCCATAAGGATAAAAACTTAGAGCATATTTGAAGAAAATTCTAAAGCACCAACACTTATAACCGAGGGCATGTCTGGTGTCCAAGACATGTTAGTGCCTGACACCAACACATATAATTAAATTCAATTATGTAATTTTCTCAAATAATTACCGGTGTCAACGTGTCGGGGTCTAGGTGATAGAGACCATAAGGAAAAAATAAGTATTATGTAATAATGAGTGTGGTAAGGATATATGATAAATAAAGAGTGAGTTAGGATTCTTAGTTGGCAAGTTAGATAGATATGCCTTAGAAATATAAATGGTGATGTTAGTGAATTGTATGTATTATATTAGAATATTGAAAAGAATCGTTATGGTTAGGCAAAGGGAGTTATCTCCTCTGAGGAGTCTTGCTCTGGGGTAGATTGAAATTTATTCCTTTCTATATTGTTCTCTTTTTTCATCAATGGAATAGTTTACATTGTTGATATATTTTCTTTACTTAACTTCTTACTAATGGATTTTAGAGTTCCATCACTATGCTTCATAGAAATTTATCTTTTTATCCAATAAATGACTCTGCTCTAATTACCCTGCACATTTCAGAACTTCAAATGTTGATTATAATATGCTTGACATGTCAAAACTTCATAATCAATAGATGAATTCTGCTTTAATTACCCAGCAGAATTCAGTGCACTGAGTGTAAGTTGCTGTAAACATTCCAATGGAATTGTTAAGGTAGTTATAATAGCTTCATACAATGCTTGAATTCTATTTGTAAACACTTTATCAAGAATTCTGGATAATTTTTTAGTATTGATACAGGATGCAGGCAACATACATAAATAAGTTAACCGTTATTTTAGTGAAATGTCTATAATAAATTATAAATAAAAAAATTCCTTAAACTTTTCCAAAATGTAAGGGACTCTTTGGCTTGAGAGTATGTTTTCTGTTCTCATCTCTTATCTTCACTTCTAATTTGAAACCTACCCATTGTTTTCAACATTATTACCTGCTTTTAAAGATTTGTACAGGAAGCACAGAAACCAAAAAAACTTATATTCACTATTGTCTATACAAATCTTTGAAAACTGAAAACAAAATGAAAATAGAGGGCCATATTTGTAAACATTTTATCAAGTATTTAATGTTGGTGTTGTGTTGTACGATGTTGGTGTTGTGTTGAACAGTTCCATTTTTAATTTGAAACAGCTTGTTCGTTTCTAATTTGTTTTCCTATTTTTAACAGAATCAAGATGACTAATGTTGGCACAACTTATGCAACATCTGAGAATACGGTTTCAACCCCTCCACCTTCGGTCTCTAATGAAATGCCACCTCCTCATACTAAGAAGCGAAAGAATCGTTCAGAGGCTTGGAATCATTTCATTGTATCGTCGGAAGAAGAACAAAAAGCTTCGTGCAAATATTGTGGAACAAAAATTAAGTATAGTAACGGAACCAGTTCCATGCATGCCCATTTATCGAGATGCCTTGTTTACAAGAGGCAAAGGACATCATCTACTATGACAAGTTCTGAAGAACTTGTTGGCTCTCCTTTAATTGTCAAGTTTGACCAAGAAGCCATTCGAAGAGCAATGGTTAAGATGTTCATAAACATGGAGATTCCTTTTCGGAAGGTCGAACATGAGTCTTTTCATGAATTTATGAGTCTTGCTTCACCAAGATTTCAGATTTGTTCACGCACAACATTGGCACGTGATGTCTTGAAACTATGGGATACAGAAAGAATGATTTTGAAAAACTTTCTCTCTCTGAATTGTCGAAGAGTTTGTCTTACCACTGATATGTGGACTTCTTGTCAAAAGTTGAGCTATATGTGTGTGACGGCCCATTTCATTGACAATAACTAGCACTTACAGAAGAAGATTTTAACTTTTTGTCAAGTCACAAGTCATACGGGAGATGCTATTTGTGAAACAATGGAGATGTGTTTGAACAATTGGGGTTTAAACCGCGTGCTTAGTTTGACGGTTGATAATGCTTCATCAAATGATGTTGGAGTTGAACGTCTCAAGAGAAGGCTTTTGTCTAAGAATAGTTTAGTTATGAGCGGAAACCATTTTCATATGAGGTGTTGTGCACACATATTGAATTTAATTGTGAAAGAAGGTTTGAAAGACATTGATAATTCTGTTTATAGAGTTCGTCATGTTGTTTGGTATGCTAGATCTTCTCCCGCGATACTTGCTAAATTCAAGGCATGTATTGATGTGGAGAGCATGGACTATAAAGGTTTAGTTTCTCTAGATGTTGAGACTCGTTGGAATTCAACTTACTTGATGTTAGTATCCGCATCAAAACATGAAAGAACCTTTGAAGAATTAGGTTTTCGAAATAAAAGGTACGTGAAAATTTATTAATGTACTCTTTCATGAAGAGTTGTATATTATAAGCAAATTTATTTCATGTTGTTGGGTTTCTAGTGATACGATATATTTAAAATTAAAATTTACAATCTCACGCACAAATACTCATTTCTTATGATACATGACCTGATGCTTGATCTTGCAAAGTAAATGCCTTAGTTTTTGTTGTTATTGTTATACTTGGTATTAAGTCACACACAATTTGTTATAGAAAGAAACCTCTGTTTGGTAACTCGACAAAGAAGTGATTAGCCTTCACAATGCATTTTGTCCCAAATGTTCCATATACAGGTCGTAAAGCAAAGCTCATAGACATCAACTGTCAGATGAGAAATTCCATAAGGTGTTCTTTGGTTTCATGTTGTTACATTTGTTGCATTTCTTGTATAAAATGAGGCATGGACATCAACTGTCTCTAGTTTGTATCAAACAAGATATTATACTGTCTTTCACACTTTCCTTGAAAAGAATGTTTTTGGTTTAATGGGCTTATATACAGTATTGGATGAATACTAGTGATCTTATAATATTGCATGTGCTGCTTGCTTTTGAACTTGTGGAACTTTTTAGACCCTACTCTTTTGTACTAGAGTAATCTCCATAATAATTTGTCCATTTGATGTAAAAATAAAGCTATGAAGGAAAACCAAAAGAGAATGAAATTGCAAAGGGATTTCATTCATTCTACATGATTTTTAATCTACTCAAAGTCTTGGATACATTGTAGAATTAAGCACTTAGTGTGAATTTTTAGGTGCATAAGAGATCAGGTGGGTGCCCGTGCACCGATATAGTTGAAAAGAAAAGTGAAAACTTGATGACAACCCTGTGATGTCTGTCACATGATTAGAATGGTAACAATTGCAAATTGCTTATTAGAATTTCTGGAAGTAATGGCAAAGGGTGTAATAATGTTGCAATCTCAACTTAAGGCCTGTAAATAGTTATATGTTACCCTGACTAATCATAAAAATCTAGCTAATGAGAATCTTTTGCATCAGTTTCCGAATTGTTAACTGGAATCATATTTAAGGGTTTTTAAAGTTATTAAGTTTGAGACTTGAAAATGTTATTGGAAGCTTAGCCGAGAGTTGGAGTCCTTTGTTGAAATAATTTTAACTGGTATGTTAACTTAACACCAACTTGTGAAAAACAGAACAATTTTGTAGATTTGTTTTAATGTTGGAGCTACTTATCTATCATATTTGAAACTAGAATATATTGGTGCATGTGGAATGAAAGGTCAACATCATTTGAAGCTTTATATGATTTTCCTTAATGTAGAGATTTGTTTGCATATAAGAAAAAATAGCAGGAATCTAGTCCTTTATTGCTTTCCATAAATATTATTATGTTTCTCATGATGTATTTATGATAAACATTTTATGTTGTGCTAGGTATGTGAATGAGTTGACAAAGAAGGGAAAAGGTGTCCCTACAAAAGACGATTGGAAGCATATCAACTTAATTATTCCATTCTTGAAGTTGTTTTATGATGCTACGGTACACATATCAGGGTCATCTTATTTGACAAGCAATATTTATATGTTTGAGGTCTTGGGTATTGGAAAGAGCATTGTGGATATGTGTGCGTCTGAAGATGAACATCTACGTTCAGCAGCTCAAAAGATGAAGAAGAAGTATGATAAGTATTGGGGACCTCATGAGAAGCTTAACATGATGTTGTTGGTTGCTCTAGTTTTCGACCCTAGGCGCAAGATTAGATTGGTCGATTGGATGGTAAGGCGATACTACAATAAGGAAGATGCCGATGCCTTGAAAGTAAACTTAGATTCTTGTTTGAAATCTATTTATGAGGAATATTGTGCTGGTTTTATGCCTCCTCAAGGTAATTCAGATGAGCCGCAAGCTTTTGGTAGTGTTAGTCATCCTTATGGAACTGCTGAGTTCTATCTTTCAGAAGGGTGTGACAATGCAAAATAATGAGTTAAATACTTATCTTGGAGAGAAGTTGGAGCATAACATGGAGATAAATGTACTAGAGTGGTGGAAAGTTAACTCTGGTCGATATCCCATCCTCGCAAACATTGCAAGAGACGTGTTGGCCATTCCTATAAGCACGGTGGCGTCTGAATTTGCATTCAGTACAGGTGAAAGAGTGCTTGATCTATATCGCAGCTCGTTAACACCTACAACAGTCGAAGCATTGATATGCACCCAGGATTGGCTCAAAGGAACATCTTCATCCTTGATTACAAATGAAGATTTTGATATTCTCGAGAGATTTGAGCAAGGTATGATAACTAACTATATTGCCTAATTTATTAATATTTATTATACTTGAGGCATAATGAAATGTCTTTATATGTTTTGTAGAATTACTTTATACGGAAGATGGTGCTAGCTGTTCAACCTCTTCAACCTCAGTTGCACTCGAAGATGACTTAACGGTATTATTGATTAAATTTTCCTCTTTCAAAGCACTAATTATTGATTAAGTTTTTGTTAATTGTCTTTGTCACATGAAATTTACTCATGAATTGTATTCCCATATTGATAAGTTTGAGTAGGTATTTTATCCTTTATGGTTGTTTCTAGAACAATATTGCAACAATATAGTGTTATATGATATCTTAACTTGGTCTTCTTAATTCAGCTTCATTGATCTTCCACTTTATTTATTTCTATTTATTTTACTTGTAGATGTGATGGATGATGCAAAGATATGTTTGAAAACTTAGATGATGCAAAGAGATGTTGGAAACTTAGATGATGCAAAGAGATGTTGGAAACTTGGATGATTTATGAACAATTATGATTTATAGAGACATGTTGATAATTACTTTATTTTGTGATCCTTTTTATGTAACACATCATACTTTGGTATTATTTTTAATCGAGATATTGTTTATTGAGATTATAAGAATCAAATTTAAAGCAATTTTTTCAATGAATGTTTTTTACATAAACTAGTTTTATCACTAGTTAAAATAAAAAGGCTAATCAAAGAAAACAAAACTATTTTTGATATAAAATTGATTTTTTTTATAAAACTGATTTTTTAATAAAACTGGTTTTAAAATTGGTTTTTTTATAAAACTGGTTTTAAAATTGGTTTTTTTAAAGAAAATAAAAAACTGATTTTAAGAGAAACCGATTTAAAACTGGTTTTAAAAAAATTGGTTTTTTTGTGAAAAACCGGTTTGAAACTGAACTGATCCACTTGTAAACTGGTTTTTAAAAAATAAAACTGATTTTATAGAAATAATTACAAGATCCAAACCAAATTATATATATATATATATATATATATATATATATATATATATATATATATATATATATATATATATATATATATATATGGTTCAATTTGGTTTGGTTATGCACACCCCTACTTTCAACCTTACAACTTTTGCCTTATTAGTTTCTGCGTAACCACCATTTTCCACACACTCATTTAATATTTTGCTACCGAAAATGGATGGCAAATTGGTAACCGGTCCCATACATAAACTTGAATTCCCAAAAGTCATAACAGGAAAGTGGCCTTTTCTTTTGCAAAGAAATTTGTCCGTCCCATTTTACCAAAAAAAATTGTCGAACGAATATTAAAAAGTTGTCGAACATCAACAATTTCAATCTGTTGGCGAAAAGTTAAAAAACCAGAACGAATATTAGTTACTCGCCTTAAAAATGGTCAAAAAAGCGGCGTAGGTTGTACAGGACGGTTGAAAATTTGTATTTTAGAGTTGGTGGAAAAACGTTACCAATAGTCATCGTTAACACGTATTTGACTTCACCATTTTTCCTTAAAACACACTTTCCCAAAAAATCACATAATTTGAACAAAACTTTGTTAGAAAAACTTAAACAACACACCAATAACATCACAATCCACATCATTGTAATGGCCAGAACCAGAACCTATAACAACGTAGCTCTTCTTTACTCTAACCTAATCATCTTCATTCCTCTTGTCATCTCCCTCAGAAACCTCACACCAGACAAATCCATCCACTACAACGACTTCCTAGTTTCCGAAACCGGAAAATTCGAAGCCGGGTTCACCAACATAGAGAATTCACAGAACATATACTTTTGTATATGGTACAAAAAACTAAGCCCCCCAAGAACAATTGTTTGGGTAGCCAATAGAGATACACCACTGCAAAACTCAACAGGAGAATTCAAACTCAAACTCACTGATACAGGAAATCCAGTCATAGTTGATGGCTCAGAGAACACAATTTGGTTCTCTAATGCATCAGCAATTGTAGAGAATCCTTTTTTATTGCTCTTGGACACGGGAAACATCGTCGTACGAAACGGGAGTGCTAATGATGTTTGGTGGCAAAGCTTTGATTATCCTGGTGACACTTTACTACCTGGGATGATACTTCGAACGGATAGAATCAATGGAGCGCATAATTCTTTGACATCATGGAAAAACTCAGGTGATCCTGCAAGAGGTGAGTTTTCGTATTATATAGATTCGAATGGTTTTCCGCAGCTGTTTATTTCGAAGGGATCGGAATTAGTTTATAGACTAGGGTCATGGAATGGTTTTTTCTTCAGTGGGATTCCTTGGGAAACACTCTATAGTTATTTCAAATTTTCTTTTGAGTTAACTGAGAAACAAGTTCGATTTAAATATGAACCGTTAAACGACACGATTGTTTCAAGATACCTTATCACTCCAACGGGCTTCGTGCAACGTTACATTTGGTTATATCAGACAGAAACTTGGCGACTTTTCCTCGCTGGCCCCGGGGACCAGTGTGATAATTACAACATCTGCGGTGTAAATTCTGATTGTAACGCGGGGAACACCGAGATATGCAAATGTCTCATTGGTTTCGCACCTAAATCATCGAATGATACTGAAGGGTGTGTTAGGAAGGTGAAATTGGATTGTGACGATAGAGACGGATTTGTTACGTATACAACGATGAAGTTGCCAGACACGTCTTGGTCATGGTTTGATGAGAAAATGAATCTTGTGGAATGTCAGCAACAATGTCGGAAAAACTGTACTTGCGTAGCTTATGCAAGTTTAAATATTAAAAATGGTGAAAGTGGATGCATCATTTGGTTCAATAACATCATTGACATGAGGACAGAAAGCTCTTCTGGACAAGAGATTTACATAAGAGTGGCTGCTTCAGAATTAGGTACTTTTCTACTTGTTCTTTTTAGTATTCATAGAATCGTAAATATAAATATTTTTAGTCTTTAGGTGTTCTCTTGATATCTCGTGTAATTCAACGAATAACACAGAAGAAAATGATAGCAGGTAGTTCAACGAATAACAGAAAGAAGAAAATGATAGTAGGTATTCTAGTAGGAATTGGAATCCTCTTCTTGAGTATTACGACAGTTGCATATGTCATCTTTCTACAGAGGAAAAAACTTCGGAAAACAGGTGAATTTTTAGATTTTTTCTTTTCTGCTTTATTGAGTTTCTTAAGAAGTATTCGTTCACTTGTTATATATATCAACAATCGAAAAACAATTTAACATTTCAGGTAGGAACACAACAATAAACCATGAAGATAACATGAATCATGAGAAGGAGAGTATTGACACATCAACTTTTGATTTTTCTACCATAGCTAATGCCACTGACAACTTCTCCCCCATTAACAAACTCGGAGAAGGTGGATATGGACCTGTTTACAAGGTGACATGATTAGAAGTTTTATTATTTCTTAATGATAATGATGAATCCACTATCTCTATGAATATGATTTTTACATTTCTAGTTAATGATTGATCTATAGGGTGTACTAGCAAATGGTAGAGAGATTGCTGTCAAGCGGCTTTCGGTTAAATCTGTACAAGGGCCACATGAATTTCAAAATGAAGTTATATTGATTGCAAATCTTCAGCATAGGAATCTTGTGAAACTCATTGGTTGCTGTATTCATAATGATGAAAGAATATTGATTTATGAATACATGCCTAACAGAAGTTTGGACAACTTTATTTTCGGTACGAGTTTTTCTCATCTAATCTAAATTCATATAAGTTCTTCTCCATGCTAACTTCTATGTGGAATTTGTCAGGTCGAACTAAAAGTCAAGTATTGGATTGGAACACACGTTTCCATATTATAAGCGGAATTGCCCGAGGACTTCTGTATCTTCACCAAGATTCTAGAGTAAGGATCATCCATCGAGATCTAAAAACCAGTAATATTCTTCTTGATAACGACATGACCCCAAAAATATCGGACTTTGGACTCGCTAGAGCTTTTGGTGGAGATCATGATGAGGCCAACACAGTAAGAGTAGTGGGAACTCAGTAAGAAATTCAAAACTTGATATAACTAGTTTATGTAACTTATTATATTTATTTTTCCTTAGTTCACTTTTTTTAATACGTTGCAGTGGTTACATGCCTCCGGAGTATGCTGTATATGGATCGTTTTCTGTGAAGTCTGATGTCTTCAGTTTCGGTGTTATTGTTCTAGAAATCGTCAGTGGGAGGAAGAGCCGAGAATTTTTCAACCCAGAACATAATCTTAACCTTATTGGACATGTAAGAAACTCACACCTAAATAGTTTCCTATAACCTTTGACTACTAATCGTAAGTTATGTGCACTAAGCTTCATTTTTTTTTACCTAAGCCCATAATTGATATCCATGTCTGTTTCTTAGGCTTGGAGACTTTGGAGTGAGGATAAACAATTGGAACTGATAGATGAGTCTCTTAAAGGTTCAATTACAATGGATGAGGCATTAAAATGTATTCACATTGGGTTGTTATGTGTGCAAGATAGAGCAGATGATAGGCCTGAAATGTCATCTGTTGTTCTAATGATGAATGGGGAGAGAGCATTACCTAATCCAAGGCAGCCCGGATTTTATCCTCATGAAGTTGTGTCTTACTCAATCAAACAAGATTTGTCATCAACAAATGAAATTTCCATTTCACTGTTACACCCAAGATAATCATGATAAGCTTATGTTTAAATTAGATGGTGCAAATATTTATCACAAAATTACTTTAGGAATTAATTTTTTTTCCAGAGATAGTTATAAAATGATAGCTAGTGTTTTTGAACTTGGAACTTGCAACACAAGTCATATGCCAAATTATCTACGAAACTGTTTACTGTGAAATTTGGTAAACAAATATAAATTTATATTAATACTTAAGAGATCAAACTCGAAAATCTTTCGGACATATTTATGTGCAGTTATTTTTGTGAAAATCAGTATGATTGTCGAAGTTAGCATAAACTTCTGTGAAATGAATGAAAAGGTTTGTGATTGTTTAAAAATAAGGGAAAATGATTAAAAGACAAGACGACTGTTTATAAAATGCAATATAAAGTAAAGAAATATTTGCATCGAAAGGTAAAGTACGAGAAATTAAAGTTTGCGTCGATGGGTAAAGTGCAAGAAAATAAAGGACTTTAAGTTAAAAGACTTGAAAATAAAGTGCAAAAAAATTTAAAGTAGACTGAAAAGGTAAATGCAATCAATAGAAAAAAAAGATTTAAATGCATAAAAGAAAGACTTTTAAGATAAAAATGTTTGAATGTATTAAATTGGTAGAATGCATACGTACATTATCCTCACTCATTTCTCACATCGCAAATACTTTGAGTGTAGTAGAAATGTGTACAATTTACGGATCTTTTACAAAATAAACCTAAGTGTCTATAAATACAAGTCTAAAATAAGTGTCTAAGTATGATAAACTACTCATATGGTGACACATCTTCAGATCATGTAGCATTTTTTTTTTCCGACGTGGCCCACATTTTACAAGTAACCGCTGACACTGATGTAGTAGTTCCCGCCTAGGGATATTATATGAATTTCTCAACTGCTCTGTTTGTGCTAAGAACTAAAGACCCTCGTCGAAACCTTCGACGTCAACCATGTTAAGGTAACATGTTTCGAGGTATTGGTCATTATAATGGTGAACTCCATATAATACCCTAATTTTCCCCCTAAGATCCTCTGCATTTTATCAGCATCTTGCATACAAAAAAGATCACCAAGCACCTGTGTATTTCTTAATTGTTTTACATTTGCTTATATTTACTAACTCTTAACCAAAATACAAAAATATGTTGTAGTTCGTCTGTTCTTGTGTGTGTGTGTGTGTGTGTGTGTGTTTAAGGTTTGCACAATTGTCAAAGGCAAGACAATGATTTCAATTCAGATGTGGTTGTTAAGTTATGACCCAATTTAGATGGAAGTTTGACTTAATATTGGTCAAACTATCAAGCAAATGCTTCAAGTGCGAGTTATTTGTGTCAGTGGTTCATTTCTCAAGCAATGTGTATTCAAAGTCAGGTTGACTTGTATCAAATTTCTCTGATTTATCAAGTAATAGTTCATGTAAAGATTGGTTTAGAAAAACCAGGTTCATCATTGATCAGAGTTCATATGTCCAAATTGGTTCACCTGTGGATTTATTTTCCCATAGATTGATTCAGATGAATTCAAAATGACTCATAGCTTATTGATCAGAGATTCAGAAGATTAAAGTTGATGGTCGTTGTTGCAATTGTGAAATATCGTTTGGTAGTTATGTTCATTTTATCAGGGAAACTTGTGTAGAAAAGTCAAATGTGGGTTTAGACTTTGGATTAAAAGTCAAGACTTTATATTCATATTTACTACCATATTAAACATCCATTACCTATTATCATCTATTTCTAATTCATTTTCTTTTTTAATATTCATTTTTAAACCATTGTCCATATTTCAATTATTCATTTTAAATTATCCAAATCATTTAAACCATTTTTCAATTATTACCTTTTCTAAAACCATTTAAAAACCACACTTTGATCCATATTCAAATACATATTTATTTTAACCTTTTTACCATTTTTCTACATCAAATGGCCCATTTATAATGTGACCCAAAGTTTCAATTCCAAAAAGTTTGTAAACCAATGAAAAAAAGCATCTCATACTACATTTAAAAATATCAGTAGAACCAAGGTGTAAAGAAAGTACTACAAGCCCAGCTACCCACATCCAAACAGCCAAGCCATCCAAAACTACTATCCACTTGCACAATTACACACTACAAGCTCAAAGAAACAATTTTCAACCCAACAACAACACAAACCGTGGACGAAACGAAGCAGAGAGAGGGATGAAAACGAGACGAAGTGAGGACGAATAGAAGAGAGTGACGCGGTGGATTTCACTGTCTCAGCGATTGATTTTGAGAGGAGAAACAAGGAAAAATGGCGGAAATTTTGGTTGTAGGTGAAAAGGAACAGTAACTGTGATTTTTGAAGAGGAGAGGATATTTCTCACTGTCTCTTCCTTTTTTCTATTTTACTTGATTTCTTTTCCATTCTTTTTTTAATTAAAACCTATTTTGAATCTAGGCTTATATGATTTAGACCCATTGAACCTGTTTTACACAATCATAGTTTGCGCTTATACCCATTGAACCAATTTCTTCTACTTTTATTAGTCTTTTAATTTTTAGAATTTTTTACTCATATACCCCATTTTAAAAAAAATATTCCCCAAATAACCAATTTTAAAAAAAAAATTCCCAATCTATCCCATTTTTTTAAATATTAGAGAGGAGTATCCATTATGATTGGCGACTATGTTTAAATTTAGAGAGGTGTCGCCAATTGGAATGGAGACACCATAAGTAGTCGCCAATTGGAATGGAGACACCATAAGTAGTCTTGAATCCAATTGGCGACTATGTGTTAAAGTTGAGAAGGGTCGCCAATTGGTTTGTAGACATGATGTTATTTGAAATTTCCTATAAATACTCATGGTGCGCAGTTTTTTTCACATCTTCTCTCATCTCTTCTGATATACACTTAATATTGATATCATGTATATGCGCCGCTATGGAAAATTGATTTTTTTTTCTTTTGAGAGAGAGAGAGAGAGAGAAACCTCTGATCGATATGTTATTATGGAATATCCAAAGTCTTAATCAACTGAAGAGGGAGCTGAATCAGTGGCTAAAGGAAGAAATTGGTGAAGGAGAAAAAATTCGCAGTATTGAGATATTTGATAGGATGCGTGGGTGGGTGCGAGTTAAGACTGACGTGGAAGCTAGGAAATGATGTTTGGACCTAATGAAATTAGGTTGATTGTTGTAATCAGTTAGAAATGATATGTTTATCTGTTGTATGTGTTGTTTAGATTAAGTTTATTTAAGTTATTGTGATGTTTTCTGTTAACATTGTTGTAACAAAAAGTTCTTAATATATTAAAATATAAGGTTACAACAAGTTATTATTGTGCAGAGCTGGATCCCACATTTAGACATTTTCTTGTTGTGTCCAGGCTGACGACATATAATACACAATCTTATCATTTTATCAACCGTATCCATTTATGTTCTTATACACGTGCTGGTAACACTGCGAAACTTTCATTGCATTGGTAACACTGCGAAACTTTCATTGTAGACGTTCATCGCGTTAACATTCTTATAAATATCAGATAGATAGTTGTATGGGTCCTGGCGAGCATGTGTGCATGCCGCAATTACATGTGAGCAAGGTACCCGAAAGGCCTGATACTTTCCACAATCACACCAGCATCTGTCTAGTCTGACAGCGTATTCCAAAAAAGACCTTCCTTCATTGTGATCAATTGTTTCCTTAACACTAAAATTTCTCCCATGACGGTAAAAGTTTGTGACTAGATGTGTGCTAGCCTTGATAGTTTCATCTTTCTTAACTTTCATTATGCATTGACTATAAACTTGACCAGACATTAACACTACATTCCATTTTTTTCCTCTTGATGCAAATTGAGATGCCAACCTAAAATAGGTTGATCGTACCACTACTGTTATTGATAGGTTTCTAATTCCTTTAAAGACATCATTCATGCATTCCACAAGATATGTGGTCATGCATCAAAACATCCCAGATCCCCCAACTGATCTTGGTCAGTGGCATCTAAAAAAAGTCAACGAACAATGGAACCTTAGGGATTGGAAAGACTTTGCAAAATTTGAGTGTCGTAAATGGAGGAACTGTCACCTATATGTCTTATGTGAACCGGTAATGGCAACTCCGTCTATACCAACTAATACTTATATGGTTTGGTATAGATCGGTTGCAACTGGTTTTCTATCCGAAGATAGGTATCTACACGACCCACGTCAGACCACTTACACACAAGAAGCTTCCACATCTAACCAATGAAGAAACTATCAACAACATTCTTACTCACAACTTCCTACACAAACACAAAGCCACTTTCCAAACATGCCAGACACACAACCACAATACCAAGAGCATCCCCCTTACCGTGTCCAACAAAATGACTTTTATCAAGACGCTCAAACATCACACCATAGCCGACACACACAAACATCACACCACAACCGACAAACAAAACCATCACAACCACCATACGACTTTCAAACACAACTACCATTTCAAACTTTCACCAACGAAGCCTTCACACCAATGTCCCCTTTCAATCGTCCAGTTGTAAACCCATAATTTCGACAAGATTAAAATTCAGGGTTTAAGGTCATCCTTGTCGAAGGATAGCATCAGGAGGAGAATCCAAGAATTGCTGACAAGGTTTTAAAGCTTCACTGTTTCGACAGAAATAGAAATAATGTTCTGGCAGAATAGTTTGGGGAGTGTGTGACTGAGGGCTTCGACAGAAGAAGTTGTTAATAAAAGATATGGTTTGGCAAGTGCTGAAGAGTTTTTCTCCTTTAAAAGGGTTTCGACAGTTTTGAAGAGTTACAAGGTTTTCGTCACCAAGGGAGAGATTCAAATTCAAAAGGTTGTAACCTTTGGCAGTTGGACACATGGAGGTTTCAGAGAAGAAATTTACATGCAGGCTGACACTTGTCATTTAGTTATAGTTTTTCCGTTCTAAGCAGTTATTTTGTTTGTATATAAATAGGATAGTTTGTGTTTAGAATAGGTGTGTGAAAATTGATACAAAATTCCTGTTTAAAAACTCTAAGTACCCAGTGTGAGAGAAAATGAGTCTAAGATTTGGAACAATGTACGTTTGAACACCAGTTATATTTCAAAGTTATTTAATTTACTTGTTTATGCTTCAAGTTTTTGTCATCTTTAAATTTTATTTACTTTTCTGCAAGTTTACAGCCTTCGACATTTCTTTGTTCTTGTTTAAACTTTTAACTTTATTTCGTCTTTAAGATTCAAACTTTACTTTACTTGCAAAAATCAAAGTCTTAATACTTTGACAATATTGATAAAATAAACCACAAATCAGTCACCAAATTCTAAGAATAGTTCGACAGAAACAATGCACATGTATCCCAGGACTTGTATGGTTGGTCCTGCAAGTAACCCAGTTTTCTGAAGAAATTGGTTAACCAGAGGTTGTTCGCCAGAAACCACTGCGAACAAATTGGCACGCCCAGTGGGACGAGTGCATTTGATAAAATCTAATAGAAATTCTTAGACAAATTGTTCCTTGCTACGTTGTATGATTCTTAGAAGTGGTAAATTAGCCGTAACCGACGTAGAGAGACCAAAGAGAACAAGAAGAAGAAACATGGCTAACTTGCCAAATACTTCAAACATTCCTGACGAAACAATACCAGTTTCCAACCCTATCCCTTCGTCAGGAGCAATACCAATGTCTGGCCCTGTTTTAGAACAAATTAGGCCTCCTTTGGGAGATTCCATACCAACGGGTTCAGGATCCCAAAATATGCCTAGTTCTTCCACCATGGGACAAGCCAGACCCCTTGGAACCCCTCCCCCTGGAGGAAATACATTCAGGCCATACCTGAATTATTCTCAGCCTTTGACTGGGAGGGAACAACCATATGGAATGCCAACTTCAATGATGGCAAGCCTACATAATTCGTCACCATTATTCTCTGATGCTATGGTTCAAGTGTCATCACCATTGCAGGGATCAGGATATGGTGGAAATGGAAATAGAATGAATCAAATTCCACCAGGTTTCCATATGCCTGCTTTGACAAACCATTCTGCACAAGTAATTCGTCAACAGATGGATGAAAGCAATCATGATATGGTGCAGGCTTTGACACAACAAATGGGAGACGTGTTCAATCCCTTAATACAAAACACTACCCAAACAAACCAAATATTGGCAGAACAGATGGCACGCATTGCTGATTTTTTTGGAGTCCCGCAAGCACAACAAAGAATGCAATTAAACCAGAATCCTGCCAATAGGGCTGTCGAAGAGGAACTTACTATAAACCAAAGGCCCTTAGGGAACCCTCATGAAAATCCCAGGGGGCAAGAGGTGATAGTCGAACAGCCTAATGTAGAAGAGCCTATTCGACAGGAACCAAGAAGGATAATAGTCCAGAGAAACCAAAATGCTGACGAAGTATTACAGCAGAGAATGCGTTACAATAACATGCCTGTCGAAAATAACATTGCCACCATGGTTGAGAGAATAATGGCACAAAATGGAGTAAACGTAGGACTACAAAGGCCTAGTTATACTTCCCCCTTGTCTGAATTTGTCTTACAACAAGAATTACCACCAAGGTGGAAAGTCCCCAAATTTACAAAATTTTCAGGGGATACTAGTGAGTCCACCATAGAACACGTGGCACGTTATTTGATAGAGGCGGGAGAGATTGCTAATAATGAGAACTTAAGGATGAAATATTTCCCAAGTTCTTTGACAAAAAACGCTTTCACTTGGTTTACATCACTTCCTCCAACTTCAATTTTTACTTGGACCCAATTAGAGAGATTGTTCCATGAACAATTTTATATGGGACAAACCAAGATAAGTTTGAAAGAGTTGGCAAGTGTCAAAAGAAAATTTTCTGAACCTATAGATGACTATTTGAATAGGTTTAGATTATTAAAAGCCAGATGCTTTACGCAAGTGCCGGAACAAGAACTAGTCGAAATGGCTGCAGGGGGTCTAGATTATTCCATAAGGAAAAAACTGGATACCCAGTACTTGAGAGACATGGCACAACTGGCAGACAGAGTGAGGCAAATAGAAAGACTAAAAAATGAAAAATTTAGATCAAATAAAAACAAGAAGGAAAGGGTGGCCTACGTAGGAGTAATTCAAGAAGATGATTATGACGAAAACGAACCAGTCATTTTCGACCAGCAAGAAATTGATCTTGCAGAATTAAAACAAGGCCCTCCATATTCTTGTAAAGTTTTAGCCCCGTCGAATGGAAAAAATCCAGTCGAAATGGAAAAGAATGACAGGTTCCCTAAAAGAACCTATACATTCGACATCACCAAGTGTGATGAGATATTTGATTTACTAGTCAAAGATGGTCAGTTAATAAAACCAGCAGGCACTAAAGAGCCTCCTGTAGACCAACAGAAAAAGAGAGGTTTTTGTAAATACCATAATTTCTTGGGTCATAAAACTTCTCAATGTTACCTTTTCAGGGATCTTGTCCAAAATGCAATCCAAAATGGAAGGTTGAAGTTTGGAGACAAAGGCAAGCAGCAGATGAAGATTGACTCCAATCCCATGCAGATTGTGGAGGCCAATTATGCTGAGCCAGAAATGGTAAACGTGGTCGAAATGGAGATCATGGCAGAAGAAAATTTTGAAATAGTAGAAGTTACTGAAAACTTCGACACCAACTTCACCATGATAGAAGCTGCTGAAGGTTTCGACACCCATGTCAATGTGTTGGAAGAAGGTGATAATTCTGCTGACCAGGCTGAGGCAAAAGAAGTCAAAGTTTCTGAAGACTTCGACAGCGAGAATGCCACTGAAACTACTGAAGCTTTCGACGGAAGAAATGTAGTCAAAGTGGGAAGAAGCTTCGACAAGAAAAATTGTGAAAGAGATGCTGAGCAAGGGGTGATCTGGGACACTTTGGGAGAGTCAAATGGGAAGTTCGACTTCATGGTGAAATATTCAGTACCACCAAGCTCCAAAACAAATGTCAACAAAATCAAACCCACAGGATGGGGAGATTCTTTCAAAAACAATGACGAAGAGGAGGATAGTAAAACCCTCACTGTCCAAAAAGAGGCCACTGAAGGCCTTAACCAAGAGGAAATCAGGCTAGTCGAAAAAATGAACAAATTGAAAATTACAACTGAACAGAGTGCTGGGATTCATATGGTGGAAATCACTCAAAAGGGAGGACCAGACACCAACAAGGGAAAGAAACATCAAGAAAAGCATCAGAAGTTGGTTTACCCAGAAGAGAACGAGAGTCTTGTCGAATTCATCCAGAGGTGTCAAAGGAAAAACGCAGAAGTCATGCTTTGCCCAAGATGCAGTGTTGTGTTCGACAGGAAAGCAGCTGATGACTTAGAAGCAGCAGAAAAGACCCAGAGAAAGAGAAATTGGGGAACAGTCCCGCCAACCAGAAATGAAAGAGTCGACCCAAGAAGAGGGAAGCATCACAGTCAAGGGGTGGGAGAAAGACGTTTCAACACTTACAAACCATCCAACAGGCCAAATGATGACAAATGGGTTCAGCCTATAAGGGATGCCCAAGGTCAGAAGAGATGGAAGAGTTTTGAAGTAAACAGGGGTCCCTCAATGGAAGTCAAAAAGGAGGCAAAGCCGAAATACGTCTCTGAAAACTACAAAGGGAAGAATCCTATGTCCAGATCCCAATGGAGAAGATTCCAAAGGCAGAAGAAAATTGAAAAGGGAACTGTAGAACACCAAAAGGTTGGGCAGAAGGAAGCTGAATCAAGCAAATGTGTGCAGATTACGAACAAGGGGATGCCCCTGGCAGAAAAAGAAACCTTTCAGGAGAATAGATCTGGTGACACCACAGAGGTGCAGAAAACAAACAATAGAATGCCAGTGGACGAAGAAGTCACAGATGAATTTGGTTCAGAATCAGATGCCTCTTTCGACGTAACTTGCAATGTGGTTTCTGTGCTGCCCAGAGACTTTGACAGGATAATGGAAGTCGAAGACGAAGAGGATGACATGGTAGATGATAGCATAGGCTTGAAGCCTGTATGCTACTACATAATGAATAATGGCTGTGTCGAAGAACAAAATGCTTTCTTCGAAAAGCCAGATGATGCAATGAAGGCCCACTTAAAGCCTCTCTTCATAAAAGGAAAGGTAGAAAATGTGGGTGTCAATAAAATTCTGATAGATGGTGGAGCGGCTGTAAATTTAATTCCTCACTACATGATAAAGAGGATTGGAAAAGATGACTCCGACACTAAGTCCCACAACATGGTGCTGTCCAATTATGAAGGTAAAGTAGGGACAACACTGGGAGTAATACAATTGAACTTGACTGTAGGATCCATCACTAGGCCCACAATGTTTGTGGTGATAGCATCAAAAGCAAATTACAACTTGCTGTTGGGAAGAGAATGGATCCATGGGATCGGGGCTGTGCCATCCTCCATGCATCAAAGAATAGCAATCTGGAGGCCAGATGGGATTGTCGAAAACATTGAAGCAGATCAGAGTTACTTCACAGCTGATGTGAACAATGTCACTAGTCGTAACTTCGACAAGAACCTAGCCCATATAGCACCATGCAATCCTGCTGCTTTCGACCTGACAGCTTCCGACAACGCTTACTATTCCATGTACCTCCATCCTACACATGGTTTCCAGTGGGATAAAGAAATAATTGGGGAAACAAATTACACTTGGGGAACTGCCCATGTCAACCCAACTGGATGGGGGAGTGAATTCAGTGAAAATGACTGAAGTCTCAGCAATGGAAAGGATTTCGGCTTATATAGCCGAAAAACAACTCAGAACGGCCCTTGAGGCTGAAGTTAGAAATATGGCTGTCGAAGCCAGCATTCAGGTTGTCGAAGGACAATATCCTCAAGAAAATATTGAGGAGCAACATACAAATCAGAGTTTTGAAGACTCAAATGGTGAATGGCAGAGTCAAAGACTTGATGCCATTTATGATGACGAACCTTTGGGGTTCGAAAAGGATCCAACCTCAACCAATATGAAAATGGTGGCACAGGACCCTTTAGAGGAGATTAATCTGGGACTGGGGGCAGAAAAAAGGCCCACTTACATCAGTGCCAAGTTGGATCCTCAACTCAGAGTCGAAATAATCCAGCTGCTGAATGAGTTTAAAGACTGCTTCGCCTGGGATTATGACGAAATGCCTGGTTTAGACAGAAGTTTGGTAGAATTGAAGTTGCCAATACTGGAAGGGAAGAAGCCAATAAAGCAGACCCCCAGACGTTTTGCACCTGAGATTCTGTCGAAAATCAAAGAGGAAGTCGAAAGGCTTCTAAAATGCAAATTCATCCGTACAACAAGGTATGTCGAATGGATTGCTAATATTGTTCCTGTGATTAAGAAAAATGGCACATTAAGGGTGTGTATTGATTTTAGAGATCTGAACTCAGCCACCCCTAAGGATGAGTATCCTATGCCAGTAGCAGAAATGCTAGTAGATTCTGCAGCAGGCCATGAGTATTTAAGTATGCTTGATGGCTATTCTGGTTACAACCAGATTTTCATTGCTGAAGAAGACGTTTCAAAAACAGCTTTTCGTTGTCCAGGAGCAATAGGAACATATGAGTGGGTAGTCATGCCCTTTGGTTTGAAAAATGCTGGAGCTACTTACCAAAGGGCTATGAATTCTATTTTTCATGATTTCATCGAAACGTTTATGCAAATTTATATAGATGACATTGTGATTAAATCTGATTCAGGCTTGGACCATATTAACCATCTTCGACAGTCCTTTGAAAGGATGAGGAAGTTTGGTTTGAAAATGAATCCTCTTAAATGTGCTTTTGGTGTGCAGGCAGGGGACTTCTTAGGCTTTGTGGTCCACAAGAAAGGGATTGAAATTAATGAAAACAAAGCTAAAGCAATAATGGAAGCAAAAGCGCCATCGACAAAGAAGGAATTGCAGTCTTTACTAGGGAAAATCAACTTTCTCAGAAGGTTCATCTCCAACCTTAGTGGAAAGACTCAGGCCTTCTCACCTCTGCTTCGACTGAAGAAGGAAGGTTTCACTTGGGGGCAAGAGCAGCAAGATGCCTTCGACAAGATCAAGGGTTATCTGGCAAACCCTCCAGTTTTAATATCTCCTTGTCGAAAAAGAAGCATGAGGCTCTATATATCAGCATCTGACAGAACGTTAGGAAGTATGCTTTGTCAAGAAGATGAACATGGCGTCGAAAGAGCCATTTATTATCTCAGCAGAGTCTTGAATGATGCTGAAACTAGATATAGTGTAATAGAGAAATTATGTTTATGTGTATATTTCTCTTGTATAAAATTGAAGCATTATATAAAACCCGTTGATGTACATATATCTTCTCATTTCGACGTAATAAAACATATGTTGTCCAAATCTATTTTACATAGTCGAATTGGAAAATGGGCTTTAGCCTTGACTGAGTATTCCTTAAAATATATGCCTCTAAAAGCTGTTAAAGGGCAAGTAGTTGCTGATTTTATAGCTGACCACTCTATACTTGGAAATGAAACAAACTATGTCGAAAAAGAGCCTTGGAGGTTATATTTCGACGGTTCCAGTCACAAAAATGGAACAGGAGTTGGGGTGTTAATTATTTCTCCCCATAAAGTTCCAACAAAGTTCAAGTACAAAATAGAAGAATTCTGTTCAAATAATGAGGCAGAATATGAAGCCTTAATAGCTGGACTTGAAATCTTGTTGGAACTGGGGGCAACAGAGGTCGAAATAATGGGTGATTCTGAGTTGGTGATTAAACAGTTGACGAAAGAGTACAAATGTGTCAAAGAAAATTTGATCATGTACTTTGTGATAGCCAACAGACTCCTCAAGAGATTCGACAGTGTGGTCTTTAGACACATTCCCAGATTAGAAAATCAGGAAGCAAATGACCTGGCTCAGCTGGCTTCAGGGTATAAAGTGTCGAAAGAAAATCTGTTGAAGGTTGTCGAAGTAAGAGGTAAAGTTTTATCTACTAAGTTGGCCCCATCTGATTTGGAGACAATGAGATTGGGATATGGTGATGAAGAAAACTTTGAGATTTTCAATGTAGGTGATTTAGAAGTTGGAGATTGGAGAAAACCCATCAAAGATTATTTACAAAATCCAAATCAGACTGTCGAAAGAAAGATAAAGTACAGAGCCATAAGCTATGTGCTCTTTGGAAATGAATTGTTTAAAAAGACTGCAGAAGGAGTTCTACTGAAATGTCTTGGAGAGACTGAAGCTTATATAGCTTTGTCGAATGTACACAGTGGTGCATGTGGTGCCCACCAAGCAGGACATAAGATGAAATGGCTATTATTTCGACAAGGAATGTATTGGCCAACCATGTTGAAAGACTGTGTCGAATTTGCAAAAGGTTGTCAGGAATGTCAAATCCATGCAGGCATACCTCATGTGCCAGCAAGTGAGTTACATTCTATTGTAAAGCCTTGGCCATTTAGAGGTTGGGCTTTAGATTTAATTGGTGAGATTCGACCAGCCTCTTCAAAAGGGCAGAAGTACATATTAGTGGGAGTAGACTATTTCACTAAATGGATTGAAGCCATACCTTTGACGAATGTGGATCAAGAAGCAGTCATAGATTTCATCCAGAAACACATAATGTATAGATTTGGAATACCAGAGACTATAACCACTGATCAAGGATCTGTGTTTACTGGCAGAAATATGCAAGCATTTGCAAGAGAGACAGGTTTTAAGTTGTTGACTTCGACACCCTATTATGCCCAAGCAAATGGCCAGGTCGAAGCAGCTAACAAAGTAGTAATAAACCTGATAAAGAAACATGTGGGGAAAAAACCAAGAAATTGGCATAAGACTTTGGATCAAATCCTTTGGGCTTGTCGAACATCCCCTAAGGAAGCAACTAATTCCACCCCATTTAAATTAACCTATGGACATGATGCAGTATTGCCTGTCGAAATTTGTTTACAGTCAATACGAATTCAAAGACATCATGAGATTCCATCTGAAATTTATTGGAATATGATGATGGATGAATTGGTTGATTTGGACGAAGAAAGGTTGCGTGCTTTAGAGTTAATAAGAAGGCAGAAAGAGAGAGTTGAAAAATTTTATAACAAAAAAGTAAAATTCAAAGCCTTTTTAGTAAATGATTTAGTCTGGAAAGTGATCTTGCCCATGGAGAAGAAAGACAGAGTGATGGGAAAATGGTCCCCTAAGTGGGAAGGACCTTTTAAAATTCTAAGAGTTTTTTCCAATGGTGCATACGAAGTCGAAGAAATAGAAAAAGATAGAAGAGTGATGAAAATAAATGGGAAATACTTAAAGAAGTATAGACCAACATTGCAGGAAATAAAAATCATAACAAATTAAAATTGCAAACGAAACTTGTCTTCGCCAAACAAATGGCGTAAAATAGCATTACATATAAAAGTGCTAAAAGAAAAATCCTTAAAAACAAATAAAATTCCTAAGTCCTATTACAAAATCACTGTCGAAGGAATGTGGCTTTGAGTTCGTCGAATTTTTTCTTTTGTAGCTGAATTCGACGCTCACAAAGACTCTTGCTGACAGTCATTTCGTCAAGCTCCCTGTGAAGTTGCTGGGCTGTTTCTGCATGTTGTAGCCCCTTCTGGAGTTCACTGTCTATAGCTTCCTGATTTGGTTTTTGGAGAGAGGCCTGGCGTTCTTGTTCTTGAATGATTTTCTTTTGCAGATCAGCAATATGGGCCTGGTAAGCTTGAATATTGCTTTCACACTCAGCAGCAGCCTTAGTATATTCGTCAGAAAGCTTATTCAGCTCTGAAATCTTTTCTGTCGAAGAAGCCACTGTGTTCCATGCTGAGACTTGCTCTTCAGACTTGGCTGTGATTTTTTGGGAGAATTCTTTTTGTCGAATTAGATCAGCGCTAGCAGAATCAATCAAAGATATCAAATCCATCACCAAATGGCTTTCTTCAGTCGAAGCCTCCAGCAAGTTGGCACTCTTCAGGAGTTTCTTTAGATCATGTTGAGCAGAAGTATTCTCAGCCAAGACTTCAAACAGGTCAACTCCAAGGATCCTTGTCTTGATCTCATCCATAATGACACTGATTGGTTGAAGGTCAGAAGTAGCCCCTGAAGCTGTCGAACCACTGGGAGAGGAGTCTTGAAAGTTATACCTGGTGTCGAGCAAAGCTTTCAAGTATTCAAAGGGTTTTCTGACCTTCAAACTCTCAATCTCTTCATGTGATAAACTTGTCGAATCAGTACCCAAAGAGGTTTCGACAGGAGCCTTTGATGAAGAAGGAATGTTTTGAGAAGTTCCTCCAACGCTCAGGTTGACTCCTGGTTGATTCGATAGAGTGACTTCCTCTTCGACATTTTCTTTGTCAGTTGGGTCTGGAGTTGGTACATCCTGAGCAGAGACATCTTCATTAACTTCTGGTATAGCAGCTGGTGGTGGAAGTGGTGCATCTTGATCTGGAATTATTTGTTCCGCAGTGGGGTCTGGTCGAAAGGGGGAGTTGTTGTCAGAAGACTCAGAATCACTGAGGTCGAATTCATCCAAGGTTTGAGGTCCATGGACACCTGCATCTGGAGTGGCATCATCTTGGAGTCTTTCAGCCAAAGTCCTCTCAGAATTAGAAGGAGCATGCTCTTCTTGAAGTGTAGAAGTCTCTTCGACATCAATGACAACCTGCAGAAAACATGAAAGAAAGTTATGAGATGAATACATGCAGTCAAGACTGGGGATGTGTTTGTCGAAATGATTACCTGAGGAATTTCAGTATGGGCACTTGAGTCTCCACTTCTTTCACTCCTTGAAGGAACTTTGTTGACTGGACTGGCAGGGGGAGTTCGTCTTTGGACCAGAGATCTTTGGGATGCTACTGTTTTTATTTTTAGGCCTTTGTTTCTTTTCAAAGGTTGGGGCTCAGGGGATTCGTCCTCAGACTCTTCGACGCTTGCCTCTTTTTCTTCTATTTTTCTTTTCTTTGCTGGGGTACGAGTTACCTACAAGAGGAAAAAAAAAGAGAATTGTTCAGTATGAGAAAACGTGAAGTACATAAATAAGGAGGGATGCTCTTTTGTGTCGAAACCTTCTTAGCAGTTGTAGGAGACTTTTCGACTGTCTTGGAAGAAGTTCCTTCGCCAGTAGTCTTCCTAACGATTCTGACAGCTGAAAAAGAAAAGTTGCATGAACATTGATATAATAGTAAAAGGAGTTAGAAACAAAAAAGGAAGAATGTAATTTCTTCGACACCTTCAAGAATGGGTTCGTCCACAGTAACATGTTCTATCCCAATATGAAGGTGTCCTGTGAAGTTGTCCAGATGATACTTCGTCGCAACCACGCGTTCGGCAGGTTTTTTGTTGCTTTCGCGAAGCAGTTTTAAATAAGATCCACACACAAACCAATCTGGAAATGGAGGACACAAGGCCACTCCAAATTCTGCAGAAGGGAGTGGAGGGAATTTTGGAGGAAAAGTTGTGAATGCAAAGTCATAGTGTGCATGTGGTGGAAGAGATGAAGGGAACCACAACTTATTCAATTTTTCTGTGAATTTGTATTTTAAAGATACTGCTGCTTCAGCTATGGTTCGACGAAGATCATCAGGCCTGTAAATAGTTTCAAAATACTTTTGAAACTTGTGAACTTCTTTGATATGCTGATCTGTACCTTTTTTCTTCCTGTCCTGCACAAAGGTAAAAGCATTCGTCAGAAGAGTAGTGAAAGTGGCTACGTCGAAAAATCTGTTGATGTAGTATTCCTTCCACCAGACGTCGAATTCTTCAGTACAGAGGAAGTTTGGTATAAAGATGGTGGGATAGACCTCCAGAGTTGGGTCGAAAAACTTGTTGTACAGTTCTAAGCATTTGTCGAAATGATGAAGTGAGTTGTAGAAGATGATGGCACCTTTTTTGTGGTAGATAGGCTTCGTCTTTGTTTGAATTAATCCAAACTGCCTAGCTACCAGATTGGGTTGATAAACAATGAGAGATACCTTTGTGTTGTTGAGGCTATGATGAGAAAAGAAGTGTCTGGGCATGAGAAAAGCTTCCCAAATGGAAATGTAGGAATCTTCATCTTTCTGGTTCTCCACTGGTAGTTTTCTAGTAAACCATCTTGGATCTACTTTCCTGTTGGCGAATGGTGCCATTGAAGGAGAAAATTTGTAGCGTTTGGCGAACATCATGATGTAGCCAGTAAATGCTTGTCGAAGGCTTGTATTCTCATCAGTGGGGGTCAGTTGAACCAGCCTAGGCCATTCGACACGTCTTTCTTTGACTGCCTCTTCGACAATTGGCATTTTTATGGGGATGAAATTTTCAAAAGTGGCATTCAGCCATAGTTGTAGAAGCCAAAAAGGGCCTGTAAGACTTATGTTACCTTTGTCCTTAAGGGCCTTGAGGTTGCTTACACTTTCACTTAAGGATTCATAGAGGTTGGCCAAAAGTAGCTCACTCAGGCAAAATGCAACTCCATTGTGAAGTTGATTCGCCATAATGATAAAACTTCTGGCTACCTGAAGGGACCTTGTACAGAATACAAATTTGGATAACCACAGGCTAAGGAAGGCAATGTGTTCTATGTCAGAGACTTCTTCATTGTTTCCACCTTGGTAATGGGCTATGAAAACAGAATACCCAGCATACTTTGTGTCGAAGCTTATGGGATCCTTGTTCAAGTGTTCAGGGTTGAATATTTCCCCTAAAGGACTAAGGCCAGTTATGGCTGCTATGTCGAATAAGGTGGGGGTCATCATTCCACAGGGTAAGTGGAAAGTATTATAAGTACTATCCCAAAAGTATAAAGAGGCCAACAGCATGTTTTGGCAGTAACGGGGACCCTCTTTCGACAACTGGATTAAATCATAAATACCAGTTTTCTTCCAAAACTTTTCTTTGGCTTTTTCGACCCTAGTAAGCCATGATAGGTATTCAGAGGGATCTTTTGTCAAAGGGGGACTCCTAAAGATCCTGTTTTGGTTTAGATAAGACAGATCTATTTCTGTCGAAGCCATAAGGACTTCAGGTTCCTTTGATGAGGTTTCGACAGGTTTGGGGTTCTTGTTAGCAGCTATGGGTTTTAAAGCAGAATAGCAGGGGTAAAATTCTTTCAAACGTTTAGAATCAGCAGTAGGATCAAAAATAGGGCCTAACATAGCATGATGAGTTCCAGAAACAGAAAGGGGGATCATTACCTGTGACCTGTAATGCTTGCCTTTTCCCTTTCATTAGGGGGTTCTGGGAAGTACTGTTGGTGTTGCGTTTGAGTAGGCCCAGATAACACGTGAGCAGGAGGAAGATCCGTGGTCTTCTTTGTCTTCTTTGCACTTTGTCCAGTGGTAGTCTTTGGAGGAGCCATTGATTTGATGAAGATGGTAAAGAAACAGGAGCTTTGAAAGAGTTGGAAATGGAGTTTTCACGCTTGGGTAAGAGAAGAGTTTGAGAAGGTGAAAAGTATGAAATGGTGGTGAAAATGGTATTTATAGAGGATGGAATAAATGAATAATAATAATAAAAAAAAAAGAAAATGAAGAGACTTTTTCAGTTGGGAAAAGGGAAACATGCATGTTAATCCATTGGTGGAGATTGAAAGTGGCGGTTGGTAATGAGCCATGATTTACCTACAATATAGGGTCATGGGAGATTGTGTGAAACGTGGGCTAGATGTGACGTTTCATAAAGTGAAAATCATGGTGTTTCCTTGGGACTCAACAAAAATCACTTTACAATAAATGCAACTGGAAGTCAAAGGTCATTTCGACAGCAAAAGACATTTCTCCTTTGATAGTCGAAAATATCTTTGCTGGGGGGCAATTTGTAAACCCATAATTTCGACAAGATTAAAATTCAGGGTTTAAGGTCATCCTTGTCGAAGGATAGCATCAGGAGGAGAATCCAAGAATTGCTGACAAGGTTTTAAAGCTTCACTGTTTCGACAGAAATAGAAATAATGTTCTGGCAGAATAGTTTGGGGAGTGTGTGACTGAGGGCTTCGACAGAAGAAGTTGTTAATAAAAGATATGGTTTGGCAAGTGCTGAAGAGTTTTTCTCCTTTAAAAGGGTTTCGACAGTTTTGAAGAGTTACAAGGTTTTCGTCACCAAGGGAGAGATTCAAATTCAAAAGGTTGTAACCTTTGGCAGTTGGACACATGGAGGTTTCAGAGAAGAAATTTACATGCAGGCTGACACTTGTCATTTAGTTATAGTTTTTCCGTTCTAAGCAGTTATTTTGTTTGTATATAAATAGGATAGTTTGTGTTTAGAATAGGTGTGTGAAAATTGATACAAAATTCCTGTTTAAAAACTCTAAGTACCCAGTGTGAGAGAAAATGAGTCTAAGATTTGGAACAATGTACGTTTGAACACCAGTTATATTTCAAAGTTATTTAATTTACTTGTTTATGCTTCAAGTTTTTGTCATCTTTAAATTTTATTTACTTTTCTGCAAGTTTACAGCCTTCGACATTTCTTTGTTCTTGTTTAAACTTTTAACTTTATTTCGTCTTTAAGATTCAAACTTTACTTTACTTGCAAAAATCAAAGTCTTAATACTTTGACAATATTGATAAAATAAACCACAAATCAGTCACCAAATTCTAAGAATAGTTCGACAGAAACAATGCACATGTATCCCAGGACTTGTATGGTTGGTCCTGCAAGTAACCCAGTTTTCTGAAGAAATTGGTTAACCAGAGGTTGTTCGCCAGAAACCACTGCGAACACCAGTTCGCACACCTATGACCCCATCATCACATCCAAACTACTCTGACATGGGTCACGACCTCAGTTACGGCATGTCATCCTTCAATACGCAAGACTTTCTAGAAATGACAGAATACTTGGAGTGAATCAACAACAAGGGTAGCGAGTGCAGCGAGTGAGGGTACCTAGGGGATGTGGAACCGGCGGGCGGTATGCCCAACCTGGTCGTGGTCATTAAATTATCTACTTTTAATTATTATTAATTATTAATATATTTTTATTTTTGATCTATTACTATTTAATGAAAATAATGTAATATTAATCTCATCTATTATTTATATCATTTTATTTTAAATTATGTATTTTTTTAAAGACAATTTTGTAAATACACATGGTCTACAAACCAATTGGCGACCCTTGATAAGGGATATACATGGTCGCAAATCCATGAGGAGACTCCTCTCTAATTTTCAAAAAAGTGGGATAGATTGAGAAGTTTTTTAAAAAGTGGGTTATTTGGGGATATTTTTTGAAAAAGTAGGGTATATGGGTAAAAATTTCAAATTTTTACTATATTTCTTTTCTTAACTTTTTTTTTCTAACTTTTTTTTATTATTATTCAAAAAAAACTATTTCAAAAGTCTTAAAAAAATCATTTGAAAACCTTTTAATGATTCTTTTTTAATTTCTTTATGGCATTTTCTCTTGATTTTATCAATTTTGATTTGTTGGTTGTTGATGGATCATAAATGTTAGATTCATCTTGTCATACCCCAAATTTGTCCTACCTATATAGTTTTAATTTCATTTTTGTTATGCTTACTAACCATCCTTTGAAGAAAAAAAGAGGTGTTGTATCTTTCTTTTGTTTTTGTTGTCAAAACTAAGATCTTGCAGTGATGAATCAATGATTCAAGTTAAACGGATGAGCAGTGATGGATAAAAGTTAAGTTGAGTTTGACTTAATATTAGTCAGACAAGATGGTGTGTTCATGTGGCCCTTAGTATTTCCTAAAAGGCTTTGGATCATCTAAAATCAAGGTAACATTAGTCCAAGGAGAGTTCAAGATGACTACCATTCTAGATGGATTTTTTTTTTGGTTTTCAAACTTGGCTTCTATTTTTAAGGCATATCTTTCTTCATTATATTTTTTGGCCGATGAATAAAATTTTAGATATTCGATTTCGAATAATTCGACGTTATCTAAACAAATATGAGGCCACTCCTTTATTTTATTTATTATTTCTCGATTTACTTTATTTTTGTGGTCGATGATATAACAAACGATTTAAATATTCAATTTCAACAAATCGACATTATTTAAATCAATATGAGACCAATTTTATTTTTATCGCTTATCTTTATATTTTTATGGTCGATGAAAGTCAATAAATCGTGATTAAGACTAAGCCATTCTTTTATTTATTTAATTGTTTGGTTTTAACATAAAGTGACGCTCGACTTCTCATAGAATGATTCTAACATTGAATCCATTCTAAGATAGTCAAAGAGCCACATTTCGACGCTTTCGGTTTAATCTCAAGCTCCAACGGCTTCGCATAGTTTTAGGACACTTCACACACGCTTCCTCTTGGGTAAATACAACGAACCCTTTTATTTCGTGCAATCCTGTGTAACTTATTTTGTACCCCTCTCTCGATTCCTATGTATGTCATTTATTTATTCATTTTCACTTCTTTTGCGAACCCTTGGTCCAATTCCAAGTGGTTTCACTCGCACATTCGCACTTCCCTTAGGTTTTGGTTTCGCTTACTAGGCGCCTCCCTTAGTACTAGGACCCAATCCCACGTAACCAAATCAACCCTTAACCGATTAATATCCATTTTCATTTACCCTTATAAGTCAGTCGCATCATGCGTTACCATCAAACTAATCAAACATTCTTAATACTCAAACCATTTTTCATAATCAAATCACGAAAGAACTGAGTTCTGGAGTCTAGCATTCCTTGAATTCTTGAACGAATACTCCTGAGGCTTGCTTCATGGAATGTGATTCATTCAACCTTTCGTCTCTCAAGACACCTAACTACTACATATCAAATAACGAAAGAACTGAGTTCTGTAGTCTAGCATTCCTTGAATTCTTGAATAAACGCTCTTGAGGCTCGCTCCTTGAGTTGTGATTCATTCGCCCTTTCGTTCCTAAAATACTAAACAAGACCAAACATTTTTCTCTAAACGAACATTGTTTAAATCCCTTCTATTACGCAAACAAGCTAGTGCTTTAGCCTTCGATCGCAAGTAGACAAGCAAATGCTTAGCCGTTAGAGAGCGGTTTAAACACTCAAGCATTGTTTAAATCCCTTATATCTCACAAACAAGCTAGCGCTTCAACCTCCTATCTCGAGCAGGAAAGCCAACACTTAGCAATTAGAGAGAGGCTTAAACAATCGTTCATTAAAATATACCAACAAACCATAGTACCACGAACTATAAGGCTTTGACTTTCCCATTTCATGAGGGAATACGTAGGCACACGAATCTTACTCCTGCCGAGCACCCTAGGAACAAAACCTCCCATTCTCCGTATCGCTTACCCTTAAAAAGAAAGCAATAGTATAAGTCAACATTCAATTGAAAGTTAAATTAAGAGGTTCTCGTTGAGTACAACAGACATAAGGGGTGCTAATACCTTCCCCTTACGTAACCGACTCCCGAATTTAGAAATTGGTTCCAACGACCATGTTCTATCTATCTTTCCTTATTAGGTTTTATCTATATCTTCCTTTTATTTAGTTAGAATAAATACATTTAGGTGGCGACTCTTTTGTTTTGTTTGTTTCGCGGTCAGCGCAAGGATCACCATTTTCGAGGTACGACAGCTTGGCGACTCTGGTGGGGATGAGTCAAGCCTAACTTAGTTAACTTTTCGATTAATATTGAATTTTCTTATCTGTTTTCTTTATGCTTTCTCTTTATACTTATTTATTCTCTCTTTTATTGCTCTATCTTTATTATGCTCATTATTTCTCTGTTGGATCTTGGGTTGATATCACGTGTAAGGCTTTATGCCCGAGCTTTGTGAAATTCTGTGATCAGGTATGAGATGTCCTATGAGATGTTCCAACACTTGACAGATTTAACCAAAACTTAAAGTGCAAGAAAATTAAACAACACAGTAGTTTGTTAACCCAGTTCAGTGTATAACCACACTTACATCTGGAGGCTACCAATCCAGGAGGAAATCCACTATAAGTAATATTAATTCTAGACTTAAACCACCCAGTTTAATCTTTCACTTAATATCTACCCAATGCAATTTCTACCTAAGACACAACTTAGATAAGAGTACCAACTCACTCCCCCTATATCACACAGTGATCTTGTTTACAAGTTTAATAAAATTGAAGTCATACTTCAAACAAAACAGCTTGATCTTACTTCACAGTTTCAATCAAGACACAAATACACTTTTGCTTAAAAGCTCATAAAGTGGTACAATAAAACAACCTGCTATTAAAACTCAAAACACCCTATTTTGTCTTCTGAAATTCGTACTCAATTCTGAGATATTCTGTTGCTTAAATAGGTGTTTGTATTTTGGGCTTTCTGTAGGTTAATCCAGTCCTAAAAACGCATGCAGCTTCCACCTTGAATTAGGGTTTGTTACTTCCTAGATTCTAGGTGATTTAGTTCTTCTGATTATGCTGAAGTCTCATAACAACACTCCCTACAGATGCGCCTTATTCTGTTTTTGTCCATCCATAATTAATTCCAGATAACTTTCCTTACATTACTCAGGTCAGTTATTCATGAATTAAATCTGGTAGCAGGTTTGAGATGTCACAACATCTGTTGGGACATCCTGAAAAACTGAACTTAAATCATTTACACAATGTCCCAACATCTGGTGTAACATCCTGAATTAAGTTCTTATACTCTGTTTGATAATGTCCCAACATCTGATAGGACATTCTGAACTGAATTCAACATTTCTTGTTGGTCAAAAATTCTGCCAATTCTAAACATCTACAAACTCCCCCTTTGGCTAATTTTTGGCTAACATTCTTTTCTGAATTTCAGAGTGCAGCAGAAGTTCTTTTATCAGAGTATAGCAGTTCTTTTCTGTTGAGTCATGTGTGAGTTTACTCCCCCTCAAACATATATGTATTTAGATTTGTTGCAGAAGTTCTTTTATCAGAGTATAGCAGTTCTTTTCTGTTGAGTCATGTGTGAGTTTACTCCCCCTCAAACATATATGTATTTAGATTTGTTGCAACAGAAATTTTCATTAAAACACACTGATTCAGTTCAGAGCCAAACATAAGTTTTTCATTAATAGTTAAACAGCATCATGCATTGTTGTTGTTGTAGTTCTCCCCCTTGTTAGACATAAATTTGGGGCCAAAGTTACTAATTCAAAATTACAATGCAGCAGTCATTACATTTTTCCTCACATACAGTTTTTTTCACTCAGACTCCTCATATTCAGTTTCTTCATCTTCCTCAGTCTCCTCATTAGAAGTAGCAGCTTTCTGAGCACTTTCTTCAATCTCCAGCCTTTGGATAATCTCCTCAAGCTTCTGCTTCCTTGCATCCAGTTCTTTGCAAGTGCTCTTCAGTTCAGCAATCAATGCAGCTTTGGAGATTGGAGACTTTGCCTTTGAAGGACCAGCAGATGTCCCAGAGGGTGCTTCAACATCAGCTGCATGATGACTCAGGAACAGCTTGTAGTGGAAGGCCAGAGGGCTTTCTCTTTTGCAAACTGTATCCTTCTCAGTGAGGATCCCAGGGTACTGACTCAACACTATTCCACACAGCAAGGAAGGGAAGGCAATTGGCATCTTTGTTGCAGATGATCCAGCATGCTTCAATGTCTGATCAAAGATGTAAGCTCCATAATCCAGCTTAGTTTGAGTGCCCACAGCATAAATGAACCTGCCCAATCCAGTTGATATTGAGGATGTATGATTGGTAGGTACCCAGTTTGTTGTACCAATCATGTTCAGCATTGCATATTTCCTTGTCAGCATGCTAACTGAGAGCTTTCCTTTAACTGGCCAAGCCTTGACCTGATTAGCAGTGATAACCTTGCAAACCTGGTTATCAGTCTTCCCTAACTCATTTGGACCATCAAATTCTCTTCCAAGGTATTGGTTGATAACCCTAGGAGAGAATTCTACACATCTGCCTCTTACATAAACTTTTCTAAAGTCAGCAGACTTACCATTGGCACAATCTTCTTGGAGGTTGACTATGAATTCCTTGACAAGCAGCTCATAGCAGGGAGAGAAGTTGGAGACAGTTTTGAAGAGGCCAGCAGAAGAGATGAGATCAATTAACTTTGTGCACTCAAGTGCATTACTGCTCAGCTTTCTTTCAAGTGCTACCCTTCTTTGATAAACAAACTTCCATCTGTTCACACTTGAAACATGATGAAAGGAGATGTTGTCCAAGGGAGCTTCTGGAACAGCATTTGATGACCTTGAGGGTGCTGATTTCTTCTTTGGAGGAGATGTTGGGACATCTTCTTCAACATCTGAATCTGAAGGAGTGACAACTTTCCTCTTTTGTGTTTGCACCTTGCTCCATTGTTTTGTAGGACCAAAGACAACTTTAGCTTTGTCCTTGTTTGGTGTAGCTTGCATCTTTTCTTTCCTAGTCCTAAGCCTTTTGGCTATGCTAGGTTTTACAGAAGCAATGATTTCTGTATCAGAATCATGCTCTAGGTTCACCACAGGAGGAGGTTGAGCAGTCTCCTCTTTAGCTGGTTGTTCAACAGAGATGTGCTCTTTAGTGGAGGCCTTGTGCTGGTCCTCAGATGCTTCTGCATCACTATCTGTGGAGGCCTTTTTCTGGTCCTCAGATATATCATCAGCAGTATCAGATGAGACCTTTTGCTGGTCTTCAGATGCTTCAACATCTATTGGGACATCCTGTTGAGCAGGAGTGTCCTTTGCAGCCTGAGTTTGTTGATCTTCTTGTGGGGCTGGCATGGTGTTCAGAGGGATAGATATCCCACTTACCACTCTTTGCTCAGATAGGATCTTGGTTACCAACTCCTTGATGGAATCATCCACGTATTCAGAAGCTTTTGGAGTGTTGTATAATGGTGAAGGAATGCCTTTGGTCTTGCTGAAAACTTGATCTTTTGTTCTTTTTGGAGTTCTTGGCTTTTTAGCAAGAGGAACACTTCCTCTGATTTCATCCATTGGAGTTGAATCCATGGGTACTACAGAGATGGGGGTTGCATGCACCACATCTTCCTTGTTGAGGATTTCTTCAGAAATGTTAGGGATTTGAGACATTTTCGAAAGAGATGGATGAAGAGTTTTAGGGTTGATGATTTCTGAAGAACAGTTAGAGAATGCAATTCGTTTTTGAGAGTATGATGAGAATATGGATAGCTGAAAGCAAGCTGATATTATATAAGTAGCCGTTACTTGGAGACTGGTGTTGCCATCTGGTGCTTATGCCACACAATGTCATATGACATGTTGGCACATCTCCATAACTGCTAAATCTCACATAAGCAAATTCCCAATTTTCCCCTTAAGTTTTCAAATTGAGTAGCATCCAAGGCTTTGGTAAATATATCAGCCAACTGCAGATTTGTAGCTACATGTTCCAATGAAATCACTTTCTCTTCTACAAGATCTCTGATGAAATGATGTCTGATATCAATATGCTTGGTCCTGCTATGTTGGATAGGATTCTTTGATATGTTAATTGCACTTAAGTTGTCACAGTACAATGTCATGACATCTTGTGGGACATTGTACTCAGTGAGCATTTGCTTCACCCAAACTAACTGTGAACAGCTGCTTCCAGCTGCTATATATTCAGCTTCAGCAGTAGATAAGGATACACAATTTTGTTTCTTACTGAACCAAGAAATCAAATTGTTTCCTAGAAAGAAGCATCCTCCTGAAGTGCTTTTTCTGTCATCAGCACTTCCAGCCCAATCAGCATCACAGAAGCCAGTGAGAATTGGTTTGCATCCATGAAGGTACATTATGCCATAGTCACAAGTACCATTAACATATTTCAGAATTCTCTTGACTTGGTTAAGATGACTAACTTTTGGATCAGCTTGATATCTTGCACATACACCTACTGCAAATGCTATGTCTGGTCTGCTAGCAGTCAGATATAACAAGCTTCCAATCATACTTCTGTATAGGCTTTGATCTACATTCTCACCCTTGTCATCTTTAGTTAGCTTTAAATGTGTGGGGGCAGGAGTTCTCTTATGAGTAGCACTGTCCATCCCAAATTTCTTGACTATGTTCTTAGCATACTTGCTTTGGGAAATGAACATGGAGTCCTCCATTTGCTTTATTTGCAGTCCAAGAAAGTAGGTTAATTCTCCTACTAGGCTCATTTCAAATTCAGATTCCATCTGGTTGACAAAATGTTTAACCATCCTGTCAGACATCCCACCAAAGACAATGTCATCTACATATATTTGAGCAATCATGACATTTCCTTCTTCATCTTTAACAAACAAGGTTTTGTCAATACCACCTTTCTTGTACCCTTGCTTGATAAGAAAAGTAGTCAGCCTTTCATACCATGCTCTTGGAGCTTGCTTCAGACCATAAAGAGCCTTTTTTAGTTTGTATACATGATTTGGACAGCTTGGATCAACAAATCCTTTAGGCTGTTCTACATATACCTCTTCATTAAGATATCCATTTAAAAAGGCACTTTTCACATCCATTTGAAATAGCTTGAACTTTAAGATACAAGCAATTCCCAAAAGTAATCTGATTGATTCAAGCCTTGCTACTGGTGCAAAGGTTTCATCAAAGTCTACTCCTTCAATTTGTGTGTATCCTTGAGCTACAAGTCTAGCTTTGTTCTTTGTAACAACTCCTTGCTCATTTGACTTGTTCTTATACACCCATTTAGTTCCAATCACATTTATGTCATCAGGTCTAGGAACAAGGTTCCACACTTCATTCCTTGTGAATTGACCTAATTCCTCTTGCATAGCACAAATCCAGTATTCATCAGTAAGAGCTTCCTTGATGTTTTTAGGTTCTATTTTAGAAACAAAACAAGAACCTGAAATTACTTCTCTTGATCTAGTGCTTACTCCTCTGTTGGGATCACCAATTATCAAATCTTTGGGATGATCCTTCTGGATTCTGATGGAGGGAGGTTTGCTGGATTGTTCTGTCCTTTCATCAGGTTGAGTGAAGTCAGAATGATCACTCTTTTCTTCAGCTTCAGTTTTGATATCAGCAGATGTTCCAACATCATCTGGAACATCTGTAGGAGCATCATCAATTATCACATTTATGGACTCCATGATAACCTTGGTTCTAGAATTAAATACTCTATATGCTCTGCTGTTTATAGAGTATCCAAGAAAAATCCCTTCATCACTTTTAGGATCCATTTTTCTTCTTTGCTCCCTATCTGCCAGAATATAGCAGTTACTTCCAAACACATGGAAGTACTTAACTGTGGGTTTTCTGCCCTTCCAGACTTCATAGATTGTGGACAAAGTTCCTTTCCTTAGAGTAACTCTGTTATGAATGTAACAAGCTGTGTTCATAGCTTCAGCCCAGAAGTACAAAGGTAACTTTTTGGCATGGATCATAGCTCTTGCTGATTCTTGAATAGTTCTATTCTTCCTCTCAACTATCCCATTCTATTGAGGAGTGATTGGTGCAGAGTATTCATGATTGATTCCTTCTGAAGAACAGAAATCTAAGAATTTTTGGTTCTCAAATTCTTTTCCATGATCACTTCTTATTCTGATTACACAACTAGCTTTTTCCCTTTGTATTCTTTGGCATAAGTCTTTGAATACATCAAATACATCAGACTTTTCTTTGATGAAATTTATCCATGTATACCTTGAAAAGTCATCAACCACTACATAGGCATATCTCTTACCACCAAGGCTTTCAACCTGCATAGGTCCCATAAGATCCATATGTAATAATTCCAAAACTTTGGAAGTTGTCAGATGTTGGAGCTTTGGATGGGACATCTTGGTTTGCTTGCCTATTTGACATTCACCACATATTTTGCCATCATCAATCTTCAGTTTAGGAATACCTCTCACAGCATCCATAGATATGATTTTCTTTATGCCTCTGAAATGAAGATGACCTAGTCTTTGGTGCCATAGTTTCACTTCTTCTTCTTTAGCTAAAGAGCAAGTTGAAGTGAGACTGAAGTCTTGAGGTTCCCACATGTAACAGTTGTCTTTAGATCTGGCTCCTTTCATGACAACCTTTTGTTCTTTGTTAGACATTATGCATTCAGTTTTGGTAAAGTTTACACTGTACCCTTGATCACATAATTGACTTATGCTGATCAGATTAGCAGTTAAACCTTTAACCAGCAGCACATCATCTAGTCTTGGTACATCTGGACAGTCCAAGGTCCCAACTCCCTTGATTTCTCCTTTAGCTCCATCTCCAAAGGTTACATATCTGGATGAATATGACTTTAAGTCTACTAGCAGATTCTTCAGTCCAGTCATGTGTCTTGAGCATCCACTGTCAAAGTACCAGTCTTCTTTAGCTGATACTCTTAGTGATGTATGGGCTATATATGCAACACCTTTCTTTGACCATTTGAGTTGAGATTTCTTTTGATACCTCTGCCCTGTGTATTGATCATCAGTAGAGCTCCAAGGTTGATTGTTGAAATTGTTCTTGGGCATGTAGCTTTGATCAGCATGAAGACTAGCTTTTGGTCTCCATACCTTCTTGATGACCTCTGTCTTCTGCTTAGGGGGTTGCTGATCTCTTTGATGTCTATGCAGCACTTTCTTGGTAACTTCTATCTTCTGCTTAGGAGGTTGCTGATACATCTGATTTGGATATCCATGCAACTTTTAGCAATGAGGTTTTATATGTCCAAATCTTCCACAATGATGACATCTCCATCTTTGATACTTCTTCTTCATTATGTTCTTTTCAGGATGCTGAGACATCTGTTTGAACATTATGTTTGGCTTTGTGTTCTTTTCATGATGTTGCAGCATCTGTTGGGACATCTTGCTTGACTGTATGGACTTTGGAGTAGTTTTGCTAGAGCTAGCTTCATCCTTATGAACTCTGTTAAATCCCAGTCCACTTTTATCCCCTGAATGCTTATTGTTGTTGAGAATAACATCCAGTGTACTTGAGCTACTGTTCAGCATTCTAACAGATTTGGACATGTGTTCCAACTTGGAGTTGAGAAGACTTACTTCACTTTTCAAGGTGTCAATGATCTCTAGATCACTTGCTTTTTCATCCTTTAGTGCCTTAATCTGCTTCTTTAGCTTTATACTCTCACTGCATATTTCAGTGCTTCTTTTGAATAGTTCTCTGTATGATTGCTCAAGTTCTTCAAAAGTAAGCTCCCCATCACTGGATTCACTTTTAGATTCACATAATCCAGCTAGAGCAGTGATATGCTTAGCTGATTCTTCTTCTGAATCACCTCCTGAGTCTTCATCAGACCAGGTTACAGAGAGTCCTTTCTTATGCCTTTTTAAGTAGGTAGGACATTCATTCCTGATGTGTCCATATCCTTCACATCCATGGCATTTAATTCCTTTTTCTTGACTGGTCTTTTCATCATAATTTGACCTTCTATTAGCATCATAAGGTCTTTTGTTCTCAGAAGAGTTTGTGTATCTTCCACTTGGTTTGGATTTGTCTTCCATCCTTCTGAGAATCTTTTTGAATTGTCTTCCAAGCATAGCAATGTTGTCTGATAAGCTTTCACCAGTTTCTGATTCATCATCTTCTTCTTCATCAGTATTTGTCACCAAGGCTATGCTTTTGTTCTTCTTAACATTTGTGTCATTCATTCCCATCTCAAATGTTTGAAGGGAACCAATGAGATCTTCAACTTTCATTGTGCATATGTCTTGAGCTTCTTCTATTGCTGTGACTTTCATGTCAAATCTTTTTGGCAAAGATCTGAGAATCTTTCTTACAAGCTTTTCATCTGTCATCTTTTCTCCCAAGGCTCCAGAAGTATTTGCTATTTCTAAGATGTTCATGTAGAATTCATGAATTGTCTCATCTTCTTTCATTCTCAAGTTTTCAAACTTGGTGGTGAGAAGTTTAAGTCTTGACATCTTTACCTTTGATGTTCCTTCATGAGTTGTTTTGAGAGTGTCCCAAACATCTTTGGCCAGCTCACAGTGATGTACAAGTCTAAAGATGTTTCTATCAATGCCATTGAATAAAGCATTTAAGGCCTTGGAGTTGCCTAGTGCTGAATCTTCTTCCTCCTTACTCCATTCTTCTTCAGGTTTCAACACTTTTGATCCATCTTTGGTGTCTTAGACAGGATGTTCCCATCGATTGTTGACTGCTCTCCAGGCCCTGTTGTCAAGTGATCTTAAGAATGCAATCATTCTTGGTTTCCAGTAGTCATAATTAGATCCATCTAGTATAGGTGGTCTGTTTACTGATCCTATATCTCTGTCCATGTTTCCAGAATTTGTATTCCCTAGATCTTACCCAGTATAAACAGGCAGGGTGCCTGCTCTGATGCCAATTGAAATTCAGTGATCAGGTATGAGATGTCCTATGAGATGTTCCAACACTTGACAGATTTAACCAAAACTTAAAGTGCAAGAAAATTAAACAACACAGTAGTTTGTTAACCCAGTTCAGTGTATAACCACACTTACATCTGGAGGCTACCAAGCCAGGAGGAAATCCACTATAAGTAATATTAATTCTAGACTTAAACCACCCAGTTTAATCTTTCACTTAATATCTACCCAATGCAATTTCTACCTAAGACACAACTTAGATAAGAGTACCAACTCACTCCCCCTCAATCACACAGTGATCTTGTTTACAAGTTTAATAAAATTGAAGTCATACTTCAAACAAAACAGCTTGATCTTACTTCACAGTTTCAATCAAGACACAAATACACTTTTGCTTAAAAGCTCATAAAGCGGTACAATAAAACAACCTGCTATTAAAACTCAAAACACCCTATTTTGTCTTCTGAAATTCGTACTCAATTCTGAGATATTCTGTTGCTTAAATAGGTGTTTGTATTTTGGGCTTTCTGTAGGTTAATCCAGTCCTAAAAACGCATGCAGCTTCCACCTTGAATTAGGGTTTGTTACTTCCTAGATTCTAGGTGATTTAGTTCTTCTGATTATGCTGAAGTCTCATAACAACACTCCCTACAGATGCGCCTTATTCTGTTTTTGTCCATCCATAATTAATTCCAGATAACTTTCCTTAAATTACTCAGGTCAGTTATTCATGAATTAAATCTGGTAGCAGGTTTGAGATGTCACAACATCTGTTGGGACATCCTGAAAAACTGAACTTAAATCATTTACACAATGTCCCAACATCTGGTGTAACATCCTGAATTAAGTTCTTATACTCTGTTTGATAATGTCCCAACATCTGATAGGACATTCTGAACTGAATTCAACATTTCTTGTTGGTCAAAAATTCTGCCAATTCTAAACATCTACACTTTGGAAAAAGAAGATAGAACACCTAAGTTTAGACTTGGAAGTAATTATTGTTAGTCTCCAAGGACTCGCTCCTTGTGGGCCTAGCATGAAAGCTTCCCCAGAGGGTAGACCTATCCGTAGATCTTGTTGTAATGCAGCCAGCCTGTCGCACGACTTGATTCATGAAGGGCCAGTGACTCTGGGACCCACCCTTAGAACCAATTTCTATATTGGTAGTTGTGTAGTGTTAGTTTCCGAGGACCCACTCCTTGTGTTCCGAACATGAGAACTCTGCGCAAGGTAGACCTGATCGTCACTATCATCATAATACAACTAGCTTGTGGCAGGATGTTAGTTCAATTAGCGTTCATGACCTTGAGTATCTTAATCCATCACCATATAAACTATCACTTGAGTGGTTTGTATGGATAAAGAACTTAGAACTATCCTTCTAGAGCCTCCCTGTAAGATTTCTTTTATCAGATATACTGGTTATTCACCCGTTTTGGTGACCAACCTCAGAGTTTGGTTATTATCCTTTGAACTACAACAAGGTATTGCATCTCATTGCATTCATTCTTGCATACATGAGCTCATTTCATTTGTTCTCGACTTAAAATTTGTTGAGTCTCCGTCAAGATGATTCCTCCATGCAAGTACAAAACTAGAGCCTACAAAATAAGAAGAATGGCTAAACAAGAAGAACACAACAAGAGAGTCAGGGAAGACATTGATGATTTGAAGAGCAGCGTGAGCAAGATCATGGAAATGCTCCAAGCCTTGTCTACTAAAGACGTTCAATCATAGACGACTGTCATCTCTGAAGTCAATAGCTTCGTCATCAATCCTGAATCTTCAAGACCACTCACCACTTGGCCAAAATTTGGTTTTCCACCAGATTATACTCCTCCATTTGCAACTACTCAGATGGCTGGTATGTCCACATTCTATGAACCTGGAGCAATCACTGAATCTCAACCTATTGTGCATATTGTTGCCCAAACTACTTATGTGAATCCTCCCTTCATGCACAATCCACCATCATTAGTACATGGAGAGGCTGGAAATATTGAAGATGTCAGGCAACAATGCATGAATTTGGAGAAGAGGATAAGAGCTGTAGAAGGATTCAATGTTTTTAATGTTGCCGCAACAGACATGTGTTTGGTTTCGAACTTGGTTATGTCTGACAAGTTCAAAATTCCAGAATTTGAAAATTACAAGGGAGACACTTGTCCAAAAAGCCATATGGTCATGTACTGTCGCAAAATGACTGCCCATGCTGACAAAGACAATCTACTCATCCATTTCTTCCAAGATAGCTTGAGTGGAACATCCTTGAAATGGTATATGGGACTTGAGAGGAGCCGTATCCAATGATGATAGGACCTTCTTGATGCATTCCTGAAACAATAAAGAAACAATCTAGATATGGCACTTGACCTCCGTCAGCTTCAAAACATGTATCATAAAGAAAAGGAATCATTCAAAGAGTACGCTCAGTGCTTGAGAGAGCTAGCAGCTCAGGTGAAGCCTCCCTTGGTAGAAAAAGAGCTGACAGGTATGTTCATGGACACCCTTCAACCTTTATACTGGGAAAGGATGGTAGGCAGTGTATCATCTAGCTTTGCTGACCTAGTCACTATTAGAGAAAGACTAAAGGAATGAGTCAAGAAAGGCAAGTTTGGAAATGCTGAAGTTTCAAATGCTGCAAGAAAGTCCTTTGGGAACTTTCAAAAGAAGAAAAAGGGTAATACTCATGATGTCACCGCTGAAAGAAGACCTTATTATAGGCAACAACAATATGGTGAATCCTAAGTAGTTGTAGTTGCTACTGCGGCTAATGCTCCACCAGCTCGAGCTCATCCATAAAGGAACGCTGGTCAAAATCAGACTCGCAATTCCAAACCTAGGGCTCCAATTGACCCTATTCCTATGAAGCATGTTGATGTGTACCCTTTCTTGTACCAAAAAGGTCTTGTCACCACTAGAACTCTCAATCCTCCAAATCCTCTTCCAGTTGGGTTTAGGGCCGACCTCCATTTCCCATTCCATGAAGGAGCTATAGGTCATGATAATGAGAATTGTTATGCTTTCCAATCCCGAGTTCAAGATTTGGTTAGAAGAGATGTGCTAACTTTCACACAAAAAGGGACTCCCCAGGTTGATAGATATCCCATGCCAAAACAGAGTGGCTGAAGATTTGGTCAGAGAATCACAACTCACTACCTAAATCCATTGTCACCCCCCTTTGAGTCTTGAAGTTGGAGTTTCTTTCTACACGAAAAAATCCGCAATCTTAACCCGGGACAAGGTAGTTCTCAATTAATTCGAATGTGCATTTAATTCCTGGATGTAACACGGTGGGAGAACTGACTTTCTATAAATGTTGCGGATAGCAAGAGTCGCCGCCGACTTTTATTTTATCCAAGTGGAAAGGACATAAAAGAACAGGAAAGACCTATTTTTAAAAGACTTAAGTTCAGGGGGTAGGTTATATAAAGGGAATGTGTTAGCACCCTTTATATCCATGGTTATCCATGGGCTCTTAGTTACTTAGCTCACTTATTTGTTTTTGAAGTGTGTGTATTTAGAAAATTTTCTAAGTACTTTGTAATGATCCTCGTATGGATGTATACAAAGCCTTTGTTTTGAGAATAGTGAGGTGTGAAAAGTATTTTTTAAAGTGTAAGTAATCAACTATGAGGTACCTACCCTAGACTAAGTCATTCATGTTCTTTTATATTCTTTTAAGGGTAAGATTGTCCTTATTATTAAGGAATAGGTAGTCATTACCTTGGATTTTATTAAGGGACGGGCGTAGGGTCATCGTACGGTCAACGAAGGCAACTGGAGGGTGTCTTTAGCAATTGGGAGGGACTATCATCTTTTAAACCGAAGGGACAAGATCATTCTAGGAAACACCGTAGGCAACATCGTATGGACTTGATCTTTTAACTGGGGGGGACAAGATGATTTCATTTATAGGGTTTTGCTTAAGACACCCCACTTTCGAGGGACTTGACCGTTTAAAAGGCAACTTAAGAGAAGTAACCCTAGGAGGTGCAGACATCGATCATAAATCGACTTACGTGTGTGAGTGATTATATTTAATTATTTAATCTTTTTATTAATTATCTAAGTCCAATTATTCAATTAATCTTTTACACGCCCTATTTACTAACCAAACAATTAAATAATATAATTAAAAAAGACGGAAAAATAAAACTACGCTATTTACAAGGCTTTGGGGCAGATACAAAATAATCGGGCGGAAAGTAAATTTACAATAAATATAAACCTATACATTTTTTCTAATAATTTAAAATAAAGCGAAGAAAAGAATAATATTTTAAATAATTAAATAAGTGCAAAATTAAAAAGATAAAAATAAATTAGGGTTAAAATTAGGTTTTAGTTAAGAAAATTAGGGTTTGAATAAATTTATTAAGAAAATACAACCTAATTATTAATTTACAAATTAATTAAATAACATAAAAAAAGAAATCAATCACTTTACATTAAAGAAAAATAAGATTATTATTATTTTGAGGAATATTTGTAAGAAATTAATTTAATAGCTAAATTTTAATTGGTTTTAATTAATTAATTTACAAAAGATAATAAAAATCAAATTATTTAAGCAAATATTATTAAAAAAAATTATTTTATTTTATTTACATGAAACTAATATTATTATTATTATTTATGAAAATTATTAGTTTTTGAAAAAGATTAAAAGTGATTATTGGTTGATTTTTAAGAAAATAACTAAAAGGAATTAATAATAATATATAATATAATAAATTAAAAAAAGAAAGAAAAAAACATAAAAATAGAATGGGGGAGGCCTGGATTTGAACTCAGGACCTCCCCATTACCAGATGGATGCGTGACCAACAGGGCTGTGCGCGCTAGCTATCATCCTTATGAACAAAATACACTAAGTAGTAATCCTGCAAAACAAAATAAACGTTAAAAAAATAGGGGACCTGAGAATCGAACCCAGGTCCAGAGGTCCACACGCGCATACCACCACCAACTAAGCCACCGTCGTCTTGATGATATTTATCCTGAAACAAGCAATATATATATTAAAAAAATTCAAATTCCAAAAACGCACCAAGTTTCATCTTCAAGCTCTGGCCGTCTAGTAAACTTTTAGTGACGCTTTTCCGTCACTACAACCTGTAGTGACAGATTTCATCCGTAACTACAAACCTGTGAATTCCCAAAACTCAGCATACATGAAATAAACGCATTTTAAACACATAAATCAGTTAATAGTATCATTCTAAACTCAATTGATCCACTAATTTCATCTGAAATCGTGTCTATGATGAATCCCCAAATTCAACTTCCGAAACCCTAATAATGGCACAATGTGTTTACTGCAACAAAACTCAAAATCAAGCAACCAGAAACAATCTATGACATATTTCAAACAATCTTAAAGCATAAAAAATAGTTTATAATGAGTGAATAAAAGAAATCGAAAAATTCACAAAAACTTGAAAACTCCAATTCGGTTTATGAATATGATAATGGTTTTGATGCAAATATGGATTGAGGCACGTTCAAGGATCATCAAGGAACAGTTTGAAACCTTTAGAATGCTTTTGGAAAGCCTTGAAGTGCAAAACCGAAAAATTGAATTTTTCTCAAAAAACAAGTTTGGAATGTGCCTCTTTTCTGAAATTTTTTCATCCCATATGCTTTTGTTCCCTTATGCACTTATAGTAGAACATATTTAGGTTATAAATTGGGATTTGTGTTTGTGGATTTTGGTTTCTTGAGTGTGAAGAAAGAATCAACCATAATTGTGAAAAATCAAATATTTCTTTGCTTATCTGGTCTAGCACGAATTTGGAGAGTATAAAATCATCTTAAATGTTGTTTATGAGTTTCTAGAACAAAAATCTGATCCAAATATTGACTTTTTATATTTTATTTTTATTTAAATTGAATTTTAACAAATAAAATTCAAAATAATATAAAATAAATTATAAAAATCAGAATAAATGGTCATTGGGTCGTGCATGATCTTAACTTTAAGATTGGGTTGCAATTTTATGGGCCCATTTGGAAAATTTTGAAGATTAGACCTTATTTGCTTCATACACCCCTTGAAAATTTCCCAACTTTGACAAGGCACAATTCCCTCAATTTTAAATATATTAAGGTATTCTTGGACTTTTTAGAAATATTAGAGAGTCCTCTAACCAACCTTTTTTGTCCCATGTCCATATCTTTTACCATTTTTAAATTATGAGCTTTGGAAGAAGTTGACTTTTTGTTGACTTTTAAAAGGACCTATAACGTCTTAGCTCATACCTTCCAAATGAAGCATATTTAGGCTTGGATTGTGAGACACAAAGTTGTAGAGAATTCAATTTCCTTCAAAATTAGCTTTGGATGGGAAATTTTTTATGAAGCATGTGAAAGTTATGGCTGGTCAAAGTTCAGTTGACTTTTCCTATGAAATCCCTAATTTAGAAACTCCTGATTCTTGATGATCTGAAATTTCCTTGATGAATCATGATCAAACCTTGATAAAATGATGAAGTTTACCTCATAATCTTGATGTTAGCAAAAAATCTTGAATTTTGACTTTAATTTGACCGCAGTTGACCTCAGTTTGACTTTTTTTACCAAGTTGACTGATTTTTGGATATCTGAACATTTGACTGGTCAAACTTATTGGGAAAGCCCTGAAACTTGACATGGGGATTCTTGAAGACATTTGGGATTTTTTGAAGCTCACTTGAGGCCTTAGAAGTCCATTTAGCTTGGATAAAGTCAAAACCCTAATTCTGGATCCCTTGTTCAGGAGGAGACTTTGTCTTCAATCCTTTTGACCAATTGTGAACCTTGTGAACCTTGAGAGAACTCTTGGGACATTTTTATTTGATTTTGGGAGGGAAAAGTTTGGGGTACAACTCTGGAGAATCATTCCATACACCTTTCAATAAGGGTTTTAAGCCCATGTTTTCCTTCGCACACATTAAAGAGTTGTCGAAGAAGCTGATGTCAGTCATTGTCTTTCCAGATCCAAAAGAGAAAACGCCCGCTAAGTCAAAACCCAAAAAGGCGACTTAGGAGAAAATAAAGGCATCCCGGTGGACTAAAAGCGTCAAAGATACAGTTCAGGCAAAAGTTATGGATAATAAGAAATTTGAATCAAAAAGAGGTCACCAAAATTCCTCTACAAATACAAAGATGAGTCGACCCAAAGTCCTCATTAAAGACAACAAAAGGTTGTGAAGAACTGTGACTGATATCTCAATAAAATAATCATTGTCTTTGGAACCATTGTGTCGCACCCCGAAAAATACGACCTTACGCGATCTAAAAGAGAAGAGTCACGCGCTGGGCAGACATGAGAGTCGCCACCTAATTCTAATTTATTCCCAAATAGGGAAAGGGAAGATATAGATAAAACCCGTCGAAAAGGAGTATGAAGACAAAGGTCTCGCAACCATTGCTTGGGTTCGGAAGTCGGTTATGCAGGGGGAAGGTATTAGCACCCCCTACATCCATCGTACTCGATGGGAACCATCTAAGTTGTCACGCGCGAAAGGATGTATATGCTTAATGAAATACTAGCTAGAGGGAAATGAGTTTGATCATAAGTTAGATTGATCCTAGGTGCTCAGCAAGGATTGAGATCCTTGTGCCTACGTACTCCCGCGTGCAATGGGAAAGTCAGAGCCTCGTAGTTCGGCCTACTACGGGTATTGGTTGTTGATTTTATTACCTTTCTTTGACGAGAGGATTTAGGAGTAAAAACACACTAAAGACTATGAGTAGTTTATTTCAAACCAACAAGACGAGCGTCTTGCGAAGAAATAATCGGAGCGAGTAACGAGAGCTCGTTATCCTCCTTTCTACCGCTTAAGGCTCGTGGCGTACAATTCTTCTTGTATTATTAGAGTTTTTTATTTACCTATGACCTTTTGACGTTGGATCAAGGGTTTGGATCTAATCGAAACATTTTTGTTTTTTGAGGTTAGAGGGTGAATGCAAATGGAGGTTTATTTTATGGTTTGTTAGCGAGGCACAATGCGCTCGACTCGCAAGGTTAGGTGGATCCTAGAAAACGAAACGATAACTGAAAAATAAAGTGCGAATGTGTGTGAGTGCAACCACTTGGCGTTGGACCAAGGGTTCGCGAACTAAGCGAAAAATCTAAACTAGCCCTTAAGGGCGCTCCTTGCGATCTAAACGATAAACATAAAATAAAAATGCGTACATAAAATGGGGGAGGGATACAAAATAAATTTCAAGGGATTGCGAGAAATAAAAGGTATCATTGTAGTTTGCCCAAGAGGAAACGTGTGTGCAGTGTTTTCGAACTGTTCGGAGGCGTTCAACCTTTTTATTCGGAGGCAACTATTCGAAGGCGTTGGACCTTTTCGGACGCTTCGAAGTGTGGTTCGTTAACTACCTTAGAACTGATTTAATGTTAAAATCGTTCTATGAGGAGTCAAATCGTTTTATGTATTGAAAAGCGATAAATTGAATAAATTAAATAAAGTGACAATCGATAAATAAATAAAAATAATGAATTAAATTAATTTGTGAAATAACAATAAATTGGAAAAATGGAAAAAAATGAGAACTTAAATATAGGCCTCATACTGATCGAGTATCACCGATTTAACAAAATCGGGCGAAACATCGATCTTTTGTTATATCAGTGGCCCATATAAAATAAATATATAAAAACAATCAAATAAATGTTAAACTATTTTCTTAGAGATTTTTCCTAACGGATAATGGCAATACAAAATTACATTAAAATAAAAAGAGAATTAAAACAATAAATCAATAATAAACAAAACATAATAAAATCTTAACCAATTAAAATGATTTTAAACAAATGAATAAAGAAAAAAAAAGCCAGATAGGGAAGTGTGAACCGTGTGATAGTGTGTGGAAAGCAAGTCAGCATGAAAGTGGTCTTAACCCATGAACACACAAAATAAAAAATAAAAAATAAAGTAAATAATTAACCTAAAAATATGAGTTTAAAAAAGGATGCTTCAGATTTTAAAGGGATTGAAAAAAATACGTAAAAAAGGAAAGGGCATCAGTATCTAAAAAGGAGCGATTAACACGTGCCTTTGCTCTCTATCTCTCACGTTTTGCGTTTTCAGTCTCACGACGGTTTCTGCGGTGAGTATGGATCTGGTTTGTGGTTCGCGTTTTATGGAAGAGGTCGAGTTCGAGCAACTCAAGGTTTGTGAGCGGTTTCACGGCGGAAGGGTTCTCTCGGTTCTCGATTTGTTCATGTGTGATTTAAAGGTTTTTCGATTTTTGTGCAGCAGTGGCTTTTAGGTTTGGTCTTCTTTTTTTTTTCACCGCGGTTTTATGCGTCGATAGTTTTCTGAGATGGCGGTGGTTTTCGGTTTGAAAGAGGAAGTATGTGTGTTTTGTGAAGGAATGAAGGTGGTTCTTTTTTTATTTTCAGTTCTTTTTTTTAACAACAATGTTTTGAAGGGTATGGTATTTTGAAATTTCTGATTTGGTTTCTGGGTGTTCTGGTTTTCAATTTTGCAGGTTTGTTTGGTTGTGGTGTTTTGAGAGTATGAAGGTTGTGTTTAATGTTTTCTGTGAAAACAAGGATGAAAATGGAGATGGTGGTTTGGTGTTTAATGAATTTTTTTTTGTGGTTTTTTGTGAAGCTTGAAATTGATTTTTGCAAAGTTTTTGTTGCTATCCCAGCTTCTGATTGTGGGAAATTAGGGTTGATTTTATAGAAGGATATTATGAGGGTATTTGTGGAAGGCTTGCTGCCAAAGTTTGTGAAGATTCTGTTTATGAGCTGTAATTTGGATTGCAGGTTGTTACAATTTGTTGTTTGTTGTGGAATGTGGGTGAATATTGAAAGTGGGAAGGATTTTTGTATTGGTTGTTACGTGAGAAAAGTGAAAATGCTAATGTTACCTACTGATTGTTTGAATGCTAATGTTACCAAAATAACAATAATAGTTACAATAATAACAATAAACATAATAATAGAAACTATAATAATAGTAATAATAATAATAATAATAATAATGAGAATAAAAACTAAAATAATGATAGTAAAAAGAGAATAATTGGTAAATAATTTTTTTTGATAATTTTTTAACTTATTAAATAAGCTTTAAAAATAATGGGTTTGAATTTGAATAATAATAATAATAATAAAATAAGATAATAAAAACAATATGCAAATGAAAAATAAAATAATAATAACAAAAGAAGTTATAAAGGGTTAGTAATAATAACTAGATATTTAAAAAAGAATACAAAAGAGTTAGTAATAATAACAAGATTTTTGTGTTTTTTGGAATAAATATAATAAGTGGGATAAAACTGAAATAAAGTAGTAAAACAAATATTTTTTTTATAAAAATAAAAAAAATAAAAGAGACATTAATTTTTTTTAGATTTTTGTTATGATAGGAAAAAAAAGTTGTGATAAGAATAGCTAATGAAAAATGAAAGTGATAAACGGAAACGCCCACACAATACCGACCTTTAGCATTGCACACGTACGCACCAACAAACTTAAATAAACTCCGATTTTGCACAAATCATGAAGAAACGAAAATGACATATTTTTTTGGATTTTTTTAATAAAGGTGAAAATGAAAATGAAACAATATGACAAAATTGGGGTATAATAGCATGTGTTAATAATAATAATAATAATAATAATAATAATAATAATATTAATAATAATAAAAATAATAATAACACTAAGAATAGAGATAATAAACTAGTAATAGTAATAAAAATATTTTTTTTGTGATCTTGTTTAAATAATAGTAAATGGATTTAAGAAGAGAGATAATGAGCTTATGAGATATTTACAAATGGAGTCTGATAGAATATTGTAACACGTGAAATTTTTGTGATGGTTGTATTGGTAATGTAGTGGTGTTGAAAAAATAAGAAACGTATGGAGGTGGGGTCTTGGTTGTAGAAAGTGTGAGCTGTGAAATTGTGATGCTATAATAATAACCGAAAATAATAATAAACATAATATACAAAAATAATTAAAATAAAATATATTAAAAAGTAATACTAATGATAATAATAAAATAGTAACAATGATAGAATATTTTGATAAAATGTGGTAGTATGAAAAATGATAATAATAATAATAATAATATTGATGGAAAATAGTAGAAATAATGAGAATAAGATAATAATAATGACACTAGTGTTAAAAATTAAATGGAATGATTTTTTTTTTTTTGAATTTGGTGGGCTTTTGTATAATGAACTTAAAACAAGTGATAAAAAGTAAATATGTGATGAATTATTTAGAAGTTTGAAATGAAAAAGAATGCTAAAACTTGGATTTTTTAGTTTTTTTTTTGTGTAGAAAAATAATGTATAGACTAATAACAAAATTTTGGACTTAAAGAAATACACTTTAAAATAAAAAGATAAAAGAAAAATGGGATGGATAAAAATGAATAAAATAAAAAGGGATTAGAATTTTTAGTTTAAAAGAAATAAAATGCATATATATTTTTTTGATTTTTTCGAATAACGGGCAGAAGAATAAAGTAATACGTATTTTTTTTATTTTTGAAACAATGGTTAGACAGTAAAATAAAATGGTGCGAGTAGGAAAAAATTGGGGTATGATAGTCGTCCATATCGAATTGACTTAGACCGAGTTAGGTGAATTGACATGTGTCGCGGTGAGAATCGGATACCAAGCTATTGAGTGAGCTTGAATCGCAAAACATTTATGTTCACCACCGACTTTAATTTAATCCAAAGGGAAAAGGGAAAAAGATCGTAAAAACCCTAAATGAGGAGAAACTAGGTTCGGGGGTTGGTTATACCTAGGGAAGGTGTTAGCATCCTAAGCATCCGCAGTATCCTACGGGAACCTCTTGTTAATATTTGTATTTTTGTTGTTTATTGCTTGCTAAAATTAAGGGAACCTAAGGTTTTTTATTTCTAATGGTGCTCGCACAACATCGCATCGATGCCTACGTATCGGGTGTAGAATCAGAGCACTCGTAGTTCTCCTAAGGATTAACGAACACTTGGTTACGCTCAAGGTTCGCGGGGGAAGGTAAGTGTTATGGCAAACACTCACGTGACTTAACAAAGTCACAAAAAGTTGTAAAATGAAAAGTCCTAATGGCTAAGGTCAAAAAGGTAACTAGGGATGGCTAAACTTCCTATGACATTGAGTCAACTGCAGGAGTTCTTTCCCTTTTGGATTGAAATGAAAAAAGAAAGTAAATAAAAAGGTGCAAGCTCCTAAGACTAGGCAAAGGTTGCTACTTGCAAAAATAAATGACAGCAAATAAAGTAAATGGAAATGCGAGGTAAAAGGGCTTAGTAACCGGGCTATGACTCGATATATGGATCGAGAATGCGGGGGTGGAAAACAAGCGTGGTGCATCAAGTTGCTTAAGTTGAAAAGCTGTGCAGTGTAAGGACCGTGCAGATGGCGATCGTAAAACGACCGACTTACGTGTGTGAGTGAAGTGTATGTGAAGTTCACTTGGCGTTGGACCAAGGATTATTATCTTGAAAATTAATGTTAATATGGTCTAAGAGTGCGAGAAATAATAAGAAAACAAATAAAGTGAAATAAATTGAAATAGAATAAATTAAATGGAATAAAATAAATAGAATAAAAAATAAATAAATGAATGGCCTCATATTGGTCACGATTAATCAAAACGATTTATCGTGACTTTTTGTAATATCATCGGCCCCAATAAAAAAAGTCAAAGTAAAAATAACGAGTCAAACATTATTGATCAGGAAATCAATACTAATCATAACAGTTGGAAATTTCTATAAAAATAGAAAATAAATAAAGACTATTGAAGCAAACAATAATAACAAAGAAAAAATGAATAATAAAAAAAAAGATGGAGGGTGTATATGCGTTGGACACAGGGTGCGATTAGAAACATGTATGACCCAACCCATCATTCACAACCCTAAGACCTTTATATAATAAACAATAAAAATAAAATAATAAAATTAAACTGTTTAAAAGAGAAAACATAAAACAACAGGTTCACAGTTTAGAATTTTTTTTTGTTCTGCTTCTCAAAACATTTTTTTCACCGTGACTTAGAGAGAAAAGAATACCCACCCTCACTGTTCACGTTTCATTCTCACGGCGTCTCTCGCAGGTTCGACCTCAGTCGCGGATTCGCTCTCGGTGTCTCACTCTCGGCGCCGACATATCACTCGTGGATCTGCGTTTGTGATTTCTCCATGGTTTGCGATGGGTTTACGGTGGATTCAAATCGCTGGGTTTTACGATGGTTTATGGATGATTTTGGAACGGTTTTGATTTGTTGATGGTGGGAGTGGCGGTGGGTGAAAGGGTGGTTTCGGTCCGGCGGCGAAGGGTTTGTTTGTGGCTGGTTTTCGCGTTGGAAACAGAGGGAGACGGTGGTTTGGGCGAAAACAGAAAGAGGGTCGGTTGGACGGCGAAGATGAAGGTCGCGGATGGAAGCAGTTTCAAGCAGTGAATGGTGGTTTGAGATGGTGATGGAGCGCTTTCAATCTGCTCTCTCAAGGCCTCAAATTGTGTTTTGGTTTGTGGTTCAGAAGGAAAAGGGCATGGTTTCTCGGTGGTTTTCAGGTTTGAGAGAATGGGACAGTTTCAGTGTGCGAGTTTTTCAGGTTTGGGGTTCGACGGATTCAAGGTTTGACTCAGTTCCTCATCTCTGACATATTTCTCTCCATCTTCTTTGTTCTGTTCTCAGTGTGTTGTGTTGTTAGGTTTGCTGTTGTTGTTGGTGTGTTGATGAAAACTGATTGTTGTGTGTTAGAGGATGAAAGTTGTGACTGAAGGTTGTTAAGGGTCAGATGTGTTGGTGGTGAGCGCAAGTGGAGGTGGAAGATGTCTTAGTTCATGCTGGATGGAGATGAGTTTTGAGGTCTTTTCTGTTTGGTTTCAGAAGGATCCTTTTTTGAAAACAAGTTGATGGAAGTTGAAGGGTCCTCTTATGAGGTTGCTGGCTCTATATTTTTTTGCAGAAATTTTCTTTGAAGTTCTGGTTCTGATTTGAGGTTGAATGCAGGGTGAAGAAACATGAAGGTTTTAGGTGTTTATGGTTGCAGCAAGTTAAATGAAGAGGTTGTCTTGCAGTTGGATAAAAACAAATGGTGCTGGCTTGTGTTCACGAAGGTTTTGTGGATCTGTTTGTTTCCACTGTTTTTTGTTTTTCTGCATTTTGGTACTAATTTAAATGGAGAGTTGGCTTGTTATTGATGATGCTTTTTTGTTTTATCTTACAGGTTGGAAATGAAGACCCTAGATTCTACCACACACATCACAAAAATGCAGCAAAGCATAAATCTAATGGAAGCAAAACAAGAACAGAGTTCTCCCACACATGAGCAAGGCAAAAACACAAAGGTATCGAGACAACAAAGAAAAAGAAAGGAAAACTCACAGAAACGGAGCTAGTCCGATCGTTCTTTCCGGTAACAATGCACAGGTGATGCTCCTTTCTTTATACTTTGAACTTTTAGATTCCCCTCCTTCTCTTCTGATATCCTTCTGAGTTTTGGTTGCTGTTTTTTGGTTGAATGAAGTTTTTGTGGCTGTTTTGATGGATTTTTGTGGTGTGCTTATGGCTGTTTTTATGTGGCTGTTCTGTCCTTGTTTATGGCTGATTTGTGTTGTTTTTTTGATGGCTGTTTCGTGATAAAAAATGCAGGGTTGTATATGGCTGTTTGTGTGTGTGTTTGAGGCTGATTTTTTTTGTGTTTTGATGTAACAGTGCTGTTTTCAGTTGGGATTTTGGGGCTGTTCTGTAGTATGTTTTTGGTGCTGTTCTGTAGTGATTTTAGTGGCTGCTTGTGTGATTTGTGACTGTTTTGTATGGATGTAACAATGTTGTGATTAGTGGCTGGTCTGTGTTGGTTTTGAGGGCTGTTTTGTGTGTAGTTGTGCTGCTGATTTTTTTTGTGTGTTTTTTCTAATGTAACAGTCCCCTTATATGGGACTTTTCTAGGGTTTTTGATTTTGAATTTTGTCCTTGTTGCTTGTAGGTGAAGGGTTGGAGGAAAGGAGACAAATGCTGAATTTTGTTGTGGATGGAGCAGAGTTTTGTGTGCTGCAGACCTGCTGTGGGTGGCTGTGGAGCAGGCTGAGTTTGTCTTGGTGCTGCTGTGTTGTGGTGCTTTGGGTGGCTTTGTTGTAAAAAAAATTTGTGTGGTTGTAACATAACATTTTATTTGGAATAAAGTTGTATATTTGAAATGTGATTATAAATTTGAAATTGAAGCTTGATATTTGAAATGAGAACTTTAAATTAGAAATTAAATATAAACTTGAATTAGAAGTGAATAAAAAAAAGAAGAATTAAACTTAAAATTGAAAAAATAACTTAGAAACTAAATAATTAAACTTGGAATTTAAATTAACTTAGAACTTAAGAAATAAATTTAGAGTTTATAAAATAAATACATGAATTGAAAATTATAAATAGAACTTGACATTAAATTTAGAAGTAACAACTTGAAAATGAAATAAAATTAAAAATTAAAGAATAGAAAATAAATTCAAAAATAAAAACTTAAAAATGAAATGAAAAATTAATTTAGAAATGAGAACTTGAAAATGAATAGAAATAACGAATAAGTTTTAGAAAAAAAATTTGAAAATGAAATAAAAAATTAGAGGGAGAAATTAAAATAAAATTTTAAAATAGGAGCTTGAAAATAGAAACGAAAATAGAAATTAAAATTAAAAACACAAAAATGAATTAAAAAGTTATAAATGAGAAATAGAAATTAAATTAAAATGGAAGCTTATAAGTGAAAAGAAATTAAGAATCAAAATTATAAATAGCTAGAAAGTGAGAAGAAAGCAACAGAAAATAAATCTGGAATTCTCTGCTAAATGCGATGAATGTATGATGCGAGCAGTTAGGGGTAAAATTTGGGGTGTGACAGTTGCCCCTATTTAAATAACTTTACCAAATGGCATGAATGACGGTAGACACTCATGAGATCAGGGTGAAAGGTATTTAAATACAGAAATAACCGGAAATTTTGCCCCTAAATGCAATGTTATGCGGGACTAACAAACTATCTAACTCTGTAACAACTATGCAATGAATGATGATTATGGTATGAATGATTAGAATGAGATATCGACGACCACAAGCCAAGACTCACTGGGGATGACAAACACTGGGGATAAAGAAACGAAAACGGGAAATATTCAAAGTGATAAATCAACAGGTTCAAGTGTAACTGTTGACACTAAGAATAACAAAAGACGGGAACAAAAGAAAATCCAAAGCGTTGGATCAACGAACACAGACAAAACAAAATAGAATTCAAAGTGACTGCACAATGGCTCGATGCGACCAAATGACATCAAGAATACAAATAAGACAAGGAAATAAATCGAAGTGGTAGATCAATGGCTCGATGCGACCAATTGACACCAAGAAAACAAATAAGACAAGGAAATAAATCGAAGTGGTAGACCAATGGCTCTATGCGACCAAATTGACTTTGAGAAATAAAAAACAACAACATATTCGAAGTGAATGCGCAGCGGCTCGATGCGACCAACTGACACTAAGAATACAACAACATAAACATTCAAAGTGAATGTGCAGCGGCTCGATGCGACCAACTGACACTAAGAATACAACAGAAAAAACATTCGAAGTGAATGTGCAGTGGCTCGATGCGACCAACTGTCACTGGAAAATGATAAACATAATATTCAAAGTGCAGCGGCTCAATGCGACCAACTGACACTGGAAAAAGATAAACATAATATTCAAAGTGAATGCGCAACGGCTCAATGCGACCAACTGACACTAAGAATACAACAAAATAAACATTCAAAGGGAATGTGCAGCGGCTCTATGCGACCAACTGTCACTGGAAATGATAAACATAATATTCAAAGTGAATGCGCAGCGGCTCAATGCGACCAACTGACACTAAGAATACAACAGAAAAAAAAAACATTCGAAGTGAATGTGCAGCGGCTCTATGCGACCAACTGTCAACAAAAAAATATTCGAAGTGAATGCGCAGCGGCTCGATGCGACCAACTGACACTAAGAATACAACAAAATAAACATTCAAAAGGAAAGTGCAGCGGCTCTATGCGACCAACCGTCACTGGAAATAATAAACATAATATTCAAAGTGAATGCGCAGCGGCTCGATGCGACCAACTGACACTAAGAATAATCAACAAAATAAACATTCAAAGTGAATGCACAGCGGCTCGATGCGACCAACTGTCACTGAGAATGACAACAAGCTTATTCAAGGTGAATGCGCAGCGGCTCAATGCGACCAACTGACACCATAGATAACAACAAAAATACTTGAAGTGGTAGCACAATAGGTTCGAAACCTATTGACACTAAAAAGAAAGCCAAGATACACTCAAAGTGAATGCGCAACAAGTTAAAAAACCGGTTGACACTAAGAATGATAAAGACAAAGTAATCAAAGTATTCAAAATGGTAAATTAGCAGGTTCAAATATAACTGCCGACACCGAGGATAAGGAAGGAAATCACAGTGATTTAGTAACGGCTCTATGCGACCAGCTAGCATTGGGGATAGAATGCAGATCACCCAAAGATAGATCAATGGCTCTAAGCGACCGGCTAACGCAAAAAAGTAACAACAAAATAAGTTGGAGTCTTCAAATAAGATAAGACATCCAAACTCTGGAAATTCCTTCAGGGGCCATCAGGAGAAAGGGTACAAGTATGTACAAAATCAAATGGACTTGGATTTTAAGCAAAAGGTTTCAGGACCTGCTTAAAAGATTTGTGCCAATGACAATTGGACTTCAAGGAGACATTGGTGGTCATAAAGGCAAATACCAACACAATTAGAAATCCACAGGGGACACCAGCAATTACTGGGGACAAAAACATTGGTAAACCAAACTTCGGGTACCAACAACAATGAATTTTCAAATTGAACACTAATGATATCTGGGCTTGGAGATAGACAGACGACAACTGGGGAAAGACAAATGCTAATGTCAAATGCGCATGATTGAATATGATGTGAATGATCATGATATGCAAATGTTGACTCTAAAGAGACAAAAAGTTGCCAAGACTCAATGAGGAGTAGGCTCTCAACACCAATACTTAGATGAGCAATATGAAAAACACTAGGGAGATGTCTTCGAACTTGGAAATCATGCTTGGCCCAAAGATCCATCCAAGAGTGTTATCAGTTTTGAACTTCTATGGGGATTTCTGTAATAATAGTATAAAAGTGTTGTTGCAAACCAGGGCTTCTTGGGGAAACAGAAGGTTTTTTCCATATTTTTCCAAAGTCAAAGAAACTTAAAAGTTTTTTCAGCATGTTTTCAAAAACATTTCCTTAAAAAATAACTTGTCATTTTCAGAGTTAAATTGTAATCAAGTGATGGCATTTTGCATAACAAAAGAAAATAAGAGGGTGAACAACAAAATTCATAGGCAAAGTTTGTATTTTATTCAAGAATGGTAGCTTGCCAATGGCAAAAACTCCATGGGAAATTACAGTTTGAAAATGGCAATGGGGAAAGGTCTACAGTGAATCCAACGACCACTACAATCCCTAATAACTAAGACTGCCCGACACCTTGCTTCCGACGAGAGCAATTGGATCGATCTTCCAGTATGATTCTTCAGTAATGGTAAACACCATCTGACACAGTCAAATGCCTTTGTCCCTAACTTTTGCCTGGACCGCCCTTTCGGGTTTTCAATCCACCGGGACGCTCTTTTTTGCCTAAGCCGCCCTTTCGGGTTTTCAACTTAGCGAGCTCTTATTTTTCATTTTTTATCCCTAACTTTTGCCTGGATCTCCTTCATAGGTTTTGATCCACCGGGATACCCATTTTTGCCTAGATCGCCATTTCTGGTTTTCGACCTATCGGGTTTTATTTAGGCATAATATTTTTTGACTGCATCAGAGTTCACCGGGTGTTTCAGCTGTTCACCATCCATAGTTGTAAGGATTAAGGAACCTCCGGAGAATGCCACCTTCACAACATATGGGCCTTCATAGTTAGGACTCCATTTTCCACGCACGTCTTTGTGGACTGGCAAGATTTTCTTGAGTACAAGATCTCCTTCTTTGAATTCTCGGAGACGGACTTTCTTGTCAAATGCTCTCTTGATGCGCTTCTGGTACATCTGGCCATGGCACATGGCGGTCATTCTTTTCTCATCAATGAGGTTCAGTTGGTCAAACCTGTTCTGGACCCACTCAGCTTCCTCCAGTTTGGTTTCCATCAAGATTCTCAAAGATGGTATCTCTACTTCAATAGGGAGAACTGCATCCATCCCGTACACCAGAAAGAAAGGGGTTGCCCCTGTTGAAGTGCGAACTGATGTTCTGTATCCGTGTAAAGCATATGGTAACATCTCGTGCCAATCTTTGTAAGTTTTTACCATCTTCTGCAGAATCTTTTTGATGTTCTTGTTTGCAGCTTCAACAACTCCATTCATCTTCGGACGATACGGAGAAGAGTTATGATGTTCAATCTTGAATGTCTCACACAGCTCTTTCATCGTTTTGTTGTTCAAATTGGTCCCATTATCTGTGATGATTCGGCTTGGGATCCCATAGCGGCAAATAATTTGGTTCTTGATGAAACGGGCAACCACTTGCTTTGTCACATTGGCGTAGGAAGCTGCTTCTACCCATTTGGTGAAGTAATCGATTGCGACCAAGATAAACCGATGACCGTTGGAAGCTTTAGGCTCAATTGCCCCTATCATGTCAATGCCCCACATTGAGAAAGGCCAAGGCGATGACAGAACATTCAAAAGTGTCGGAGGTACGTGCACCTTGTCGGCATAAATCTGGCATTTATGACACTTCCTGGCATACTTGAAACAGTCTGATTCCATGGTCAACCAGAAGTATCCAGCTCTCAAAATTTTCCTGGACATGGCATGTCCATTGGCATGTGTTCCAAACGATCCTTCATGGATTTCCCTGATTAATAGGTCTGCTTCGCGCTTGTCCACACATCTGAGCAGAACCATATCATGATTTCTCTTGTAAAGCACATTGTTGCTGAGGAAGAACTTGGACGCCAATCTTCTTAAAGTCTTCTTGTCTAGAGTTGTTGCATCCGCTGGGTACTCCTGATTTTGCAAGTAGTTCTTGATGTCATAGAACCACAGTTTCTCATCAGTTTCTTCTTCGACCAGTAGACAGTAGGCTGGTGCAGTTCTTCGCTCGATTGTAATGAGTGGAGCTTCATTAAGAAATCTGACTTGAAACATAGAAGCCAACATAGCCAAGGCGTCTGCTATTTGATTTTCCGCCCTTGGAACATGATGGAAGGTGACTTCATCAAAGTATTTGATCAATTCCACAATGTGGGCACGATAAGGGATCAACTTCTCGTCACGGGTCTCCCATTCACCTTTGACTTGGTATATTACCAAAGCTGAGTCTCCATATACATCAAGGATCTTGATTCTGGTATCAATTGCAGCTTCGATACCCAAAACACAGGCTTCATACTCTGCGATGTTGTTTGTACATTCGAAACATAATCTGGCTGTGAAAGGAGTATAACCACCATCGGGATTCATCAAGACAACCCCCACACCATGCCCCATGTAATTAGAGGAACCATCAAACATCATCTTCCAACGAGACCCTGGCTCGGGACCTTCATTTGGACCTGGAACTTCACAGTCCTTTATCAACATAATGTCCTCGTCCGGGAAATCGAATTTCAAAGGTTCATAATCTTCGTCAGGATGATCAACAAGGTATTCAGACAAAACACTGCCCTTGATAGACTTCTGGGTTACATATTGGATATCATATTCGGATAACAACATGTGCCAACGGGCGAGTCTTCCAGTCAAAGCAGGCTTCTCAAAGATGTACTTTATTGGATCCATTTTCGAGATCAACAAAGTAGTGTGACAAATCATATACTGCCTGAGGCGTCTAGCAGCCCATGCCAAAGCACAACAAGTCTTCTCTAAGAGTGAATATCTGCTTTCACAGTCTGTGAACTTCTTGCTTAAGTAATAAATGGCGTGCTCCTTACGACCAGTTTCGTCTTGTTGGCCTAATACGCAACCCATAGATCCCTCGAGCACAGTCAGATACATGAAAAGAGGCTTCCCTGGAGTAGGTGGGATCAAGATAGGAGGTTCTTGTAGATAAACCTTAATCTTCTCAAAATCCAGTTGACAATCAGGACTCCATTTAATCGCTTGATTCTTCCGGAGTAACTTGAATAAAGGCTCACAAGTAGCAGTCATGTTGGAGATAAATCTGGAGATGTAGTTCAATCTTCCGAGGAAACCTCTGACTTGCTTTTCTGTTTTGGGAGCTGACATCTCTTGAATTGCTTTGACCTTATCTGGATCTACTTCAATTCCTTGCTGACTAACAATAAAACCAAGTAACTTTCCTGATCGGGCACCAAAAGTACACTTAGCTGGATTCAGACGCAGTTGGAACTTTCTGAGACGCTCAAATAACTTCAAAAGATGATTCAAATGATCCTCCTCACTCTGTGATTTGGCAATCATATCATCCACATAAACTTCTATCTCTTTATGCATCATATCATGGAAAAGGGTGACCATTGCCCTCTGATAAGTGGCTCCTGCATTTCTGAGACCAAATGGCATAACCTTGTAACAATAAGTGCCCCATGGTGTGATGAATGTAGTCTTTTCCATATCGTCAGGATCCATCTTGATCTGGTTGTATCCTAAAAACCCATCCATGAAAGAGAAAACAACAAATTTAGCAGTGTTGTCAACCAAAGTATCAATATGCGGGAGAGGGAAATCGTCCTTCGGACTGGCTTTGTTCAAATCCCTATAGTCCACACAGATTCTGACTTTGCCATCCTTTTTAGGGACTGACACAATATTAGCTACCCACTCAGGGTACTTTGCAACTGCGAGGAATCCAGCATCAAACTGTCTTTTGACCTCTTCTCTAATCTTCAGAGCCATGTCTGGTCTTGTTCTTCGAAGCTTTTACTTTACTGGAAGACAATCTGGTCGAAGAGGTAACTTGTGGACCACTATGTCTGTGTCTAAGCCGGGCATATCCTGATATGACCATGCAAACACATCTACATACTCTCTGAGAAGCTTGACCAATCTTTCTCTGATGTCTGCCCCAAGTGTTGTACCAATCTTGACTTCCTTCTCATCTTCATCAGTGCCAAGGTTGATGGTCTCAACCTGCTCCTTATGTGGCTGAAGATCTGTGTGCTCATTCTCAACCAATCTTGCCAGTTCTTCGGGAATGTCACAATCTTCCTCACTTTCATCTTCCGCTTGGTAGATGGGCGAATCAAAGTTAGGAGAGAATGTAAAGTCATTGGATTCAACAGGGTTTTCATTTATTCTGCATATGATAATGATTTGCTTTTATTAAAAGTGGAAAATAGAGAAATGCAAGAGAAAAAGCTTTTTATTGGTTTTGAAAGATTGCCATTTTCTTTTAAAAGTGAAAAGAGAGAAAAACAGTAAATGATCAAAATAAGAGTTTAACAAAATGCCTTCATTGATAATAACTTTAAAAATGAGAAGGGGCCCTACAAAATACTCCCATAGCCTTGGGCAGAGCTAGGGAACTTTGAAAACACTTAAAAAAACAATAAATTACTTTGACAATGGAAAAAACTCTGGGATCTCGACTGCCTCCCAATTGTCCAAGGCTTCTTCACACTGATACACCAAATGATTCACATCTTCATCTTCAGAAACTCCATCAATTGCATTGACCTGATAACCAGCACTGGAAAACACTTCTTGAATGGTCTTCAGACGTCCTTTAACGGAGGTTGACGCTCCTTCCTTCACATGAGTTAGTTTGTAACCCAACCCGCAACGATCTAGCTTCTGTTTGACTTCGATGACATCACCCCAACCTTCATAGCTTCTTTCTTCAATGGTGGAAATGGTACTCTTCAGCGATGCAAAAGATGGGATGCCCTTCCCTTTTGGTTCCTCTACTTCCAAAAGGACAGCATTGGCTATCTCAAGAGCTTGGAAAGAAGTTTCCAAAGCATCTTCATCAGCCCCAATATAGCTAAAGGATGAAAGGTTGCTAACCATGAGATCTTCTTCCCCAGATACGGTTACCAGCTTGTTATCGACCACAAACTTCATCTTCTGATGTAGGGTAGAAGTGACTGCCCCAGCAGCATGGATCCAAGGTCTTCCGAGCAAGCAACTGTAATTGGGGTTAATATCCATAACCTGGAAAGTGATTTTGAAGACCTGTGGCCCAATCAAGATTGGTAGGTCTACTTCTCCAATAACAGTCCTCCTTGACCCATCAAAAGCTTTCACAATTAGTGCACTGGGCCTCATCTCTGCCCCTTGATAAGATAACTTAGCAAGTGTTCTTTTCGGCAAAACATTCAATGAAGATCCTGTATCCACAAGAACTCTTGCTAAAGTATCCTCTTGACATTTCACAGATATGTGGAGAGCACGGTTATGGTCCAAACCCTCCTTTGGAAGATCCTCCATACTGAAGCTAAGATTGTTACATGCAGTGATATTGGCAATGACTCCATCAAACTGATTCACTGTTATATCATGCGTAACATGAGCTTGGGCTAATAACTTCTGGAGCGCACTTCGATGAGCCGGAGAATGCATAAGAAGTGATAGGATAGATATTTTGGAAGGCGTTTGATGTAGCTGATCAATAACTTTATAATCACTCTTCTTTATGATTCTGAGAAATTCTGCATCCTCTTCTCCCAAGACTACCTCTTTGTCTTGGTTGACAACAGCTGGAATGACTTCTTTAGGCGGAGCCGTATTGACTTGCTGAGTATAAACACGACCACTGCGAGTCAAACGACCTGCACCCGCTATGTCAGCACTTGCAACTTTTGAACCTTCCTGGCGACTAGCTTTATCAGTCTTCTGATGAACTCTCCCTGTATCATACTTCCATGGAACTGCTTTAGTGTCCTCATAAAGGAAAGGGTTACTCCTTTGTTCAAATCTTGGCTCAGGTATATTGAAAATTGGTACCACAGATTTTGGAATATTGAAGATAGGTTGAACTCCTGAAGACTCAGGCAGGTTGAACACTGGCACCAAGGTAGAATTAGATTCAGGCAAGTTGAAAATGGGTTCAATCACTGCCACTTCATTCCTCTTCATATGACCGCTTACTTGTAAGACACCTTCATCAATTAAATCTTGAACATCTTTCAAGACCAATTCACATCCCCTTGGACTATCAACACAACCTTCACAATTCTTATGACAGCTTTTTAGTATACCTGCCCCCACTAATTTTGCATGAAAGTCTCGAAGCGGGGTCTTGATCTCTGTGGCGTTGAAAATCAAACCTTCATCAGACTCATCAACAATGGCATTTATGGACCCATGCTTGGGTAAAGGATTATCTTTGACATTCGGACCAGTATTCCCAAATGACAGAATGTTTTTCTCCATCAAATCTTTCACGATGTACTTCAAAGCATAACAACCCTCCAAATCGTGCCCTGGGGCACCTTCATGGAATAAACAGTGGGCATTTGGGTTGTAATTTGGGGGGAGCGGATTTGGTGGAGGACCCAAAGGCCTTGGAGTAACCAAACCTTTCTTCAGCAGTGAAGGATATAACTCAGTATAAGTTATAGGGATTCGAGGATTAGGAGGCCTTCCTCCTGGTCTTCTATTCTGAAAGTTGGGATTTGGATGAGGAGCTGGAGTCCTCTGCTGGTAGGCTGAAGCATTGGGCGCTTGTTGATAGCCTGGATTGTTGAGCATTGGTTGATAAGGTGGAACCACTGGAGCCGCTTGTTGATACATCGGTACTGCTTGAGTTGGCCGATACATAGGGACTTGTGGATTAAACGATGGTTGAACCGCCGCTACATAAGGATGTTGGACATACTGTTGTTGATGAGCATACTGCTGTTGAGCCATGGGTGGAGGTCTCTGCCAAAGAGGATTTCTTCTTTGACTTTTCATTATGGCATTCGTCTCACCCTCTTTCTTCTTGTGGAAATTACTGGTAAATTTCTTGCCAATATTTCCACTACCACTGCTGGAACTGCCAGATGCACCACTCATCTTTCCACTCTTCAAACCGAGTTCTACCTTGATTCCCACAGCCACTAAATCAGAGAAAATAGCAGTTATGCTTCCCACCATTCTCTCATAGAATTCTGGTCGCACAGTGTCAACAAACCAGTCAGCTAATTCTCTTTCGGTCAATGGGGGCTCTACTTGAGAAGCGGTCCCTCTCCACCTTTGAGCATATTCTTTAAATGATTCAGAATCTTTTTGTGACATACTCAACAGTTGCCTCCTATCGGGAGCAAGGTCCATATTGTATTTGTATTGCTGGATGAAAGCATCTGCCAAGTCTTGGAAACTGCGAATCTTCGACTGGTCAAGCGTTAAATACCATTTGGAGGAGATTCCCTTCAGACTGTCCTGGAAGCAGTGGATCATTAATTTATCATTGTCCACCTGCGCAGCCATTCTTCGATAGTACATCAAGAGATGGTTCTTAGGACAAGTTGCACCCTCATACATATCAAAAGTGGGTATCTTGAACTTTGGAGGTATTACCAATCCAGACACCAGACACATCTCTCTAGCAGCAGCCCCAAAGATCTGGTCACCTTCAATCGCTCTTAACCTTTTTTCAAGGGTATCAAAATTCTCTTGCATTTTCACATGTTTCTCATCTCCGTTTTCAGACATAGCGGGCGCGTCATACGCTTGATGGTCATTGAAGTATGGTTGAGCACGGGTGTGCACAATGTCTTGTGTAAAATTAGCAACTGCATGGTTCTCTTCATTAGTTACCGGAATAGTCTGTTGAGCAGCAAATCCTTGAGGAGGAGGCACAAAACCTTGGAAAGGAAATGCCATGCCCTGAGAAGGAGGTGCGAAACTTTGAGAAGCTAAGCCTTGGGACGGAGGGAAGAAACCCTGAGCAGCAAATCCTTGGGAAGAAGGAATGAAACTTTGAGTAGCAAAACCTTGAGAAGGAGGGAAGAAACCCTGAGTAGCAAGTCCTTGGGAAGAAGTAATAACACTTTGAGAAGCAAACCCTTGTGGAGGAGGAACGAATCCCTGAGGAAGCCCAAAAGGAGGCCAGGTCACAGGGGTAGTGACTGATGACGTAGGCTCAGTCGTTGCAGTGACAATTTCTGACACTACAGTCTGCTGGGTATCCATCTTTGCTCGAATGACCTGCAACATTTCCATCATCTGACCCATATTTCCACGAATTTCAGTAAGCTCCTCGTTAACTCTGTCCATCTCTATGTCTCTTTCAGCCATCCTCTTTCTGGCTTGAGCTCGAGTGTAGTATTTGCGTGAGAGCCTCAGTGTGAAAGCTGGAGAGCAGATGACGGGAATGAGTTTTATGAAAAAATGCAAATGAAATGCCAAATGTATGAGTGCAATGCGAAAAATGAATTTTATTCAAGGAACTTAAGAAACACTTTGCAAATACCAAGGAACACATAATAATCAAAAGGATATGATTTCATTAAATTCAAAAAGTGATACAAAGTCTTGAGTACATCTTCAAAAATCCCAAACAAAGCTTAATAAAGACAAAGACAAAGTCCTAAGGAGATTCTCCTAAAAGCCTCAAGTTGAGCTTCTCGATTTGTGCCTTCATCTGAGCCCTTTCAAGCATAAGTTGATCCACGATCGACTTCTAAGAAGCGTCCCCTTGAGTGCTGGAGGAAAATAAATCCTCTTGTGCTTTCCTTTTCTTGTTGGAGAGCTCTTCTTCTTCCTTCATCTTCAGTTGTCTTCTAAGTTCTTCATTCTCACTACTGATGATCTGATGTCGATTCTTCCATGCATTCTTCTCTCGAAGCTCTTTCTCCAAATCAATCTTCAGCTTCTCTGCATCATCCATAAAGATTAGAATGGGTTTCTTGAAGGTCATAGGATCCTGGCGAGGGTAAGGCATCTTCAGAATGATTGCCCTATCTCGTACCCATTGGAGATAGGGTTCCATAGAAACACAATTCGGCTTTCCCAAGCTACTCCTCCCCTTCCTATGGATGTACTTCCAAGCTTGCATAATCTGTTTCTTGAGCTCTGGTTCTTCGTCATCCTTAAAGAAAATTCCTTCCACTTCAACACTCTTAGGTTTGTCCTTCAACGGATACCCGAGTTGGCGGCGAGCCAAAACTGGATTATAGCTGATTCCTCCCTTAGTGCCAAGAAGAGGTACATTAGCAAAATCACCACAGCTATCAATAATCAATGCTCCATCATAAACACGATTGTACCAACTAATGTCAGAGTGGGTAAGAGACATGATCCTTTGTGACCACCACAAACCATCCTTAAGATTCCAAAATGAAGCTGACTTAGGCAAGTGCGAAATAAACCACTCGTACAACAATGATGCACAACAAGTAATCATCCCTCCCTTATGGTGATTCCTCAGATGGATGGAATGATAAGTGTCTCCGAGCAAAGTAGGGACCGGGTTCTTCTTCAGAAATATTTTGATGGCGTTCAGGTCGACAAAGTCTTCAAAGTTTGGGAAAAGTAACACTCCATATATTAGCAGAATAAAGGTCGCCTCAAAAGCTTTCATATCCTTCGCACCAACAAAATTCTTGGCTTTTTCTACCAAAAACTTTGTAGGGAATCCAAAAACCTTTCCTTTATAAGTCATATTTGCCTTGACCTCAGGAACACTCAAATATGTCGCCTTTGCAATCTCTGCTTCTTCAGGGTCCTTCTCTAGAACAGGGAATGGAAACTCATCCTTAACACGTGATCCCACCAGAAATGAATACTCTTCCAAAGTAGGCGCCAATTGGTAATCAGGGAATGTAAAACAATGGTAGAGAGGGTCATAAAACTGGAGCATCACAGAGAGCAACCTTCCATCCCACTCAGTCTTCAGTAAGGCTAAGAGTCTCCTATGCTTCTCCATGAAGGCTTCTTGATCCAAAACCAAATCTCTTAATTTCCTTAGGTCTTCAAGTTTGGGAGTTTTGAATGTGTACTTGACAGTCTTTCTTCTTCCAAAGTCCATGATGATACCTATGATATTTGCAAAGATAGAGTTTCTGAGTTCCTTGAATAAATGGTAAAAATGATGCTTCATGATGCGTGAATGCAATGAACACAAACAAGGCTTAGGTTCAAAGCTTGCATGAGGTCGAAGGTTCAACCCTCCCAAAAGGTATGTACTATGAGTTTATTTGTACCTGTACAACGGGTTCTAAAAGTTCCCAGAATCATTGTCCCATCTTTCGGATATTACCGACTTCCCAACTCAACTTGGTAATCAATAATATTCTCAAGAGAGTCTCATCCGAGTGTAGTATCGTGTATCAACTATTTCGGATTTACACCCTCATAGTCATCGCACTACATCCCTAAAAGGCCAAGTGGGGGTAAATGTTCTACGGTCCTCAGCATTAATGGCTCTCAAGTCGAATATAGTAATGTTTTCACGACTGAACTCGATCAACAAAACTACATCCGAGGAGGCCTCCGCTGAGTGGTGGTGTCTCAAGTCAACTTGGTCGGGACTCAACTCCCTACAAGCCTTCTTGAATATACCACCGTCCTATCTTATTTTGCACTCAAATCCGGGTTAGGACTTATCTCACCACACATGGAACACCCAACAAAATCCCAAATAATAACAAGCAATACAACAACAAATATACAAATATACAAGGTGGGCTTAACCCTCAAAAATAGAGTCCCCAGTGAAGTCGCCATTTCTGTCGCGGTGAGAATCGGATACCAAGCTATTGAGTGAGCTTGAATCGCAAAACATTTATGTTCACCACCGACTTTAATTTAATCCAAAGGGAAAAGGGAAAAAGATCGTAAAAACCCTAAATGAGGAGAAACTAGGTTCGGGGGTTGGTTATACCTAGGGAAGGTGTTAGCACCCTAAGCATCCGCAGTATCCTACGGGAACCTCTTGTTAATATTTGTATTTTTGTTGTTTATTGCTTGCTAATATTAAGGGAACCTAAGGTTTTTTATTTCTAATGGTGCTCGCACAACATCGCATCGATGCCTACGTATCGGGTGTAGAATCAGAGCACTCGTAGTTCTCCTAAGGATTAACGAACACTTGGTTACGCTCAAGGTTCGCGGGGGAAGGTAAGTGTTATGGCAAACACTCACGTGACTTAACAAAGTCACAAAAAGTTGTAAAATGAAAAGTCCTAATGGCTAAGGTCAAAAAGGTAACTAGGGATGGCTAAACTTCCTATGACATTGAGTCAACTGCAGGAGTTCTTTCCCTTTTGGATTGAAATGAAAAAAGAAAGTAAATAAAAAGGTGCAAGCTCCTAAGACTAGGCAAAGGTTGCTACTTGCAAAAATAAATGACAGCAAATAAAGTAAATGGAAATGCGAGGTAAAAGGGCTTAGTAACCGGGCTATGACTCGATATATGGATCGAGAATGCGGGGGTGGAAAACAAGCGTGGTGCATCAAGTTGCTTAAGTTGAAAAGTTGTGCAATGTAAGGACCGTGCAGATGGCGATCGTAAAACGACCGACTTACGTGTGTGAGTGAAGTGTATGTGAAGTTCACTTGGCGTTGGACCAAGGATTATTATCTTGAAAATTAATGTTAATATGGTCTAAGAGTGCGAGAAATAATAAGAAAACAAATAAAGTGAAATAAATTGAAATAGAATAAATTAAATGGAATAAAATAAATAGAATAAAAAATAAATAAATGAATGGCCTCATATTGGTCACGATTAATCAAAACGATTTATCGTGACTTTTTGTAATATCATCGGCCCCAATAAAAAAAGTCAAAGTAAAAATAACGAGTCAAACATTATTGATCAGGAAATCAATACTAATCATAACAGTTGGAAATTTCTATAAAAATAGAAAATAAATAAAGACTATTGAAGCAAACAATAATAACAAAGAAAAAATGAATAATAAAAAAAAAGATGGAGGGTGTATATGCGTTGGACACAGGGTGCGATTAGAAACATGTATGACCCAACCCATCATTCACAACCCTAAGACCTTTATATAATAAACAATAAAAATAAAATAATAAAATTAAACTGTTTAAAAGAGAAAACATAAAACAACAGGTTCACAGTTTAGAATTTTTTTTTGTTCTGCTTCTCAAAACATTTTTTTCACCGTGACTTAGAGAGAAAAGAATACCCACCCTCACTGTTCACGTTTCATTCTCACGGCGTCTCTCGCAGGTTCGACCTCAGTCGCGGATTCGCTCTCGGTGTCTCACTCTCGGCGCCGACATATCACTCGTGGATCTGCGTTTGTGATTTCTCCATGGTTTGCGATGGGTTTACGGTGGATTCAAATCGCTGGGTTTTACGATGGTTTATGGATGGTTTTGGAACGGTTTTGATTTGTTGATGGTGGGAGTGGCGGTGGGTGAAAGGGTGGTTTCGGTCCGGCGGCGAAGGGTTTGTTTGTGGCTGGTTTTCGCGTTGGAAACAGAGGGAGACGGTGGTTTGGGCGAAAACAGAAAGAGGGTCGGTTGGACGGCGAAGATGAAGGTCGCGGATGGAAGCAGTTTCAAGCAGTGAATGGTGGTTTGAGATGGTGATGGAGCGCTTTCAATCTGCTCTCTCAAGGCCTCAAATTGTGTTTTGGTTTGTGGTTCAGAAGGAAAAGGGCATGGTTTCTCGGTGGTTTTCAGGTTTGAGAGAATGGGACAGTTTCAGTGTGCGAGTTTTTCAGGTTTGGGGTTCGACGGATTCAAGGTTTGACTCAGTTCCTCATCTCTGACATATTTCTCTCCATCTTCTTTGTTCTGTTCTCAGTGTGTTGTGTTGTTAGGTTTGCTGTTGTTGTTGGTGTGTTGATGAAAACTGATTGTTGTGTGTTAGAGGATGAAAGTTGTGACTGAAGGTTGTTAAGGGTCAGATGTGTTGGTGGTGAGCGCAAGTGGAGGTGGAAGATGTCTTAGTTCATGCTGGATGGAGATGAGTTTTGAGGTCTTTTCTGTTTGGTTTCAGAAGGATCCTTTTTTGAAAACAAGTTGATGGAAGTTGAAGGGTCCTCTTATGAGGTTGCTGGCTCTATATTTTTTTGCAGAAATTTTCTTTGAAGTTCTGGTTCTGATTTGAGGTTGAATGCAGGGTGAAGAAACATGAAGGTTTTAGGTGTTTATGGTTGCAGCAAGTTAAATGAAGAGGTTGTCTTGAAGTTGGATAAAAACAAATGGTGCTGGCTTGTGTTCACGAAGGTTTTGTGGATCTGTTTGTTTCCACTGTTTTTTGTTTTTCTGCATTTTGGTACTAATTTAAATGGAGAGTTGGCTTGTTATTGATGATGCTTTTTTGTTTTATCTTACAGGTTGGAAATGAAGACCCTAGATTCTACCACACACATCACAAAAATGCAGCAAAGCATAAATCTAATGGAAGCAAAACAAGAACAGAGTTCTCCCACACATGAGCAAGGCAAAAACACAAAGGTATCGAGACAACAAAGAAAAAGAAAGGAAAACTCACAGAAACGGAGCTAGTCCGATCGTTCTTTCCGGTAACAATGCACAGGTGATGCTCCTTTCTTTATACTTTGAACTTTTAGATTCCCCTCCTTCTCTTCTGATATCCTTCTGAGTTTTGGTTGCTGTTTTTTGGTTGAATGAAGTTTTTGTGGCTGTTTTGATGGATTTTTGTGGTGTGCTTATGGCTGTTTTTATGTGGCTGTTCTGTCCTTGTTTATGGCTGATTTGTGTTGTTTTTTTGATGGCTGTTTCGTGATAAAAAATGCAGGGTTGTATATGGCTGTTTGTGTGTGTGTTTGAGGCTGATTTTTTTTGTGTTTTGATGTAACAGTGTTGTTTTCAGTTGGGATTTTGGGGCTGTTCTGTAGTATGTTTTTGGTGCTGTTCTGTAGTGATTTTAGTGGCTGCTTGTGTGATTTGTGACTGTTTTGTATGGATGTAACAATGTTGTGATTAGTGGCTGGTCTGTGTTGGTTTTGAGGGCTGTTTTGTGTGTAGTTGTGCTGCTGATTTTTTTGTGTGTTTTTTCTAATGTAATAGTCCCCTTATATGGGACTTTTCTAGGGTTTTTGATTTTGAATTTTGTCCTTGTTGCTTGTAGGTGAAGGGTTGGAGGAAAGGAGACAAATGCTGAATTTTGTTGTGGATGGAGCAGAGTTTTGTGTGCTGCAGACCTGCTGTGGGTGGCTGTGGAGCAGGCTGAGTTTGTCTTGGTGCTGCTGTGTTGTGGTGCTTTGGGTGGCTTTGTTGTAAAAAAAATTTGTGTGGTTGTAACATAACATTTTATTTGGAATAAAGTTGTATATTTGAAATGTGATTATAAATTTGAAATTGAAGCTTGATATTTGAAATGAGAACTTTAAATTAGAAATTAAATATAAACTTGAATTAGAAGTGAATAAAAAAAAGAAGAATTAAACTTAAAATTGAAAAAATAACTTAGAAACTAAATAATTAAACTTGGAATTTAAATTAACTTAGAACTTAAGAAATAAATTTAGAGTTTATAAAATAAATACATGAATTGAAAATTATAAATAGAACTTGACATTAAATTTAGAAGTAACAACTTGAAAATGAAATAAAATTAAAAATTAAAGAATAGAAAATAAATTCAAAAATAAAAACTTAAAAATGAAATGAAAAATTAATTTAGAAATGAGAACTTGAAAATGAATAGAAATAACGAATAAGTTTTAGAAAAAAAATTTGAAAATGAAATAAAAAATTAGAGGGAGAAATTAAAATAAAATTTTAAAATAGGAGCTTGAAAATAGAAACGAAAATAGAAATTAAAATTAAAAACACAAAAATGAATTAAAAAGTTATAAATGAGAAATAGAAATTAAATTAAAATGGAAGCTTATAAGTGAAAAGAAATTAAGAATCAAAATTATAAATAGCTAGAAAGTGAGAAGAAAGCAACAGAAAATAAATCTGGAATTCTCTGCTAAATGCGATGAATGTATGATGCGAGCAGTTAGGGGTAAAATTTGGGGTGTGACAACATGCATTCATACTTTCAAGGTATAAGACAATTAGATACTAACAGACTCCGAATTTGTCCGCAAAAGAAAGAAATTGTGCAGTAAATCGATGATTAAAATTGGAAAATAAAGGTGATACGAAACATAAACAGGTTGACAGAAAATTAAATAATCGCTTATCACCGTAAGGATGATAATGTGACCCCGACACCAAAAGGATGCCGAGTGACAGAAAATTAAACAAATTGCTTATCACCGCAAGGATGATAATGCGACCCCGACACCAAAAGGATGCCGAGTGGCAGAAAATTAAACAAATCGCTTACCACCGCAAAGATGATAATGCGACCCCAACACTCGATGCTAGGTCGATGCTGAGTAACAGAAAATTAAATAATCGCTTACCACCGCAAGGATGATAATGCGACCCCAACACTTGATGCAAGGTCGATGCTGAGTAACAGGAAAATTAAATAATCACATATCACCGCAAGGATGATAATGCAACCCTAGCACTCGATGCTAGGTCGATGATGAGTAACAGAAAATTAAATAATCGCTTACCACCGCAAGGATGATAATGCGACCCCAACACTCGATGCTAGGTCGATGCTGAGTAACAGAAAAATTAAATAATCGCTTACCACCGCAAGGATGATAATGCGACCCCAACACTCGATGCTAGGTCGATGGTGAGTAACAGAAAAATAAAATAATCGCTTACCACCGCAAGGATGATAATGCGACCCCAACACTCGATGCTAGGTCGATGCTGAGTAACAGAAAAACAAAATAATCGCCTACCACCGCAAGGATGATAATGCGACCCCAGTACTCGATGCTAGGTCGATGCTGAGTAACAAAAAATTAAATAATCTGGAAGAGAAAAATCCAATGGGAACGTCCACTGAATAAACCTAGGAAAATCTTTGGAATCTTCGATTGACCCTAGATCCTTACTTATGTTGGGGAAAGGCCTAGAATCATGGGTTGATCCTGGATCCTGAATTATGCAACTATGCTTGTTTGTTTTAGAAATGGTATTCCATAATGATGGAGAAACGATGCAAGTGTTTATGCACTGCTGAAAGTTAAAATATTGGGAGTATGAAAAGTTGATTTATTTAGGTATGCATATGATGCACATGCTGTAAAGGATGGATGTAAATGATGCATAATGATGCATATGAGGTGATCAGAACGATAAAAGCGCCAACTTGGTGGACTTTTGGTCTGGTAGTTGCTAATGATGATTGGACTCTGGGTAGGTGGAAGGTTTGATTCCCCGACACTTGATCTTCGACGATGCGTGGTCAGAAGATGAATTTGGATGCCCCAAGTTTGGTCACTTATTGATGAGCGGAGCGACTTAATTGGCACATAAAGATTGCTTTGCTTTAAATGATTACTAACGCCTAACAAGATCTGCTTGTTCACGCGGGGAAAAGAGATAGGAAGATTTGCTCCTTGTTTGCTTGCCCCTGTCTGTAGGGTATTGGAAAAAATTCTGGTGGGGAAACTTTGAGAGTGACCATGACATGATCTCTGTCCCAGTATCTGGATTTGGTAGGTGTCTGCCCCTGATTAAGCCTTTAAAGGTGATCTTTCCCCTGATTGAGCTGTTAAGAATGATTTTGCCCCTGACTGAGCTGATTTCAAAGATGTATTGATTCAAATTCCTCTTTTGATTGCCCCTTGTTGGGATTGCACTGATGTCAAGCACTGATTTGCAATTAAATTGTTCATACAAAAATGGTAGTGTTAATGCAACATTCATGTAAGTTTTGGAAAGTCGTTTTATTTGAATGTTGTGAAAGTGTGACGAATGGACCGTTATCCCAAACGAGGTGCTTGATTTAGAAAGTGCGTGAAAGATGCAACAAGAATAATGTGCAATCGAGATTGAAGATTAGCAAATATATGGGAGTCAATTTACGCAACCTTGTTGGTAGCATGCTTTCATAATAAACCATGCCTCAATTAGGTCTTTCGAGGGTTGTAACATGGTCTGGTTAATGGTTAGAGAAACAAAGGATATAAGGCTCAAAGTTTGATTTGTACCCACCCCTTCTTCGTAATGTTCTCCAGTCCTACGTTCAGTTAACTCTACATATGCATCTGTTTTCGATGTTGCAAGAGTGAAGATGAAGCTTCAAAGTTTGCTTGAAAATGGCAGTCATCTTACTTTGCTGGTGACCATTTGATTCTTGATTTGGTGGTCACTGATATTTGTTTTGTTTTTGCTGAGGATTTGAACTCCTCTTTTGATTTGTTCTTCTTTTTTTTCGTCTAAGTCTCCCTTCGGGTGCTCAACTTAGCGGTTTTCGTTTCTATTTTTTTTTGGTATTTTGTTGAATATTGTGACTGCCAAGTCATTTGTTGATGGTCCTCCGACGGGATGTCTCATCTTGCGATTTGAAAGTGTAGTCAGGTTAACTGAACAACTACCCTGCCCCGGGTTAGATGTAAGGGTTGTATCCGAAAGAAACTCCTACTTCTAGGCTCGAAGTGGTTGACTAGGGATTAACTCCTTATTTCTCCAGTGTTTGGGGATTTGAAAAAAATGTCTGTACATCATTGACGAGATTTTATCCGAAAGCATACCACAACAGTTATGGGTATTTAGTTTTCATCCTCCCTCAAATATTTGCTAAAGTGAAGTGAGGGAATATTTTTTGGGATTTTTGCGATAAATGATAAATGATGAGCGAATGCGAATAGATTGATTCAAAACATGCATAAACATAATATTAGCAAAACCAAGTACAAACGATAATGTTCAAAGCAAATAGTACTTAACAAACAATACAAAATAACAAGAATGCGAAAATGATAAATGGCGACGACTCTCTTGATTTGAGGAATTAAACTTCTCTTGATTTGACTTGCTCAGAGTTGGAGACTATTCAACTCGATCTTTAACAACCCCTTCAAAAGATTTCACTTGCTGGCACCGTGCGGCGGCATTGGATTGTTCTGGACATTCAGATTCTTCTGAGTGAAGGTGAGATCCTTAGAGTCGATCAGGTCTTGAACTTTGTGTTTGAACACTATACAGTTCTCGATTGTGTGACCTGGAGCACCTTTGTGATACCCACAATGAGCATTGGCGTCATAGTCTCGGGCGTTACCATTTTGAGGTGGCATGTCCTTCAAAATAAGAGTTCCCTTTGCCATCAGCCCATTGAAGATTTCTCCATATGACATAGGTAGTGGATCAAAGTTTCTTTCAGACCTTCTTTGTTGATATGGCTGGCATTGTTGAGGAGCGCATTGTTGTTGTTGACCAGGCTGTTGTTGATAAGCCGGTTGTTGGTATGGATTAGGCGCAAATTGCGCAGCAACAATTAGAGGATATGAACGTGGTTGATAATCCATCTGAGGCGGAAATGGAGCTTGAATAGCTGGCTGATAAGGCATTGGAGAAACTGGTTGATATGGCACAGGAGCGTATTGTGCAGCAGAAACATACGGGTACTGATAGTAGGGGATTGAAGTAGGTGCACTCTGTTGAGGATTCCCACTTTGAGCAGAAATGACATTTGTTTCGCCTTTTTTGTACCCATTGAAAGGCTTCTTGACACTAGCTTGGCTGCTAGAACCTCCTTGGATTTTTCCACTTTTCAGACCTTCTTCGATTCTTTCTCCAACAATTACCATGTCTGAGAAACCTGAAGACACGTTGATGATTAGCTTCTCGTAGTATTGCCCTTGTAAGGTGCCCATGAAGATATCGATTAATTCACGGTCAACCAATGGAGGATGCACTCTGGCGGCTAGTTCCCTCCAGCGTTGTGCATACTCTTTGAAGGATTCGTTCTCCTTTTGAGTCATACTCTGAAGTTGAGTACGGTTAGGAGCTAAGTCGGTGTTGTACTTGTATTGCTTTTTGAATGCATCAGATAAATCAAGCCAAGTACGCACATTGTTACGCTCAAGCTGCATGTACCATTCTAGAGACGCTCCAGACAAGCTGTCTTGGAAGCAATGGATCATGAGTTTGGCATGAGCGGCCATTTTTCTGCAATACATTCTCAAATGGAGCTCGGGACAGCTAAGGCCTTTGTATTTCTCGAATTCTGGCAGTTTGAACTTAGCAGGGATCACAACATCCGAAACTAGGCACATGTCTGAGGCACTCAGAGAGGTTGAATTGTGTCCTTCCATGATTCGTAGTTTTTCAGCTAACTCACGACACATCTTCATAGCTTCAGATTCTTGAACAACATGGGGGTTAATAATTGGAACAACAGTATGAATCTCATACTCAACTTGATGATCCTCTTCAGCAGGAGGCATGTGAACCTGAGTAACGACAGGTTGAGCTTGAGGAGTAGCACCAACAGTAACACCAGAGGTAGGCATTAGTTGAGATGTGGCTTCTTCAACAGCAGGAGTGAAGCTTGGAGGCAAACCAAAGACCAAAGGATTTGGAACTGGAACTGAATTCATTGTGTGCGAGGCAGATCCTTGCACGAGAACATTGTTCCTTGTAGTAGCAGCTTCGTGACGTTCTTCCATTCTGGCCAAAGCTTGTAAAGTCTCAAAAATCTGATCGATCTTGCTCTTGACCGAGTCAATATCTTCCCTCATAGCAGCTTGTTCATCTTGAATCACATCCATCAGTCTTCTAGTGTTGGCTCGAGTTAGGTACAGGCATCAAGAACGATACGGGCATCGGGAAACCAGCTGGATTTACTGAAGATGGAGGAACATGAAAATAAGTTTTCGGATTTTGGAATGAAATGCAAGATGAATAATTAATGCAAATGAAAAAATATGCAATGTCAGAATCCAGGATCACAAGATCAGGGTCTCATGAGTCCAAGGTACAGATGGATGATACTCTGATCAGGAACTCACTAGGTAGACTCTAAGGTTTTAAGGACCCCAAAGTTGTCAATTCATATGGTTGTTCATCACACACGCCATAAGCATGACGGTTGATTGACTCCCCCATATGAATCTATTTTGGGTGAGATCTTCGTATCGACAACCCACGAGAGCAAATTTTCTCGGGAGCCCATACTACGCGATCATTGACGAGAAGTTTAAACAAAGGCCTCAAAGTTATGAACTTTGCTCAAATGTTTGATGCACATGTCAGCTATTGACAGTCAATCAACTCCATTGAGAAAATCTATTCTGAGTGAGGTCTTCGTATTGACAACCCACAAGAGCAAATTTCTCGGGAGCCAATACTACGTGACCATCAATCGATGTTTTAACCGAAAGGTTCTAAAGGTCCTTAGAGTCGATGACCCTTATGAAAACAACTGAACACACACGCCAGTGACGGTCGTCAGTATTCTCATTAGAATCTACTCCAAGTGAGGTTTTTGTATCGACAACCCACGAGAGTGGTTCCCTCGGGAGCCCATACTACACAACCTCACTAACTTATGTTTGTACTCGTAAGCCCAGGTATAGAGCCTTTTCCCTCAAGTTTCTTTTGCAAAGTATTGATCCAAATTAAAGTACCAAGGAGCCACAAGATATATAAGATGGAATGCGATAAAGAAAGCGATAAAAATAAACAAGCAAGACATAAAAGCAAACATCCAAACAAGCGTGGAAACCTAGATTAGGCTTGACTTGCATAGGGGTGAACCATTCCCCAGCAGAGTCGCCAGTTGTCGCACGCCGAAAAATACGACCTTACGCGATCTAAAAGAGAAGAGTCACACGCTGGGCAGACATGAGAGTCGCCACCTAATTCTAATTTATTCCCGAATAGGGAAAGGGAAGATATAGATAAAACCCATCGAAAAGGAGGATGAAGACAAAGGTCTCTCAACCATTGCTTGGGTTCGGAAGTCGGTTATGTAGGGGGAAGGTATTAGCACCCCTTACACCCATCGTACTCGATGGGAACCATCTAAATTGTCACGCGCGAAAGGATGTATATGCTTAATGAAATACTTGTTAGAGGGAAATGAGTTTGATTATAAGTTAGATTGATCCTAGGTGCTCGGCAAGAATTGAGATCCTTGTGCCAACGTACTCCCGCGTGCAATGGGAAAGTCAGTGCCTCGTAGTTCGGCCTACTACATGTATTGGTTGTTGATTTTATTACCTTTCTTTGAGGAAAGGGTTTAGGAGTCGAATCACACTAAAGGTTATGAGTAGTTTATTTCAAACCAACAAGACGAACGTCTTGCGACGAAATAATCAAAGCGAGTAACGAGAGCTCGTTATCCTCCTTTCTAACGCTTAAGGCTCGTGGCGTACAATTCTTCTTGTATTATTCGAGTTTTTTATTTACCTATGACCGTTTGACGTTGGATCAAGGGTTTGGATCTAATCAAAACATTTTGGTTTTTCAAGGTTAGAGGGTGAATGCAAATGGAGGTTTATTTTGTGGTTTGTTAGAGAGGCACAATGCGCTTGGCTCGCAAGGTTAGGTGGATCCTAGAAAACGAAACGATAACTGAAAAATAAAGTGCGAATGTGTGTGAGTGCAACCACTTGGCGTTGGACCAAGGGTTCGCGAAATAAGCGAAAGATCTAAACTAGCCCCTAAGGGTGCTCCTAGCGATCTAAACGATAAACAGAAAATAAAAATGCGTACATAAAATGGGGGAGGGATACAAAATAAATTACAAGGGATTGCGAGAAATAAAAGGTATCGTTGTAGTTTGCCTAAGAGGAAATGTGTGTGCAGTGTTTTCGAATTGTTCGGAGGCGTTCGACCTTTTTATTCGGAGGCAACTATTCGAAGCGTTGGACCTTTTCGGACGCGTCGAAGTGTGGTTCGTTAACTACCTTAAAACTGATTTAATGTTAAAATCGTTCTATGAGGAGTCGAATCGTTTTATGTATTAAAAAGCGATAAATTGAATAAATTAAATAAAGTGACAATCGATAAATAAATAAAAATAATGAATTAAATTAATTTGTGAAATAACAATAAATTGGAAAAATGGAAAAAAAATGAGAACTTAAATTACATAGGCCTCATACTGATCGAGTATCACCGATTTAACGAAATCGGGCGAAACGTCGACCTTTTGTTATATCATTGGCCCATATAAAATAAATAAATAAAAACAATCAAATAAATGTTAAACTATTTTCTTAGAGATTTTTTCTAACGGATAATGGCAATACAAAATTACATTAAAATAAAAATAGAATTAAAACAATAAATCAATAATAAACAAAACATAATAAAATCTTAACCAATTAAAATGATTTTAAACAAATGAATAAAGAAGAAAAGCCAGATCGGGAAGTGTGAACCGTGTGATAGTGTGTGGAAAGCAAGTCAGCATGAAAGTGGGCTTAACCCATGAACACACAAAATAAAAGATAAAAAATAAAGTAAATAATTAACCTAAAAATATGAGTTTAAAAAAGGATGCTTCAGATTTTAAAGGGATTGAAAAAAATACGTAAAAAAGGAAAGTGCATCAGTATTTAAAAAGGAGCGATCAACACGTGCCTCTGCTCTTTATCTCTCAGGTTCTGCGTTTTCAGTCTCACGACGGTTTCTGCGGTGAGTATGGATCTAGTTTGTGGTTCGCGTTTTATGGAAGAGGTCGAGTTAGAGCAACTCAAGGTTTGTGAACGGTTTCACGGCGGAAGGGTTCTCTCGGTTCTCAGTTTGTTCATGTGTGATTTAAAGGTTTTTCGGTTTTTGTGCAGCGGTGGCTTTCAGGTTTGGTCTTCTTTTTTTTTTTCACCGCAGTTTTGTGCGTCGATAGTTTTCTGAGATGGCGGTGGTTTTCGGTTTGAAAGAGGAAGTATGTTTGTTTTGTGAAGGAATGGAGGTGGTTCTTTTTTTTATTTTCGGTTCTTTTTTTTTAACAACAATGTTTTGAAGGGTATGGTATTTTGAAATTTCTGATTTGGTTTCTGGGTGTTCTGGTTTTCAATTTTGCAGGTTTGTTTGGTTGTGGCGTTTTGAGAGTATGAAGGTTGTGTTTAATGTTTTCTGTGAAAACAAGGATGAAAATGGAGATGGTGGTTCGGTGTTTAATGATTTTTTTTGTTGGTTTTTTGTGAAGCTTGAAATTGATTTTTGCAATGTTTTTGTTGCTATCCCAGCTTCTGATTGTAGGAAATTGGGTTTGATTTTATAGAAGGATATTATGAGGGTATTTGTGGAAGGCTTGCTGCCAAAGTTTGTGAAGAAGGTTCTGTTTATGAGATGTAATTTGGATTGCAGGTTGTTACAATTTGTTGTTTGTTGTGGAATGTGGGTGAATATTGGGAGTGAGAAGGATTTTTGTATTGGTTGTTACGTGAGAAAAGTGGAAATGCTAATGTTACCTACTGATTGTTTGAATGCTAATGTTACCAAAATAACAATAATAATTACAATAATAACAATAAACATAATAATAGAAACTATAATAATAGTAGTAATAATAATAATAATAATAATGAGAATAAAAACTAAAATAATGATAGTAAAAAGAGAATAAGGTAAATGATTTTTTTTGATAATTTTGGAACTTAGTAAATAAGCTTTAAAAATAATGGGTTTGAATTTGAAAAATAATAATAATAATAATAAAATAAGATAATAAAAACAATATGCAAATTAAAAATAAAATAATAATAACAAAAGAAGTTATAAAGGGTTAGTAATAATAACTAGATATTTAAAAAAAATAAATAGAAAAAGAGTTAGTAATAATAACAAGATTTTTGTGTTTTTTGGAATAAATATAATAAGTGGGATAAAAGTGAAATAAAGTAGTAAAACAGATATTTAAAAAAAACATAAAAAAATAAAAGAGACATTAATTTTTTTTAGATTTTTGTTATGATTGGAAAAAAAAAGTTGTGATAAGAATAGCTAATGAAAAATGAAAGTGATAAACGGAAACGTCCACACAACACCGACCTTTAGCATTGCGCACACACGCACCAACAAACTTAAATAAACTTCGATTTCGCACAAATCATGAAGAAACGAAAATGACATATTTTTTTAAATTTTTTTAATAAAGCTGAAAATGAAAATGAAACAATATGACAAAATTGTGGTATAATAGCATGTGTTGTTCTGACAGAAAAATAAAGAAGTGATAGAAAAATAACTATATGGAATTAATAATAATAATAATAATAATAATAATAATAATAATAATAATAATAATAATAAATAATAACACTAAGAATAGAGATAATAAACTAGTAATAGTAATAAAAAGATTTTTTTTGTGATCTTGTTTAAATAATAGTTAATGGATTTAAGAAGAGAGATAATGAGCTTATGAGATATTTACAAATGGAGTCTGATAGAATATTGTAACACGTTAAATTTTTGTGATGGTTGTATTGGTTAGGTAGTGGTGTTGAAAAAATAAGAAACGTATGGAGGTGAGGTCTTGGTTGTAGAAAGTGTGAGCTGTGAAATTGTGATGCTATAATAATAACCGAAAATAATAATAAATATAATATAAAAATATAATTAAAAAAAAGTAATACTAATGATAATAATAAAATAGTAACAATTATAGAATATTTTGATAAAATGTGGTAGTATGAAAAATGATAATAATAATAATAATATTGATAATGGAAAATAGTAGAAATAATGAGAATACGATAATAATAATGACACTAGTGTTAAAAATTAAATGGAATGATTTTTTTTTTTTTGAATTTGATGGGCTTTTGTATAATGAACTTAAAACAAGTGATAAAAAGTAAATATGTGATGAATTATTTAGAAGTTTGAAATGAAAATGGATGCTAAAAGTTGGATTTTTTAGTTTTTTTTTTTTGTGTAGAAAAATATTGTATAGACTAATAACAAAATTTTGGACTTAAAGAAATACACTTTAAGATAAAAAGATAAAAGAAAAATGGGATGGATAAAAATGAATAAAATAAAAAGGGATTAGAATTTTTAGTTTAAAAGAAATAAAATGCATATATTTTTTTTTGATTTTTTCGAATAACAGGCAGAAGAATAAAGTAATACGTATTTTTTTATTTTTGAAACAATAGTTAGACAGTAAAATAAAATGGTGCGAGTAGGACAAATTTGGGGTATGACACATTGTCACCAGTGTAACTCCAAATAACCTAAATGCATAGATTGAATTAGTTGAGCGTAGGACTGGAGATCATCATAAATATTGGGTTGGGTAAAAATTAAAATTTTAAGCCTGATATCCTTTGTTTCGAAAATCGTGAACCAAACCGCGTTACAACCTTATAAGGACCTAATTGAAGCTAGGTTTGTTTTGAAAGCATATCGCAACAAGGTTGCGTAAGCTAACTCCCATGATATTTGCTAATTGTTTGCTTTGGTATCATATCTCTTGCATTATCTTTCACTTTGCATTATATTTCACTTTGCATGTCTTAATCAACAATGCATTCTTACCAGTGATTCACTTGCTTTACACCAATAACATTCAAATAATGATTTTGATTTCAAATTTTTTCTTGAGCATTGCATTAAAATTAACATTTTTGAATGAACATTTTATTTGCAAGTAAGCACTCATCATCAAGAAATTTTAAATAGTTGAGAAACTTAATCAATGATCCTATCAGGGGCATATCACAGGCAAATATCATGTTATTCAGAGAATCTTTCTTCAAAACTCATGTTAGGGCAAACATTTCAAGCGACCATTCAAGCAGTCATTCCAGAATTAGTCAACATGGGGAAGTCTACTTCAAGCAATCCTCAAGCAAGGCTTATCATTCCTTTCCAAGGACTATCATCTTGATACTTCTAAAAAAGTGTGATAGAAAGTTGTGTTCAAGACACCTTTCAAAGGCATAGTTGGCAAAGTCCTCTTTGTGTTATAGAATCAGCTATTCCAGCCTCACCTCTCCAAAAGAGTCTTACCCAATGGTCTCAGCATTTTCATTGCTAGCATTAATCATTCGCAGATTTTCATATCAAGCATAGCTCGAAATATATTTTGTGCTCATTTGCATTCCATGAGGTCTTGTCATCTTACCTTATGGTCAAAGTCCAACTCACTTGGCACCTACCAAAGCAGACGTATTTGTTACCTTCTCTTTCATCCAATATCATTCTTGGATCCAAATTTCTCTCTTTGGTTGTTCCCATTGAGAAATTCAATTTTTTTCTTCAAGTTTCTCTCTCCGGTTGTTCCCATTGAGAAATTCATTTATTTCTTTCAAGTTTCTCTCTCCGGTTGTTCCCATTGAGAAATTCTCATGTTTCTTTCAAATTTCTCTCTCCGGTAAGTCCCATTGAGAAATTCAATTTGTTTCTTCGAATTTCTCTCTTCAGTTCATCCTATTGAGAAGTTCTTATTTCCTTCCAACTTCTCCGATTAATCCCATTAAGAGGTTCATTATATTATCTCTCTCCGGTTAATCCCATTGATAAATTCTCATGTTTCTTTCTGTAACACCCCAAATTTTGCCCTCTTCATTTTTAGCATCATATCACATCATATTCATCATGAGCATATCATTTCCTCAGCATCATATCATGGAAAGATGAAGCATAACATCCCTCATGTCCTAGCATCAAGCATATGGTCATCTGTGGAGTTCCCATAAGCATTTCAAGCCATGACAAGGGTCCCAATGAGTTTGTACAAGTTATGTGGTGATTCTATACTCCATTTATAAGATCAAGTCCATTGGCAAAAGCTCATAAGATTTCATGATCATCAGAGATCTCAGGACAAGGCAAAGCTCCTATGCAATGCACCCAAATTAGGGTTTGAAATTCAATCACCAAGATCTCACAACTTTGGCCATTTATTGTGGGCAAAGTCTTCCATATGTTAAGAGGATCCTATGCGTCAAATTTTATGAGAAAATTCCATGTGGAAGTCAGTCAATGCCTCGGTTGCTTGCAGATGAAGCAGAGAGTCAACAGAGCCCATAAAAAGTCAACTGTGCAATTTCAAGAGGTCCAACCCATTTTTTTGGCCAAGAGGGGTCCTTACAATTTTATAAGAGGTTTGGAATGCCTAAAGTTCAAGAATCATGGAGATTTGAGGGGTTTTGCAAAAAGGGCACAAAGTTGGTTTTTGAAGTTTTCCAAATTTTGCAAGTTTTGCCCTAATTTTCAAGTGGCCTTACCATGATCAAAAATTCTTCAAATGGACCAAAGTCAAACATGAAAGTTGGAGAGTAAGGGCTTCCATTTTCAAAAAGTACAAGTACATTTTCACCGGATTTGCCAATCTCTCCCTAGCTCATTCGAAAATTCCTCTCCCAAGGGCATTTTTTCACTTTTCCAAAAAGCCACCATGTGCAAGAAGGCTCCAATCTTATTTTTGTGAAATGGTACAGGCCCAAACTTGTTTCAAACTTAAAATAAATTGTATTAGAAGAAATTTTCTCCAAAGAAATGCTCATTTTCATACACTTTTGAAAACTCCCTCCAAAACATGCCAATTTGCAAAATTCATGAAATAAGTGTGACACCTAAATCTAAGGGCCAGGAATGATTGTGTTTGGATCAAGGGTGGAGAATGAAACTCACATTTTCTGAGAGGCCCAAGGAAGCATGAGGAGAGCATTCATATTCCACCAAGTGCATGTGATGCATTTTCACACTTTTCTCATTCCATTTTCGTGCACTTTCTTTCACACTTTCAGCACTCACTTTTTACATCACAACAAAGAGAATTAAGCAAAAAACCAGATCTGAATCTCTCTCATTCTCTCATTCTCAACCTTCTTGCATTCTTGCATTTTGCTTCATATCTCTCCATTCCTTTACATTCTCCACAAACTTCTTCCATATTCCTGATCAGTGGATCATAGAGATCAAGAATCATCCACTCATTCAAGCTTAAATCACAGAATTGGAAGTTCACCATTTCAAAGCCTCTTGTGTTGAAATATCAGATCCACACCATTTCAAGGCCTTAGGTGCATTTATTTTGCATCTAAGGAGTAAGAGGAGTGATTTGCACGGATTATTTGGTTTTCTATCTCAACATTTCAAGGTCTCCATCTCAGGTATGGCTTGAAATTTATTGTTCTGGAAATGGAATTTTATGGTTGATTTGTGTTCCTTGTTCTTCCCTGGTCATGCTGCACTTTGTAGATTTGATTTTAGTGCATTGTAGTGAAAGATATGTGTCGCTCCCGGGATTTTCCTCCTAGTACAAACGCGAAAGTGGCGCGGAAAGGGTAGAGTCGCCAGCCAGACATTTTTATCCCGAATGAATGGGAAAGGTAATGTTGCACAAACCTGAGGAAGAAGGAAATGACAAGGTCCTGCGAACCAAAGATCTGAGTTCGGGAGTCGGTTACGACCTGGGAAGGTATTAGCACCCCAGATCGTCCGTCGTACCCGACGGGATCCACGCTTGCTTGTTTGTTTCAAAGGGTGAGAAGAATAACTGCTGCTGAATAAAACCGCTAACTAGAAGAAAAGGAATGGAAAATGAGAAATGAAGTGAAATAAGAAAATGAGAATAAAAGGGGAAATGTAGGGAAAATAAAGAATGTGCTCGAACGGGCCCTACCCCGCTGCCTACGTACCTCATCGGGATAATGATGATCAGAGTCGACGTAGTTCGCCTAACTAAGGCGGGAACTATTTGTTTGTGTTTTTTATGCTAGAACTGCGTATGTCTATGCTCAGGTGTTGCAGGCTCGTCTGGCACGAGTGCGTTTATCGTCTTGCATGAAAGACAAGTCGTCGCAAGTTCGCGTTGTGAGTGAATGAGATGAGAAGAGAAGTTCCCGCAGGATAGTCGCTTGTTATTTGTTTTTGGTCTTTTAAGAGAAGTGTTTTGAATTTGTTTGTGAACTGTCTTGTACTAAGACCTATCCATCGCGGGAAATACTTACACCTCGCCCCGAAACAGGACGCGTATAAGTACTCCACAACAAAGTCTCGTGTCGTACAAGATTGTTCGGTTTATCCTTAGATGTTTTATTATTTTCTTCATGAGATGAGAAAGAATGACTCAAATTGGAAAATGACAAAATCTAATGGGAACTAAGACACAACCCTAATTTTATTTGTTTATTTACAAGAGAGGTCCTATGGTTAATGAGGTATTCTAATCCTAAGGATGAAAAGGAAAAGAAGAAAAGAGAGCTTAGAAACTAACTTACTTCCTAAGGAAGTTAAGTTGTCTCTAAAGAAAGGGAAAGCCTAAAAGCAAAGCACAAAGTTCTAAGGAAAACACAATTAAAATGCATAAGATATAGGAATGAAGTAATGCTTACCTCAATCTTCCCCCCTACAAAACAAAAGTTAGCATGACAATGCATATTGAAAGTAAAATCAAAGCATAAAAGCGATTAAGTACCATAAACGTCCTAGAATGGAACTAGGGTTCAAAATAAGACCTAAGTCTAAAGGTGAAGGTACCTAAAGGTTACATGACTTCTAAAATCAGTAGCTACATGATATAGATCCCTAAGGATGCTAGGATACCCCACAAGATCAAACTATGTCAAACTATGTACAAAAAGTTCACCTAAGTTCACATAAATGCAAATTAGGGCTTATGGATGAAGTATGAATGCATATGGCTTACAAGCATGAATTAGTACATGAAATGAACATCAAAGTCAGTAGTGAATGCTTATGAATGAGGACTAATGAATATACAATCATGGATGCAATGGATTAGGCATATGGAGCAAGGAGAAGAATACTTGAGAAGAAATGAACAAAAATCGCATAAAATCGCAAATGATGCAAATTAAAGATGAATGACATGTGAATATGCATGGAATGATTATGGGTCAGTAGCATACAAGGTATGAGATGCAATTAGAATGCATGAATAGGCATTAATGATTTCCACACAATTCAAGTTATTATTTAGAGGAGAAGAGAATCTATTTTAGGTTAAAGTTAATTCACATAAGTATGCACTTTAAAGCACCAAAACAAACCAAATGAGTATGATTCAAAAAATGAACTATGACTGGAATTAAAGACACACAAATGACCTATAATTAACTCATAAAAGCTACAAAAAACCCCCACAAGAAAATGGCATGAATGCCTTCTTAACATTTAGGTTATACGACACATAAACACATGAATCAACCTAGGATCTAGGTGACATGAAAAAATAGCAAAAAGCCTTTAAAAATTATGAAATTAAATCCCTGGAATGATATAGTGATTATATTACATTTTACAAAAGGATTCTACAAAATTATGCACCAAAGTGCCAAAACAAATCCTTAACTAGCAAGGTAGCAATGAATGATCACCCAAAAATAACTCCACAAAGTGGATCAAAAAGGGCACTAAAAATTATGAAAAAAATGCCTAAGGAGCATCAAAATGTCACAAATTACAGTGATTAATCACACACAAAAAAAAGGTTTCACACCTATGGGGAAAAATCGATTTCGGTCCCTTATGCCAAAACATTCCTTTTTGGAACAACTTATGATCTAAAATCCGAATTAATTATTAAAACCACCCAAATCTGGAAACAAAAAATATGAAAAATTAATTAAGAGGATGAGGACCACTCATGAAGTTTTCCAGAATTTTATCCCACCTAAAACTATTTTTAATAATTGCGACGAAACGGGCAAAAAAGTGGATTTTAAGGGAAAGTGAAAGAAATCGAATTCTCTAATCCGTAACCTAATCCCTAAACTCCGAAATCGACACATATCAATATATATCACAAATAAATCCAATGCCTCGGGTTGGAGGGCTCAGTATGCACCTTAAGTTATATGATCCTAAGTCGCATACAACTAGAATGATGCATTAAAGTAGAGAATCGAGATTACTTACTTGGTCGAAGTGCCGATTCTTTCACATAAAAGAAATCCAAAAAACTTCAAGCCAAGCCTTGTAATCTCCCATGAGCAAAATAAATGCTCATCTTCCATAATTGCTTTGTGAAGATCCCCCATAATCGAAACAAAAACAACGGCACAAAATATCATTTGAATCCAAAGGTATCCCACAAATAAAGTGGAATACCAACCAAACGATCGTCGTTAAGATCTTTGCGAGAACCTTACATGAACTCAACAAACGCATTAGAAACAAAAAAGAGGTGCAACCGGAAGTTGCACCTATGCCTCACAACTCCAAATCAAGTAGAAATATGAATATACGAGTCATGGACATGCATTGAAATTTACGTTTCAAAACGGGGCAGCACTTACGCTCTAACATAAACAACATGCAAACTCAAACCGGAATCGAATAAATTTACATGCAATGAATGGCAAATGATCAACAAACATATATACAAGTCAAAACAAGATCAATGCATCAAAATCGCACCAAACCGAACTTAAAAAGCCTTAAAACGAAAAAACGCGTCAAAAATCACCGACTCGGAATTGAACGAAAATCGCATGGTAACTTGCAAACGTGCTAACGGATTCAAATATGCAATCGGTTTTTGAAAATTCCGCTTGGAAGTGATACTTTTTGGCCGATTTCGTCGGCTGGCAGTAGCAAAATAGCCGGGAAAAATTGTCCGAAATCGACTAAAAAGTTCACCAATGGCTCCGAAATAATCAACAAAGTCAATTTACACTATTCACATTCGCAAAAACGCGCTACGGTTAGGAAGTTATGACCAAAACATATTCTCGACACGCGACACATGAACAACATCAACAATTAAGCCTCAACCTATCCTATTTCAAATTTGCACATTGAAACAAGCATGAATTTAAAAGTCAAACACTTCAATCAATATCAAGTTATAATAATTAGCTCTCTTAGGAATTTTGTCAAACACCTAACATTCACCGATTATTCTATGTCAACTTTACCAAGCCTTTTCAATCATGCACCACAACAATTATTAGGATAAATTAATCAAGAATCAATCAATAATCAAATCATGAATCAATGCACATAATCTCCACAAGATTAATTCAACTTCAAAATTCAATTCAAGAAACAATTCAACAATTATTCATGAATTAAAGTTTAAGAAGCTTACCGAATGAAGAATCGACGAAGAAATTGCGAATCTGAAGAAAGTGAGACGCGATCATGAACGGAGGAGAGGAGGAGAGGCCGCGCGGCTGCCGGTGGCGGAAGATGGTGGTCTTACGGTGGTGAAGTTGACCAGAGGTGGTCGTTTGTGGCGGCTCGGCTACCGGAAGCTTGATCGGAATTGTTGTGTTCTTGAGTTCTTGATGAAGTTGTTGTTGTGTTCTTGAGAAAGAATTGAGAGAATGAACTTTGATCCTTTAGAGAGAGTTTGTGAGAGTTTTTTGGTGTTTGTAAATTATGATTGAAGTTATGAGACAAATTGTGGGTCAAAAGAATATATAGTGGAGTGTAAAATGAAAGGCAAAAGGTAGAATTTCGGCTTAAGTGAAAATAACAATATCTTCGGCAAGAAATTTCGACTCTGAACCTTCCACAACATCGTCCGCCTCTGAATCACGGTTGCAATGCAAAAATAACGAACGTCATACGATCAAAATCGAGTGCGATCGATACGTTTAAGCTGCAAGACGTCACTGAATAAGTTGTTTTTTCGGCTTATTTGGTGTCCACTACTCGAAAATGTGACGAGGTCAACCTCTTCGGAGCATAATCTCGACTCGACTTTGTCAGCAAAGTTGTAGATCTATTAGTCAGTGACCTGGTGTTAAAATCTAAGCGCAACCGGACAAACGACGAGGGAGATATGAATTTTCTCGTGAAACCACTTTCAGCCTTTTTCTTCGGTTCAGCACTTCAGTTTTGTGAAATAAACCAAAACGATAATCTTTGGAGCACCGTTCAAACTCGCATTTGTCTTTGAACTTGAAGAGGATAAAATTTTTGAACCAACGCTTCAAGAACGGGTGCAATCCGATGAAAATTGACCGAGTTATGAATTTTACAAAATCTGACAGACAATGCAGTGCATCAAAGAACCTTATTGGTAATTCGCATTTTCGAGATCCTTCCGCTTGGACCGAACCAAAACTGAATTCACATAATGAAGATGACATCTAAACGGAATTTTAGGCACCGAAACGACATCAATTCGATAAACGATCCAAGAGTTATGAATTTTTTTAGTGTTCAAAACTCACCGGTTCAACACTGTTTTTCACTATGTCGACTCTAAAGACTCGCACATTCTGAGATCTTCTTCAAAGAATTAGTTCTTGGCCAAAACCAAAAAGTTGGAAAGGATATCAAGACGGAACTTTTGGCATATGAATCTCTCAGACATGTTGACCCAATAAGAAGTTACAAACTCTTGAATACCGCTAGCACAGTTAATCGGCGAAACCGAAATTTCAGAAACAAATAAATCCCGCCATTTTCCTTGATGAATTGGCCTCCGAGCCGAACACAAAAGTTGTAGAGAATGATGAAACGGTATAAACTATTGAGTTTCAAGCCAAAATGAGTTTCCGAGCATAAGTTACAACTTTTGCAAACTGCACCATAAAACTGATATTCAGCTTAAACTCCTCTGAATCAACCGAGAACTTTTGGCTTCTTCTGAGATTATTGTGCACGTGCCGCATGAAGAAATAAAGGCCAGTCGCAACCTGTGAAAGCTCAAATGGAGATGTATGTTCATGTATGTTTATGATGCAATTGTGATCTAAATGCAATGCAATGTATGAAAGGATATGCTAAATGGCATGAAAATGAGAGGGCAAATTTTGAGGTATTACAGCTGCCCCTATTCAATCAACTGCAGACCTGAATGGATAATTGCAACAGCTTTTAGGAGTTCAAGGTATGAAGTGATTGAATACTCGAATAAAACCTGAAAATTTGCACCCTGAGGGCAACAGAAATGCCATCTGCCCATTTATTTATTTATATATATTTTGATTTTGACCTCTGAATAGGTAGCGGAAAATAGACCCAGATGGAAATATGCTGGGAAGAATGCCATCCTCGAATGACAACTCACACGGGATCCTCGGATCCAGTACTAAAACCATCCTCGAATAGAAACACGATGGTATACCGGCCGCAGGCGATAACCATCAACAACAAAGACTGACCTCGGACAGACTTTGCAAAAGAGACAAACTGACCTCGATCAATAAGCTCAAAAAGTGAACTACTATCCTCGAATAATAGCCACACAAAACAAAAACAAGACCAACTGCAAAAGGACTTGAAGAAAAGAAGTTCCATCCTCGAATGACAAATCAAAAGATCCTCAGATCTAACACGAAACCATCCTCGAATGGAGACGCAAAGGTATACCAGCCTCGACTGATAACCAAACACAAAGCTGACCTCAGACAGACTTTGCAAAAGAGACAAACTGACCTCGATCAATAAGCTCAAAAAGTGAACTACTATCCTCGAATAATAGCCACAACAACAAGACCAACCTCGGAAGGACTTGAAGAAAAGAAATGCCATCCTCGAATGACAAATCAAAAGATCCTCGGATCTAACACGAAACCATCCTCGAATGGAGACGCAAAGGTATACCAGCCTCGACTGATAACCAAACACAAAGCTGACCTTAGACAGACTTTGCAAAAGAGACAAACTGACCTCGATCAATAAGCTCAAAAAGTGAACTACTATCCTCGAATAATAGCCACAACAACAAGACCAACCTCGGAAGGACTTGAAGAAAAGAAATGCCATCCTCGAATGACAAATCAAAAGATCCTCGGATCTAACACGAAACCATCCTCGAATGGAGACGCAAAGGTATACCAGCCTCGACTGATAACCAAACACAAAGCTGACCTCAGATAGACTTTGCAAAGGAGACAAACTGACCTCGATCTATAAGCTCAAAAAGTGAACTACTATCCTCGAATAATAGCCACAACAACAAGACCAACCTCGGAAGGAATTGAAGAAAAGAAATGCCATCCTCGAATGACAAATCAAAAGATCCTCGGATCTAACACGAAACCATCCTCGAATGGAGACGCAAAGGTATACCAGCCTCGACTGATAACCAAACACAAAGCTGACCTCAGACAGACTTTGCAAAAAAGACACACTGACCTCGATCAATAAGCTCAAAAAGTGAACTACTATCCTCGAATAATAGCCACAACAACAAGACCAACCTCGGAAGGACTTGAAGAAAAGAAACGCCATCCTCGAATGACAAATCAAAAGATCCTCGGATCTAACACGAAACCATCCTCGAATGGAGACGCAAAGGTATACCGGCCGCAGGCGGTAACCAAAAAAAAAAAAAAAAAAATAGGACAAGATGGGACGGGATCGTTGCACATAAACGAAAGCCCAAACGAACAGGACCGTTGTACAAAACGGGAACCTGCGACGCGACTGTTGTACCAAACAAGACGCGGAATAAGTGACAATCATTGACTTGAAAAGACAAGGATGTCTGAAAAATGATATTGGTATCCTCTGTGCGGAGTACTTCAGGTTGAGAAGATGTTCGTAATACCTCAAAACTGGCCCATGCCGGTATGCATATGTTTGAATTTATGGCGTAATGCTCCATGACGATGGAAATGCTACGCTTTGGAGGGTGCAGATGTAGTGATGGATATGCGTATGCAAATGCAAAGGATCTCCCAGAAAGGAGGCTGCAGGCATCCCAGATAGCTTGACTGGGGAGGAACGATGATCACTGCATTGATCTAGTTAATCCTTGAGGAGGAGAAAACCCTGCGGGGAAAGTTGTCAATGATTCACCAGCTCTGAACAACCTCCATTGCCAAAAATAAATTGGACTTTGAGATTGGAGTGCCAAAACCCTGCTAGAGATGGGCCCTTCTTGAACTCTGATGGGGAAGTGAAGACCTCCTGACTTGGCTGAGAACCAAAGGCATGACACTGTTGAGGAAGCACCTTGCTGGGGACGAAAGAATTCCTTGTACTGCTGAGAATTGCCCCTGTCTGAAGGGAAGTCTCTGCTTGGGGAGGACACCAACTTTTTGTTACGTTGCCGGGAGAGACTCCAACTTTCACTTCGTTGGGGATGACAAATAATGTCAATGATAAAGCTTCCTGCTGAAGATAAGAGCTCAAGTTGCCACTTGCTGGGGATAAGAGATAAATCCTCTCATGTTGGGAATGAGAGATGTAAGGCGTCTCATGCTGGGGATGAGAGACGATGATATCTTTTTGCTCAAGAAGTAACCTTCCATTTGCCGCACTACTGGAGAAGGAATTATCTAATGAGACTTGCTAAGGAATTTTGATCAATGAAGCTTGCTGATGAAATAACTCTTGAAGTACTGTGCTGACAATGGCTTTGCTTCCAGCCTCTGGGTTGATAGATCGCCAACTAACCATGATTGAATAAGGGTTCTCTGAAATTTTCAACTCGCCTCCTACTAGGATCTATCAAAAGATAATGTCTCAAGAGGATTTTATAGAAACTGGCATACGAGATGCCTCAGTGTCTTCAAACTCTTGGAGAGATTCGTCGGATCTCGAAATAACTGCCCCAGACTGCATGATCTATGAAATAAATTTGTCTCGCGAGGATTCATGAAAAACCTCATATCACCGTGAAATATTCTGCCCCAGTATTTTGGACTTTGGATAGGTGCTTTGGATTTACCGTCTTCGGGAAAAAGTGACTTCTCATGCTCTTGTGGTGGCATGCTCCAGTACAAGTCTTGAAGTGATCGCCCCTGAATGACTGTGCTTTGAAGAAAACACCCTGATCAACTGTTCTTTGAGATATTGGATCTCGAAGTAATTGCCCCAGTTTGGCTAAAATTTGAATAAATGCCTCAGACTCATGGCTCTTTGAGAGATTTGATCTCGAAGTGATTGCCCCAGCTTGGCTGAATTCTGAAGAGATTGCTCAACGTGATTGCCCCGGATTAGTTGGCTCTTACCACGACTGTTGGGAAAGTCCCTACTCAATGGAGTTTCTTGGAAAAGTTCATCTTGACAGATTGTCCTTCAGAAGTTTCAGACTTCTCAACTTGGCAAGATTAAACTTCTGGACTGAAGTTCCATACATGGACTTTTATGATGCCAAACAAATGTATGCAAGCAGAAAATGTTTATTTTTGAGAATGAAAATTCTAATGCAACACACATGTTAATTTTGAAGTTTTACTGAAAAAGATGTCGCAAACCTTTGTGAGCGGATCACTGGTTAAGATACGACATTAATTTTTCTGAATAATAGAAAGCATGCACATGCAACAACAACAAAGATCTTTCAACACCACTCATAGGAGTCAGGATTGCGGTCTCGTGGTAGTACGCTCTCAAAAATAACCCTGTTTCAGTTAGGACTGTTGAAGGTTGTATCGTGGCCTGGTTCACGGTTATAAAAACAAAGGATATAGGCTCGAAATTTATTTGTGCCCACCCATCTTCGTGATGTTCTCCATTCCTATGTTCAGCTAGCTTTTACAAGCGCTCACCTCTCAAAAAGGGTTTTGTGATGGTTGAGGAACCAATTACACTAATGGTTTAAGCACCACTCAGGTTGTTGTTTGGAGTCAGTCATCCCTTCGTCTTTCGTGTCTGTATCACACGACTTTGTTCTTGTTCAAGGATCTTTGTTGTAATCCTTTTCGTCTTTCGCTTTTGCATTATTTTGATTATCCCTAACTTTTGCCTGGACTGATTCTTGTGAATCTTTGATTGTGAAGTCCAGCGGGATGCCCTAATATTTTCCTAAGTCGCCTGTTTTCAAGTTTCGACTTACCGGGCTTTTTTCATTTCTTTTTTCCAATTCTTTTTGAACAAATCGTGTGACACCGGTTGTCTTGATTGCTTTGAAAGGGTCGTGATTGTCTCACCTCTTGGTTGATGAGGGAAAACCATTGTTATTTTCGATCTCTGGACCTCTTGCTTGGGATAACCATTGTGGTTTCTGATCATTGGACTTCCTGATTTGGTACAACGAGAGGCAATGGATCCTCAGATTTGCACTCCTTTTTGAAATTTGAACGATCGGTCCAACTAGCTGACACCTACCCTGCCCCTGGGTTAAGTGCGAGGGTTTTTTCATGCAAAAAGAAACTCCTACTTCAAGGCTCAAATGGGTTGGCGAGGGTCTATCTTCCTTATATCTCCGGTGTTTAGGATTTGAAACAATGTTTGTACATCGTCAACAGGGTCTTTCTCAAAAGCACACAATTAGAGATTTTTGCGTTTTCATTTCGTCATCCTCCCTGATAAAGTTTAAGCACAACAGTTGGTATTGCAATGCACATACACAAAATCATGAGTGAATACGAATGGATTACTTCAAGAAAAACATGTGCATTTTATTAAGGTTATCATTCAAAAACAAATAAGTTTCATGCATGCATACAAATGTTTAAACAAATCACATAAACTACAAATGAAAATGCAGTAAAGAAGCTGAACATTGCCGTCATTGAGGAGACTTGACTCCGTCTGGACTTATTGCTTTTGAAGATGCCTTTGCAAATTGGGAGACCCATTTGATGAGGAGACTTCAATATGTGAGCAGACTTTATGGCATGGTGACCTTTGAGTCGATCAAATTCGGGACCTTGTCTTCACCTTTACCTCTGAAAGACTTGCAATCTTCAATTAAAAGGCCAGGTGCCCCAGAATGGTAATTATACTTGGAATTGAAACCCCAAAAGAAGCTTTGTCAGAGATGATCCTGATGCGTCTAGCTCAACCAGTTCGAATTTGAGTAAATAAGGAAACTTGTTGCACGTACGACCTCAGAATATGATCAAACTTCTTCTCAAGCTGTTATGGACTTTACCTTATGCTCTGCCCCTAGGAATCTCTTGGAAAGCTGAAATTGGATGCCGACAAATGACATATGGAGGGAAGAGGTTGATAAATGAAGTTGATAAATAAGGTTGCTCGGAAAGATCTTGCACGATATCCTGCCTACGTATCTCCATTGACCAATGGAGAATCAGAGCAGCGTAGTTCCCCTCAATAGGGATGAAAATAACTTCGTTCAGAATTTCCATAACCAAGCTAATTTGAGTCTTCATCTGGTTGACTTCCTGTTTCAGCAATTTCTGGTTCTGAAATAAAGCTTATACCTCTGCCCTGAATTGCCCCAGCTGGGTCTTCATTCGGTTACCCCCGCTCGGAGTTATTTCAAATATATACCTTGATGAATGTGATTCAAGTTGTCCATTCTGATGAGAAATCAAGTCAGGAAAAGAATCTGCCTCTGAACACCTGTCAAGAATGCAAGGATGTATGCAAATGTCATGTTCAGTTATTTATGAGGAATCTATCTATTTTGATTCAAGTTTTTGATACAGAAAAATCCAACAGCATGATTCAGATATGTGATCCTCGGAAATAACTGAACATGTGTGCTGGAATGCTATGATGTCATGTATGCAACAGGCATGTGATCAATAGTCTGATGTTGGTGCCGGTGTTGAGCAATGAGTCAAGTGTCTGAATAGAACCATAATAGTAACACCATCTCTGTATAGAACCCCATAACTGAGAACCCAATAACTGTAGAACTGGATCACATAATTGAACAGTCACTGATGGTGTTGAAGCTGAACAACGAGCCAAGTGTCTGTGGAGAGTCATAATAACAGTCACAGTATCAAGGTCCCAATGGTAATCACAATAACAATTTCTCTGAATAGAAATCCCGAATCTCAGAATCAGAGGATCATAGAACACTGAACAATACTGACAAAGTGGGTATGTTGAAGGTATTAAGGTTCCTGCAAACCTGTAAACCCCTCCCAATCTCACGAGTGTGCTACTCGGGTCAACATCACGGACTCTCAAAGCCGAATAGCAATAATACGTTCACCATTTCCGAGAAATGGCTCATGACCAAATCAGGGAATCGGTTTGGCATTATGTACCACTCAGGGAGGCCTCAGCTGAGTCCAAGGAAACAAGCATCCCTCATAAGTCCTCAGCTTCAAGCACTGAATCGAGAAACAATAGTACATTCATCCCGAAGGGTACAATACTATCGTCATATGAACGGTTTGCCTTGACTGGATTCCTATGAGGGAACCAGGCCATCCTATGCGAGTCCCCAATGGACCCTCGGATGCGAGTGGGTTTGCCAACAAATGTGGTCTGCCACTGTCATCACTGGTGAGGGTTGTTTCCACTAAGGTTCTCAATGATCGGTCCCCAACTGCACATAACCATCAAGGTCGTATCCCGAAGTGGGGCAAAACCCCCACACAAGATAGTTCCAAGAAGGTCGCAACCTGGGTGTGGAACACATCGCCACTCATCATGTAACCATGCGAGTACAACATGTCCACGCTAATCCTATAGTGTACTCAAGCCGGGTAGTTGGCTTATCTCACAGTAACTCCCATCCCACAGAAAAAATGAAAACCAGCATAGCCAGACAGTCCAATATAATATGATGCATGGAAAATAAATACTGAAAACGGTAAATAAATGCGGTAAAGTAAAGCTCTAAAGAACTGTAAATAAAAACAGTAAAGCTAAACTAAAGCACTTAGCATCAAACAGATAAACACCCAAAGAAACAAAGCCAACATGCGCTAGGATTGACTCTACAAGGGAAACCGGAAGAATCAGGTTACATCCCCAGCAGAGTCGCCAGCTGTCGCTCCCGGGATTTTCATCCTAGTACAAACGCGAAAGTGGCGCGGAAAGGGTAGAGTCGCCAGCCAGACATTTTTATCCCGAATGAATGGGAAAGGTAATGTTGCACAAACCTGAGGAAGAAGGAAAGGACAAGGTCCTGCGAACCAAAGATCTGAGTTCGGGAGTCGGTTACGACCTGGGAAGGTATTAGCACCCCAGATCGTCCGTCGTACCCGACGGGATCCACGCTTGCTTGTTTGTTTCAAAGGGTGAGAAGAATAACTGCTGCTGAATAAAACCGCTAACTAGAAGAAAAGGAATGGAAAATGAGAAATGAACTGAAATAAGAAAATGAGAATAAAAGGGGAAATGTAGGGAAAATAAAGAATGTGCTCGAACGGGCCCTACCCCGCTGCCTACATACCTCATCGGGATAATGAGGATCAGAGTCGACGTAGTTCGCCTAACTAAGGCGGGAACTATTTGTTTGTTTTTTATGCTGGAACTGCGTATGTCTATGCTCAGGTGTTGCAGGCTCGTCTGGCACGAGTGCGTTTACCGTCTTGCATGAAAGACAAGTCGTCGCAAGTTCGCGTTGTGAGTGAATGAGATGAGAAGAGAAGTTCCCGCGGGATAGTCGCTTGTTATTTGTTTTTGGTCTTTTAAGAGAAGTGTTTTGAATTTGTTTGTGAACTGTCTTGTACTAAGACCTATCCATCGCGGGAAATACTTACACCTCGCCCCGAAACAGGACGTGTATAAGTACTCCGCAACAAAATCTCGTGTCGTACAAGATTGTTCGGTTTATCCTTAGATGTTTTATTATTTTCTTCATGAGATGAGAAAGAATGACTCAAATTGGAAAATGACAAAATCTAATGGGAACTAAGACACAACCCTAATTTTATTTGTTTATTTACAAGAGAGGTCCTATGGTTAATGAGGTATTCTAATCCTAAGGAAGAAAAGGAAAAGAAGAAAAGAGAGCTTAGAAACTAACTTACTTCCTAAGGAAGTTAAGTTGTCTCTAAAGAAAGGGAAAGCCTAAAAGCAAAGCACAAAGTGCTAAGGAAAACACAATTAAAATGCATAAGAGATAGGAATGAAGTAATGCTTACCTCAATCTTCCCCCCTACAAAACAAAAGTTAGCATGACAATGCATATTGAAAGTAAAATCAAAGCATAAAAGCGATTAAGTACCATAAACGTCCTAGAATGGAACTAGGGTTCAAAATAAGACCTAAGTCTAAAGGTGAAGGTACCTAAAGGTTACATGACTTCTAAAATCAGTAGCTACATGATATAGATCCCTAAGGATGCTAGGATACCCCACAAGATCAAACTATGTCAAACTATGTACAAAAAGTTCACCTAAGTTCACATAAATGCAAATTAGGGCTTATGGATGAAGTATGAATGCATATGGCTTACAAGCATGAATTAGTACATGAAATGAACATCAAAGTCAGTAGTGAATGCTTATGAATGAGGACTAATGAATATACAATCATGGATGCAATGGATTAGGCATATGGAGCAAGGAGAAGAATACTTGAGAAGAAATGAACAAAAATCGCATAAAATCGCAAATGATGCAAATTAAAGATGAATGGCATGTGAATATGCATGGAATGATTATGGGTCAGTAGCATACAAGGTATGAGATGCAATTAGAATGCATGAATAGGCATTAATGATTTCCACACAATTCAAGTTATTATTTAGAGGAGAAGAGAATCTATTTTAGGTTAAAGTTAATTCACATAAGTATGCACTTTAAAGCACCAAAACAAACCAAATGAGTATGATTCAAAAAATGAACTATGACTGGAATTAAAGACACACAAATGACCTATAATTAACTCATAAAAGCTACCAAAAACCCCCACAAGAAAATGGCATGAATGCCTTCTTAACATTTAGGTTATACGACACATAAACACATGAATCAACCTAGGATCTAGGTGACATGAAAAAATAGCAAAAAGCCTTTAAAAATTATGAAATTAAATCCCTGGAATGATATAGTGATTATATTACATTTTACAAAAGGATTCTACAAAATTATGCACCAAAGTGCCAAAACAAATCCTTAACTAGCAAGGTAGCAATGAATGATCACCCAAAAATAACTCCACAAAGTGGATCAAAAAGGGCACTAAAAATTATGAAAAAAATGCCTAAGGAGCATCAAAATGTCACAAATTACAGTGATTAATCACACACAAAAAAAAGGTTTCACACCTATGGGGAAAAATCGATTTCGGTCCCTTATGCCAAAACATTCCTTTTTGGAACAACTTATGATCTAAAATCCGAATTAATTATTAAAACCACCCAAATATGGAAACAAAAAATATGAAAAATTAATTAAGAGGATGAGGACCACTCATGAAGTTTTCCAGAATTTTATCCCACCTAAAACTATTTTTAATAATTGCGACGAAACGGGCAAAAAAGTGGATTTTAAGGGAAAGTGAAAGAAATCGAATTCTCTAATCCGTAACCTAATCCCTAAACTCCGAAATCGACACATATCAATATATATCACAAATAAATCCAATGCCTCGGGTTGGAGGGCTCAGTATGCACCTTAAGTTATATGATCCTAAGTCGCATACAACTAGAATGATGCATTAAAGTAGAGAATCGAGATTACTTACTTGGTCGAAGTGCCGATTCTTTCACATAAAAGAAATCCAAAAAACTTCAAGCCAAGCCTTGTAATCTCCCATGAGCAAAATAAATGCTCATCTTCCATAATTGCTTTGTGAAGATCCCCCATAATCGAAACAAAAACAACGGCACAAAATATCATTTGAATCCAAAGGTATCCTACAAATAAAGTGGAATACCAACCAAACGATCGTCGTTAAGATCTTTGCGAGAACCTTACATGAACTCAACAAACGCATTAGAAACAAAAAAGAGGTGCAACCGGAAGTTGCACCTATGCCTCACAACTCCAAATCAAGTAGAAATATGAATATACGAGTCATGGACATGCATTGAAATTTACGTTTCAAAACGGGGCAGCACTTACGCTCTAACATAAACAACATGCAAACTCAAACCGGAATCGAATAAATTTACATGCAATGAATGGCAAATGATCAACAAACATATATACAAGTCAAAACAAGATCAATGCATCAAAATCGCACCAAACCGAACTTAAAAAGCCTTAAAACGAAAAAACGCGTCAAAAATCACCGACTCGGAATTGAACGAAAATCGCATGGTAACTTGCAAACGTGCCAACGGATTCAAATATGCAATCGGTTTTTGAAAATTCCGCTTGGAAGTGATACTTTTTGGCCGATTTCGTCGGCTGGCAGTAGCAAAATAGCCGGGAAAAATTGTCCGAAATCGACTAAAAAGTTCACCAATGGCTCCGAAATAATCAACAAAGTCAATTTACACTATTCACATTCGCAAAAACGCGCTACGGTTAGGAAGTTATGACCAAAACATATTCTCGACACGCGACACATGAACAACATCAACAATTAAGCCTCAACCTATCCTATTTCAAATTTGCACATTGAAACAAGCATGAATTTAAAAGTCAAACACTTCAATCAATATCAAGTTATAATAATTAGCTCTCTTAGGAATTTTGTCAAACACCTAACATTCACCGATTATTCTATGTCAACTTTACCAAGCCTTTTCAATCATGCACCACAACAATTATTAGGATAAATTAATCAAGAATCAATCAATAATCAAATCATGAATCAATGCACATAATCTCCACAAGATTAATTCAACTTCAAAATTTAATTCAAGAAACAATTCAACAATTATTCATGAATTAAAGTTTAAGAAGCTTACCGAATGAAGAATCGACGAAGAAATTGCGAATCCGAAGGAAGTGAGACGCGATCATGAACGGAGGAGAGGAGGAGAGGCCGCGCGGCTTCCGGTGGCGGAAGATGGTGGTCTTACGGTGGTGAAGTTGACCGGAGGTGGTGGTTCGTGGCGGCTCGGCTACCGGAAGCTTGATCGGAATTGTTGTGTTCTTGAGTTCTTGATGAAGTTGTTGTTGTGTTCTTGAGAAAGAATTGAGAGAATGAACTTTGATCCTTTAGAGAGAGTTTGTGAGAGTTTTTTGGTGTTTGTAAATTATGATTGAAGTTATAAGACAAATTGTGGGTCAAAAGAATATATAGTGGAGTGTAAAATGAAAGGCAAAAGGTAGAATTTCGGCTTAAGTGAAAATAACAATATCTTCGGCAAGAAATTTCGACTCTGAACCTTCCACAACATCGTCCGCCTCTGAATCACGGTTGCAATGCAAAAATAACGAACGTCATACGATCAAAATCGAGTGCGATCGATACGTTTAAGCTGCAAGACGTCACTGAATAAGTTGTTTTTTCGGCTTATTTGGTGTCCACTACTCGAAAATGTGACGAGGTCAACCTCTTCGGAGCATAATCTCGACTCGACTTTGTCAGCAAAGTTGTAGATCTATGAGTTAGTGACCTGGTGTTAAAATCTAAGCTCAATCGGACAAACGACGAGAGAGATATGAATTTTCTCGTGAAACCACTTTCAGCCTTTTTCTTCGGTTCAGCACTTCAGTTTTGTGAAATAAACCAAAACGATAATCTTTGGAGCACCGTTCAAACTCGCATTTGTCTTTGAACTTGAAGAGGATAAAATTTTTGAACCAACGCTTTAAGAACGGGTGCAATCCGATGAAAATTGACCGAGTTATGAATTTTACAAAATCTGACAGACAATGCAGTGCATCAAAGAACCTTATTGGTAATTCGCATTTTCGAGATCCTTACGCTTGGACCGAACCAAAACTGAATTCACATAATGAAGATGACATCTAAACGGAATTTTAGGCACCGAAACGACATCAATTCGATAAACGATCCAAGAGTTATGAATTTTTTTAGTGTTCAAAACTCACCGGTTCAACACTGTTTTTCACTATGTCGACTCTAAAGACTCGCACATTCTGAGATCTTCTTCAAAGAATTAGTTCTCGGCCAAAACCAAAAAGTTGGAAAGGATATCAAGACGGAACTTTTGGCATATGAATCTCTCAGACATGTTGACCCAATAAGAAGTTACAAACTCTTGAATACCGCTAGCACAGTTAATCGGCGAAACCGAAATTTCAGAAACAAATAAATCCCGCCATTTTCCTTGATGAATTGGCCTCCGAGCCGAACACAAAATTTGTAGAGAATGATGAAACGGTATAAACTATTGAGTTTCAAGCCAAAATGAGTTTCCGAGCATAAGTTACAACTTTTGCAAACTGCACCATAAAACTGATATTCAGCTTAAACTCCTCTGAATCAACCGAAAACTTTTGGCTTCTTCTGAGATTATTGTGCACGTGCCGCACGAAGAAATAAAGGCCAGTCGTAACCTGTGAAAGCTCAAATGGAGATGTATGTTCATGTATGTTTATGATGCAATTGTGATCTAAATGCAATGCAATGTATGAAAGGATATGCTAAATGGCATGAAAATGAGAGGGCAAATTTTGAGGTATTACAATATGTGCATTTAAAGTTTGATGATGACACTTTATTTTGTTCGATCCGGCCAATTCTTTGAGATCTAGCTATTTTTGATGCCATATTTGAGTTCAGTGATGTTGATTTAGTGGATCTGGACTATTTATTTGCATTATTTGGTTAATTTTTGCTTCTGGTTTGGTCTCCGGTGCCGGAGCCCTAGCTCCGGTCACCGGAATTTGTTTTGTGATCGATTAGGGTTTCATTTGGAGAAGACAAAGTTTCAGCCATTGGATCTTCAATCCAAGGCCTAAGGGCACGCCACATGGCCCCTTATTCTCTTCCTTTTCCCTTCATAATTCTGTTTTTGTTTTTATTCCGCGTGTGGACATGCCTACTGAACGTTACGTGAGCTCACCTTCAGCCAGCCAATGGCAGCGCACCTGGCCTCCACCTCATTTAATGAGGTGCTGGACCGTGTCCGTTAGATTCATCACACGGATCCCAACTTTTCCTAGCATTTCTTTATTTTATTCAATTTAATTCCACCATAAGCTCCATAAGTCAGCGCATGCCATGGGCCTCCAGCTTATGCTTTTCGCACCACCCCAACTAGGCCTAATCCCATCCTCCACGCGTATAGCCTGCTTATCACACCACCTCTCCTTTCTTTATTTTTCTTTTTTCATTTTAATTTTTCCTTTTATTCAGTTTGGTTTTAATTCATATAAAATAGTTTTATTCATCCGAAAAATCTCAAAAAAATCATGAAAGTTGTTTTGTGTCTCTATTTTTTTATCATATTTTTATTTTATTTTATTTATTGATCCACGTGTCAGAATTAATTCACCTTTTCACATAGCTTCTTTTATTTCTTTTCTTGACCAGTCTGCCTTGTTTAATTTTTATAGTCTTCAATATTTTGAGTTTTGGTCCCATTCTTTTTGCTTTGGACTCCTAATTCATTTTTAGTTTCATGTGATTTTTATCTGGATTTTTGAAAATTTATTTCTTGAGTCTTGGTCTGGTAACTTGTGATGTAAGTTTTCTGTCCTAACTTGTGTTCTTGCCTCCATTTAGCCTAGTTTGATTCTGAATCTTTTCAAATCCTTTTGGCTAGTTGATATAGCATGTTTGAGGATCATTTGGTTTCAATTGTGGAATTTTTAGATGGCTGTTTGATTTATTGTGGATTTTACCTTGAACCTTGTCCCATTTTGCTTCCTTTGAGCCTTTAAGTCTCTCATAAGCCTAAAAAAGAACTTGTGCCCACCTTTTCTTCTCATTTGGGGTTCCTTTGGGGTGTGAGTACCTTCCTGGTCCTAGGATAGGTCTTGTGTCTTCTGAATTTTTGTGTTTGCTTCTTCTTTAAGTCATTTGTTTCTTTAAGTGTTTCACTTCATCTTATGGTTTCTTTTGCTTCCATTTTGATATTGTTTGGTCTTGTACCTTTCTTCTCTTCATCTTGTTGGCTTCCTAAGCCATTATTCATATTGTTTTGGTTCTGGTTGTGAGTTTTGAGTCTATATTTTGTGCATTTTGCTTTGCGTTTTTCATAAGTGTACATTTGTTTTCATATGTATTCATGTTGCATCCTTTTGAGTCATAAGTCTCTTCTCCTCTTTTCTTTGAGTTTAATTTGAATTGTGCATATATTCATATCATTTCACTTCTGATTTTGTGATGTTATCATGTTATCTTGTTCATTTTGCTTCATTTGTATGCATACTAACCTTGCAGGGGCTATGGTAAGTGTGAGATGTGGGAATTGAGTTCCACATCTCCAATTCATTTCTTCCTCTTATGTTTATGTGAGCTAACCTTTTGTTGTTGGGCTTAGGCCTTTCTCATCCCTTCTTCTCTTCTTCTTCCTTCTTCATTAGGATAGAAACCTCACTAACCCTTAGGACATCCATGCATGTTAACACTTAGGATTATTTTAGCCCCCCTTTAGAATTTTTCCTTTGAGATCCTTTGGTGCTCTCTCTTCTCATCTTCAAACTTAATTCTAATTCACTTAATAAAGGTTGAGTGCTTTCATGTGACATGGGACTTTGCTATGAGATGCTTGCACGCGTTCCGTTTCGGGGCGAGGTGTGAGTTATCACTCGTGGTGGATAGGTCTTAGCATGAGTACCTCACAAAGAAAAGCTAAAAAACACTTCTTAACCATAAAACCACAAAAATACTTAATAATGGTAATAGGCCAGTGTGCTTAAGCCTTCACTTGTGGGACTAGCTTTGGGGATTTCCTCCATAGATAGGTGTGCCTCTTGCGCATTCCATTTCGGGATGATGTGAAATGTACACATCCCATTGAGTAAGACTTAGGTACACTTACCTATGCAAACTTCACTCATAAAAGCTTCATAAAAAACACAAACAAACAATAAGCGTCTTTCCTTCGGGAATTCTTTTCTCACCTCATTCGCTCCGTACGCGAACTTTCTCCTACTTGTCACTTTGCAAGACGGTTACGCACTCGTCGTTCGAGTCTGTCACACCCGAGCAATGGCATAGGCAGTTCAAGCCTTAATTCACAAGCAATTTCCTTGTTACCCCTAGTTAGGGGAACTACAACGTCTCTGATCCTCATTATCCTGATGAGGTACGTAGGCAGCGGGGTAGGGCCCGTTCGAGCACAATCTTTATTTTCCCTACATTTTTCTCTTTGTTTTCTTTTTTCAGTTTCTTTTCTCATTTCGTTTCCAATTTATTTCTTTTCTTTTGCTGCAGTTTTCATACCCTCACCCTTTGAAACCGTTTTCTTTGCATGCGTGGATCCCGTCGGGTACGGCGGACGATCTGGGTGCTAATACCTTCCCAGGTCGTAACCGACTCCCGAGCTCAGTCTTTTTGGTTCGTAGGACCTGTGTCCTTCCTCTTCTTTCTTCTGGTTTGTGCAGCATTACCATTCTCGTTCCTTCGGGATAAAAATGCCTGGCTGGCGACTCTTTTCTTTTTCCGCGCCACTTTCGCGTTTGTACCAGGATGGAAATCCGGGGAGCGACAGCTGGCGACTCTGCTGGGGACTACACACCAGAGATCTCTGGTTCCCCTATGAGTCTCTCCTAGCGCTTGTGTGTTGCTGTTTCATTAGGTGATGTTTGTTTGTTGTGGCTTGTTGTATTTTATTGTTGTTAATTTACAGCTTTATTTATAGTTTTCAGTATTTATTTTCCGCATCATATATCATACTGGGCTGTCTGGACTGGTCTTCTATTTGGTGGGCTTGGGTGATACTGTTTTTGAGAGATAAGCCAAGTACCCGGCTTGAGTGCACCCTAGGATTAGAGTGGATATATTTTACTCGCATGTGACATGATGAGTGGCGATGTGTTTCACGCCCAGATTACGACCGTCTTGGAAATATCTTGTGTGGGGATTTCCTCCACTTCGGGATAGGACCTTGATAGTTATGTGCAATTGGAGACCGATCATTGAGAACCTTTGTTGAAACAACCCTCTCCAGTGGTGGCAGTGGCAGACCATATTTTGTGGCAAACCCATTCGCACCCGAGGGTCCACTGGGGACTCGCATAGGATGGCCTGGTTCTCTTATAGGAACTCAGTCAAAGCATCTGGTCGTATGACGTTAGTACTGTATCCTACGGGCTTAATGTACTATTGTTTCTCGATTTCAGCGCTTGAAGCTGGGGACTTATAAGGGATGCTTGTTTTTCCCGGACTCAGCTGAGGCCTCCCTGCGTAGTACATAATGCCTAACCGATTCCCTGATTTGGTCATGAGCCATTTCTCGGAAATGGTGAAAGTATTATTGCTATTCGGCTTTGAGAGTCCGTGATGTTTGACCCGGAGCACACCTATGAGATTGGGAATTGGTTTACAAGTTTGCAGGAACCCTTGACCTCATCATACCCTTATTACCAGTACAGTTCATATTATGATACAGTTACTTTGGTTCCGGATTTCTGGTTTTCTTGTTCTGGTATTCTTGATACTGTGGTCCTGAGATCCTCTTCAGAGAGTTGTGATTATCAGAGAGTGTGACTTAGTGGACTTTTGGTTTGCCAGTTATTCAGAGGGGCCCTTGTCAGTGTCCAGATTCCAGACAGTCCCAGATGACCATATGTGTTTGCATTTGCATCTGCATTGCATCATTGCATTATTAATCATTGTTTTGTTTTTCATTCACAGGTTCATATCTTTGCTTCCGGTTCCGGTATCCTCTTCAGAGATGGAAGATCCTCGCAAGCAGAATATTCACTTCAAGTTCTTTGACACCAAGATTGGCCTGTTGCAGAAGATGGTAAAGCTGATTACACCTGACCATGTGGAGAGATTCAGGAAAGCCTACGGGAGTATTCTGGATGTGGTGGTGGAGCTAGATCCTTCTGAGAGGAGTGCCATTCATACCCTGCTTCAGTATTATGATCCTCAGCTCCATTGTTTCACCTTTCCTGATTTTCAGCTAGGTCCTTTTCTGGAAGAGTATGCTCTGATCTTGGGAGTTCCTGTCCGAGACCAGATTCCTTTCAATTCTGAGATGAGTAGACCTGCACCTGAGGCTATTGCTAAAGCTCTTTATTTGAGCACTTCTGCTGTGAATTCTTTGACCATCATCAAAGGAGGTGTATCTGGATTTTCTTTGGAAGCTTTGGTAAAGAAGGTGGAAGAGTTGACTCTTGAAGAAGAATGGGATGTTGTCTGTGCTATCTTGGCTCTTTCTATCTATGGCATTATCTTGTTTGCTGATATGGAGAAGTTCATAGATATGAATGCCATACATCTCTTTTTGCTGAAGAATCCTGTTCCTACCTTGCTTGGAGATTTGTATTACTCAGTGCACTACAAGACTGAGAAGAAGAGGGGAGGTTTGGTTCGCTGCTGTGCTCCTTTATTTCACATGTGGTTCATGAGGCATCTGCCTAGCACTGGAGTGTTTAGTGACCACACTTTGGTATGGGCTCAGAAGCTGGAGAAGTTGCTTGCCAAGGATGTCAGGTGGATTACTCAAAGGCTGCAAGGTGCACGTTTCATCACTAGCTGCGGGAGTTATCTTAGTGTACCTTTGTTGGGAGTAACTGGAGGGATCAATTACAATCCAATCTTGTTAAGAAGACAATTGGGATATGCCTTGAGAGAGGTGCCAGAAGAATTGAAGTTGACCCCTATTTTCTACTTCCCAGTGAAGGACAATATGCCCTTAGTAAGGAAGGTTGCTGGAGCTTGGAAGTGCATTAAGGGAGAAGGGATAGCTAGTTTTGGAAAGTGCAACAATCAAACATTCCCAGAGTATGAAGCTAGGTTGAAAGACAGAGCCAGAAGAGTTTTGCTGCCATTCTCATCATCAGTTCCTCCAGTTGCTACTGTGCCTTTAGAGGAGTTCAAGAAGTTGGAAGCCCAGTTGCATGCAGTTAGAGTTGAAAATACTGAGATGGTAAGCCTGTACCATCATGCCAACAGGGCCAATATTGAAGCTGAAGAGAAGTTGCTGAAGATGCAGACTACCTTGGAGGCTAAGGAGAAAGACTTTGCAGGTAGAGAAGCCCATTTCCACAGGTTGGGGATGATGGAAGCCCAAAGAGAAGCTGAACGCAAGAAGAATTCAAAGACCCTCAAAGATGCTCGTCAGTCTATTGTCTGGTTGCAGGGACAGAGAGAGCAAGAGTTGAAGAACTATAAGGAAAAAGAAGAGTTCTTTGAAGTTCAGATGGCTTACAAAAAGGAAGAGGTGGAGCAGGTCCACAAGATTCACAGAGAGAAGACTCAGCAGCTAGCAGATAATCAACAAGCTCTCGAAGCAGCACTTAAAGAGATTGAAGACCTCAAGTTGATGGCAGGAGTCAAGAGGGTCAGGTCTGATATGGGGCTTAGTGGGGGAGGTTCAGGGTCCTCAAGCGGTGGTTTTGCTTCTTAGTTTGTTTTTCTTGTATCTGGATTACCTACAGGCGTGTTGTAGGAGTCCTAGCTGTTTGTCTTTCCTTTGAAAGAACTTGTACCCTACGGGGAATTCTGTTTTATTTGCCTAATAGGCTGATTTATGTTATGGTTTTTTCCATTATTTCTTGGTTTGCCTGCTGATATGGTTTGAATGTGGTTTCTCGCGAAGGTTTCTGAAAGTCGAGGATCGGTACCCATTTGGTTTTCTTTGCTAAATACCGGAACCGGGGCATGAATGACCTGGGATTGGAAACATAAACAACTGAATTGCATACATATAACCTGTTTGTTGTTTTGCAGGTAGTGTCTCAGTTACTAACGTGTTTTGTGTTTCAGGCACTATAGCTCCCCGGAAAGTTCGGGAACAACCAGCAGCACATAGATATCCAACCAAGATTAACAGAGAGCGAGTCATGGACCAGATGCAAGCGGACTTGGCAGATCTGAGACTGAGAATGGATAACTTCATGACAGTAATGGCCGGCATGGGACAGAACCAAGAGCGTCTGAAGGAGATGATAGAGAATAGTCAACCCAGGAACACTGCTGCTGCTGCTGCTGCTGACAATCGTACCGGTGCGGGCGCACATCAGGTCGAAATCCCTATTGCTCAACCAGGTGTGACAATAATCAATGATGGGCTGAATAACATTCAGATGGATAATCATGACAACCAGTTCACTCTCCTAGACGAAGCTGAAGGTCAAGGAGCTGAGATGAACAAAAGGTTTGAGAAGATGGCTGAGCAAATTAGAGCTATTCAATCCCAGAGTTCTTTGGGATTTGACATCACAGATTTGGGCTTGGTTCCTGGGGTCAGGATCCCATACAAGTTCAAAGTTCCAACCTTTGAGAAATATAATGGCACTGCATGCCCGAAGACCCATCTTTAATCTTTCGTTGGGAGAATTGCCGCTCATACAGATGATGAGAAACTCTGGATGTATTATTTTCAAGACAGCTTGGTGGGAGCTTTACTGGAATTGTACATGAAGCTCAGTAGAGTTAATATCAAGAGTTGGAAAGATCTAGCTGAAGCCTTTGTGAGGCAGTATCAATACAACATGGACATGGCTCCGAACCGCACGCAATTGCAGCACATGGCTCAAACGGCTAAAGAAGGTTTCAAATAGTATGCACAGAGGTGGCGCCAGTTCGCTGCCAGAGTTCAACCACCGTTGCTAGAGAATGAAATGGCTGACATGTTTATGGGTACTCTGCAGGGTGTATTTCTTGAAAGACTGGCGTCCAGTTCTGCCACTAAATTCAACGACATTGTTATTGCTGGGGAGAGAGTTAAAACATTACTGAAGATGGGGAAGATACAAGATCCTAATGCTAGCAGCTCAAATGGAGCGAGGAAAGCTTTTAGTGGACCTCCTAGAAGAAGAGAGGGTGAGACGAACGCTGTATTTGGCCGAGGCCGGGGCCGTGGCTATAGAAGACCCTATGAGCATGTGGCAGCTGTCACGATTCCTGCTGCTCCAGTACAACAGATGCAACCTCCACCACAACAACATCAACAACAACAACAAACCCGTACCAACTATCAACAGAGACCGTATCAGCCCAGGCAGACTCGCCCGACTAATAGGGTGATTGAGGCTATCCCGATGACCTATGCTGCTTTGCTTCCAAGACTGCTAGATTTGAACCTGATCCAATTGAGAACTTTGGCACCACCCCCTCCTGGAGAGCTTCCAATGGGTAATGATGTCAACGCGCGATGCTTTTTCCACTCTGGAGCACCCGGGCACTCGACTGAGAAGTGCAGGGCTTTGCACCACAAGGTTCAGGATCTTGTAGACTCTAAAGCAATCAACTTTGCACCGCCACTGAATGTTAATTCGAACCCTATGCTGAATCATGGAGGGGCAAGAGTTAATGCTGTTGAGTGTGGTGACAAATTGAGTCTGGTGTTGAATATTGATGAAGTGAAGACTCCTTTGAGGGTAGTGAAAGAGACACTGCTGAATGGTCAAGTGTTTCCTGGTTGCTGTCTTGATTGTGAAGACTGTTTGAATGCTGAGAATGACTGTGAGAAATTGAAGACGGGTGTGCAGGGTTTGATTGATGATGGATCCTTGCAGTTCATTAAAGTTGGTAGTGAAGAGGTTGATGATGTGTAAACCATTACCATTTTCTATGATGAAGCTGACATGCCTGTCAGGAGAGAGCCTGTAATAATTTATAATCCTCAGATTAGTCCCGTGACTATCACCGTACTGGGTCTGTTCCATACATAGACGATAAAGCCATTCCTTGGCATTATGGCTCAGACGTATATGTAGCTGGACAGAAGATTGAGAGCAAGGCTGTTACTGCTGACCCGACTGTGGAGAATGTCGGAGGAGTTGGGGGTTTCACCAGAAGTGGTAGGTTATTTGCTCCCCCTGTGCTGAGAGGGGATCCTGAGGCCGAAGCTTCGTCCAAGGTCAAAGGAAATCATGTTGTGAATGATGAATCAACTACTCCTATTGCTGGGCAGGGTACGTTTGAAAAAGAGGTCGAAGAATTCATGAGGATCATTAAAAAGAGTGACTACAAGGTGGTTGATCAACTAAACCAGAAACCTTCCAAGATTTCCATCTTGTCACTGCTGATGTGCTCTCCCGCACACCGAGAGGCCTTACTAAAAGTCCTGCAAATGGCTTACGTCCCTCAAGAGATCACTGCCAACCAACTTGAGGCTGTTGTAGGAAGTGTCAATGCTATCCATGGTCTAGGCTTCACTGATAGAGACCTCACTTCGGAGGGCAGAAACCACAACAAAGCACTACATATAACGATGGAGTGCAAGGGCGCTGTGTTGTCTCATGTACTTGTAGACACAGGCTCTTCCTTGAATGTGCTTCTGAAGAAGGCACTGATGAAGCTAAATGTTGATGGGATAATCTTGAGACCAAGTGATCTGATTGTTAAGGCTTTTGATGGTTCGAGAAGATCAGTTTTTGGAGAGGTTGAGCTGCCCGTCAAGATAGGCTCTCAAGTCTTCAAAAGTGTTTTCTACGTTATGGACATCTAGCCGTCATATAGCTGTTTGTTGGGAAGACCGTGGATACATGCTGCTGGAGCCGTTACTTCAACCCTGCATCAGAAGCTTAAATACGTGGTTGACGGCCAGGTCATCACAGTCTGTGGGGAAGAGGACATATTCGTCAGTCACTTGTCGACGTTCAAGTACGTAGAGATGGATGGAGAAATCCCTGAGACTTTATGCCAAGCTTTCGAGGCAGTCAATGCCAGCATATTGACTCCTGTGGAGAAAAGCATTGATAAGGAGGGTACATCCATCCATTCCTACAGGGAAGCAAAAGAGGTTGTTCAATCAGGCAGTGCCCTAGGCTGGGGCAAGCTATTGGAGCTGGAAAAGAAAGATGATAAGTTTGGCTTAGTGTATCAGCCTGGTGGATCAGCTCCGAGTGGTAAGGCTATCACGTTTACAAGCGCTGGATTGTTAGACCGCAATCAGATCTGTACAATAAGCCAAGATGGGGATAGTGACAGCGAGTGGGACAACAATTGGATCCACCCGTGTGCGCCCGGCGAGGAGCTAACAAATTGGTCTGCAGAAGACATTGTTCACGTCACCTGGCTCTCAGAGTAAATATTTTGTTTCCTTTTATTAGCATACTGCATCGTCAAATCCAGTATTCTGCCCAAGATGCTTGGATCCATTGTATCGGGCCACCATGTTTGTATTGCATCGTTATTTTTTCTATGAAATAAAAGGACATTTTCAGACAAACTGTGTTCCCTGTCTTTGTTTTTTAAACTTTTTCACAAAAAAATATAAAAATGGCAATGTGTTTTCCTTTTTTGTTTTTTGTGTTAGCGTTTCTTTTTCAAGATAAGCAGATTCTGAATAAGCACATCATCTGTGCAGTGTTGATCATCCGGATTCCACGGATAACGTTCCTGCTATGACTATGCATGACTTTGACAATCCAGTCTACCAAGCTGATGAAGGGGTTGAGGAAGACTGTGACCTCCCTGAAAAATTGGCCAGATTGTTGAAACAAGAGGAATGGGTTATTCAGCCTCATCAAAAGGAGATTGAGATCATCAACATTGGCAGTGAAGATGCAAAGAAAGAGATCAAAATCGGGGCCAGTCTGCAGGCCAACGTCAAGAAAGAGCTGATCAGTATGCTGAGAGAGTATGTGGATATCTTTGCTTGGTCATATCAGGATATGCCAGGTTTAGATACCGACTTCGTGATGCATAAGCTACCTCTGAAAGAGGACTGTCCTCCTGTAAAGCAAAAATTGAGAAGAACTCGTCCTGACATGGCGATGAAGATTAAAGAGGAGGTTCAGAAGCAGTGGAATGCCGGGTTCCTTACTGTAACTAGTTACCCACCTTGGGTAGCTAATATTGTACCTGTTCCTAAGAAGGACGGCAAGGTCCGGATGTGCGTTGACTATCGGGATTTGAACAGAGCAAGCCCGAAAGATGATTTTCCGTTGCTACACATTGATGTGTTGGTGGACAATACTGCTCAATTCTCAGTGTTTTCCTTCATGGATGGCTTCTCCGGGTATAATCAGATAAAGATGGCACCGGAAGACATGGAGAAGACAACGTTCATTACCCCATGGGGTACATTCTGCTATAAGGTCATGCCCTTTGGTTTGAAGAACGCCGGGGCAACTTATCAACGGGCGATGGTCACATTGTTCCATGACATGATCCACAAGGAGATTGAATGTTATGTGGACGATATGATTGCTAAGTCCCGAGACGAAGAGGAGCATCTGGTCAACCTGAAGAAGCTTTTTGATAGACTGATCAAGTACAAGCTGAGGTTGAATCCAAACAAGTGCACCTTCGGGGTGCGTTCCGGGAAACTGCTGGGTTTCATTGTTTGTCAAAGAGGAATAGAGGTAGATCCTGCTAAAGTAAAAGCTATTCAAGATATGCCTGCACTGAAGACAGAAAAAGAAGTGCGCGGGTTTTTAGGGAGGTTGAACTACATTTCTCGGTTCATATCTCATCTAACTGCCACGTGCGAACCAATGTTCAAACTGCTAAGAAAAGAGCAAACGGTCAGGTGGAACGTGTAGACACCCTAAATTTGCCCTTTGGTTTTCTATCTTTGTCATCTTTTCGTTTGCATTTCATACGCATCTTCCATTAGTCATATCATTTGCATCGTGTGCATAAGACATGGGATCATGGTCATCAGAGGATTAAGGTTTCACGTCATTATTTGCAGATTATCAGAGGATTTAAGGACTTCACTATGCAGCAATCAATGACATCATTTTCTTATGCTCTGGTCAAAATTAGGGTTTATTTCCCTGATTTTGTGGTTTCCAAGGACTTCACGTCTGAAGACTGTTCACTTATTCATCTAGTCCATCATCAGGATATTTTCCTCTTCATCAATTTATGAGGGGATTTCTTCAAGTGCAAGTTATCTGGGCTATTTCTCAGGCAATGAGCGTTAAAAGTCAAGTTGCGGTGTGTTGAATTCTCCAGGTTGTCAAGTCGTGGTTCACGAGAAACTTTGGGCCATTTTATTTGTTCAGTTGTTCATTTGTGGATTTATCTTCCAAGTAGTTGATTGTGAAAGATTTAAAGTGATTCAAGACTTATTTGGCCACAGATTCAGATGGGTGATTAGTTCAGAGAATTGTTTAGTGGCATTTTGCTTCACGTTTTATCAGAATTGTTAGAAGAAGTGCTAGTGGGGTTGTAGGATTGAATTCAGTCAAGGTGCATCAGTGGAAAATATTGGCGGAGGCTTTATTCAAGTTCATTTCGAATTTTATTCGATAACCCTTCATATCCATTTTCAATTATTTTTTTCCTCCTAATCCACTTTCCTAACCATCTGTTCATTTTCACAATTTCTATAATATCCATTTTTAATTCTTTCTGATCCAATTAACCATTTTTCATCATTCAATCTCAAGTCCATATTTCATTTGATTCCATTTATCCTTATACTTTTTTCACATTTGTCACCAATTTATTTTTCATTTTTTATCCATAAATTCACATCCAAATTTTCATTAGTCTTTTTTTAAGTCAATTATCATTACATTATACCTTTTATCTTTACATAACAAAAATATCAAAGAGCAAAAAAAGAGACACACGTATTACAGCCATGAACGATCTACTAAGCCATCTACATTTGCCAATACCCACCACCACAAGCTTTTGATGAAGCCTTCCACCAATTTCAACAATATTATGGCCCCACCAAAGTCAAACATTTCCATTCTCTCACTCACATAACCTTCACTATATACAAATATCCCACTCATAGCACCACGGTCCCCACTCTGCTCACACGGTACAACCAATTCCTCAAAAAATGCACAACACTCACACGCAATTCTTCTCCCACCTTTTGACAGGACCCCACCACTCTCAACAATTTCATTCTCCCCACTGAATTCTCTCACAGATCCGTAACAAACTTTTGCTCCACCACGCATTGTGCATCTCGCATACGCACTCACGACCTGCACACCTTACATCCATCCAAAGTTTCAACAGAAATAATATAACGGTTTCATTTTTTTATCCCTCCATGCTCAACTTACCAACAACATTTCTGAAACTCTCACAACACAAGCCACAACTCTATTCTCTTCCTCAACAAACCTCACATTTTCCTTCACGCAAACAACAAACCTCTTCCATTAATTTCATCAACAACACCATATGGCATCCCTAAAACACATTTCAATACCGCACCAAAACCTCAACTAACAAGCAGCAAACAGAATTTCCTTTTCTTCTCACCGAAAATCCGCAAACCAACCTTCAACCTTCTTCCTTCAAACTCACACCCAAAGCGCACACCAGCCTTCAACCTCACCAATAATCTTCAACCTCACACAAACACATCAACACAGAATCGTAAAACAACACAAAACTTCACTCCGCAACTTCAAACCACATCACTCACCTCATCGCAAATCCACCAAAACAACCTAACCTCAAAACCGCAACACCCTGTTAATCTGAACCGAACTTCACAAAACCATTGAATCACCCTTCAACAAACTTCTCTCCTTCACACAAATCTCACCGCAAGCCTACACACTCTTCATCCACCAAACAACACCACTTCAACAACAACAACAACAAACAGAACACGGATCAGAAATAAAGAAGAAGAGATGATAACAGAGAGATTTGAGACGAAATTGCACAAACCGTGAGTCATATGTGACCAATAGTTTCAAGCGCTCTTCACGCCATCCTTCACCATTCTACACACAAACCGCCTCTGTGTTTTTAACAACAACAAAACCATCCCTGTTTCAACCACCACTACCCTCTCCATTTTCAACCGTCTTCAGCACTTCACCTTCAAATCAGATAACAGAGCTTCATCAACAACAAAAGAAATCAGAAACAAAGTCGAGAAGAAGATGGAGGGAGAGAAGCTGAACCGAGACAACAACTTACCGTAGCAGAGGAGATCGTGAGTCGTCGTTCTTCTTTGGTGATGGAGATCGAGACCATCTCGATTTGGTTTTCGTCTCGCTTCCGCTGAAGAGTCTTCGCCGGAGCTCTAAGGCGAAGACGGCGCCATTGATCGTCGAAGAAGAAGAGGATCCTGTTTTCTTCCCTTTTGGATCTGCTTTTTGCTTTTGTCAATTTATTTTAGCTTTCATTTGTTTTTTATTATTATAATTTATTTCATAAAACCAGTGGTTGGCTGTGGTAAACGGGCTTAGATGAGCCCATGTTGTTCTTGCATCGTGCTTTTCTCTCACCACCCCATCCAACGATCTCATACCCTCCAGCTGAGTTCATTGTCTGCTGATGGGCCTTCAAAGCCCATCCTAATTTGCCAACTGCATCCTTCATATCCAGCGATAACCCCCTTTCCCTTGTTATTTCTCTTCATTTTATTTCAAACAAAAAAGATCTTGTTTAATTATACTTAGTTTTTATTAATTTTGATTATTAGCCTATGTTTTTTTATTATTATTAAGTTTCTTTTCATATTTTGTTTGTTTAATTAAATGGTGATTTACTTTTATTAAAATCTTTTAATGTTTTCTTTTTTGAATTTGGTTAGATGTTTTTTTTATATAGCTCTAATTTTGAATTATTTTGGTTTGATATTGGTTTCGGCGCGGTGCTTAATTTTTAGAGTTTAGTACCTAATTTTGGTTTAATTAAATAGAATTGTGTCTAACTTTGGTTTTAGTTTGTGCTTGATATTTTGTAGGTCCCTTGTTCAATTTCGAGGATGAAAGATAAAGCATGGAGATGACTTTGTGACTAATTGTTCCATAATCTTACTTGGGCTAACGAGACCTTTGGACACCAATTGGACTTAGACTTTGATTTTGCACGGGCCAATTCTTGACTTTAATTCTGGATGATGGATGATTGCACTTGACTTTGGTCTGATGCCCTGATATTTGACAATCTGTGCTTGACTTATAAATCCGTTTTGGACTTGATATTCGTTCTTGAGTTTCTTGAAGAGGCAACGGACCTTCTCCGTTAGGTACCACTGAGGACCGATTTTAATTATTGCATGCTATTGCATCTGGAAGTCCTACTGGTCTAGGCTCTGTTTGTGCATTGTTCATTTATTCCATTCGTATTCTCATTTCCTTATCTCCATTCATTGTTCATCTCCATATCGCATTCTCATCTCTTTATTTTATTTCTTCTTCATTTCGCATTCTCTTCTTCTTATCTTATTTCTTATTCATCTTAATTCTTCTTCCTCATCTTTTTTTATTCTTTCCAACTTGAGGTGTGCTTAGGCCACCGTGGTGTTTCTCCTTTCATCTTCTTCTTTTCTTCTCCTTCATTAGGATAGTGAGCCTCACTAACCTAGGACCATCCGAGCATGTGAATATAAGGATTAGACTTTTCCCGTTAGCTTTTACCTTTATGATCCTTTTGGTTCTTTTTCTCTTCTCATCTTCAAATTTAATTTCAAGTCACTTTAATAAATGTCGAGTCTTCTCATGTGACACGAGACTTTGCTATGAGATGCTTGCACGCGTTCCGTTTCGGGGCGAGGTGTGAGTCATCACTCGTGGTGGATAGGTCTTAGCATGAGTACCTCACAAAGAAAAAGCTAAAAAACACTTCTTAACCAAAAAACCACAAAAATACTTAATAATGGTAATAGGCCAGTGTGCTTAAGCCTTCACTTGTGGGACTAGCTTTGGGGATTTCCTCCATAGATAGGTGTGCCTCTTGCGCATTCCATTTCGGGATAATGTGAGATGTACACATCCCATTGAGTAAGACTTAGGTACACTTACCTATGCAAACCTTCACTCATAAAAGCTTCTAAAAAACACAAAACAAATAATAAGCGTCTTTCCTTCGGGAATTCTTTTCTCACCTCATTCGCTCCGTCCGCGAACTTGCTCCTACTTGTCATCTTGCGAGACGGTAACGCACTCGTCGTCCGAGTCTGCAACACCTGAGCAATGGCATAGGCAGTTCAAGCCCTAATTCACAGGCAACTTTCCTTTCTCCCCTAGTTAGGGGAACTACGGCGTCTCTGATCCTCATTATCCTGATGAGGTACGTAGGCAGCGGGGTAGGGCCCGTTCGAGCACAATCTTTATTTTCCCTACATTTTTCCTCTTTGTTTCATATTCATTGCTTTTCTCAGTTTCTTTTCCAGTTCCAGTTTCTTTTCATTTTCATTTCTTTGCTGCAGTTTTCATACCCTCACCCTTTGAAACAGTTTCTTTTGCAAGCGTGGATCCCGTCGGGTACGGCAGACGATCTAGGTGCTAATACCTTCCCAGGTCGTAACCGACTCCCGAACTCAGTCTCTTTGGTTCGCAGGACCTGTGTCCTTCCTCTTTCTTTTCTTCTGGTTTGTGCAGCATTAACATTCCCTTTCTTCGGGATTAAAATGCCTGGCTGGCGACTATATTCTTTTTCCGCGCCACTTTCGCGTTTGTACCAGGATGGAAATCCGGGGAGCGACAGCTGGCGACTCTGCTGGGGACTGCATACCAGAGATCTCTGGTTCCCCTGTGAGTCTCTCCTAGCGCTTGTTGGTTCGTGTTTTATTAGGTGATGTTTGTTTTCTGTGGCTTGTTGTATTGTATTGTTGTTTATTTATAGCTTTATTTACAGTTTTATTTACAGTTTTCAGTATTTATTTTCGCATCATATATATCATATTGGACTGTCTGGACTGGTTTTTCTGTTTGGTGGGCTCGGGTGATACTGTTTCTGAGAGATAAGCCAAGTACCCGGCTTTAGTGCACTATAGGACTAAAGTGGATATATTGTACTCACATGTGACATGATGAGTGGCGATGTGTTTCACGCCCAGATTGCGACCGTCCTGGAAATATCTTGTGTGGGGATTTCCTCCACTTCGGGATAGGACCTTGATAGTTATGTGCATCTGGGGACCGATCATTGAGAACCTTTGTGGAAACAACCCTCTCTAGTGGTGACAGTGGCAGACCACATTTTGTGGAAAACCCATTTGCACCCGAGGGTCCACTGGGGACTCTCATAGGATGGCCTGGTTCTCTTATAGGAACTCAGTCAAAGCATCTGGTCGTATGACAATAGTACTGTATCCTACGGGCTGAATGTACTATCGTTTCTCAATTTCAGCGCTCAAAGCTGGGGACTTATAAGGGATGCTTGTTTTTCCCGGACTCAGCTGAGGCCTCCCTGCGTAGTACATAATGCCAAACCGATTCCCTGATTTGGTCATGAGCCATTTCTCGGAAATGGTGAAAGTATTATTGCTATTCGGCTTTGAGAGTCCGTGATGTTTGACCCGGAGCACACCCGTGAGATTGGGAGGGGTTTACAGGTTTGCAGGAACCCTTGACTTCAACACACCCTCATTACCAGTGCAGTCTTATGTTTTGATCCGGTCTCTATGATCCTGAAGTTCTTGGTCCTTAGGTTTTCAGTTACTATTTCGGGTTATTATACAGAGATCTTGTGGTTACAGACACTCGATTCTTGGCTCAGTATTCCAGATTCCAGGCAGTTTCCAACTGTGATCCCATGTCTTTGCATCTTTTGCATCATCATATTGCATTTTGCATTTGCATCTGCATTGCATTTCCTCTTCCAGAGAGCTTATCCCTCCTCTTTTGTCCATGACCAGCCAGCTGATTTCCCGGTACTCAGTTTGAACAAGTGTTAACTGTTAGAAGACGATAGAGTGTGTGAAGTTTGACTGAGCAGTATCAAGAGTTGAAAAGGTCAGTTTTGAAGCCATCAGTAGCTATTTCAGAGGGTAACCGTCAGAATGTTGAGTTTCCACCTGGTTTCACTTCGATGACCAATCCTTTGTTTGGTCTTTCTCCTGATGAGGATCTTCTACAAGTGAATAATCTTGCTCGAGCTCAGCCTGTACATACCCCGATTGTGAATCAGAGTGTACCTGAACCATCTGTTGTCCGGGGTGGACCTTCATCTTCTTCTGATGCTACGGATTATCAGAGTTTTGCTTTTCCTATGCCGAACTTCCAAGGGGCAATCCCTCTTATGAAAACCAGGGATCCACGAGCTATTAATCCTGCTGAAAGGTTTCGTGTGTTGGAGGAGCAACTCAAAGCCTTATCGGATCCTGATGCCTTTGATTTTGATGCTCTAAAACTGTGTTTGGTGCCTGATCTTGTCATTCCTCCAGATTTCAAAACTCCGAAGTTTGAGAAATACACTGGTGTCAGTTGCCCGAAGCGTGATTTGGTGATGTTTTGCAGAAAAATGACTTCTTATGCCCGCAACGATAAGCTGATGATTCACTATTTTCAGGACAGTTTAAGTGGGGCATCCTTAAGTTGGTATATGGATTTGGAAAGTAGTCGTATCCGGTCTTGGAATGATTTATCCAGAGCTTTCGTAAAGCAATACCAGTACAATGTGGACGTGGCGCCCAGTCGCACGCACTTGCAGAGCCTATCTCAGAGGACTGGTGAATCTTTCAGGGAATATGCACAACGGTGGAGAGAGTTGGCATCCCAAGTGCAGCCACCACTTTCAGACAGAGATTTAGTTGACCTCTTCGTGGGCACGTTGCAAGGAACGTACTTGGAAAGAATGAGTAGCATTTGGACATCAAGCTTCTCTGATTTGATAAAAGTTGGAGTACGCATCGAAAGCCTGCTCAAAAGTGGAAAGATCCAAGACTCTTCGAACATCCCAGCTAGTGAAGGTGAATCTATTGTTAGCTCCCAAGAGGAAGAATGGTATGACGCCAGTGCAGTCATGGCCAATATCGAATATTCTAGACCAACATCTTCTCAGAGATCATCTATTCCCGTGTCTGGTTACTCTTATGGGCATCCGACAACGCTCAGAGCACCATATCAGAAACCTTGGACTCCTCCTCGTCTAAATATGCAAGCTCATGGTCGAAGACCTCAGAATCAACTTCAGAGCCAGCCTAGGCCTCACAACAATCTGGAAAGAAGGAATGCTCCTCTTCATCCAGTTCCCATGGCGTACAGTGAACTTTTTCCACATCTAATTCAGAGCTCATTGGTGGTTCCTAAGCCTCTCAAGCCGTTGCCAGAGCCGTACCCTCCAGAGTACAATCCTCATGAGCAATGTGGGTATCATGGTGGATCAATCGAGCACTCAACTGAAGATTGCAAAGCTTTTCAAGCCAAAGTACAACAGTTGATCGACAAGGGGTACATTTCCTTTCCAGAAGGAAGCTTGGTTGTGCACGTCAACCTCTCACCTGATTGAGTTCAAAGACTTCGAAGGAGCGTCTCCTGTTTTCAGTGGTTCGAGCAAGAGATGTCATCAGAGCTGGTGATCATTGTATCCTTTTGTCATTTGCATTGTAGTTTCTTTCCTGTTAGCAGCTACTTGTCTTTTAAGCATTGTTGTTTTAAATGGTAATGTTAATGTAGTGATCTTGCATTTTTGAATCAATTATGTCGCATTCGCTCATTTTTCTTTACTTGCATTGAAAAAAACAAAAAAACAAAAGAATTGCATACATTTACCTCCCATTTATTTCACTGTTGTTTAGCAGGTTTGAGGGAGGATGATGACAACTGAATACCCATAATTGTTGAAGGTATGCTTTCAGGGTAGAACCTGCTGACGATGTATAGGCATTGCTTCAATTCCCAAACACCGGAGATATAAGGGAGATAGACCCTCGTGAACCCCTTTGAGCCTTGAAGTAGGAGTTTCTTTTCTAAACGAAAAAACCCTCACATTTAACCCGGGGCAGGGTAGTTATCAGTTAATTTGACCGAGCGTTCAAATTTCCAAAGAAGTGTGCATCCGAGGATCCATTACCTTTATTCATTACACCTCAAGAGGTCAAGGGACATGAACCACAATGGTTATCCCTCACCAACAAAGGAATGAGGCAGTCAACCCTTTCAGCAAGTCATGACAAACCTGTGTCACACGATTTGTTCAAAAAAAATCAAAGAAAAAAGAGAAATAAAGCCCGCTAAGTAAAAAAAAAGTGAAAACATATGACTTAGACAAAAGTTAGGGCATCCCGCTGGACTTCGAAATCGAAAAATTCAAAAAGAAAATCAGTCCAGGCAAAAATTAGGGAGTAAAAAATATCAAAAAGAAAAAAGTTCCATAAGAACAAAATCGTGTGACTATAGACACAAAGACAAAGGGGTGACTGTTACTCCAAGAAACCTCATTGGGGCTTAAACCGTCAATGTCATTGGTTCCTCAACCATCACAAAACCCTTGCGAGAGATGAGCGCTTAGTACAAATTAGCTGAGTGTAGGACCGGAGAACATCAAGAAGAATGGGTGGGCAAATATAAACTTTGAGCCATAAATCCTTCTTTCTAAAAACCGTGAACCACACCACGTCATAACCCTTGAAAGTCCTAATTGAACCAGGTTCAATTCTGGAAGCATATTGCGATAAGGTTGCGTAAACTGACTCCTAACGATTTGTTAACTCAACACTACGTTTGGACTAATCGTCCATTCGTCACACACTGTCACAACATTCAAATAAATAAATTTTCAAAACTTGCATGTGTATTGCATTAAAATTACCATTTGTGAACGAACAGTTTTAATTGCAAGTCAGCCTGTGTCACCGGGGAAGTTCCTACAAAAAGCAATCAGAGGGAACTTGATCATTCAATAATGATGACCAGAATCAAAAGCATCTTGTAGGCCTATGAATCAGGGGCATGTTAGCTAGTGGTTTTGTCGACCAAGGAATTTGTCAGGGTAAAGTAGATCCCAAGCATCAGTTCATTGGGGGGACGTCTTTCAAAAGTCAGTTGTACAGGGCTGAATCTACCATACAGGGGCAGGACACCCGGATTTTCTGTGGACCAAGGATGAATTCTTCCAATGCTCAGTCAGAATGAGTCAAGTCGCTTCCACGCTCATTCCGGGGCAGGAAACTTCCAGAGTTCACTAGGTGCAATTCTCCTCGAGGACATCCAAGTCTACCATGCCAGAAATTGGATAGTCAGTGACAGTCTGTTCAGAGACTCACCCAACCAGGGGCAAACTTTAGTTACACAGAGCATGTTATATCGAGTAATCTCAGAGTTCAAGACGAGTATCGGGAAATCGTGCTACCCACCCTCGCCTTTGTCACCCTTCTCAACCTGAAGCCTTGTCACTATGACCTTTCTTCCCATCCTTGGGATTTTTTCTAGCCTTTCATGTGCATTGCATAGGTCATTTGCATACGTTACTCGTGTCGCTCGAGCATATAGAGCATATGCATCATATTTGCATTGAACATAACCCTACAACATCAATCTCCCACCAGGGCCTCGTAATCCCAACTTATCAGCAATCCGAAGTCTAGTCCTCGTCTGGCAGACAAACCCAAAGTCCAGTTCTCGTCTGGCAAACCAACTTCAAATACCAGTTCTCGTCTGGTAGGCGAATCTTTTAACCAGTTCTCGTCTGGTCACCTTTTCATTCAACCCGTTTAACGCCAGTTCTCGTCTGGTAGTCTTTCTTTTTCAGAGTCAATTCTCGTTTGACAATGAGCCTAAGGAGTCAGTTCTCGTCTGACGACTTATTCTTTGCCCATCAGTTCTCGTCTGTTGGCCTACCTTCAATAAACCGGTTCTCGTCTGGTAATTCACCTTCAAAGTCCAATTGCTTGGCAACCAAAACCAAAAAGATAAAAATATCCCAACCTGGCCTTACGCCCAACCATCCTTGTTTCATTTCCCTAGCATCCTGAGCATATGTCTGCATCTTGCATCATTTGCATTGCAACTTCATACTGCATGGTTTCTGTTTTAGCTCTGATGTGGGGCAAGATTGTTACAAGACGTAGTCTGGGGCAGTTATCTCAAGATCTAATGATTTTCTACGAGAGTTTGAAGACACTGGGGCAATTTTGGATGCCATGTCTTCTGTAAAATCCTCTAGAGATGATCTCTTCATAAACGATGCAGTATGGCACAATTTCAGGAGTAAGGACTGCTTGTGCACTCTTGATAATCAGTATGCAACTGTTGAGCTCAGAAGCTTGAAGCACTGTGTTAATTCTCAGGGAATGTCTGGTATTTATTTTACCAGCAGGGCATTGGAAGTTTATTTCTTCCCCGAGCATAAAGATCTTCTTTCAGCCGACAAGGTTTGTTCATGAGGATTTGGTTATTCTCATTCAGTCAAAGTCAAATTTTCATTGGCATATTTTCCCAACATAGTCATCGTACGATACTTGGGGCATATTTTAACTTACTTGATTCTCTAGCAAAGTCTCTCCTCAGTAGAGCATTTCCATGTTTGTTTCTTAACCAAACCAGAAGGTTGACATCCCTAGCTGAGGTAGAGCTGATGATCTCCCAAGCAGAACTTCAAGGCTAATTGAATCGTTATCATCCCCAAGTGGACTTATCTTTCCACAGTGAAGTTTTCCCAACAGGCAGCTGAAGGCCTTGTTTCCCCACAAAGTTATAATTGTCAGAGCTCTCTCTCTCCAGCAAGGGTCCCAACAAGAGTTATTTGACGAAGCATCTTCCCTAGCCAAGTCTGAAAATGATCTTTCCCCACAGAGTTCATGTCTGATCTCCACTTTCGGCAGTGAAATATTTCCCAGCAAAGTTGCCATACTGGTGGTCATTTGATGATACAGTCAGGTATATATCACCTCAGTCAGAGATGGGTAGTCAGACCTCTAGATTTACCTTCCCCTGCAGAGTTTTAACTCTCGGTGGCCAATCAGGCATTTGTCTACCGCTCGTCTGCGTTTGTCAATACTCGTCTGTGTTATCTCTAAGCAGAGTTATCCCCAGCAGTGATATATCATGCTTTATTGCTACTCGTCTGCATCTTTCAACACTCGTCTGTGTTAGCTCTGTGGTATTGCTCGTTTGCTTTCCCCAGTAGAGTCTATATCTACTAGCACTCGTCTTTGCTCGCATCTTTATTTGATGCTCATCCTCTTTCAGCACTCGTCCGTGCCTTTTCCTCAACAGATTCCTCTTTATTTGAGGTATTCCCCAGCACTCGTCCGTGCTAGCATCTTTATTTGATGACCGTCCGCAACTCTCGGCACTCGTCCATGCTTATTAGTCTTTGAAGTTTTTTCCCCAGCGAAGTTGCCTGTACTCGTCTGTGTGCGCATCTTCATTTGATGCTCGTCCGCATCCCTGCAGCACTCGTCCGTGCATTTTATTTTCGATTCCTCTTTATTTGAGGCATATCCCCAAGAAAGTCGCCAGTACTCGTCCGTACTCGCATCTTTATTTGATGCTCGACCGCATCTCTTAGCACTCGTACGTGCTTGTTACTCCTTTGAAGATTGCTCGTCTGCATCCTTCGACACTCGTCCGTGTCTATTACTTATCTGGTGCTCGTCTGCACGCCCCGACACTCGTCCGTGTTTGGTATTTTCTTTTGAAGATCGTCTGAAATAAGTTGATACTCGTCCGTATCATTATCAGAAGCACTCGTCCGTGTTTCTTGGATCATCGTCCGGTACTCGTCCGTATCGTCGACTTATGACACTCGTCTGTGTTTCTTTGATGATCATTCCAATGCTCGTCCGCATTGAAGAGGTTGAAAATCCAGACGGTGGGATTAAAACGTCAAAACTATTTCTGGAACCTGCGTAAGGGTTATCCGAAGAAGACTCGTCCGTCTTATTTCACTTATCTGCGTAAGGATTCGTGAAGAGGATTCGTCCATCCTAGTTGCATGTCTATCCCACAGACTTATATGCAATTCCCGGAACCTGCGTAAGGGTTATCCGAAGAAGACTCGTCCGTCTTATTCCACTTATCTACGTAAGGATTCGTGAAGAGGATTCATCTATCCTGGTTGCATGTCTGTCCCACGGACTTATATGCATTTCCGGAACCTGCGTAAGGGTTATCCGAAGAATACTCGTCCGTCTTATTCCACTTATCTGCGTAAGGATTAGTGAAGGAGATTCGTCTATCTCAGGTTACTTTGAAGATACTTAAGGGCTCGTCCGCTCTCTGCACCTGGCGTCACAGGTCATTCGAAGACTCGTCTGTCAACATGTTTTTATTCCAGATATCAGTTTCAACTTGGAAGAAGCTCGTCTGCTTTTTCTCTCCTTCTTATCCCCAGAGCGTCATCTGGTTGGGTTTATTTCCCAGTGTTGCATTCTTCGTTAGAGTGCAAATTTCGGGGTCTTTTTGGTATTCAATCACTGTTTATCTCGAACGTCTAATAACCGTTGCTCTCATCCTTTTCAGATTAATAGTTGGTTGAATAGGGGCAGCTGTAGACACCCTAAATTTGCCCTTTGGTTTTCTATCTTTGTCAGCTTTTCGTTTGCATTTCATACGCATCTTCCATTAGTCATATCATTTGCATCGTGTGCATAAGACATGGGATCATGGTCATCAGAGGATTAAGGTTTCACGTCATTATTTGCAGATTATCAGAGGATTTAAGGACTTCACTATGCAGCAATCAATGACATCATTTTCTTATGCTCTAGTCAAAATTAGGGTTTATTTCCCTGATTTTGTGGTTTCCAAGGACTTCACGTCTGAAGACTGTTCACTTATTCATCTAGTCCATCATCAGGATATTTTCCTCTTCATCAATTTATGAGGGGATTTCTTCAAGTGCAAGTTATCTGGGCTATTTCTCAGGCAATGAGCGTTCAAAGTCAAGTTGCGGTGTGTTGAATTCTCCAGGTTGTCAAGTCGTGGTTCACGAGAAACTTTGGGCCATTTTATTTGTTCAGTTGTTCATTTGTGGATTTATCTTCCAAGTAATTTATTGTGAAATATTTAAAGTGATTCAAGACTTATTTGGCCACAGATTCAAATGGGTGATTAGTTCAGAGAATTGTTTAGTGGCATTTTGCTTCACGTTTTATCAGAATTGTTAGAAGAAGTGCTAGTGGGGTTGTAGGATTGAATTCAGTCAAGGTGCATCAGTGGAAAATATTGGCGGAGGCTTTATTCAAGTTCATTTCGAATTTTATTCGATAACCCTTCATATCCATTTTCAATTATTTTTTTCCTCCTAATCCACTTTCCTAACCATCTGTTCATTTTCACAATTTCTATAATATCCATTTTTAATTCTTTCTGATCCAATTAACCATTTTTCATCATTCAATCTCAAGTCCATATTTCATTTGATTCCATTTATCCTTATACTTTTTTCACATTTGTCACCAATTTATTTTTCATTTTTTATCCATAAATTCACATCCAAATTTTCATTAGTCTTTTTTTAAGTCAATTATCATTACATTATACCTTTTATCTTTACATAACAAAAATATCAAAGAGCAAAAAAAGAGACACACGTATTACAGCCATGAACGATCTACTAAGCCATCTACATTTGCCAATACCCACCACCACAAGCTTTTGATGAAGCCTTCCACCAATTTCAACAATATTATGGCCCCACCAAAGTCAAACATTTCCATTCTCTCACTCACATAACCTTCACTATATACAAATATCCCACTCATAGCACCACGGTCCCCACTCTGCTCACACGGTACAACCAATTCCTCAAAAAATGCACAACACTCACACGCAATTCTTCTCCCACCTTTTGACAGGACCCCACCACTCTCAACAATTTCATTCTCCCCACTGAATTCTCTCACAGATCCGTAACAAACTTTTGCTCCACCACGCATTGTGCATCTCGCATACGCACTCACGACCTGCACACCTTACATCCATCCAAAGTTTCAACAGAAATAATATAACGGTTTCATTTTTTTATCCCTCCATGCTCAACTTACCAACAACATTTCTGAAACTCTCACAACACAAGCCACAACTTTATTCTCTTCCTCAACAAACCTCACATTTTCCTTCACGCAAACAACAAACCTCTTCCATTAATTTCATCAACAACACCATATGGCATCCCTAAAACACATTTCAATACTGCACCAAAACCTCAACTAACAAGCAGCAAACAGAATTTCCTTTTCTTCTCACCGAAAATCCGCAAACCAACCTTCAACCTTCTTCCTTCAAACTCACACCCAAAGCGCACACCAACCTTCAACCTCACCAACAATCTTCAACCTCACACAAACACATCAACACAGAATCGTAAAACAACACAAAACTTCACTCCGCAACTTCAAACCACATCACTCACCTCATCGCAAATCCACCAAAACAACCTAACCTCAAAACCGTAACACCCTGTTAATCTGAACCGAACTTCACAAAACCATTGAATCACCCTTCAACAAACTTCTCTCCTTCACACAAATCTCACCGCAAGCCTACACACTCTTCATCCACCAAACAACACCACTTCAACAACAACAACAAACAGAACACGGATCAGAAATAAAGAAGAAGAGATGATAACAGAGAGATTTGAGACGAAATTGCACAAACCGTGAGTCATCTGTGACCAATAGTTTCAAGCGCTCTTCACGCCATCCTTCACCATTCTACACACAAACCGCCTCTGTATTTTTAACAACAACAAAACCATCCCTGTTTCAACCACCGCTACCCTCTCCATTTTCAACCGTCTTCAGCACTTCACCTTCAAATCAGATCACAGAGCTTCATCAACAACAAAAGAAATCAGAAACAAAGTCGAGAAGAAGATGGAGGGAGAGAAGCTGAACCGAGACAACAACTTACCGTAGCAGAGGAGATCGTGAGTCGTCGTTCTTCTTTGGTGATGGAGATCGAGACCATCTCGATTTGGTTTTCGTCTCGCTTCCGCTGAAGAGTCTTCGCCGGAGCTCTAAGGCGAAGACGGCGCCATTGATCGTCGAAGAAGAAGAGGATCCTGTTTTCTTCCCTTTTGGATCTGCTTTTTGCTTTTGTCAATTTATTTTAGCTTTCATTTGTTTTTTATTATTATAATTTATTTCATAAAACCAGTGGTTGGCTGTGGTAAACGGGCTTAGATGAGCCCGTGTTGTTCTTGCATCGTGCTTTTCTCTCACCACCCCATCCAACGATCTCATACCCTCCAGCTGAGTTCATTGTCTGCTGATGGGCCTTCAAAGCCCATCCTAATTTGCCAACTGCATCCTTCATATCCAGCGATAACCCCCTTTCCCTTGTTATTTCTCTTCATTTTATTTCAAACAAAAAAGATCTTGTTTAATTATACTTAGTTTTTATTAATTTTGATTATTAGCCTATGTTTTTTTTATTATTATTAAGTTTCTTTTCATATTTTGTTTGTTTAATTAAATGGTGATTTACTTTTATTAAAATCTGTTAATGTTTTCTTTTTTGAATTTGGTTAGATGTTTTTTTTATATAGCTCTAATTTTGAATTATTTTGGTTTGATATTGGTTTCGGCGCGGTGCTTAATTTTTAGAGTTTAGTACCTAATTTTGGTTTAATTAAATAGAATCGTGTCTAACTTTGGTTTTAGTTTGTGCTTGATATTTTGTAGGTCCCTTGTTCAATTTCGAGGATGAAAGATAAAGCATGGAGATGACTTTGTGACTAATTGTTCCATAATCTTACTTGGGCTAACGAGACCTTTGGACACCAATTGGACTTAGACTTTGATTTTGCACGGGCCAATTCTTGACTTTAATTCTGGATGATGGATGATTTCACTTGACTTTGGTCTGATGCCCTGATATTTGACAATCTGTGCTTGACTTATAAATCCGTTTTGGACTTGATATTCGTTCTTGAGTTTCTTGAAGAGGCAACGGACCTTCTCCGTTAGGTACCACTGAGGACCGATTTTAATTATTGCATGCTATTGCATCTGGAAGTCCTACTGGTCTAGGCTCTGTTTGTGCATTGTTCATTTATTCCATTCGTATTCTCATTTCCTTATCTCCATTCATTGTTCATCTCCATATCGCATTCTCATCTCTTTATTTTATTTCTTCTTCATTTCGCATTCTCTTCTTCTTATCTTATTTCTTATTCATCTTAATTCTTCTTCCTCATCTTTTTTTATTCTTTCCAACTTGAGGTGTGCTTAGGCCACCGTGGTGTTTCTCCTTTCATCTTCTTCTTTTCTTCTCCTTCATTAGGATAGTGAGCCTCACTAACCTAGGACCATCCGAGCATGTGAATATAAGGATTAGACTTTTCCCGTTAGCTTTTACCTTTATGATCCTTTTGGTTCTTTTTCTCTTCTCATCTTCAAATTTAATTTCAAGTCACTTTAATAAATGTCGAGTCTTCTCATGTGACACGAGACTTTGCTATGAGATGCTTGCACGCGTTCCGTTTCGGGGCGAGGTGTGAGTCATCACTCGTGGTGGATAGGTCTTAGCATGAGTACCTCACAAAGAAAAAGCTAAAAAACACTTCTTAACCAAAAAACCACAAAAATACTTAATAATGGTAATAGGCCAGTGTGCTTAAGTCTTCACTTGTGGGACTAGCTTTGGGGATTTCCTCCATAGATAGGTGTGCCTCTTGCGCATTCCATTTCGGGATAATGTGAGATGTACACATCCCATTGAGTAAGACTTAGGTACACTTACCTATGCAAACCTTCACTCATAAAAGCTTCTAAAAAACACAAAACAAATAATAAGCGTCTTTCCTTCGGGAATTCTTTTCTCACCTCATTCGCTCCGTCCGCGAACTTGCTCCTACTTGTCATCTTGCGAGACGGTAACGCACTCGTCGTCCGAGTCTGCAACACCTGAGCAATGGCATAGGCAGTTCAAGCCCTAATTCACAGGCAACTTTCCTTTCTCCCCTAGTTAGGGGAACTACGGCGTCTCTGATCCTCATTATCCTGATGAGGTACGTAGGCAGCGGGGTAGGGCCCGTTCGAGCACAATCTTTATTTTCCCTACATTTTTCCTCTTTGTTTCATATTCATTGCTTTTCTCAGTTTCTTTTCCAGTTCCAGTTTCTTTTCATTTTCATTTCTTTGCTGCAGTTTTCATACCCTCACCCTTTGAAACAGTTTCTTTTGCAAGCGTGGATCCCGTCGGGTACGGCAGACGATCTGGGTGCTAATACCTTCCCAGGTCGTAACCGACTCCCGAACTCAGTCTCTTTGGTTCGCAGGACCTGTGTCCTTCCTCTTTCTTTTCTTCTGGTTTGTGCAGCATTACCATTCCCTTTCTTCGGGATTAAAATGCCTGGCTGGCGACTATATTCTTTTTCCGCGCCACTTTCGCGTTTGTACCAGGATGGAAATCCGGGGAGCGACAGCTGGCGACTCTGCTGGGGACTGCATACCAGAGATCTCTGGTTCCCCTGTGAGTCTCTCTTAGCGCTTGTTGGTTCGTGTTTTATTAGGTGATGTTTGTTTTCTGTGGCTTGTTGTATTGTATTGTTGTTTATTTATAGCTTTATTTACAGTTTTATTTACAGTTTTCAGTATTTATTTTCGCATCATATATATCATATTGGACTGTCTGGACTGGTTTTTCTGTTTGGTGGGCTCGGGTGATACTGTTTCTGAGAGATAAGCCAAGTACCCGGCTTTAGTGCACTATAGGACTAAAGTGGATATATTGTACTCACATGTGACATGATGAGTGGCGATGTGTTTCACGCCCAGATTGCGACCGTCCTGGAAATATCTTGTGTGGGGATTTCCTCCACTTCGGGATAGGACCTTGATAGTTATGTGCATCTGGGGACCGATCATTGAGAACCTTTGTGGAAACAACCCTCTCTAGTGGTGACAGTGGCAGACCACATTTTGTGGAAAACCCATTTGCACCCGAGGGTCCACTGGGGACTCTCATAGGATGGCCTGGTTCTCTTATAGGAACTCAGTCAAAGCATCTGGTCGTATGACAATAGTACTGTATCCTACGGGCTGAATGTACTATCGTTTCTCAATTTCAGCGCTCAAAGCTGGGGACTTATAAGGGATGCTTGTTTTTCCCGGACTCAGCTGAGGCCTCCCTGCGTAGTACATAATGCCAAACCGATTCCCTGATTTGGTCATGAGCCATTTCTCGGAAATGGTGAAAGTATTATTGCTATTCGGCTTTGAGAGTCCGTGATGTTTGACCCGGAGCACACCCGTGAGATTGGGAGGGGTTTACAGGTTTGCAGGAACCCTTGACTTCAACACACCCTCATTACCAGTGCAGTCTTATGTTTTGATCCGGTCTCTATGATCCTGAAGTTCTTGGTCCTTAGGTTTTCAGTTACTATTTCGGGTTATTATACAGAGATCTTGTGGTTACAGACACTCGATTCTTGGCTCAGTATTCCAGATTCCAGGCAGTTTCCAACTGTGATCCCATGTCTTTGCATCTTTTGCATCATCATATTGCATTTTGCATTTGCATCTGCATTGCATTTCCTCTTCCAGAGAGCTTATCCCTCCTCTTTTGTCCATGACCAGCCAGCTGATTTCCCGGTACTCAGTTTGAACAAGTGTTAACTGTTAGAAGACGATAGAGTGTGTGAAGTTTGACTGAGCAGTATCAAGAGTTGAAAAGGTCAGTTTTGAAGCCATCAGTAGCTATTTCAGAGGGTAACCGTCAGAATGTTGAGTTTCCACCTGGTTTCACTTCGATGACCAATCCTTTGTTTGGTCTTTCTCCTGATGAGGATCTTCTACAAGTGAATAATCTTGCTCGAGCTCAGCCTGTACATACCCCGATTGTGAATCAGAGTGTACCTGAACCATCTGTTGTCCGGGGTGGACCTTCATCTTCTTCTGATGCTACGGATTATCAGAGTTTTGCTTTTCCTATGCCGAACTTCCAAGGGGCAATCCCTCTTGTGAAAACCAGGGATCCACGAGCTATTAATCCTGCTGAAAGGTTTCGTGTGTTGGAGGAGCAACTCAAAGCCTTATCGGATCCTGATGCCTTTGATTTTGATGCTCTAAAACTGTGTTTGGTGCCTGATCTTGTCATTCCTCCAGATTTCAAAACTCCGAAGTTTGAGAAATACACTGGTGTCAGTTGCCCGAAGCGTGATTTGGTGATGTTTTGCAGAAAAATGACTTCTTATGCCCGCAATGATAAGCTGATGATTCACTATTTTCAGGACAGTTTAAGTGGGGCATCCTTAAGTTGGTATATGGATTTGGAAAGTAGTCGTATCCGGTCTTGGAATGATTTATCCAGAGCTTTCGTAAAGCAATACCAGTACAATGTGGACGTGGCGCCCAGTCGCACGCACTTGCAGAGCCTATCTCAGAGGACTGGTGAATCTTTCAGGGAATATGCACAACGGTGGAGAGAGTTGGCATCCCAAGTGCAGCCACCACTTTCAGACAGAGATTTAGTTGACCTCTTCGTGGGCACGTTGCAAGGAACGTACTTGGAAAGAATGAGTAGCATTTGGACATCAAGCTTCTCTGATTTGATAAAAGTTGGAGTACGCATCGAAAGCCTGCTCAAAAGTGGAAAGATCCAAGACTCTTCGAACATCCCAGCTAGTGAAGGTGAATCTATTGTTAGCTCCCAAGAGGAAGAATGGTATGACGCCAGTGCAGTCATGGCCAATATCGAATATTCTAGACCAACATCTTCTCAGAGATCATCTATTCCCGTGTCTGGTTACTCTTATGGGCATCCGGCAACGCTTAGAGCACCATATCAGAAACCTTGGACTCCTCCTCGTCTAAATATGCAAGCTCATGGTCGAAGACCTCAGAATCAACTTCAGAGCCAGCCTAGGCCTCACAACAATCTGGAAAGAAGGAATGCTCCTCTTCATCCAGTTCCCATGGCGTACAGTGAACTTTTTCCACATCTAATTCAGAGCTCATTGGTGGTTCCTAAGCCTCTCAAGCCGTTGCCAGAGCCGTACCCTCCAGAGTACAATCCTCATGAGCAATGTGGGTATCATGGTGGATCAATCGAGCACTCAACTGAAGATTGCAAAGCTTTTCAAGCCAAAGTACAACAGTTGATCGACAAGGGGTACATTTCCTTTCCAGAAGGAAGCTTGGTTGTGCACGTCAACCTCTCACCTGATTGAGTTCAAAGACTTCGAAGGAGCGTCTCCTGTTTTCAGTGGTTCGAGCAAGAGATGTCATCAGAGCTGGTGATCATTGTATCCTTTTGTCATTTGCATTGTAGTTTCTTTCCTGTTAGCAGCTACTTGTCTTTTAAGCATTGTTGTTTTAAATGGTAATGTTAATGTAGTGATCTTGCATTTTTGAATCAATTATGTCGCATTCGCTCATTTTTCTTTACTTGCATTGAAAAAAACAAAAAAACAAAAGAATTGCATACATTTACCTCCCATTTATTTCACTGTTGTTTAGCAGGTTTGAGGGAGGATGATGACAACTGAATACCCATAATTGTTGAAGGTATGCTTTCAGGGTAGAACCTGCTGACGATGTATAGGCATTGCTTCAATTCCCAAACACCGGAGATATAAGGGAGATAGACCCTCGTGAACCCCTTTGAGCCTTGAAGTAGGAGTTTCTTTTCTAAACGAAAAAACCCTCACATTTAACCCGGGGCAGGGTAGTTATCAGTTAATTTGACCGAGCGTTCAAATTTCCAAAGAAGTGTGCATCCGAGGATCCATTACCTTTATTCATTACACCTCAAGAGGTCAAGGGACATGAACCACAATGGTTATCCCTCACCAACAAAGGAATGAGGCAGTCAACCCTTTCAGCAAGTCATGACAAACCTGTGTCACACGATTTGTTCAAAAAAAATCAAAGAAAAAAGAGAAATAAAGCCCGCTAAGTAAAAAAAAAAGTGAAAACATATGACTTAGACAAAAGTTAGGGCATCCCGCTGGACTTCGAAATCGAAAAATTCAAAAAGAAAATCAGTCCAGGCAAAAATTAGGGAGTAAAAAATATCAAAAAGAAAAAAGTTCCATAAGAACAAAATCGTGTGACTATAGACACAAAGACAAAGGGGTGACTGTTACTCCAAGAAACCTCATTGGGGCTTAAACCGTCAATGTCATTGGTTCCTCAACCATCACAAAACCCTTGCGAGAGATGAGCGCTTAGTACAAATTAGCTGAGTGTAGGACCGGAGAACATCAAGAAGAATGGGTGGGCAAATATAAACTTTGAGCCATAAATCCTTCTTTCTAAAAACCGTGAACCAGACCACGTCATAACCCTTGAAAGTCCTAATTGAACCAGGTTCAATTCTGGAAGCATACTGCGATAAGGTTGCGTAAACTGACTCCTAACGATTTGTTAACTCAACACTACGTTTGGACTAATCGTCCATTCGTCACACACTGTCACAACATTCAAATAAATAAATTTTCAAAACTTGCATGTGTATTGCATTAAAATTACCATTTGTGAACGAACAGTTTTAATTGCAAGTCAGCCTGTGTCACCGGGGAAGTTCCTACAAAAAGCAATCAGAGGGAACTTGATCATTCAATAATGATGACCAGAATCAAAAGCATCTTGTAGGCCTATGAATCAGGGGCATGTTAGCTAGTGGTTTTGTCGACCAAGGAATTTGTCAGGGTAAAGTAGATCCCAAGCATCAGTTCATTGGGGGGACGTCTTTCAAAAGTCAGTTGTACAGGGCTGAATCTACCATACAGGGGCAGGACACCCGGATTTTCTGTGGACCAAGGATGAATTCTTCCAATGCTCAGTCAGAATGAGTCAAGTCGCTTCCACGCTCATTCCGGGGCAGGAAACTTCCAGAGTTCACTAGGTGCAATTCTCCTCGAGGACATCCAAGTCTACCATGCCAAAAATTGGATAGTCAGTGACAGTCTGTTCAGAGACTCACCCAACCAGGGGAAAACTTTAGTTACACAGAGCATGTTATATCGAGTAATCTCAGAGTTCAAGACGAGTATCGGGAAATCGTGCTACCCACCCTCGCCTTTGTCACCCTTCTCAACCTGAAGCCTTGTCACTATGACCTTTCTTCCCATCCTTGGGATTTTTTCTAGCCTTTCATGTGCATTGCATAGGTCATTTGCATACGTTACTCGTGTCGCTCGAGCATATAGAGCATATGCATCATATTTGCATTGAACATAACCCTACAACATCAATCTCCCACCAGGGCCTCGTAATCCCAACTTATCAGCAATCCGAAGTCTAGTCCTCGTCTGGCAGACAAACCCAAAGTCCAGTTCTCGTCTGGCAAACCAACTTCAAATACCAGTTCTCGTCTGGTAGGCGAATCTTTTAACCAGTTCTCGTCTGGTCACCTTTTCATTCAACCCGTTTAACGCCAGTTCTCGTCTGGTAGTCTTTCTTTTTCAGAGTCAATTCTCGTTTGACAATGAGCCTAAGGAGTCAGTTCTCGTCTGACGACTTATTCTTTTCCCATCAGTTCTCGTCTGTTGGCCTACCTTCAATAAACCGGTTCTCGTCTGGTAATTCACCTTCAAAGTCCAATTGCTTGGCAACCAAAACCAAAAAGATAAAAATATCCCAACCTGGCCTTACGCCCAACCATCCTTGTTTCATTTCCCTAGCATCCTGAGCATATGTCTGCATCTTGCATCATTTGCATTGCAACTTCATACTGCATGGTTTCTGTTTTAGCTCTGATGTGGGGCAAGATTGTTACAAGACGTAGTCTGGGGCAGTTATCTCAAGATCTAATGATTTTCTATGAGAGTTTGAAGACACTGGGGCAATTTTGGATGCCATGTCTTCTGTAAAATCCTCTAGAGATGATCTCTTCATAAACGATGCAGTATGGCACAATTTCAGGAGTAAGGACTGCTTGTGCACTCTTGATAATCAGTATGCAACTGTTGAGCTCAGAAGCTTGAAGCACTGTGTTAATTCTCAGGGAATGTCTGGTATTTATTTTACCAGCAGGGCATTGGAAGTTTATTTCTTCCCCGAGCATAAAGATCTTCTTTCAGCCGACAAGGTTTGTTCATGAGGATTTGGTTATTCTCATTCAGTCAAAGTCAAATTTTCATTGGCATATTTTCCCAACATAGTCATCGTACGATACTTGGGGCATATTTTAACTTACTTGATTCTCTAGCAAAGTCTCTCCTCAGTAGAGCATTTCCATGTTTGTTTCTTAACCAAACCAGAAGGTTGACATCCCTAGCTGAGGTAGAGCTGATGATCTCCCAAGCAGAACTTCAAGGCTAATTGAATCGTTATCATCCCCAAGTGGACTTATCTTTCCACAGTGAAGTTTTCCCAACAGGCAGCTGAAGGCCTTGTTTCCCCACAAAGTTATAATTGTCAGAGCTCTCTCTCTCCAGCAAGGGTCCCAACAAGAGTTATTTGACGAAGCATCTTCCCTAGCCAAGTCTGAAAATGATCTTTCCCCACAGAGTTCATGTCTGATCTCCACTTTCGGCAGTGAAATATTTCCCAGCAAAGTTGCCATACTGGTGGTCATTTGATGATACAGTCAGGTATATATCACCTCAGTCAGAGATGGGTAGTCAGACCTCTAGATTTACCTTCCCCTGCAGAGTTTTAACTCTCGGTGGCCAATCAGGCATTTGTCTACCGCTCGTCTGCGTTTGTCAATACTCGTCTGTGTTATCTCTAAGCAGAGTTATCCCCAGCAGTGATATATCATGCTTTATTGCTACTCGTCCGCATCTTTCAACACTCGTCTGTGTTAGCTCTGTGGTATTGCTCGTTTGCTTTCCCCAGTAGAGTCTATATCTACTAGCACTCGTCTTTGCTCGCATCTTTATTTGATGCTCATCCTCTTTCAGCACTCGTCCGTGCCTTTTCCTCAACAGATTCCTCTTTATTTGAGGTATTCCCCAGCACTCGTCCGTGCTAGCATCTTTATTTGATGACCGTCCGCAACTCTCGGCACTCGTCCATGCTTATTAGTCTTTGAAGTTTTTTCCCCAGCGAAGTTGCCTGTACTCGTCTGTGTGCGCATCTTCATTTGATGCTCGTCCGCATCCCTGCAGCACTCGTCCGTGCATTTTATTTTCGATTCCTCTTTATTTGAGGCATATCCCCAAGAAAGTCGCCAGTACTCGTCCGTACTCGCATCTTTATTTGATGCTCGACCGCATCTCTTAGCACTCGTACGTGCTTGTTACTCCTTTGAAGATTGCTCGTCTGCATCCTTCGACACTCGTCCGTGTCTATTACTTATCTGGTGCTCGTCTGCACGCCCCGACACTCGTCCGTGTTTGGTATTTTCTTTTGAAGATCGTCTGAAATAAGTTGATACTCGTCCGTATCATTATCAGAAGCACTCGTCCGTGTTTCTTGGATCATCGTCCGGTACTCGTCCGTATCGTCGACTTATGACACTCGTCTGTGTTTCTTTGATGATCATTCCAATGCTCGTCCGCATTGAAGAGGTTGAAAATCCAGACGGTGGGATTAAAACGTCAAAACTATTTCTGGAACCTGCGTAAGGGTTATCCGAAGAAGACTCGTCCGTCTTATTTCACTTATCTGCGTAAGGATTCGTGAAGAGGATTCGTCCATCCTAGTTGCATGTCTATCCCACAGACTTATATGCAATTCCCGGAACCTGCGTAAGGGTTATCCGAAGAAGACTCGTCCGTCTTATTCCACTTATCTACGTAAGGATTCGTGAAGAGGATTCATCTATCCTGGTTGCATGTCTGTCCCACGGACTTATATGCATTTCCGGAACCTGCGTAAGGGTTATCCGAAGAATACTCGTCCGTCTTATTCCACTTATCTGCGTAAGGATTAGTGAAGGAGATTCGTCTATCTCAGGTTACTTTGAAGATACTTAAGGGCTCGTCCGCTCTCTGCACCTGGCGTCACAGGTCATTCGAAGACTCGTCTGTCAACATGTTTTTATTCCAGATATCAGTTTCAACTTGGAAGAAGCTCGTCTGCTTTTTCTCTCCTTCTTATCCCCAGAGCGTCATCTGGTTGGGTTTATTTCCCAGTGTTGCATTCTTCGTTAGAGTGCAAATTTCGGGGTCTTTTTGGTATTCAATCACTGTTTATCTCGAACGTCTAATAACCGTTGCTCTCATCCTTTTCAGATTAATAGTTGGTTGAATAGGGGCAGCTGTAGACACCCTAAATTTGCCCTTTGGTTTTCTATCTTTGTCAGCTTTTCGTTTGCATTTCATACGCATCTTCCATTAGTCATATCATTTGCATCGTGTGCATAAGACATGGGATCATGGTCATCAGAGGATTAAGGTTTCACGTCATTATTTGCAGATTATCAGAGGATTTAAGGACTTCACTATGCAGCAATCAATGACATCATTTTCTTATGCTCTAGTCAAAATTAGGGTTTATTTCCCTGATTTTGTGGTTTCCAAGGACTTCACGTCTGAAGACTGTTCACTTATTCATCTAGTCCATCATCAGGATATTTTCCTCTTCATCAATTTATGAGGGGATTTCTTCAAGTGCAAGTTATCTGGGCTATTTCTCAGGCAATGAGCGTTCAAAGTCAAGTTGCGGTGTGTTGAATTCTCCAGGTTGTCAAGTCGTGGTTCACGAGAAACTTTGGGCCATTTTATTTGTTCAGTTGTTCATTTGTGGATTTATCTTCCAAGTAATTTATTGTGAAATATTTAAAGTGATTCAAGACTTATTTGGCCACAGATTCAAATGGGTGATTAGTTCAGAGAATTGTTTAGTGGCATTTTGCTTCACGTTTTATCAGAATTGTTAGAAGAAGTGCTAGTGGGGTTGTAGGATTGAATTCAGTCAAGGTGCATCAGTGGAAAATATTGGCGGAGGCTTTATTCAAGTTCATTTCGAATTTTATTCGATAACCCTTCATATCCATTTTCAATTATTTTTTTCCTCCTAATCCACTTTCCTAACCATCTGTTCATTTTCACAATTTCTATAATATCCATTTTTAATTCTTTCTGATCCAATTAACCATTTTTCATCATTCAATCTCAAGTCCATATTTCATTTGATTCCATTTATCCTTATACTTTTTTCACATTTGTCACCAATTTATTTTTCATTTTTTATCCATAAATTCACATCCAAATTTTCATTAGTCTTTTTTTAAGTCAATTATCATTACATTATACCTTTTATCTTTACATAACAAAAATATCAAAGAGCAAAAAAAGAGACACACGTATTACAGCCATGAACGATCTACTAAGCCATCTACATTTGCCAATACCCACCACCACAAGCTTTTGATGAAGCCTTCCACCAATTTCAACAATATTATGGCCCCACCAAAGTCAAACATTTCCATTCTCTCACTCACATAACCTTCACTATATACAAATATCCCACTCATAGCACCACGGTCCCCACTCTGCTCACACGGTACAACCAATTCCTCAAAAAATGCACAACACTCACACGCAATTCTTCTCCCACCTTTTGACAGGACCCCACCACTCTCAACAATTTCATTCTCCCCACTGAATTCTCTCACAGATCCATAACAAACTTTTGCTCCACCACGCATTGTGCATCTCGCATACGCACTCACGACCTGCACACCTTACATCCATCCAAAGTTTCAACAGAAATAATATAACGGTTTCATTTTTTTATCCCTCCATGCTCAACTTACCAACAACATTTCTGAAACTCTCACAACACAAGCCACAACTCTATTCTCTTCCTCAACAAACCTCACATTTTCCTTCACGCAAACAACAAACCTCTTCCATTAATTTCATCAACAACACCATATGGCATCCCTAAAACACATTTCAATACCGCACCAAAACCTCAACTAACAAGCAGCAAACAGAATTTCCTTTTCTTCTCACCGAAAATCCGCAAACCAACCTTCAACCTTCTTCCTTCAAACTCACACCCAAAGCGCACACCAGCCTTCAACCTCACCAATAATCTTCAACCTCACACAAACACATCAACACAGAATCGTAAAACAACACAAAACTTCACTCCGCAACTTCAAACCACATCACTCACCTCATCGCAAATCCACCAAAACAACCTAACCTCAAAACCGCAACACCCTGTTAATCAGAACCGAACTTCACAAAACCATTGAATCACCCTTCAACAAACTTCTCTCCTTCACACAAATCTCACCGCAAGCCTACACACTCTTCATCCACCAAACAACACCACTTCAACAACAACAACAACAAACAGAACACGGATCAGAAATAAAGAAGAAGAGATGATAACAGAGAGATTTGAGACGAAATTGCACAAACCGTGAGTCATATGTGACCAATAGTTTCAAGCGCTCTTCACGCCATCCTTCACCATTCTACACACAAACCGCCTCTGTGTTTTTAACAACAACAAAACCATCCCTGTTTCAACCACCACTACCCTCTCCATTTTCAACCGTCTTCAGCACTTCACCTTCAAATCAGATAACAGAGCTTCATCAACAACAAAAGAAATCAGAAACAAAGTCGAGAAGAAGATGGAGGGAGAGAAGCTGAACCGAGACAACAACTTACCGTAGCAGAGGAGATCGTGAGTCGTCGTTCTTCTTTGGTGATGGAGATCGAGACCATCTCGATTTGGTTTTCGTCTCGCTTCCGCTGAAGAGTCTTCGCCGGAGCTCTAAGGCGAAGACGGCGCCATTGATCGTCGAAGAAGAAGAGGATCCTGTTTTCTTCCCTTTTGGATCTGCTTTTTACTTTTGTCAATTTATTTTAGCTTTCATTTGTTTTTTATTATTATAATTTATTTCATAAAACCAGTGGTTGGCTGTGGTAAACGGGCTTAGATGAGCCCATGTTGTTCTTGCATCGTGCTTTTCTCTCACCACCCCATCCAACGATCTCATACCCTCCAGCTGAGTTCATTGTCTGCTGATGGGCCTTCAAAGCCCATCCTAATTTGCCAACTGCATCCTTCATATCCAGCGATAACCCCCTTTCCCTTGTTATTTCTCTTCATTTTATTTCAAACAAAAAAGATCTTGTTTAATTATACTTAGTTTTTATTAATTTTGATTATTAGCCTATGTTTTTTTATTATTATTAAGTTTCTTTTCATATTTTGTTTGTTTAATTAAATGGTGATTTACTTTTATTAAAATCTTTTAATGTTTTCTTTTTTGAATTTGGTTAGATGTTTTTTTTATATAGCTCTAATTTTGAATTATTTTGGTTTGATATTGGTTTCGGCGCGGTGCTTAATTTTTAGAGTTTAGTACCTAATTTTGGTTTAATTAAATAGAATCGTGTCTAACTTTGGTTTTAGTTTGTGCTTGATATTTTGTAGGTCCCTTGTTCAATTTCGAGGATGAAAGATAAAGCATGGAGATGACTTTGTGACTAATTGTTCCATAATCTTACTTGGGCTAACGAGACCTTTGGACACCAATTGGACTTAGACTTTGATTTTGCACGGGCCAATTCTTGACTTTAATTCTGGATGATGGATGATTGCACTTGACTTTGGTCTGATGCCCTGATATTTGACAATCTGTGCTTGACTTATAAATCCGTTTTGGACTTGATATTCGTTCTTGAGTTTCTTGAAGAGGCAACGGACCTTCTCCGTTAGGTACCACTGAGGACCGATTTTAATTATTGCATGCTATTGCATCTGGAAGTCCTACTGGTCTAGGCTCTGTTTGTGCATTGCTCATTTATTCCATTCGTATTCTCATTTCCTTATCTCCATTCATTGTTCATCTCCATATCGCATTCTCATCTCTTTATTTTATTTCTTCTTCATTTCGCATTCTCTTCTTCTTATCTTATTTCTTATTCATCTTAATTCTTCTTCCTCATCTTTTTTTATTCTTTCCAACTTGAGGTGTGCTTAGGCCACCGTGGTGTTTCTCCTTTCATCTTCTTCTTTTCTTCTCCTTCATTAGGATAGTGAGCCTCACTAACCTAGGACCATCCGAGCATGTGAATATAAGGATTAGACTTTTCCTGTTAGCTTTTACCTTTATGATCCTTTTGGTTCTTTTTCTCTTCTCATCTTCAAATTTAATTTCAAGTCACTTTAATAAATGTCGAGTCTTCTCATGTGACACGAGACTTTGCTATGAGATGCTTGCACGCGTTCCGTTTCGGGGCGAGGTGTGAGTCATCACTCGTGGTGGATAGGTCTTAGCATGAGTACCTCACAAAGAAAAAGCTAAAAAACACTTCTTAACCAAAAAACCACAAAAATACTTAATAATGGTAATAGGCCAGTGTGCTTAAGCCTTCACTTGTGGGACTAGCTTTGGGGATTTCCTCCATAGATAGGTGTGCCTCTTGCGCATTCCATTTCGGGATAATGTGAGATGTACACATCCCATTGAGTAAGACTTAGGTACACTTACCTATGCAAACCTTCACTCATAAAAGCTTCTAAAAAACACAAAACAAATAATAAGCGTCTTTCCTTCGGGAATTCTTTTCTCACCTCATTCGCTCCGTCCGCGAACTTGCTCCTACTTGTCATCTTGCGAGACGGTAACGCACTCGTCGTCCGAGTCTGCAACACCTGAGCAATGGCATAGGCAGTTCAAGCCCTAATTCACAGGCAACTTTCCTTTCTCCCCTAGTTAGGGGAACTACGGCGTCTCTGATCCTCATTATCCTGATGAGGTACGTAGGCAGCGGGGTAGGGCCCGTTCGAGCACAATCTTTATTTTCCCTACATTTTTCCTCTTTGTTTCATATTCATTGCTTTTCTCAGTTTCTTTTCCAGTTCCAGTTTCTTTTCATTTTCATTTCTTTGCTGCAGTTTTCATACCCTCACCCTTTGAAACAGTTTCTTTTGCAAGCGTGGATCCCGTCGGGTACGGCAGACGATCTGGGTGCTAATACCTTCCCAGGTCGTAACCGACTCCCGAACTCAGTCTCTTTGGTTCGCAGGACCTGTGTCCTTCCTCTTTCTTTTCTTCTGGTTTGTGCAGCATTACCATTCCCTTTCTTCGGGATTAAAATGCCTGGCTGGCGACTATATTCTTTTTCCGCGCCACTTTCGCGTTTGTACCAGGATGGAAATCCGGGGAGCGACAGCTGGCGACTCTGCTGGGGACTGCATACCAGAGATCTCTGGTTCCCCTGTGAGTCTCTCCTAGCGCTTGTTGGTTCGTGTTTTATTAGGTGATGTTTGTTTTCTGTGGCTTGTTGTATTGTATTGTTGTTTATTTATAGCTTTATTTACAGTTTTATTTACAGTTTTCAGTATTTATTTTCGCATCATATATATCATATTGGACTGTCTGGACTGGTTTTTCTGTTTGGTGGGCTCGGGTGATACTGTTTCTGAGAGATAAGCCAAGTACCCGGCTTTAGTGCACTATAGGACTAAAGTGGATATATTGTACTCACATGTGACATGATGAGTGGCGATGTGTTTCACGCCCAGATTGCGACCGTCCTGGAAATATCTTGTGTGGGGATTTCCTCCACTTCGGGATAGGACCTTGATAGTTATGTGCATCTGGGGACCGATCATTGAGAACCTTTGTGGAAACAACCCTCTCTAGTGGTGACAGTGGCAGACCACATTTTGTGGAAAACCCATTTGCACCCGAGGGTCCACTGGGGACTCTCATAGGATGGCCTGGTTCTCTTATAGGAACTCAGTCAAAGCATCTGGTCGTATGACAATAGTACTGTATCCTACGGGCTGAATGTACTATCGTTTCTCAATTTCAGCGCTCAAAGTTGGGGACTTATAAGGGATGCTTGTTTTTCCCGGACTCAGCTGAGGCCTCCCTGCGTAGTACATAATGCCAAACCGATTCCCTGATTTGGTCATGAGCCATTTCTCGGAAATGGTGAAAGTATTATTGCTATTCGGCTTTGAGAGTCCGTGATGTTTGACCCGGAGCACACCCGTGAGATTGGGAGGGGTTTACAGGTTTGCAGGAACCCTTGACTTCAACACACCCTCATTACCAGTGCAGTCTTATGTTTTGATCCGGTCTCTATGATCCTGAAGTTCTTGGTCCTTAGGTTTTCAGTTACTATTTCGGGTTATTATACAGAGATCTTGTGGTTACAGACACTCGATTCTTGGCTCAGTATTCCAGATTCCAGGCAGTTTCCAACTGTGATCCCATGTCTTTGCATCTTTTGCATCATCATATTGCATTTTGCATTTGCATCTGCATTGCATTTCCTCTTCCAGAGAGCTTATCCCTCCTCTTTTGTCCATGACCAGCCAGCTGATTTCCCGGTACTCAGTTTGAACAAGTGTTAACTGTTAGAAGACGATAGAGTGTGTGAAGTTTGACTGAGCAGTATCAAGAGTTGAAAAGGTCAGTTTTGAAGCCATCAGTAGCTATTTCAGAGGGTAACCGTCAGAATGTTGAGTTTCCACCTGGTTTCACTTCGATGACCAATCCTTTGTTTGGTCTTTCTCCTGATGAGGATCTTCTACAAGTGAATAATCTTGCTCGAGCTCAGCCTGTACATACCCCGATTGTGAATCAGAGTGTACCTGAACCATCTATTGTCCGGGGTGGACCTTCATCTTCTTCTGATGCTACGGATTATCAGAGTTTTGCTTTTCCTATGTCGAACTTCCAAGGGGCAATCCCTCTTGTGAAAACCAGGGATCCACGAGCTATTAATCCTGCTGAAAGGTTTCGTGTGTTGGAGGAGCAACTCAAAGCCTTATCGGATCCTGATGCCTTTGATTTTGATGCTCTAAAACTGTGTTTGGTGCCTGATCTTGTCATTCCTCCAGATTTCAAAACTCCGAAGTTTGAGAAATACACTGGTGTCAGTTGCCCGAAGCGTGATTTGGTGATGTTTTGCAGAAAAATGACTTCTTATGCCCGCAACGATAAGCTGATGATTCACTATTTTCAGGACAGTTTAAGTGGGGCATCCTTAAGTTGGTATATGGATTTGGAAAGTAGTCGTATCCGGTCTTGGAATGATTTATCCAGAGCTTTCGTAAAGCAATACCAGTACAATGTGGACGTGGCGCCCAGTCGCACGCACTTGCAGAGCCTATCTCAGAGGACTGGTGAATCTTTCAGGGAATATGCACAACGGTGGAGAGAGTTGGCATCCCAAGTGCAGCCACCACTTTCAGACAGAGATTTAGTTGACCTCTTCGTGGGCACGTTGCAAGGAACGTACTTGGAAAGAATGAGTAGCATTTGGACATCAAGCTTCTCTGATTTGATAAAAGTTGGAGTACGCATCGAAAGCCTGCTCAAAAGTGGAAAGATCCAAGACTCTTCGAACATCCCAGCTAGTGAAGGTGAATCTATTGTTAGCTCCCAAGAGGAAGAATGGTATGATGCCAGTGCAGTCATGGCCAATATCGAATATTCTAGACCAACATCTTCTCAGAGATCATCTATTCCCGTGTCTGGTTACTCTTATGGGCATCCGACAACGCTCAGAGCACCATATCAGAAACCTTGGACTCCTCCTCGTCTAAATATGCAAGCTCATGGTCGAAGACCTCAGAATCAACTTCAGAGCCAGCCTAGGCCTCACAACAATCTGGAAAGAAGGAATGCTCCTCTTCATCCAGTTCCCATGGCGTACAGTGAACTTTTTCCACATCTAATTCAGAGCTCATTGGTGGTTCCTAAGCCTCTCAAGCCGTTGCCAGAGCCGTACCCTCCAGAGTACAATCCTCATGAGCAATGTGGGTATCATGGTGGATCAATCGAGCACTCAACTGAAGATTGCAAAGCTTTTCAAGCCAAAGTACAACAGTTGATCGACAAGGGGTACATTTCCTTTCCAGAAGGAAGCTTGGTTGTGCACGTCAACCTCTCACCTGATTGAGTTCAAAGACTTCGAAGGAGCGTCTCCTGTTTTCAGTGGTTCGAGCAAGAGATGTCATCAGAGCTGGTGATCATTGTATCCTTTTGTCATTTGCATTGTAGTTTCTTTCCTGTTAGCAGCTACTTGTCTTTTAAGCATTGTTGTTTTAAATGGTAATGTTAATGTAGTGATCTTGCATTTTTGAATCAATTATGTCGCATTCGCTCATTTTTCTTTACTTGCATTGAAAAAAACAAAAAAACAAAAGAATTGCATACATTTACCTCCCATTTATTTCACTGTTGTTTAGCAGGTTTGAGGGAGGATGATGACAACTGAATACCCATAATTGTTGAAGGTATGCTTTCAGGGTAGAACCTGCTGACGATGTATAGGCATTGCTTCAATTCCCAAACACCGGAGATATAAGGGAGATAGACCCTCGTGAACCCCTTTGAGCCTTGAAGTAGGAGTTTCTTTTCTAAACGAAAAAACCCTCACATTTAACCCGGGGCAGGGTAGTTATCAGTTAATTTGACCGAGCGTTCAAATTTCCAAAGAAGTGTGCATCCGAGGATCCATTACCTTTATTCATTACACCTCAAGAGGTCAAGGGACATGAACCACAATGGTTATCCCTCACCAACAAAGGAATGAGGCAGTCAACCCTTTCAGCAAGTCATGACAAACCTGTGTCACACGATTTGTTCAAAAAAAATCAAAGAAAAAAGAGAAATAAAGCCCGCTAAGTAAAAAAAAAAGTGAAAACATATGACTTAGACAAAAGTTAGGGCATCCCGCTGGACTTCGAAATCGAAAAATTCAAAAAGAAAATCAGTCCAGGCAAAAATTAGGGAGTAAAAAATATCAAAAAGAAAAAAGTTCCATAAGAACAAAATCGTGTGACTATAGACACAAAGACAAAGGGGTGACTGTTACTCCAAGAAACCTCATTGGGGCTTAAACCGTCAATGTCATTGGTTCCTCAACCATCACAAAACCCTTGCGAGAGATGAGCGCTTAGTACAAATTAGCTGAGTGTAGGACCGGAGAACATCAAGAAGAATGGGTGGGCAAATATAAACTTTGAGCCATAAATCCTTCTTTCTAAAAACCGTGAACCAGACCACGTCATAACCCTTGAAAGTCCTAATTGAACCAGGTTCAATTCTGGAAGCATACTGCGATAAGGTTGCGTAAACTGACTCCTAACGATTTGTTAACTCAACACTATGTTTGGACTAATCGTCCATTCGTCACACACTGTCACAACATTCAAATAAATAAATTTTCAAAACTTGCATGTGTATTGCATTAAAATTACCATTTGTGAACGAACAGTTTTAATTGCAAGTCAGCCTGTGTCACCGGGGAAGTTCCTACAAAAAGCAATCAGAGGGAACTTGATCATTCAATAATGATGACCAGAATCAAAAGCATCTTGTAGGCCTATGAATCAGGGGCATGTTAGCTAGTGGTTTTGTCGACCAAGGAATTTGTCAGGGTAAAGTAGATCCCAAGCATCAGTTCATTGGGGGGACGTCTTTCAAAAGTCAGTTGTACAGGGCTGAATCTACCATACAGGGGCAGGACACCCGGATTTTCTGTGGACCAAGGATGAATTCTTCCAATGCTCAGTCAGAATGAGTCAAGTCGCTTCCACGCTCATTCCGGGGCAGGAAACTTCCAGAGTTCACTAGGTGCAATTCTCCTCGAGGACATCCAAGTCTACCATGCCAGAAATTGGATAGTCAGTGACAGTCTGTTCAGAGACTCACCCAACCAGGGGCAAACTTTAGTTACACAGAGCATGTTATATCGAGTAATCTCAGAGTTCAAGACGAGTATCGGGAAATCGTGCTACCCACCCTCGCCTTTGTCACCCTTCTCAACCTGAAGCCTTGTCACTATGACCTTTCTTCCCATCCTTGGGATTTTTTCTAGCCTTTCATGTGCATTGCATAGGTCATTTGCATACGTTACTCGTGTCGCTCGAGCATATAGAGCATATGCATCATATTTGCATTGAACATAACCCTACAACATCAATCTCCCACCAGGGCCTCGTAATCCCAACTTATCAGCAATCCGAAGTCTAGTCCTCGTCTGGCAGACAAACCCAAAGTCCAGTTCTCGTCTGGCAAACCAACTTCAAATACCAGTTCTCGTCTGGTAGGCGAATCTTTTAACCAGTTCTCGTCTGGTCACCTTTTCATTCAACCCGTTTAACGCCAGTTCTCGTCTGGTAGTCTTTCTTTTTCAGAGTCAATTCTCGTTTGACAATGAGCCTAAGGAGTCAGTTCTCGTCTGACGACTTATTCTTTGCCCATCAGTTCTCGTCTGTTGGCCTACCTTCAATAAACCGGTTCTCGTCTGGTAATTCACCTTCAAAGTCCAATTGCTTGGCAACCAAAACCAAAAAGATAAAAATATCCCAACCTGGCCTTACGCCCAACCATCCTTGTTTCATTTCCCTAGCATCCTGAGCATATGTCTGCATCTTGCATCATTTGCATTGCAACTTCATACTGCATGGTTTCTGTTTTAGCTCTGATGTGGGGCAAGATTGTTACAAGACGTAGTCTGGGGCAGTTATCTCAAGATCTAATGATTTTCTACGAGAGTTTGAAGACACTGGGGCAATTTTGGATGCCATGTCTTCTGTAAAATCCTCTAGAGATGATCTCTTCATAAACGATGCAGTATGGCACAATTTCAGGAGTAAGGACTGCTTGTGCACTCTTGATAATCAGTATGCAACTGTTGAGCTCAGAAGCTTGAAGCACTGTGTTAATTCTCAGGGAATGTCTGGTATTTATTTTACCAGCAGGGCATTGGAAGTTTATTTCTTCCCCGAGCATAAAGATCTTCTTTCAGCCGACAAGGTTTGTTCATGAGGATTTGGTTATTCTCATTCAGTCAAAGTCAAATTTTCATTGGCATATTTTCCCAACATAGTCATCGTACGATACTTGGGGCATATTTTAACTTACTTGATTCTCTAGCAAAGTCTCTCCTCAGTAGAGCATTTCCATGTTTGTTTCTTAACCAAACCAGAAGGTTGACATCCCTAGCTGAGGTAGAGCTGATGATCTCCCAAGCAGAACTTCAAGGCTAATTGAATCGTTATCATCCCCAAGTGGACTTATCTTTCCACAGTGAAGTTTTCCCAACAGGCAGCTGAAGGCCTTGTTTCCCCACAAAGTTATAATTGTCAGAGCTCTCTCTCTCCAGCAAGGGTCCCAACAAGAGTTATTTGACGAAGCATCTTCCCTAGCCAAGTCTGAAAATGATCTTTCCCCACAGAGTTCATGTCTGATCTCCACTTTCGGCAGTGAAATATTTCCCAGCAAAGTTGCCATACTGGTGGTCATTTGATGATACAGTCAGGTATATATCACCTCAGTCAGAGATGGGTAGTCAGACCTCTAGATTTACCTTCCCCTGCAGAGTTTTAACTCTCGGTGGCCAATCAGGCATTTGTCTACCGCTCGTCTGCGTTTGTCAATACTCGTCTGTGTTATCTCTAAGCAGAGTTATCCCCAGCAGTGATATATCATGCTTTATTGCTACTCGTCCGCATCTTTCAACACTCGTCTGTGTTAGCTCTGTGGTATTGCTCGTTTGCTTTCCCCAGTAGAGTCTATATCTACTAGCACTCGTCTTTGCTCGCATCTTTATTTGATGCTCATCCTCTTTCAGCACTCGTCCGTGCCTTTTCCTCAACAGATTCCTCTTTATTTGAGGTATTCCCCAGCACTCGTCCGTGCTAGCATCTTTATTTGATGACCGTCCGCAACTCTCGGCACTCGTCCATGCTTATTAGTCTTTGAAGTTTTTTCCCCAGCGAAGTTGCCTGTACTCGTCTGTGTGCGCATCTTCATTTGATGCTCGTCCGCATCCCTGCAGCACTCGTCCGTGCATTTTATTTTCGATTCCTCTTTATTTGAGGCATATCCCCAAGAAAGTCGCCAGTACTCGTCCGTACTCGCATCTTTATTTGATGCTCGACCGCATCTCTTAGCACTCGTACGTGTCTGTTACTCCTTTGAAGATTGCTCGTCTGCATCCTTCGACACTCGTCCGTGTCTATTACTTATCTGGTGCTCGTCTGCACGCCCCGACACTCGTCCGTGTTTGGTATTTTCTTTTGAAGATCGTCTGAAATAAGTTGATACTCGTCCGTATCATTATCAGAAGCACTCGTCCGTGTTTCTTGGATCATCGTCCGGTACTCGTCCGTATCGTCGACTTATGACACTCGTCTGTGTTTCTTTGATGATCATTCCAATGCTCGTCCACATTGAAGAGGTTGAAAATCCAGACGGTGGGATTAAAACGTCAAAACTATTTCTGGAACCTGCGTAAGGGTTATCCGAAGAAGACTCGTCCGTCTTATTCCACTTATCTGCGTAAGGATTCGTGAAGAGGATTCGTCCATCCTAGTTGCATGTCTATCCCACAGACTTATATGCAATTCCCGGAACCTGCGTAAGGGTTATCCGAAGAAGACTCGTCCGTCTTATTCCACTTATCTACGTAAGGATTCGTGAAGAGGATTCATCTATCCTGGTTGCATGTCTGTCCCACGGACTTATATGCATTTCCGGAACCTGCGTAAGGGTTATCCGAAGAATACTCGTCCGTCTTATTCCACTTATCTGCGTAAGGATTAGTGAAGGAGATTCGTCTATCTCAGGTTACTTTGAAGATACTTAAGGGCTCGTCCGCTCTCTGCACCTGGCGTCACAGGTCATTCGAAGACTCGTCTGTCAACATGTTTTTATTCCAGATATCAGTTTCAACTTGGAAGAAGCTCGTCTGCTTTTTCTCTCCTTCTTATCCCCAGAGCGTCATCTGGTTGGGTTTATTTCCCAGTGTTGCATTCTTCGTTAGAGTGCAAATTTCGGGGTCTTTTTGGTATTCAATCACTGTTTATCTCGAACGTCTAATAACCGTTGCTCTCATCCTTTTCAGATTAACAGTTGGTTGAATAGGGGCAGCTGTAGACACCCTAAATTTGCCCATTGGTTTTCTATCTTTGTCAGCTTTTCGTTTGCATTTCATACGCATCTTCCATTAGTCATATCATTTGCATCGTGTGCATAAGACATGGGATCATGGTCATCAGAGGATTAAGGTTTCACGTCATTATTTGCAGATTATCAGAGGATTTAAGGACTTCACTATGCAGCAATCAATGACATCATTTTCTTATGCTCTAGTCAAAATTAGGGTTTATTTCCCTGATTTTGTGGTTTCCAAGGACTTCACGTCTGAAGACTGTTCACTTATTCATCTAGTCCATCATCAGGATATTTTCCTCTTCATCAATTTATGAGGGGATTTCTTCAAGTGCAAGTTATCTGGGCTATTTCTCAGGCAATGAGCGTTCAAAGTCAAGTTGCGGTGTGTTGAATTCTCCAGGTTGTCAAGTCGTGGTTCACGAGAAACTTTGGGCCATTTTATTTGTTCAGTTGTTCATTTGTGGATTTATCTTCCAAGTAATTTATTGTGAAATATTTAAAGTGATTCAAGACTTATTTGGCCACAGATTCAAATGGGTGATTAGTTCAGAGAATTGTTTAGTGGCATTTTGCTTCACGTTTTATCAGAATTGTTAGAAGAAGTGCTAGTGGGGTTGTAGGATTGAATTCAGTCAAGGTGCATCAGTGGAAAATATTGGCGGAGGCTTTATTCAAGTTCATTTCGAATTTTATTCGATAACCCTTCATATCCATTTTCAATTATTTTTTTCCTCCTAATCCACTTTCCTAACCATCTGTTCATTTTCACAATTTCTATAATATCCATTTTTAATTCTTTCTGATCCAATTAACCATTTTTCATCATTCAATCTCAAGTCCATATTTCATTTGATTCCATTTATCCTTATACTTTTTTCACATTTGTCACCAATTTATTTTTCATTTTTTATCCATAAATTCACATCCAAATTTTCATTAGTCTTTTTTTAAGTCAATTATCATTACATTATACCTTTTATCTTTACATAACAAAAATATCAAAGAGCAAAAAAAGAGACACACGTATTACAGCCATGAACGATCTACTAAGCCATCTACATTTGCCAATACCCACCACCACAAGCTTTTGATGAAGCCTTCCACCAATTTCAACAATATTATGGCCCCACCAAAGTCAAACATTTCCATTCTCTCACTCACATAACCTTCACTATATACAAATATCCCACTCATAGCACCACGGTCCCCACTCTGCTCACACGGTACAACCAATTCCTCAAAAAATGCACAACACTCACACGCAATTCTTCTCCCACCTTTTGACAGGACCCCACCACTCTCAACAATTTCATTCTCCCCACTGAATTCTCTCACAGATCCGTAACAAACTTTTGCTCCACCACGCATTGTGCATCTCGCATACGCACTCACGACCTGCACACCTTACATCCATCCAAAGTTTCAACAGAAATAATATAACGGTTTCATTTTTTTATCCCTCCATGCTCAACTTACCAACAACATTTCTGAAACTCTCACAACACAAGCCACAACTCTATTCTCTTCCTCAACAAACCTCACATTTTCCTTCACGCAAACAACAAACCTCTTCCATTAATTTCATCAACAACACCATATGGCATCCCTAAAACACATTTCAATACTGCACCAAAACCTCAACTAACAAGCAGCAAACAGAATTTCCTTTTCTTCTCACCGAAAATCCGCAAACCAACCTTCAACCTTCTTCCTTCAAACTCACACCCAAAGCGCACACCAACCTTCAACCTCACCAACAATCTTCAACCTCACACAAACACATCAACACAGAATCGTAAAACAACACAAAACTTCACTCCGCAACTTCAAACCACATCACTCACCTCATCGCAAATCCACCAAAACAACCTAACCTCAAAACCGTAACACCCTGTTAATCTGAACCGAACTTCACAAAACCATTGAATCACCCTTCAACAAACTTCTCTCCTTCACACAAATCTCACCGCAAGCCTACACACTCTTCATCCACCAAACAACACCACTTCAACAACAACAACAAACAGAACACGGATCAGAAATAAAGAAGAAGAGATGATAACAGAGAGATTTGAGATGAAATTGCACAAACCGTGAGTCATCTGTGACCAATAGTTTCAAGCGCTCTTCACGCCATCCTTCACCATTCTACACACAAACCGCCTCTGTATTTTTAACAACAACAAAACCATCCCTGTTTCAACCACCGCTACCCTCTCCATTTTCAACCGTCTTCAGCACTTCACCTTCAAATCAGATCACAGAGCTTCATCAACAACAAAAGAAATCAGAAACAAAGTCGAGAAGAAGATGGAGGGAGAGAAGCTGAACCGAGACAACAACTTACCGTAGCAGAGGAGATCGCGAGTCGTCGTTCTTCTTTGGTGATGGAGATCGAGACCATCTCGATTTGGTTTTCGTCTCGCTTCCGCTGAAGAGTCTTCGCCGGAGCTCTAAGGCGAAGACGGCGCCATTGATCATCGAAGAAGAAGAGGATCCTGTTTTCTTCCCTTTTGGATCTGCTTTTTGCTTTTGTCAATTTATTTTAGCTTTCATTTGTTTTTTATTATTATAATTTATTTCATAAAACTAGTGGTTGGCTGTGGTAAACGGGCTTAGATGAGCCCGTGTTGTTCTTGCATCGTGCTTTTCTCTCACCACCCCATCCAGCGATCTCATACCCTCCAGCTGAGTTCATTGTCTGCTGATGGGCCTTCAAAGCCCATCCTAATTTGCCAACTGCATCCTTCATATCCAGCGATAGCCCCCTTTCCCTTGTTATTTCTCTTCATTTTATTTCAAACAAAAAAGATCTTGTTTAATTATACTTAGTTTTTATTAATTTTGATTATTAGCCTATGTTTTTTTTATTATTATTAAGTTTCTTTTCATATTTTGTTTGTTTAATTAAATGGTGATTTACTTTTATTAAAATCTGTTAATGTTTTCTTTTTTGAATTTGGTTAGATGTTTTTTTTATATAGCTCTAATTTTGAATTATTTTGGTTTGATATTGGTTTCGGCGCGGTGCTTAATTTTTAGAGTTTAGTACCTAATTTTGGTTTAATTAAATAGAATCGTGTCTAACTTTGGTTTAATTAAATAGAATCGTGTCTAACTTTGGTTTTAGTTTGTGCTTGATATTTTGTAGGTCCCTTGTTCAATTTCGAGGATGAAAGATAAAGCATGGAGATGACTTTGTGACTAATTGTTCCATAATCTTACTTGGGCTAACGAGACCTTTGGACACCAATTGGACTTAGACTTTGATTTTGCACGGGCCAATTCTTGACTTTAATTCTGGATGATGGATGATTGCACTTGACTTTGGTCTGATGCCCTGATATTTGACAATCTGTGCTTGACTTATAAATCTGTTTTGGACTTGATATTCGTTCTTGAGTTTCTTGAAGAGGCAACGGACCTTCTCCGTTAGGTACCACTGAGGACCGATTTTAATTATTGCATGCTGTTGCATCTGGAAGTCCTACTGGTCTAGGCTCTGTTTGTGCATTGTTCATTTATTCCATTTGTATTCTCATTTCCTTATCTCCATTCATTGTTCATCTCCATATCGCATTCTCATCTCTTTATTTTATTTCTTCTTCATTTCACATTCTCTTCTTCTTATCTTATTTCTTATTCATCTTAATTCTTCTTCCTCATCTTTTTCTATTCTTTCCAACTTGAGGTGTGCTTAGGCCACCGTGGTGTTTCTCCTTTCATCTTCTTCTTTTCTTCTCCTTCATTAGGATAGTGAGCCTCACTAACCTAGGACCATCCGAGCATGTGAATATTAGGATTAGACTTTTCCCGTTAGCTTTTACCTTTATGATCCTTTTGGTTCTTTTTCTCTTCTCATCTTCAAATTTAATTTCAAGTCACTTTAATAAATGCCGAGTCTTCTCATGTGACACGAGACTTTGCTATGAGATGCTTGCACGCGTTCCGTTTCGGGGCGAGGTGTGAGTCATCACTCGTGGTGGATAGGTCTTAGCATGAGTACCTCACAAAGAAAAAGCTAAAAAACACTTCTTAACCAAAAAACCACAAAAATACTTAATAATGGTAATAGGCCAGTGTGCTTAAGCCTTCACTTGTGGGACTAGCTTTGGGGATTTCCTCCATAGATAGGTGTGCCTCTTGCGCATTCCATTTCGGGATGATGTGAGATGTACACATCCCATTGAGTAAGACTTAGGTACACTTACCTATGCAAACCTTCACTCATAAATGCTTCTAAAAAACACAAAACAAACAATAAGCATCTTTCCTTCGGGAATTCTTTTCTCACCTCATTTGCTCCGTCCGCGAACTTGCTCCTACTTGTCATCTTGCGAGACGGTAACGCACTCGTCGTCCGAGTCTGCAACACCTGAGCAATGGCATAGGCAGTTCAAGCCCTAATTCACAGGCAACTTTCCTTTCTCCCCTAGTTAGGGGAACTACGGCGTCTCTGATCCTCATTATCCTGATGAGGTACGTAGGCAGCGGGGTAGGGCCCGTTCGAGGACAATCTTTATTTTCCCTACATTTTTCCTCTTTGTTTCATATTCATTGCTTTTCTCAGTTTCTTTTCCAGTTCCAGTTTCTTTTCATTTTCATTTCTTTGCTGCAGTTTTCATACCCTCACCCTTTGAAACAGTTTCTTTTGCAAGCGTGGATCTCGTCGGGTACGGAGGACGATCTGGGTGCTAATACCTTCCCAGGTCGTAACCGACTCCCGAACTCAGTCTCTTTGGTTCGCAGGACCTGTGTCCTTCCTCTTTCTTTTCTTCTGGTTTGTGCAGCATTACCATTCCCTTTCTTCGGGATTAAAATGCCTGGCTGGCGACTCTATTCTTTTTCCGCGCCACTTTCGCGTTTGTACCAGGATGGAAATCCGGGGAGCGATAGAACGATGATTGCCAAAGAGCTTTCGATAAAATAAAAGAATATTTGCAGGAGCCTCCAATTCTAATGCCTCCCGTGGAAGGAAGACCATTAATCATGTACTTGACCGTGCTAGAAGGGTCAATTTGGTGTGTGCTAGGCCAACATGACGAGTCTGGTCGAAAAGAGTACGCCATTTATTACCTCAGCAAAAAGTTTACCGACTGTGAATCCCGATATTCACTGCTCGAGAAAACTTGTTGCGCTTTGGTATGGGCTGCTCGCCGACTGAGGCATTACATGTTGACTCATACCACACTGCTCATTTCCAAAATGGATCCTGTCAAGTACATCTTTGAGAAACCAGCATTGACCGGAAGGGTTGCTAGGTGGCAGATGATTTTAACTGAATACGACATCCAATATACTTCTCAGAAAGCCATCAAGGGAAGTGTATTGTCGGATTACGTTGCACAGCAACCTCTTGAGGATGACTATCAGCCAATGAAGTTTGATTTCCCTGATGAGGACATCATGCACCTAAAAGCAAACGATAATGAGGAACCACTTCCGGAGGAGGGGCCAGACCCTGAATCCAAATGGAAGTTGATGTTTGATGGGGCCGTCAATATCAATGGTCGTGGAGTTGGTGTCGTACTCATTACTCCTGAAGGTGCTCATTTACCCTTCGCTGCCAGAATTACTTTTGGCTGCACCAACAATGAAGCGGAATACGAGTTACCGAAGTGGTATACGCATTAACCAAGTTACCGGCAAGTGGTATACGCATCAAGAGCATCTAATTCCATACAGGGATTATGCTAGAAAACTGTTGACGTTCTTCACGACAGTTAAACTTCAATACATACCACGTGATGAAAATCAGTTTGCCGATGCATTGGCCACTCTCTCTTCGTCAATTAAAGTCTTGTGTTGGAATTATGTGCCCAGAATTGACATATCCATGCTTGATGCTCCAGCTCATGCCTTCTCTGTAGACGCTGTGTCTGATGAGAAACCTTGGTATTTTGATATCAAGATATTCCTGGAAAAGCAAGAATACCCAACTAGGGCCTCTTCCAATGACAAGAAGACCTTGAGGCGACTTGCTGCTAGCTTCTTCTTGAACACAGACAGGGTTTTGTATAAGAGAAACTTCGACATGGTCTTGCTCAGATGCGTGGATAGACACGAAGCAAGCCTGTTGATGCAGGAAGTCCACGAAGGATCTTTCGGTACCCATGCAGGAGGGCATGCTATGGCAAAGAAATTGCTGAGATCAGGGTATTACTGGATGACAATGGATACAGACTGTTGTTCATTCGCTCGTAAGTGCCACAAGTGCCAAATATATGCAGACAAAGTGCATGTTCCTCCAAGCTCGCTCAACGTCATGTCATCTCCTTGGCCCTTTTCTATGTGGGGAATTGACATGATCAGGAAGATAAAGCCAACTGCTTCGAATGGTCATCGCTTCATCTTGGTCGCGATTGATTACTTCACCAAATGGGTGGAAGCAGCATCTTATGCCAATGTCACTCGTCAAGTGGTGGCAAGATTTCTGAAAAGGGATATCATATGCAGATACGGAGTGCCCGAAAGGGTCATTACTGATAATGGTTCTAATCTCAACAATAAGATGATGGCAGACCTGTGTCGGGACTTCAAGATTCAGCATCACAATTCTTCTCCTTACCGACCAAAGATGAATGGTGCGGTAGAGGCATCAAACAAGAATATCAAGAAGATTGTGCAGAAAATGGTTGTCACCTACAAATATTGGCATGAGATGTTACCATTCTCTTTGCATGGGTATCGAACGTCAGTCAACACGTCAACAGGGGCAACTCCCTTCTCTCTGGTGTATGGCATGGAAGCAGTCCTGCCTGTTGAAGTAGAGATTCCTTCATTGCGTGTGATGATGGATGTCAAGATGGATGAGGCTGAATGGGTGCGTGCTCGTTATAACCAGCTATGTCTAATTGAGGAAAAGAGATTAGCGGCTATTTGTCATGGTCAGCTTTATCAGAGGAGAATGAAGCGTGCATTCGACCAACGAGTACGTACTCGAGAGTATCAAGTGGGAGAGCTCGTGTTGAAGAGGATCGTTCCTCCCAGTTCAGATCACAGGGGCAAGTGGACCCCAAACTACGAAGGACCATTCATAGTAAAGAAAGTCTTCTCAGGAGGAGCACTGATGCTCACCACTATGGATGGAGATGACTTCCAGTCCCCTGTTAACTCAGACGCAGTTAAAAAATACTTCGCATAAAGAGACCCGCTGGACACAAAAACAGAACTATAGTTCAGGCAAAAAAGGGGCATCCCGGCGAGCTAAAAACAGAATAAAAAGCTCGGGCAAAAGTTAGGGAAATAAAAAAAAATGTACACCTGCTGAGTTGAAAAGCCACATTGGACAGCTCAGGCAAAAAAGGGTATCCCGGTGGATTGAAAACCCGAAAGGGCGATCCACGCAAAACAAGGGAATAAGCGAACAACTGCGATCCGAGTAATCTGAACCACGTCATCGTTTTATACAACTTGACAATATCAGAAGGATAGGAAATGGTCCCCTCATCCTCTCAGAAAGCCAAAGCAGAATGGAGAGTCTCGAAGACATGCTGGTCATAGCAGAAATGGAACTCCTTGGAATGCCGTACATTGCCATTAGGATAGTTTCTTTTCTCAATTTTATAGTTGCTACCTCTTTCCAGGTGGTTGTTTCTTGATGTAAAATCTTTGCCTATTCAGAGGCCATTCAATAAAAAGAATATTCAGTCAAAAAGTTGCGTGTGTTTATTTTTGTTTGCAAAATGTCCTGAATTTTTGGCAAAAATAGCATTGCATTTAAAACATGGTGATAATTTTGAAAAGAAAACTGACATGCAGGGAAACTGTAAGCCCACTTTGAGTGTCGGGTGACGATGGATGAACAGATCATACCATGCAAATCCCCGGGGCACACTTGTGTTTTCTGTTGTTGCAGGTTGCAGGATGGCGTCACATTCTCCCAAACAATTTACTCTTCCCCAGTGGGATATCTTCCCAAGCAGAGATTTCTTCTCCAGTAGGTATCTGGAAGCCTGGAATTTCCAGCAAAGATTTTATCCAGCTAAGCCTTGGCAGCAGCCCAAACAGTTTCTTCTCCCCTAGTGGAGTATGCCCAGCAGGTATCTGAAAGCCTGACATCACCAGAGTTGGAATTATCAGAATTCTATCCTCAGCAAGAGTCCTTCCCAGCAGGTGAGACTGAAATCCTGATGTCCCCTCAGAGTCTTGAATCAGCAGATGCTCTCCCCAGCTAGAGTATGATTGAAGCAGATTCCCCAGCCAAGTCTGAAGATGATCTTGTCCCCACAGAGTTCATATTTGATTTTCACTTCCATCAGTGAAATATTCCCCAGCAAAGTTGCCATACTTTAGGTATTTTGATGATACAGCCAGGTATTCATCACTTCGGTCAGAGTGAGGTATCCATACCTCTGGACTTGTCCCCCTTGTAGAGTTGTATCTCTTGTGGCCATTCAGGCATTTGTCTACCGCTCGTCTGCATTTTTAAACGCTCGTCTGTGTTATCCCTAAGCGGAGTTTTCCCCAGCAGGGACATATCAGGTTTTATTGCTGCTCGTCTGCATCTTTCAACACTCGTCTGTGTTGGCCCTTTGGTTTTTCTCGTTTGCTTTCCCCAGCAGTGGTTGATGATTACCTTGATATTGCTCGTCTGCAACTTCCCAACACTCGTCTGTGTTTGGTTATCTCTTTGTTGTTGCTCGTCTACAACTCCTTAACACTCGTCTTTGTTCTGATATGATATTTGCTGTTGCTCGTCTGCAATTTCTCAACACTCGTCTGTGTTGGGTATTGGATCCTTTGCTGCACTTGTCTGTGTTTGGTATGCCTGATATTTGTGGATACTCGTCTGTATCATTTCCAGCACTCGTCTGTGTTGTTTACCTGTTTGAAGCTCGTCTGCTTTTATTCCCCAGAAGTCGTCTGTGTTCTGAAGCTCGTCTGCTTTGCTTGGATACTCGTCTGTATCATCCCCAACACTCGTCTGTGCTAGCTTGCATCTATATGTGAGGATTTGTTGTTTATCCTGGTATTCTACTATGACTACTTCAAACACTCGTGTGTGTTTGAATTTCTGGTATTCGTCTATACCAGTGGCTGATGCTCGTCTGTATCATGGACTTATGGCACTCGTCTGTGTTATCTTGATGATCATCCAATACTCGTCTGTATTGAAGAGGTTTCAAATCCTGACAGCGGGAATTAATGTCAAAATGGTTACCGGTCCTGGCGTAACAGGTAAATCCGAAGGAGGCTCGTCTGTCTCAGGCACCAATTATTGTTGTTTCACCTGGCGTAACAGGTTTGCTAAGAAGACTCGTTTGTCTTATACCATATATCCGCGGATAATATATGAAGAAGGTTCGTCTACCTTGATTGCATGTCTATCCCACAGACTTAAATGTATTACCGGTCCTGGCGTAACAAGTAAATCCAAAGGAGACTTGTTTGTCTCATGTTATGTGCAGTGTTTGAGGGCTCGTCTGTCCAGTTCCTGGCGTCACATGATTGTTTGAAGACTCGTCTGTCTCAGATTATGTTCTTGAGGTGTTTGAGGACTTGTCTGTCCAGCTCCTGGCGTCACAGGATTGTTTGAAGATTCGTCTATCTCAGATTATGTTCTTGAAGTGTTTGAGGACTCGTCTGTCCAGCTCCTGGCGTCGCAGGATTGTTTGAAGACTCGTGTGTCAACATGTTTTTATCTCCAGATATCAGTTTCAACTTGGAAGAAGCTCGTATGCTTTTTCTCCCCTTCTTATTCCCAGAGCATCATCTAGTTGGGTTTATTTCCCGGTTTTGCATTCTTCGTCAGAGTGCAAATTTCTGGTCTTCTTGGTATTCAACCACAGTTTATCTTGAATGGTCGATAGCCCGTACTATCGTCCTTTTCAGATTAACTGATGATTGAATAGGGGCAACTGTAACACCCCAAATTTTGCCCTCTTCATTTTTAGCATCATATCACATCATATTCATCATGAGCATATCATTTCCTCAGCATCATATCATGGAAAGATGAAGCATAACATCCCTCATGTCCTAGCATCAAGCATATGGTCATCTGTGGAGTTCCCAAAAGCATTTCAAGCCATGACAAGGGTCCCAATGAGTTTGTACAAGTTATGTGGTGAGTCTATACTCCATTTACAAGATCAAGTCCATTGGCAAAAGCTCAGAAGATTTCATGATCATCAGAGATCTCAGGATAAGGCATTGCTCCTATGCAATGCACCCAAATTAGGGTTTGAAATTCAATCACCAAGATCTCACAACTTTGGCCATTTCTTGTGGGCCAAGTCTTCCATATGTTAAGAGGATCCTATGCGTCAAATTTCATGAGAAAATTCCATGTGGAAGTCAGTCAATGCCTCAGTTGCTTGCAGATGAAGCAGAAAGTCAACAGAGCCCATAAAAAGTCAACTATGCAATTTCAAGAGGTCCAACCCATTTTTTTTGGCCAAGAGGGGTCCTTACAATGTTATAAGAGGTTTGTAATGCCTAAAGTTCAAGAATCATGGAGATTTGAGGGGTTTGCAAAAAGGGCACAAAGTTGGTTTTTGAAGTTTTCCAAATTTTGCAAGTTTTGCCCTAATTTTCAAGTGGCCTTAACATGATCAAAAGTTCTTCAAATGGAACAAAGTAAAACATGAAAGTTGGAGAGTAAGGGCTGCCATTTTCAAAAAGTACAAGTACATTTTCACCGGATTTGCCAATCTCTCCCTAGCTCATTCGGAAATTCCTCTCCCAAGGGCATTTTTTCACTTTTCCAAAAAGCCACCATGTGCAAGAAGGCTCCAATCTTATTTTTGTGAAATGGTACATGCCCAAACTTGTTTCAAACTTAAAATACATTGTATTAGAAGTAATTTGCTCCAAAGAAATGGTCATTTTCATACACTTTTGAAAACTCCCTCCAAAACATGCTAATTTGCAAAATTCATGAAATAAGTGTGACACCTAAATCTAAGGGCCAGGAATGATTGGGTTTGGATCAAGGGTAGAGAATGAAACTCACATTTGCTGAGAGGCCCAAGGAAGCATGAGGAGAGCATGCATATTCCACCAAGTGCATGTGATGCATTTTCACACTTTTCTCATTCCATTTTCGTGCACTTTCTTTCACACTTTCAGCACTCACTTTTTACATCACAACAAAGAGAATTAAGTAAAAAACCAGATCTGAATCTCTCTCATTCTCTCATTCTCAACCTTCTTGCATTCTTTCATTTTGCTTCATATCTCTCCATTCCTTTACATTCTCCACAAACTTCTTCCATATTCTTGATCAGTGGATCATAGAGATCAAGAATCATCCACTTATTCAAGCTTAAATCACAGAATTGGAAGTTCACCATTTCAAAGCCTCTTGTGTTGAAATCTCAGATCCACACCATTTCAAGGCCTTAGGTGCATTTATTTTGCATCTAAGGAGTAAGAGGAGTGATTTTCACGGATTATTTGGTTTTCTATCTCAACATTTAAAGGTCTCCATCTCAGGTATGGCTTGAAATTTATTGTTCTGGAAATGGAATTTTATGGTTGATTTGTGTTCCTTGTTCTTCCCTGGTCATGCTGCACTTTGTAGATTTTATTTTAGTGCATTGTAGTGAAATATATGTGCATTTAAAGTTTGATGATGACACTTTATTTTGTTCGATCCAGCCAATTCTTTGAGATCTAGCTATTTTTGATGCCATATTTGAGTTTAGTGATGTTGATTTAGTTGATATGGACTATTTATTTGCATTATTTGGTTAATTTTTGCTTCTGGTTTGGTCTCCGGTGCCAGAGCCCTAGCTCCGATCACCGGAATTTGTTTTGTGATCAATTAGGGTTTCATTTGGAGAAGACAAAGTTTCAGCCATTGGATCTTCAATCCAAGGCCTAAGGGCGCGCCACATGGCCCCTTATTCTTTTCCTTTTCCCTTCATAATTCTGTTTTTGTTTTTATTCCGCGTGTGGACATGCCTACTGAACGTTCCGTGAGCTCACCTTCAGCCAACCAATGGCAGCGCACCTGGCCTCCACCTCATTTAATGAGGTGCTGGACCGTGTCCGTTAGATTCATCACACGGATCCCAGCTTTTCCCAGCATTTCTTTATTTTATTCAATTTAATTCCACCATAAGCTCCATAAGTCAGCGCATGCCATGGGCCTCAAGCGTATGCTTTTCGCACCACCCCAACTAGGCCCAATCCCATCCTCCACGCGTATAGCCTGCTTATCACACCACCTCTCCTTTCTTTATTTTTCTTTTTTCATTTTAATTTTTCCTTTTATTCAGTTTGGTTTTAATTCATATAAAATAGTTTTATTCATCCAAAAAATCCCAAAAAAAATCATGAAAGTTATTTTGAGTCTCTAGTTTTTTATCATATTTTTATTTTATTTTTTTTATTGATCCACGTGTCAGAATTAATTCACCTTTGCACATAGCTTCTTTTATTTCTTTTCTTGACCAATCTGCCTTGTTTAATTTCTATAGTCTTCAATATTTTGAGTTTTGATCCCATTCTTTTTGCTTTAGACTGATAATTAATTTTAATTTTCATGTGAATTTTCTCTCGAATTTTGGAAATTTATTTCTTGAGTCTTGGTCTGGTAACTTGTGATGTAAGTTTTCTGTCCTAACTTGTGTTCTTGCCTCCATTTAACCTAGTTTGATTCTGAATATTTGCAAGTCCTTTTGGCTAGTTGATATAGAATGTTTGAGGATCATTTGGTTTCAATTGTGGAATTTTTAGATGGATTTTTGATTTATTGTGGATTTTACCTTGAACCTTGTCCCATTTTGCTTCCTTTGAGCCTTTAAGTCTCTCATAAGCCTAAAAAAGAACTTGTGCCCACTTTTACTTCTCATTTGGGGTTTCTTTGGGGTGTGAGTACCTTCCTGGTCCTAGGATAGGTCTTGTGTCTTCTGAATTTTTGTGTTTGCTTCTTCTTTAAGTCATTTGTTTCTTTAAGTGTTTCACTTCATCTTATGGTTTCTTTTGCTTCCATTTTGATATTGTTTGGTCTTGTACCTTTCTTATCTTCATCTTGTTGGCTTCCTAAGCCATTCTTCATATTGTTTTGGTTCTGGTTGTGAGTTTTGAGTCTATATTTTGTGCATTTTGCTTTGCGTTTTTCATAAGTGTACATTTGTTTTCATATGTATTCATGTTGCATCCTTTTGAGTCATAAGTCTCTTCTCCTCTTTTCTTTGAGTTTCATTTGCATTGTGCATATATTCATATCATTTCACTTCTGATTTTGTGATGTTATCATGTTATCATGTTATCTTGTTCATTTTGCTTCATTTGTATGCATACTAACCTTGCAGGGGCTATGGTAAGTGTGAGATGTGGAAATTGAGTTCCACATCTCCAATTCTCATTTCTTCCTCTTATGTTTATGTGAGCTAACCTTTTGTTGTTGGGCTTAGGCCTTTCTCATCCCTTCTTCTCTTCTTCGTCCTTCTTCATTAGGACAGAAACCTCACCAACCCTTAGGACATCCATGCATGTTAACACTTAGGATTATTTTAGTCCCCCTTTAGAATTTTTCCTTTGAGATCCTTTGGTGCTCTCTCTTATCATCCTCAAACTTAATTCTAATTCACTTAATAAAGGTTGAGTGCTTTCATGTGACATGGGACTTTGCTATGAGATGCTTGCACGCGTTCCGTTTCGGGGCGAGGTGTGAGTTATCACTCGTGGTGGATAGGTCTTAGCATGAGTACCTCACAAAGAAAAGCTAAAAAAAACTTCTTAACCATAAAACCACAAAAATACTTAATAATGGTAATAGGCCAGTGTGCTTAAGCCTTCACTTGTGGGACTAGCTTTGGGGATTTCCTCCATAGATAGGTGTGCCTCTTGCGCATTCCATTTCGGGATGATGTGAGATGTACACATCTCATTGAGTAAGACTTAGGTACACTTACCTATGCAAACTTCACTCATAAAAGCTTCATAAAAAACACAAACAAACAATAAGCGTCTTTCCTTCGGGAATTCTTTTCTCACCTCATTCGCTGCGTACGCGAACTTGCTCCTACTTGTCACTTTGCAAGACGGTTACGCACTCGTCGTCCGAGTCTGCCACACCCGAGCAATGGCATAGGCAGTTCAAGCCTTAATTCACAAGCAATTTCCTTGTTACCCCTAGTTAGGGGAACTACGGCGTCTCTGATCCTCATTATCCTGATGAGGTACGTAGGCAGCGGGGTAGGGCCCGTTCGAGCACAATCTTTATTTTCCCTACATTTTTCTATTTGTTTTCTTTTTTCAGTTTCTTTTCTCATTTCTTTTCCAGTTCATTTCTTTTCTTTTGCTGCAGTTTTCATACCCTCACCCTTTGAAACCGTTTTCTTTGCAACATTGGATCCCGTCGGGTACGGCGGACGATCTGGGTGCTAATACCTTCCCAGGTCATAACCGACTCCCGAAATCAGTCTCTTTGGTTCGTAGGACCTGTGTCCTTCCTCTTTTTTCTTCTGGTTTGTGCAACATTACCATTCCCGTTCCTTCGGGATAAAAATGCCTGGCTGGCGACTCTTTTCTTTTTCCGCGCCACTTTCGCGTTTGTACCAGGATGGAAATCCGGGGAGCGACACTTTCAAATTTCTCTCTCCGGTTAGTCCCATTGAGAAATTCAATTTGTTTCTTCGAATTTCTTTCGTCGGTTCATCCCATTGAGAAGTTCCTTTATCTCCTTCAAAATTTCTTTCTCCGGTTAATCCCATTGAGAAATTCAATCCGTCTCCTTCAAATTCTCTCTCTAGTTAATCCCATTGAGAAGTTCATAGTGTGTTCTTCTAACTTCTTTCTCCAGTTAATCCCATTAAGAGGTTCATTATATTTCCTTCCAATCTCTCTCTCTCTGGTTGATCTCATTGATAAGCCTGGCATATGTCTTCTATTTCTTCAAAATTCTCTCTTCGGTTAATCCCATTGAGAAATTCAATACATTTCTTTCAATTGTCTCTCTCCGGCTCATCCCATTGAGAAGTTTGGCGTGAATCTTTATTTCAAATGGCATCTCTTTGAATGCCTCGTTGAGAAGTTTGATATCTCCCTTTGTGTATCTTCATAATTTGGTTTCATTCCACATCTAGTGTTTTTCTAGATGTTTCGGGCGTTGATTTCCAAGTTTGATACTTGTGAATCTAAGGCATAGGTAGATGTCATTAATTTCTCTTCAGTGTTTACCCCTCTTCACTCCAAGTATTCCTAATTATTCTCCGTCGTCTAGAAAAATCTTCAAAAATATTTTATTTTCCCCATCCAATTTTTGTACCTTACTGTTTTAATATGTTATTTTCATCCAATCATTTCAATCATCACCACAGACTTTGCATCCCATGTCAAATCGCATTCATCTACCTAAAATCTCAAGCAATTGCATCCATACACATCTCATGTTTCACCATAGCAATGCATTTTGCATCAGACAAAATTTTGGGTCTTCTTTTATCTAATTGACTTTTACCCTAAAATCGAACGCCTTGTAGCAGTTCATTTCTCGGGTTCAAGACAATTAGACAGGGGCATCTGTCATACCCCAAATTTGTCCTACCCATATAGTTTTACTTTCAATTTTGATATGCTTACTAACCATCCTTTCAAAATTAAAAAAAAGATGTGTTGTATCTTTCTTTTGTTTTTATTGTCAAAACTAAGATCTTGCAGGGATGAATCAATGATTCAAGTTAAGCGGATGTGTAGTGATGGATAAGAATTAAGTTGAGTTTGACTTAATGTTTGTCAGACAAGATGGTGTGTTCATGTGGTCCTTAGTATTGCCCAAAAGGCTTTGGATCATCTATAATCAAGGTAACATTAGTCCAAGGAGAGTTTAAGATGAATACCATTCTAGATGCTTTATTTTTTTTAGGTTTTCAAGCTTGGCTTATATTTTTAAGGCATATCTTTATTGTTCATAATGCTCTTCAAAGAAAACTCAAACATGGATTTTTGGCGCATGGTTTTCTTAGACGGTGAGATAAGTAATTCTCATGTTCAAATGCATTTACAAGATTGATTTAAAAATGGTCACCTTCTAGTGCTAAGATCAAGAAAGTGTGGTCACCATTTTGTCATTAAATGGATTCAAGACTTTCATGTTCAAATTATAAAAAATAAAAAAGGGCCAATGATATATAACATGGTTTATCGATATTCGATTTTATCGACGTTATCCAAACATATATGAGACCAACTTTTCCATTTCTTTATTATTTATCGATTTATCGATTTATTCCTATTTGTGGTCTATGATATTATTATCCGATTTTTAACATTCGATTTCATAAATAAATCGACGTTGTCTAAAATCAATATGAGACCCTTTTTCTATTATTTTTATGGTTTCTAATTAATTTTAGATCCATTTTAATTTCTCGATTATATTTTTTGGCCGATGAATAAAAGTTTAGATATTTGATTTCGAATAAATCGACGTTATCTAAACAAACATGAGGCCACTCCTTTGTTCTCTTATTTATTTCTTGATTATATTTTTTGGCCGATGAATAAAAGTTTAGATATTTGATTTTGAATAATTCGGCGTTATCTAAACAAATATGAGGCCACTCCTTTATTTTATTTATTATTTCTCGATTTACTTTATTTTTGTGGTCGATGATATAACAAACAATTTAAATATCCGATTTCAACAAATCGACATTATTTAAATCAATATGAGACCATTCTTTTACATATCCGGTGATATAACAATTTACTTTATTTTTTTATGGTTTATGAAAGTCAAGAAATCGTGATAATTAATAAATCATGGTTAAGACTAGACCATTCTTTTATTTAATTAATTGTTTGGTGTTAACATAAAGTGACGCTCGACTTCTCATAGAATGATTCTAAATTTGAATCCATTCTAAGATAGTCAAAGAGCCACATTTCGAAGCTTTTGGTTTAATCTCGAGCTCCAACATTTTCACATATTTTTAGGAAACTTCACACATGCTTCCTCTTAGGTAAATACAACGAACCCTTTTAATTCGTGCAATCCCTTTCGCTCCCGGGATTTTCATCCTAGTAAAAACGCGAAAGTTGCACGGAAAAGGTAGAGTCGCTAGCCAGACATTTTTATCCTGAATGAATGGGAACGGTAATGCTGCCCAAACCGAAGAGAAAAGGAAAGAACGAGGTCTTGCAAATCAAAGAACTGGGTTCGGGAGTCAGTTACGACCTGGGAAGGTATTAGCACCCCAGATCGTCTGTCGTACCAGACGAGATACACGCTTGTTAGGCTGTTTCAAAGGGTGAGAAATAAAACTGCTATTGAATAAAACCGCTACTGGAACTAGAATGAGAAAGGGAACTGGAAAAAGTGAACGAGAAGGTTCAGGAAAAATGTAGGGAAAATAAAGAGTGTGCTCGAACGGGCCCTACCCCGCTGCCTACGTACCTCATCTGCAATATGAGGATCAGAGTCGACGTAGGTCGCCTAACTAAGGCGAGAACTTGTTTGTGTTTTTTATGGCTTGAACTACTTATGCCTATTCTCAGGTGTTGCAGGCTCGTATGGTACGAGTGTGTTACCATCTTGTAAAGAGACAAGTCGTAGCAAGTTCACGTTATGAGTGAATAAGATGAGAGGAGAATTCCCGCAGGAAAAACGTTTGTTGTTTGTTTACTGTCTTTTAAAGAAGTGTTTTGTTGTTTTTGTTTATGAAAATAGTCTTATGATCAGACTTGTACATTGTAACACCAACTTATCCCAATTAAGTAAATTAACTATTTATTTAAAAAAAATCAGAGTTTACATCAAAAGTGAAATGTTACTTTTTCAACAAAAACATAAATATAGTTATTTATTAAAACAGCGGAAAATATATTTTTATTCAACAAACGACAATTCGCCACAAATCCACAATATTCAACAATACTCTTGATTTACAAATTTCTGGAAAACGTTATACGTAACTATTATTAACAAGAGTAATTAAACAACAAGTATCCCTATTTCGCATGTTACGTATCAGAATGACTCCTAGGACTCGACCAACAACTTGTACTCTGAGCGTACTCAAGTACTTGAATCATCTATACTTCCGAAGAAGCACAGACGCAACCAAACAACAAAGGGGTGAGAAAACAATTCAATATATTAACGGTGCAAATAACATCTTACAGGGTAATCCCACCTCTATTCATCAAATACACATCATACATCATACAATTAATCAATATCTACAATAGTTCATCAACACATATCATACATCATTAATTCAATCAATGCAAAATGACTCAATGACACAATGCAAATGCAGTACCGACTTTCAACAATGGTTCATTAATTCGAACCCAGATGTATCACTTACGCTCCACCGAGACACGATCATCCCTGCACCAACGATTCGCAATGAATCTGAATGATCACTTACGCTCTATTGAGACATGATCATTCCACCAAATGTGTATGCATATGCAGACTCAAACACATACACCTTAATACAAATATGCATGACAACGGTCATTCCTTCACGATCCAAATGATCTCATCAATTATCAATCACATCATCATATCATTATGTTAAAAACATAACACATGCTCATAATTCACACAACTCAATTGCAATAGTAGCAAACTTATGCCTCTAATACAATCATCACAATTTCATTCACTAAAGTTTAGTTGTCAAGTCCTATACTTATTACTAAACCTCAATTTATTGCCTTAAATACTCGGAGGAACCTAAACTAAAAGAATGGGTCAAAACTGTACCAAAATTCCTTGATTTTCCAAAATACAGAGGCCTGACATGGCCCCCATGTCCCCTGACATGGCCCATGTCACACGACCTGAACACTCCCATCTAAAACAAAAAATTCACACAAATACAGAAGGCTGACACGGCCCCCGTGTAAGCTGATACTGCCCGTGTCAGACCACCTGTAGTAAAAATCCAAAATCATCACATAACTCTTCAAACCAGAAGCCTGACACTGCCCCCGTGTCAGGTGACACTGCCCGTGTCAGACCACCTGTGCCCAAAAATCAGCTTTTTCAAAAAACACTTTTCTCCCCCAATTTCACGCCAGCTCGAATCCCATCACTTATATCTCACTTTTATCACCCAAAACAATCCAAATATTGTTCTTATACTTATTTTATACTTTTAATTCCTCATTATCTTCTCAACCTAACATCACTAATCAATTAGGAAAATTCTAGGTTTTACTATCTTCTCAATTTACATCATCATCAACAATACTAATATAACAATTTTCATACCACTCATATTTCACAATCCAATAACAATTATATCACATAGAAACAATTCACAAGGTTAATTCATACACATACCACAATTTCACCAAAACAAACCAAAATCATACAATTCCTAAGAGAGTAAGGAACTCCCAACTACCCTTTTCATGTTAGATCACCAATATAGAACCCTTTCTCCACCCCTTACCTCGAATTTGATAAATTCCTTGCAAAGTTTTGATCTTGGAGCTTTACGATCCTTGATCTCCCTTCTCTTTTCCGTTTTATCCAGAGCCCTCTTTACGATAATGAGAAAATGTATCATGTTCTCCCCTTTTCATAATATAACCAAATTACAATCTTGCCCCTCAAACCTCCAACTTATTATTTTATTTTATTAAATAACAATATTATAATAATAATACCACCTCATTATATTATCATTATTTAAATAAAATATTTCCTCTACTTATTATTCCAAATACACCACCATACTCTTAATATTAATTTTATAAAAATAATTTATAAAATCGGGGGGTTACAACTCTTCCCCACTTATTTTATTTTCGTCCTCGAAAATCGTACTCAATGGCATCACTTAAATATATTCTTGCTCCCGACTAATCACTCCCTTGCCATGACCGGCCAGTCTATAATTAACCCAAAACAACAATAATAGTGCCAAGACAACTAGCACTATAACCAAACACTACAATCATCAACTTGCAACACGCTGGTATACACTTGAAGTAGAACACAACCAAGATCTCTACCACCACATAGGTAACACTTCACAAATCCTCATCACATGAGTTAGTTATTCGCACTCGTACCATCACCGTAGGTAATGAGGCAACAACAATGACAAAAACCAAAATTTCACAATATACATCATCTAAATACAACAATACTGACAACAGACTAACCTTGCAGTTTTCCTCTACCAAAACAATACAATCATAATCTATCAATGAAGCACATACATCACCCATATTAATATCTCTACATATCCTGCAATCCTCGATATGTAGATAACCTCTTACCATTCTCCATTCCGGAACGCCCAATAGTCTCAATATCTCAATAGATCTTATCATTCAATATCTTGAGCCTTTACTAATCATTTACGTATAAACAAATACACCACTTCACTCTTCCACTGCGCACTCTGATTACCCGCAGCTATCTATTCCATGAAGTTCACATCTAACTTTAATTCTTTCCAACCTTCATCACAATTATAATAATAATTCACTTAGCATACCTCAAAATCTGAACGCAAGTCTCTTAGTTATTAACTCAATTCCAACTCTTTAACCATTAATGCAAACATAGGAAAAATTCTCGACTCCATACCTCAAACATTCAAATTATCTCAGTCGTCTCATCCTCCATCTTTCCGATCAAATCAGAATTATATGCTCATGTGATTACCAAACACTTCAATCTTCAATCATAACAACAATACTATCAGATATTCCCACAATTTTACTTGCATCCACTTTCAATCCATGGGTAAGATAGATACTTCCATAATTGCTTTCTCATCGTATGATACCAACTATGACTTTACGATCAAGTACTAATAACTTATCAACTTATCACATCATTATCAACCACTCTATCTACCGCTTGTCAGAATCAACCAAATCATACTATAACCGTAACTAATTCTTACTCCGACTCTCCAACACTCTACCTCAAAACAATCCTTCTCAATGAACAACGTATCTTTCACAAGTTATCTGAACCACAAAATACGAACTTGGGAAAACTTTCTATAACCTGCAATAACAACTAACTAAGTCCAAATACGTTCTAATCTCTTATAACTTATTGGTTTCTATCATCGTATATCCACATCTACTTCAGACAACTCATATCCATACCTTCCTCTACACCACACAATCAAACACACCTAAACCCGTTCATAAACTTTCATCCTTGATAGCTTAGTATATAACTGCATCTTTTCCAATTCTTTATATTTAAATTTCCAACATTCTACAAATCCTTTTTCTACTTTCATCATAAATCATGACATCTTCCAAAAGTCACCATCTCGAAATTATCCCAGTAAATATGGAAGGTACAATTCATACTCCATACTCACCTTAATACATACCAGTCACTACTAGATTCTACGCAATATCCATGATTATTTCATAGTTTCACATTATTTCTACTCTCTCGTTGGATCATCCTTCCAACGTTTCAAATTCCACATTAACTAGACTCTGAATTCATAAATTCCAGAAAGATAAATATTGCACTCTTACTACTTTACTTTTGTCTTAATAGTCCAACACACACGACGTTACTTTTTTTTCTCCTTTCTTCTCACAATAATCACGACAAATAGCCTTTAACCAATCTCGTAGCTTACGGTTCACCGTCTCAAAACATCTACGAAACTATCCATACTCTGTATCAACATACATCATACTCCTAAGGCAATAGCCTAACATTACTACATTGTGAAGACACATGGTTATAATTAATTTCACAAAAGTTGAACCTTCGTATTTTCAAAAACTCATCCATCTCTTATCATACTATGCCCAAACATAACTCAATACTTACCTCCTCAATCCTTATTTCACATCCCTCAACGCATTAAATTCATCCAACATGATCTGTCAACATCTGGTTCCAATGAGCACATTCCCTTTATACTATGCTTACGAAGTCCCAACTAACTCAAGGATCTGGTAGGCACGATAATCCAACTCCCAACAACAACAATACTACAGATAAATTCCAACTCACTATTGATCCTTTATTAAATCGAATCCAATTTATTCCCATCACAATGGTGAATCCTTATAATATACACTAATCAGCATGCAACTTTACATCTCGTCTTCCTATATCAATAATACCGAAGTTTTTCCAGAAGGCACCCTTGCTCTCACAATTCCTTTTTGTGAAAGAATCTTCCAACTATTCCTCTTAGCACCAGAGCCGACCAATGAATAGTCCCATCTTTACTTATAACAACACCTCTAATATATTCTTCAAAACACAAATACAATTCGTACTCTATAGACGGTCCATCGCTGTAATCTTACTCCCAATCAATACCATATACGCCACCAAATCAGACGTCAGAGTCCTCTCTCAAAAGTTCCTCTACGTACCCAGTAGATACAATGTTCAACTGTTTACAATCATCCATCTCAAATTCACTTCCTACTCATCGAGGATTAACAATTAGTAACATCTAATCAACATAATCAATCCTTAAATTCATCTCTTTTCCGGATACCAGAATCTACATCTACTCCTTATACCACTAATAGCTCTAGCTCAACTCCAAATGGTCTACTGAGCATACTATCTCAGCTGAAAAATATGTCTTTTGCATCCAACTCGATTCCGTCTACTATCAACAAGGGATTGAGGGTGATCATTTCCTCAATTTGTCAATAGATAGCCGACAATCATGATGGTCATAAACCATATCTCCAAACTCTAATAGCGTTCCTTGCATCTTGTGAACCAAGTTACCTCACGAGTGAATCCTTAGTTAACGCAATCCTTAGCAAGCTTTGCACCACCGCAATTCCAACACACCACAAGCCAACACTCCACAGAAGCAATAGCTTCTCCCCACTTATTTTCAACTAACACCTGCAAACAAACAGTTAGAGTACAAGCAAGTATCGATAGTGTGCCACACACATATCGCATACTCAGGAACAAACGACACGCGACAACCTGGCCGGACGGACCGACCTACTCTGATACCAATCGTAACACCCATTTATCCCAATTAAGTAAATTAACTATTTATTTAAGAAAAATCAGAGTTTTCATCAAAAGTGAAATGTTACTTTTTCAAAAAAACATAAATATAGTTATTTATTAAAACAACGAAAAATATCTTTTTATTCAACAAACAACAATTCACCACAAATCCACAATATTCATCAATACTCTTGATTTACAAATTTCAGGAAAACGTGATACGTAACTATTATTAACAAGAGTAATTAAACAACTAGTATCCCCATTTCCCATGTTACGTATCAGAGTGACTCCTAGGAATCGACCAACAACTTGTACTCTGAGCGTACTCAAGTACCTGAATCATCTATACTTCCGAAGAAGCACAGATGCAACCAAACAACAAAGGGGTGAGAAAAAATTCAAAATATTAACGGTGCAAATAACATCTTACAGGGTAATCTCACCTCTATTCATTAAATACACATCATACATCATACAATTAATCAATATCTCAAATAGTTCATCAACACATATCATACATCATTAATTCAATCAATGCAAAGTGACTCAATGACACAATGCAAATACGGTACCGACTTTCAACAATGGTTCATTAATTCGAAACCGGATGTATCGTTTAAGCTCCACCGAGACACGATCATCCCTGCACCAACGATTCACAATGTATCCTAATGATCACTTAGGCTCTATCGAGAAATGATCATTCCACCAAATGTGTATGCATATGCAGACTCAAACACATACACCATAATACAAATATGCATGACAACGGTCATGCCTTCACGATCCAAATGATCTCATCAATTATCAATCACATCATCATACCATTATTTTAAACACATAACACATGCTCATAATTCACACAACTCAATTGCAATAGTAGCAAACTTATGCCTCTAATACAATCATCACAATTTCATTCATTAAATTTTAGTTGTCAAGTCCTATACTTATTACTAAACCTCAATCTATTACCTTAAATACTCGGAGGAACCTAAACTAAAAGAATGGGTCAAAACTATACCAAAATTCCTTGATTTTCCAAATATAGAGGCTTGGCACAGCCCCCGTGTCCCCTGACACGACCCGTTTCACACGACTTGAACACTCCCATCTAAAACTAAAAATTCACGCTAATACAGAAGGCTGATACGGCCCCTGCGTTAGCTAACACTGCCTGTGTCAGACCACCTGTAGCAAAAATCCAAAATCACAACATAATTCTTCAAACCAGAAGCTTGACACTGCCCCCGTGTCAGCTGACACTGCCAGTGTCAGCTGACACTGCCAGTGTCAGACCACATGTGCCCAAAAATCAGCTTTTTTAAAAAATCACTTTTCTCCCCCAATTTCATGCCAGTTCGAATCCCATCACTTATATCTCACTTTTATCACCCAAAACAATCCAAATATTATTCTGATACTTATTTTATACTTCTAATTCCTCATTATCCTCTCAACCTAACATCACTAATCAATTAGGAAAATTATAGGTTTTACTATCTTCTCAATTTACATCATCATCAACAATACTAATATAACAATTTTCATACCACTCATATTTCATAATCCAATAACAATTATCTCACATAAAAACAATTCACAAGGTTAATTCATACACATACCACAATTTCACCAAAACAAACCAAAATCATACAATTACTAAAAGACTAAGGAACTCCCAACTACCCTTTTCATGTTAGATTACCATTATAGAACCCTTTCCCCCTTACCTCGAATACGATAAATTCCTTGCAAAGCTTTGATCTTGGAGCTTTACGATCCTTGATCTCCCTTCTCTTTTCCCTTTTCTCTAGAGCCCTCTTTACGATAATGAGAAAATGTATCATGTTCTCCCCTTTTCATAATATAACAAAATTACAACCTTGCCCCTCAAACCTCCAACTTATTATTTTATTTTATTAAATAATAATATAATAATAATAATAATACCACCTCATTATATTATCATTATTTAAATAAAATATTTCCTCTACTTATTATTCCAAATACACCACCATACTCTTAATATTTGTTTTATAAAAATAATTTATAAAATCGTGCGTTACAAACATCATGCTAGCCAAGCTTGTACTATCCCAAAATGGGATGAATACAAGTGCCCCATGGAATAAGTCTCTACACTAAGACTACTTCAATCTTTATTAAAGTGTTTTTTAGTTTTTCTTTTTTTGAGATGAGAAAGAGGACTCAAGTCGAGAAAGGACAAAAACTAAGGGAACTAAGACTCACCCTAAGTTTTTTATTCAAGGGAGATCTTATGGTTAGTGAGGTCTTCTAATCCTAAAGAAGAAAAGGAAAATAAATTAGAAACTAGAAAGCAACTTACTTTCCTAAAGAAGTTAAGTTGTTTCTAAAGAGGGATTAACATGAAGTTGTAGAAGACAAAGCCTAAAGGGCTAAGACAATCACATTGTGAAAGCATAAAGAAGATGAGGAAAAAATTCGTATAAACAAGCTTACCCAACCTACCTACAAAAAAAAGGTTAGTAACATAAGGCTAAAGCGATAAAAGGAAAGAGGTAAACAAGTACCAAATAATTCCTAATACAACTATGACCTAACTAGACTCAATCCTAAGTCTAAGGACACTAAAAAGCTAAGTTAAACCTAAAGTCAGTAGCTACTACCGCTCTCTAACACACAATTAGCCACTAAATGCAATTAACAATGCACACAGCCTATTACAACTACCAGACAACATGAAAATAGGTGTAAAAAGACCAAAACAGAATAATGTAACATGTTTTTACAACCATTTGTTTCAAAATGCAGCGGTGAAAACATGGCAGATTTTCAATTATTTTTCAATGCAAGACATGAGTTTCACTGCAAACAATGAGATGAAATGATTATGCACTTTAATGCAATAACCTGAAATGGATCATTAACAATGGAATACAACAGATAAACACAACAATGGATGTAAACTATGCGATTTGTGCAGTTTTAAGCAATATGCAATATTTCTAATTACGCGCATAATTGACCTACTCATGAACAAATCACAAAAGTGATGAAAACAGTAGTATAAGCACTTATTATCATGCTATTGATGATGATAAATAATGAAAACAACAACAACAATAAGATATGTACATATATGCAACATTTATGCCAAAATTCAGGACCTAATGTCGCTCCCGGGAATTTCATCCTAGTACAAATGCGAAAGTGGCGCGGAAAAGGTAGAGTCGCCAACTAGACATTTTTATCCCGAATGAATGAGAAAGGTAATTTTGCACGAACCTAAGGAATAAGGAAAGGACGAGGCCTTGAGAACCAAAGATCTGGGTTCGGGAGTCGGTTACGACCTGGGAAGGTATTAGCACCCCAGACCGTCTACCGTACCCGACGGGATCCACGCTTGTTTGTTTTGTTTCAAAGGGTGAGCAATAAGATGCTGCTGAATAAAACCGATAATTGGGATGGAAAATGAAATGAGAAAGGAACTGGAAAAGAGAGAATGAAAAGAAAGAATGAAGAAGATGTAGGGAAAATAAAGAATGTGCTCGAATGGGCCCTACCCCGCTGCCTACGTACCTTGTTGGGAAAATGAGGATCAGAGTTTACGTAGTTCGCCTAACTAAGGCGGGAAATATTTGTTTGTGTTTTTTATAGATGGAACTGCATATGTCTATGCTCAGGTGTTGCAGGCTCGACTTGCATGAGTGCGTCTACCGTCTTGCATGCGAGACAAGTCGTCGCGAGTTCATGTTCAGAATGAATGAGATGAGAAAAGATTGAAGAATGTTTGAAAGTTTACAAGATTGAAGAATTTTGAGCCATTGCAAAAGTTTCCATTTTTGGACATGACTTGTAATGAAAACTTTCCATTTTGGGAAAGATTTTCAACCTCCTCTTTCTTGATCAAAAAGGTTTCAAATGAGTTTTCTTCAGACATGAAAGTTGTAGATTGGATCTTCCCATTTTCAAAAAGTACAAGAACTCCTCTTGATTCATCCTAGAACTCAAGATATGGCAAGTCAAAGTTGGGAAAAATCTTGTAATTTTCAAGTTCATGCCAAAGAGGGAAATGTGCAATTTCGCTTTCCAAGCTTTCTCATGACCTCTAATGCACTTATACACATCATAGAAACATAATGCAACTTGTTTAGACCAATATTGTGCAAAGAACCAAGGATTTTCATGACTTGCATATCAAGAATTCTCAAAGTTGCAAAATTGCAAAACTTATGCAAACTCTTGATCCAAGCCATACAACTCACAACATTCGATCCTGAGGCCCTCCTTAAAGCCAGATGAGGCAACTCAAGCCCTAAAATCAGCTCTACCATGGCCCATACCTCAATTACACAACTTTTGACTTTTTGGCCAATTGAGCCATGACATTCTCACAGTGGATATCTACTCTTCTGACTCATTCCAATTGTTTATGCATTGCCTAAGGATCGTAAAACACAACACACAAGAGCTCAGAATAGAGACACACTCAAATTGCACAAAATTTCCCCAAAACTTCCTCTCTTCGATTCTCCCAATCCAGCCATCAAACTTCAAAAAGTTCTTCACCAATCAACCACACATCACCCATAGAACAAATCCCACCCCTCACAATGGCCTGGAACACAACACACAAGAACCTCATTTTCTTCCATATCAGAACTGAACCTCTCAAAATAGCCCATTTAAACTCCATCAAAGCATTTCAATAGCTTCAAGGGGACTAGAGGAGCCATTTTGCACCAAAAGGAGGCTTTGAAAGTTCAAGTTTGAAAAGCTTCAGTTCAGGTAGCCTCCAAGAACGTTTTTTCCAGAACTTCATTTTCTTGTTATAAATTGAACCTACATGTTATCCTGATCATCATGATATGTTTAGAATTAAAAAGGAGTATGTTATGATGTTCTGAAAGTTTGGCTGTAAATTTGTTTTGTTTCGATTCTCACGATTCTTGTGATATAAATTCCATTTGATTGTTGATTTGAGTTGAGTGAAGTTAGGGGAGTGTTTTTGGGCAGGTTAGAGGGCTTGTGGTGGCCTGGGGAAGAAGAGGGTTTGGGGTTGACCGGAGAAGATGATCGGAGCATTGTTCCGGACATCTAAGAATAATTAGGGTTAGGGAGCCCAGATTGAATGTGAGCCATATGATCCTGATTAGGTTAGTGAGTGGACGACCCAAATTTGTCATTAACCCTAATTATGTTTAATTAATTTAAAACCTAATTAATTAAATCAGAGTGAATATTGGCCCTTGGATCATGCGCATAATGGAAGTTTAAATCTGGACCCTTAGATTCTCCTACCCCAAGTCAAGCTGATTTGCAATCTCAACCTTTGATCCAATTTCATGCAATCTGAACCATCCATTGTGATTACTTTGCATTTTTATTTTATTTATTTCATTTTGTTTTCTTTTATTTATTTAAAATAGCAAATCATTTTCTAAAATTATAATTTTTATTTCATTTAGGTATTTAAAAATCACCAAAAAAATCAGAGAACCTCTTTTAACATTTAGAAAAATTTACAAACTCATCTCACAAATTTATTTTAGGGTTTGATCATGTTTTGACAAATTTCTTTGAATTAGGGTTTTGAAAATCTCCTTTTTCATAACCCTAATTCAGAAATTCATATCTGCCTAACCAAAATGAGTTTGTACATTGTTCTTTTTTCAAACTTTCACACTTTATATCTATTGTCTAAGATATTTTTGGTATATTTTTACTTTAAATTTTCAATTTGTTTTGAATTTTTCTTTGCAAAGTGTCCAAATCCCTAGCCTAACTTAGAAAAACCATAACTTGACTTTGGTATAACTTCTTATCTCCATCTTTAGGGAGTGATCTTATGTGTGTTTAGGGTTCATTTGGTTGCATTTTCAAATATTTATCATGTGTTATCCTTCTGTTGTGGACATATGCATCTCATACTTTCTTAAAACCCTAATTTTGCCATGTTCATTTGCATTCATCTTTTCATACCTTCATCATATGTACTTGTCATGACATCTCATGCATTTGTATGTCATCTTAGATACCTTAGGACATGTATGAACATTGGTTGATCATTGTTGCATCCATTTGGTATGTTTTTCATTCATTACTTCTTATGTGTATTCATGTTATTTGAAGCTTCTAACATGCTTTCCTTTGCATCCCATCTCTTGTATGATCATACATAAACATTGTACATGTCTTTGCATCATTTCATAACACATTTTCATTGTGTTTGCACTTTTGTTCTTGATCATTGCATCATTCATTTTCCTTATTTCCTTTTGTTTCACATCTTATGCATTCATACTAACCATTTCAGGGGCTTCAGGTAAGTTGTTTAGGATGTGGATTTGCCTCCACATCCAACCTCTTCTTATCTCTTCATTTACATCTTTATTTGTCTTTGAAGTGAGTTTGACTCACTTATGCTCTCTCTTGATCCCTTTCTTTCTCTTAGGTTACTTAGCTTCTTCAGGAAGTAAGTAACATATTCTCATTTCTCTTCTCTTTTCATCTGCTTCTTCTTCCTTGGTGGCCATCTGAAGAACTTTTCTTAAGCCTCACAAACCATAGGAATATCCAAGCATGATAAATTTAGGGTTGTACATAGTCTCCCCTAGTTTTTACCTTTGAGTCTCCTTGAGTCTCTGCTTCTCATCTCATAATCAAGGCTAAACAGTTAAAGTTTTAAGACTCTGAATTAGGGTTATGCATGTATCCTTATCTTAGGATGGAGTGTATAACTTTAATGCTTAGTGTTAAACCTTTAAGTTGTTTACACCTCCTAATCAAAACACCTAATAATCATTAAGACTTAAGCTTGTAACTTGAGCCTTATATTAGGGTTACATCTCTACCTGTTAGTTCAGAGGGACTAACCCTAGTGTTCAATGGACAAGTCCCCCTCAGGTTTAGTCTTACAAACATAAAATCCATTTCTTAATCCCACCTTTAACTAAAATCCACTTTAATAAAGGCTTTTTATATAATGATTTTAATCCCTAATCATGGATTAAGTTGAGGAGCCTTCCTCATCTTAAGTGTTCTCATCTATTATCCTTCTCTTAGGATGGTGTAATGGGTTCACTAATCCCTGATTATAGATTAAACTCATTACTTAACACAAAACAAAAACCCAAAAAACACTTGATAATTAAAAGTAGGTTAATGATCTTAATCTTGTATCATTAGGGTAATTAAGTTGGGATATTCATCTCACACTTAAGTAGACTCATTATCCCTAGTCAGGGGTGATATAATGAGTTTACGACCTTTGATTAAGGCTTAAGCTCATTATCTTATGCAAAACACCAAAAAACAATAAAAAACTGAAAACACAAAAAACAAACAATAAACGTCTCCTCCGGGATTCTTTTCTCATCACATTCACTCTGAAAACAAGAACTCGCTTCTTCCGTCTAATGCAAGACAGTTAGCACTCTAGCCAGACGAGTCACACACTTGAGCATAGACAAGCAAGCAGTTCACAACAAAAACACTAAGTCTCTTTGAGTCGAACTACGGTGTTCTGACTTCCTCATTGCACGAGAGGATACGTAAGCATAACTTAACAGTTATAAAAAAAAAGTCTCTTTGTCCCCCCCTTTTCTCCTCCTCCCAGTTCTCTTTCCTCAGCCTCAGTTTTAAGCACTCACTTTCTTCTTGCACTGACACTCTGTACATCCATTCCTCCCTAGCCTTTTATACACAGTTTAGCACATACACTATCCCCTTTTAAACACAATCAGTTATGCGTGGATCCCATCGAGTACGACGGACGATCTGGGTGCTAATACCTTCCCAGGTCGTTAACTACCCTTTTACTCAGTCTCTTTGGTTCGCAACCGTCTTATCCATCTCATTCTAGGTTCATGCAGCATTACCTTTTCTTCGAGATAAAAATGCTTAGCCGGCGACTCTATTCAACCTCAACCTTCTCTTCGCCTTGTCCGTTCGCGTTTGCACTGGGATGAAAATCCGGGGAGCGACAGCTTGGCGACTCTGCTGGGGATTTTTGTAACCAGGGCTTCTGGTTCTCTTGTGGGTTTCTCATAGCGCTTGTTTGTTTGTGTTTATTGCGGGTGTTATGTGCTATTTGTGTTTATGTTTTTTCCTTATTTATTGTTTCATGTACAACTTTATTTATTGCATTTACTTTATCACTTTCATTTATTGTTATCATATCATGGTGCTGGATTTCTGGTTTGCTTTGGTGGGAGGGGTATTCCAGTGAGAAAGGTCCAACACAAAGGCCTGAGTGACACATAAGATTAGAGTGGTTTTGTATTCTTTCCCATTCCATTTCGGTCTGGTGCGGGAATATAAAAACACGGTTCAGATATGGGTTTCCTTTTGAGAACTATATGCTACGAATTTCCTGTAGTACTAAGGCTATCTGGGAAGCATGCTAAGTCTGGATGACCTTTTTAGATGACCTACAACATCTGAGGTGAATTAGAGGATGATCCTTTATGATTAAGGTAAACATTGTACCTCCGAGTTAGAAGTGTTTACACTTCTCATAATAGATCTGAACTTGAGGATCCTTATTCTAGAACAATACCTGTGAGTGGGTTGGGTTGTTTACAGGTTTGCAGGAACCCTTGACCTCAACATACCTTGCTACTGGAATTTGTTCTTAAGGTTATACTATTTTGGACTAGTTCTTTGAAACCCTGGATTATTGACTCTTTATTTGAGTCCCCCGCCTGGTTACTAGTTCTCAGACCTCCATCCGAAACTCTGACTACTCAAGATCCTACCAAGAGCAACTGATAATCCAACACATGATCACAAACCCTTGCATATCATAAGCATACATAATATTGCATCATTTAACATTTGTCTATTTGTTTTACAGGGTATCCATCTTCATTTGGTTTAGTTTTGAACGTTCTTCTACTCAGCTTATCTGCTTCAACACTCCTTCAGCTATCTTCTTCAGTTGTCTTCTTTAGCTATCTTCTTCAGTTTTCCTCTTCAATTGTCTCTTTTAGGACACATCTTCAACATGGATTCAACAAGGAAAAGAAACATCACCTACCACTTCTTTGAGTATCCTCTAGCAGGCATTAGGCAGATACAAGCTCTTATCAACCCTAATCATGTTCCCTTACTCAGAGAGCATTATGTTGGAATCCTGGACATGATCATGGACTTGGACACATTGCAGAGGAGCATGATTCACACCTGTCTGCAGTTTTATGACCCTCCCCTCCGTTGCTTCACTTTCCCATATTTTCAGATAGGTCCTTTGCTGGAAGAATACTCTATGCTATTGGGTGTCCCTATTAGAAGAGGAATTCCTTTCAATCCTAAAAGGACTCCTCCAAAGAATGAAGACATAGCCAAAGCATTACATCTGGAAACAACTATCATTGATGAGCACATGACTTCCAAGGCTGGAATCCTAGGCCTTCATCTGGATTTCTTGATCACTCAGGCTACAAAGCATGCTGCAGTAGGGAATTGGGAAACGGTGTGTGCTCTCCTGGCTCTCAGCATTTATGGTATCATTTTATTTGCAGATGAGCCTAAGTTTGTAAGCAAAAATGCCATCCACATCTTCATGCTAAAGAACCCGGTTCCCACCTTATTGGGAGACTTCTACTACTCAGTTCATCAGAGGAATGAGAAACAGAGAGGAAGACTGGTAAGGTGTTGTGCCCCTCTCTTCTACAGTTGGTTGATGAAGAATATGCCGAGAAGGAAGCTTTCTTGAACCCACATCAGACAAGGAATTGGGCTAAGAGGATGATTGCCCTTACTTTAGAAGATATCAGATGGTGTACTCAGAACACCAAGGGCCGAGAAATAATAACTAGCTGTGGGCAATACCCAAATGTGCCACTTATTGGAGTAAAGGGTTGCATCAATTACAATCCTTTACTTTTCAAAAGACAGTTGGGGTATGCCTTGATACATCCACCTAGGGAGCAGGACTTAGCAGAGTCTCTTTATTGTGCTATTCAGAACAACCATGCCACCGTCCGACAAGCAGCCTGGGCTTGGGACAATATACAGACTAAAGGAACCGCCATTCTGGGAAAGTGTAATAACATAGCCTCTGCTCAGTACACTGATTGGTCACGCATCAGATGACAGATTACTCGTATGTCGTTCACCCTGGAAGATGTACTAGGGCCATCAGCAGTTGTGCCCATGGCTACAGTAAGCCTGGAAGAGTTTGAAAAGATGAAGGAAAGAAATACTCAGCTGGCTGAAGCTTTGAAGAAGACCCTTTGGGAAAGGAACGATGGTCGTCTAGACATTGTGAGGTTAGAGAAGCTACGCATCGAGCATGTAACCAAAATTGAGAAGACTGAAGACTTCATCAGGAAAGCCTGAGTCGAGCATTACCTGGAAGAGAGTCAGGGTAGATGGATCAGAATAACTGAAGCTCGTTTGCAAGAAGATTAGAAGATGCAAGCCAAGATAGAGTAGTTAGAGTCTAATGAGAAAAGAAGCCAAGAAGTAATGCTAGCAGCTCAGAAGGAGATCTCAGAGTTGAAACTCCGGGCGGGGTTATAGAGATACAAAGAACAAGACAAGTATCAGAAGATGACAAATGCCATTGCAACCAGAAACCTTCTCATCAGAACCATTACAGAGCACCTAGTTGGACCGGTAACTGATGCTCTCCTGAAGGAAGTCAGGGAGGATGCTTTTGGACTGGATGTCTGATTTTCTTTACTTATATCTATTTTATTGTATTTTAGCCCACCATGGTGATTTTGTTTGTTGTATTCTTGAATTTGATTGTATTTTGATTCACCATGGGAGTTTGTTTGGTTATAATTCATGAACTATTTATATTTTGGCATTGCCACTTGTATTTTTATGGTTATGTATTGGATTTTCTTATGGACTTTGTTTGCTTCAACATCTTCATCTCCTAGAGGTCTGGAAGGTCAAAACCAAGAACCAAATCAGATACCCTCTGAAGAAAAATAGACATATTGCATTGCATGCTAACCTCATATCCTTTGTTTTGCAGGTGTTTTGTTGTTGTTTTCTCACTTTGTTGATTGTTTCAGGAAATATTGCTTGCAGAAGGGTCTTTTCCATCAACTGAGTCCACATATATCCAACTCGACACAACCTTCCAAGTCTACAAATGAATCATCTACAGCAGGAACTGACAGATGTGAGGACTCAAATGACAGATGTGAGGACAGAGGTGAGGACTCAAATGAATCAGTTTATGGTTGTGATGACTGGATTGGCCTAGACCCAGGAAAGATTGAGGGAGTTAGTCGAGCGGTAAACCCCGAAAGATAACCATGCAGGCACTAGAGGTACTAGTAACAATGAGCACGAGCAGCCGCGAACGATCCAGTAGTGTTTGGACCTGACAACAATCCTGAAGCTAATGTCCTTGGGCATGGCCAAAGAAACACTGGAGATCGCATTCTACAGGAAGTTCCTCAAGATAAGCAATTTAAAGTGTTAGGTGCTGGGGTGGATGAAGCTTATGACCGTCGTCTGGACGAGATATGTGAGATCCTTGGAATCCCAGAACTCTTTGGGATTCAATGTGATGGATATGGGCTTAGTGGAAGGGGTAAGGATTCCCCACAAGTTTAAACCTCCATGCTTTGAAAAGTATAATGGTACCTCCTGTCCTCGTACCCATTTGCAATCTTTTTCTAGGAAGGTTGAAAGCATATACCATGGAGGAGAAACTATGGATGTTTTACTTTGAAGACTGTTTAACCGGGGCATCCAGAGAGTGGTATTCACACCTATCAAGGGCTACTGTCAAGAACTGGAAAGACTTAGCTGAGGCCTTTGTACGCCAATATCAATACAACCTGGATATGACACCTAATAGGACCCTCTTGATGGGTATGTCTCAGTCCTCGAGAGAAAGTTTCCGCGAATACGCTCAAAGGTGGAGACAACTCGCTGCTTCTGTCCAGCCACCTATGTCTGAAAGGGAAATGACTGATATTTTTATGAATACCTTGCAAGGGACCTACATTGATAGACTTGCTGCCTTCTCTTCTACCAGTTTTGTTGATGTGGTTATAGCAGGCGAGATAATCGAAAGCCTGTTGAAGATGGGTAAGATTTCTGACATTGGTGCCAGCTCCAGCAATGCAAAGAAACCCTTCTCAGGACCTAGAAGGACATGGGAGACTAATGTAGTGCATGTTAGTAGAGGTAGACCCCAGTACTTACAAAGATCAGTGGCTGCAGTCACAATCCCTACCCCAGCACCTTAGCAACAACAATATCCTCAACAATAACAAATATCTTATAATAACAACAACCAACAACAACGTCCTTTCCAACAAAGCCTTCTCAAATTAATAGGGTGATCGATCCCATCCCGATGCCCTATGCAGTCTTACTCCCGCAACTATTGAAGCTTAACCTGACTGAACTGAGGACTTTGGCTCCACCAGATCCTCTGAATCTTCCAAGGAATTATGATGTCAACGCCATATGTGCTTTCCACTCCAATGCACCTGGTCATTCAACAGAGAAGTGTAGGGCCCTGCACATGAAAGTCCAAGATTTGATTGACTCCAAAGTGTCGCTCCCACCTGATGACACCAGGGCCAAGCGGGGTACAGACGCGAACGGTCGGTGAAAGGAGAAAGGATGAAAAGAGTCGCCAACTAGGAATTTTTATCCCGAGGGAAAGGTAATGCTGCATAAACCTAAGAGAAGATATGGATAAGACGATCGCGAACCATAGAAACTGAGAAAGGGGGTTGGTTACAACCTGGGAAGGTATTAGCACCCAGATTGTCCGCCGTACTCGACGGGATCCACGCTTGAAAGTTTGTGCTTAAAGGGGTAGTGTCAGTGCTATTTTGTGTGCAAAAGCTGGAAAAGAATGCAAGTGTCAATGTAAAAGAAATGTGAAGTGAAATAAAAGAGTGTCTGTGTAAGAACAGGAGTGAAATGCTCAAGATAATGAGGCTTAAATAATAATACTAGAAGAAGGGGAGTATACAGAGACTTTTGTTCGATAACTGTTAAGTTATGCCTATGTATCCTCTCGTGCAATGAAGAAAGTCAGAACACCGTAGTTTGACTCAATGAGACTGAAAGATAAACTGACTGTGAACTGCTTACTAGTCTATGCTCAAGTGTATGACCTGTCTGGCTTAGGTGCTAACTGTCTTGCATTTAGACGGAAGAAGCAAGTTCTCGTTTGTGAGCGAAGGTGATGAGAAAAGAATCCCGAAGGAGACGATTATTGTTTGTTTTTGGGTTTTCAATCTTTTATTGCTTTTTGAATTTGTCATAAGAAAATGAGCTTAAGCCTAAACCAGGGGTTAGTAAACTCATCACATCTTCCCTCTAATTAGGGGTAATGAGAATACCTTAAGTATGAAGTAAACACCCCACACTTAATCACCATGATGTAGGATTAAGATCATTAACCTACTTGCATTTATTTAGATGTTTTTGGTGTTTTTGTTTAGTGTTAAGTAATGACTTTAAGCCATAATCAAGGATTTAATGGACCCATTACACCATCCTAATAGAAGGATAATAGATGAGAACATTTAAGCTGAGGAAGATACCTAAACTTAATCCATGATTAGGGATTAACCTCATGACAAAACAAAGCCTTTATTAGTGGATTTTAGTTAATGGTAAGATTAAGAATTGGATTTTATGGTTTGTAAGACAACTTGAGGGGGACTTGTCCATTAACACTAGGGTTAGTCCTTCTTAACCAATTAAGGAAGAATTAGAACCCTAATGCAAGGCCCAAGTTACAAGCTTGATGTCTTGATGATTATTAGGTGAATTACTTAAAGAATTTAAACACATTAAGGGTTTAACACTTAGGATCAAAGTTATACACTCCATCCTAATAGAAGGATACAGGCATAACCCTAATCACAAAGTCTTAAAACCTTTAAGGTTTAGTCCTTGATTAAGAGATGAGAAGAGAAGACACAAAGATGACACAAAGGTAAAACTAAAGGGGGGACTAATCAAACCCTAATTGTTATCATGCTTGGGTATTCCTAGGGTTTATGAGGCTTGCAAGAATATCTTCAAGAGAAAAGCCACCATGGAAGAAATAGGATGAAGGAAGAGAAGCCAGAAGAAGCAAGACAACTTGCTTCACTTAAGAAGACAAGTTGCTTGAAGAAAGAAAGTGAGGAGGGAACATGAGTGAGAAAGCTCACTCTAATTCACAAATAAAATGCAGCAATGATGCATAAGAGAGATGAGAAAAGATTATGAGAAGTGAAGGCAAATTCACTTCTCAAACACTTACCACCTGAAAAGTTAGCACAAAGAAATGAAATGAAATGAAAATGGGATGAAATGCAAAGTTGAAAGCCAAAGTCAGAAACATAATCATGATGCAAATAATGTTATGAGGTGGTATGAAAGCAAACCAAGAGATGTGGATGATCATACAAAGGATGGGAATGCAAATGAGACATGTAAGAGGCATGAAAGTTCATGAAAACTTATGAAATGCAATGGATGCATAACATGGAAAATGGATGATGCAATGATCAAACATGATTTCAATATGTCCTAAGATGTCTTATGTGTCATGTGGATGCACAAAATGTCATGGCAAGTTCATGTATGCAAGTATATGAAGAATGAATGCAAATGAAGGCAAACATTAGGGTTTATGTACAAGATGCAATGCAAAATTCAAAATCAGAAATAAAACATGAAATAAAAAATTGAAAATGGGATCAAAGGGACCCTAAACCCGTACACGTTCACTACCCAAAGGGGAAGGTCAGAAGCTAAACCCTAAAGGACTTATGATTTTCCTAAATTTCTAGGGTTTTAAGGGTGATCCAAAAGGGAAAATGCCAAACAAATGGAAAATGAAAGATAAAAATGGAACAAAAATGTTTTTAGATGCTTGAAAGTATGCTTAATACAATGCAAAAAGAATCATTCACAAACTCAACTTGGATCAAAAGTTATGAATTTTTGAAGTTAGGGTTAAAATATTCAATTTAAAGAACCCTAATTCAAATGAAAATTATCAAAGTAGGATCAAAACCAAAAAGAAATTTGTCTTGTGAGTTTGTAAATGTTTGAAAATGTCCTCTGAATTTTTTGTGATTTTTAAATACCTAAATGATATTTTAATTAATTAATTTCCATTAATTAATTAAAATAAACATTTAAATGTTTTAAAAATGATTTTTTAATGCAAAAAATAAAAATAAAAATATTTTTGGGTTAAGGAAATTATTTGAGGTAAAAATGCAGAATAAAATATTTTTTGGAATTTTCTAGCTATTTTAAATTAATTGTGCAAAATAAATAAGAAAAAATGAATTAAAAAACTGAATAAAATGGAGGTATGTGCATCCAAGGGTTTAGATTGATTCTGGGGAGATTTAGTTTGACCAGGCGCGCAATCTGATGGCCACAATTCAAACTCATCTAATCTCAATTAATTAAATTAATTAAGACAATTAGGGTTTAATGACAGCATCCTAGCCATCCAAACGCGCGGGGAGATCAAATCCTACGGCCACAATTTAAACTAACCCTAATTAATGAGGTTTTGCCCTAATCACTTTCAGGCCACCGGAGAAGAGCTCCGATCGTCTTCTCCGGCAGCCTCTTCACCCTATCTCTCTCAATACGCAATGAAAACTCACCAAATTCTCCAGAAACACTCTTCTAATGATTCTAAACAAGATTCAGCCCTCAAAATCCATTTATTTTCACTCAAAGTCAAGAATCGAAAGCAAACGGAAAAAATGCAGAAATTTCAGAGATTCAATACATGCTCAATACTTGATCATTTTTGAAAATAAACACATCAGGATCATCAGTGAGTCATGGAGAATCAATTAGAAACCTAAAAACACATTTCTGGAAAAAAAGTTTGAAGAGGTTACCTGAGCTTTGAACCTTGCAACTTTGAGCTTTCTGGACCTCTTCCTTATGCAAACTCACCCCTTTGACCTCTTGATGAAGCTGCAATGCTTGAAAAGCCTTGAGAGTGGCTGGTTTGAGTGGTAGCACCTCAACTGGTCTAGAATCGCGTTTTTGCTATGGAAGGTTTTTGACTGTTTTAATGGTTGCTTTGTGGTCAGTGGATGATTTTAAGATGAATGGTGAATTTGGTTTGAGGATTGAGTGAGTATTCAGTGAATTTAGAAGGATTTTGCATGTTGAAGTGATTTTGGGGATGCTGAGTTCTTGGAGAGTTTGGCTTGTGTGTCTTATGAAAATGAACCCTTAGAGCATGCTTGTAAGGTCTGGATTGGGCAGAGAGTGGGTGGTGGACTGTTGTGATTGGTATGGGTGTTTTTGCCAAAAAGTCAAAAGTGTTGTACTTGAGGTATGGGCAATGGTGTAGCTGGCTCATTGGCTTGTCCATGCGCATCATGGATTAAGGATGTCCATAGAATCAGTCTTGAGGCAATGCAACAAGTGGATCGAAGTTTATGTGGTGTTTTGCAAATTCATGAAGCTTTGGCCCTTTTGTAATTCTTGATGTTCAAGGCCTGAAATCTTGAAATTCATTGGGCAATTATGATCTTAAGGCAATGCACTATGAGGTTATGATACATAGAAGTGTGTTTGAAGTCACAAAATGCCTTGGCAAGAGTTTTTGCAAGTTTCCCTCTTTGGTACATAAGTGAAATTTTGTGATTTTTCCCAACTTTGCAAGGCCATAACTTGAGTTCTATGATGAATTAAATCAAGTTATTGTACTTTTTGAAAAGGGAATGATCCAATCTACAACTTTCATGACCAAGAATTTTTCATTTGAAGCATTTTTGAATCAAAAAGAGGAGGTTGAAAAACTTTCCCAAAATGGCAAGTTTGCATTACAAGTCACTTTCCCAAAATGGCAACTTTGCAAATGGCTTGAAATTCCTCAATTTTGTGAACTTCTAACTTCTTCTAAGATAAAATAAAGATCATATACACCCAAGATGATGGAGAAGACCCTTTGGTTGGATGATTGGGGGCCTCAGATGCCCTGATTTTACACTAACTTGTTCAAGAAGTCATCTATTGGTCAGATGCCTTCCCCATTGAATTTTTCCATGAAAATTGGTATGCATGATCCTTACATCATATAGAGACCAATAGAAACAAGAATGACCAAAAAAGTTGGAGTTATAGCCTCTGAAACCAAAATCCTAATTTTAGGTCATCTGTGTAGTTAAAGCTTGGCTCTGCTTCCATGCCTTGCCAGTTCTTGTGATTTTCTGACTTCTTTGATATTTGAGGGATATGATATGATGATTTAACATACATGGACCATCTTGATATGATTGATGACCTTTGGAGTGGCTCAGATAGCTCAGGGATTGCTCAGATCACAAACCCTAGATGCAGATGACTTTGAACCAATGCAGTGAAGTGAAAATGCAAGATGATATGATATGATTGAACTTATGCAAAATGAAAAGATCACAAGCCATGTTGTGAACTTAGTGAGGGAAAATTTGGGGTGTTTACAGCTGCCCCTATTCAAACATGAGTTAGCTGTGCAGGATGTAAGCGACGGCTTAACAGGCAAACAAGATAACTTGTGGTTGAATACCAAAGACAGTCCAAAATTTGCACTCACTGGGGAGAAGAAGAAGAGGGATATAGATTGTAAAAGGAAAGTGTAATATGATTGTAAAGTGCGGGCGATGGAGGACGACCATCGAGCAGAGGACGGCTGCTAGGGATAAAGCGGTGACGGGGACAGCTGACATGCTGGGGAAATAAAGAGATTATGATGGGGACGACCATCAAGCAAAGAAACAAGATTCTATGGGGATTAAAGGTAAAGGCAATGATGGGGAAGACCATCAAGTTGAAGAAATAAATGATGAGGGACGGTCATCAGAGGTGAAAGACGATCACCTAGCAGGGGACGGCTGCTCTGTTGGGGACAAGATGAGGGACGATCATCTAAGGTGAAGGACGATCACTTGGCAAGGTACGGTTGCCGAAAGTATCA